>CM053030.1:432441472-433130362 GCA_028564925.1 Lithobates sylvaticus
AACACCAATTTAGTATAAAAATCAACAAGCAATCCAAACAATACCTTACTTTACCAATAGTCATATTAGGTTCTGAGGGATATACATTTCCCTTTCTCTCTCTTCCATTCCATCTGTCATGTTCTGTCCCTCTTCCCTGTCTCATTCTGTCTCCCTCTCCTCCCTCTCTATTTCTTGTACTCTGTTCCTTTATCTCTCGCTCTCTCTCTCTCTCTCTCTCTCTCTCTCTCTCTCTCTCTCTCTCTCTCTCTGGCCATCTCTTTTCTCTCTTTCTTTAACCACAATTGGTTAAATTATTCTTTTTTTTTTCTTTTTTTACTAAGTCGCGGATTGTGCAATGGCCTGTGTTAGATACATACACCGTGTACTGTACAAAGAATGCTAGGTTCTTTACTAAAATATTTTACTCAGATCGTCATTGTATTCAGCTCTGTAGCCATATATAAAAGTGCATATGGTACCAAAGATTCCTTTTTCCAAAAAAGGTAACATTACCATATTTTAAAAGTATGCTGTCAGTTGCCCATTCAGGGTAAAGTAACAATGTCTGTGAAATTGCTCTGCACCCCCAATCGACTAATACTCACCTTTCTAGTGCTCCCCCACCACTATATTTGCAGTTGCAGTCATCATTGAAACACTCTGTGTTGGCTAGTGTCCTAGCCTAGAGATGGCAACTCCATTCCCTCCATTGTGTAACAGTGCTTGGGCCTAGTAACAAGCAGCTGGAACCAAGCAATGTCACATGGAAGAAGGTCACATGCTTCACCATACTTGGGAGGAAGAAGAGGTAGGGGATTTATGGAGAGGTAAGTATCAGTGGGTTGGGGGGAGCTTTTCACAGACACTGGTTAGTCAAAGTGACAGTGCCTCTTTAAGGAAAGAAACTAACATAGTAAAATAGATAATTTTCCATTCAAATATTGTGAACTCTTTGTAGGCTTATAGACCAATACCTAATTAAGCAGTTTTAACAAACCAGTACTAGTGACCAATGTACAAGTTGATTCAAACAGGTATGTAGACAGAAAAAAAACTGTGCAAGAACCAGGTGAGGTTGTGGTAGATGTGGTGGCTTAACCTACCAATCTCACACCATGGTAAATGTGAGATACTGAGCATAAGATCAAAACTAAAGCAGTAAACCTGTATAAGAATGGCCTTTGCTAGACATAGCTACAGACAGGTGTTTCCATATGTGCTGTCCAAGCTGTTCTGCAGAAGCTCAGAAACCGAGGACCAGAACCTCAACATCTGGCCATTGGAACTTAGGACAGAAGAAGAGGAAAATATTGAGCTTTCTTTCCTTCCAAATCAGATTACTAGTACCATTATAATCTAAGAATGGTCAGGAGACACTGGGACCCTGGTGCACCAATCTAAAGTCCAGAGAGGTCTCATCAGAAGTGGTCTTCATGAGATACTTGCATAGCCAGAATAAACCACAAAAACCCAAGGACTGGGATAAATAAAAATGGCAGCAGGTGCTCTGGACTTATGAGCTAAAATTCATTAATTTGGCTCTAATAGAAGGCAATTTGTCCACCAAAGAGATAGAGAACATTATATGTGTGAGCATCTATGATCAACACTGAAGTATGGGGATGTTCTCTGCACGTCTAGACAGCATTTTGGTGATTTGGTCATTGATGGCACCCTCATACCTAAAAAGTACAGAAAGATTTTTATTCATTATGCAACACCATTTGGGAGGTGTCCGGTTGAACCCAACTTTATTCTGCATAATGACAATAACCCCAAACACACTGCCTGGGGTATCCATTTAATAAACTGTGATAATTTTTGCATTATCTCAAATAATAAGAACTATCTGCAGTAAAAATAATTGTGTGAAGATGGTATTTTCCTTAAGGCTGGCCTTACATTATACAGTTTTCTTGTACAATTTACCTTTAGATTTACCCAAACCATATAATATGAGGTCAAACCTAAACCCTTTTAATTTGTATGCAATCAGGTAGGCCCTTGTACTACATAGTTGAAGGTAAATATAAAGGAAATTAAATAAGACAATTGTATATTGTATGGCCAGCCTTACAGAGCCCTGACCTTAGCATCATGAAGCCAATCTGGGATTATTTGGTAAGGCAGATGAAGCAAAGCACCCAAGTTCTATTGTGGAACCGAAGCTCTCCAGGGTGATGGGGACAACTTACCTAGCTAGTACCTTCAGAAACCCAAGTGTACCAAAGAGAGTTTCAGCTGTATGAAAGTATTCCTGCTTTACAGTATTGTGTATTGTGTGCTATTTATATAAAGAGAGAGACAGTAGATAGATAGATAGATAGATAGATAGATAGATAGATAGATAGATAGATAGATAGATAGATAGATAGATAGATAGATAGAGGGCGAGAGAGAGAGAGATAGATAGATAGATAGATAGATAGATAGATAGATAGATAGATAGATAGATAGATAGATAGATAGATAGATAGATAGATAGATCGATAGATCGATCAGATCGACAAAAGGTATGTGTTATAATTTATTTGTGTACTGTTATTGAAATACAGTCCAACCTTGCAGGTATATGGACATTTTTTAAAGCAGTATTTCCTTCTTGCATTCAATTACAGATCTCAAATATGATGGTTATAAATCCATGTTAGGAAACACAATTCAAATGAACAGTTTAGTATGTGTATACGTTTGGGAATGTGAATTGAGTTTGCTGCAGTAACTTACTTTACACTGAACTGCAACAGCTGTGCAATGATAATAATGTGTGAACTGTATTAGAATCTATAAATCACGGCACATGCTGCTATACAGCTATAACCGACATTGTGCAAGGAATGCTATTAAAGTGGCTAAAATCTCCAGACAACATATAGTTATTATTTATATCAGGCAATACCATGCAGGGGAGATAAATAAATAAATAAATAAATCCCCTGCATGGTATTGCCTGATATATTTATATAAATATATGTATATATATATATATATATATATATATATATATATATATATACATATATATATATATATATATATATATATATATATATATATATATATATACACAAATATATATATATATATATATATGTGATGTGTGATGATATATATATATATATATATATATACACATATATATATATATATATATATATATATATATATATATATATATATATATATATATATATATATACATGTGTGTATATGTATATATACAGGCATACCCCCTTTTAAGTACACAATGGGGTTGATTTACTAAAGCTGGAAAGTGCAAAATCAGGCTCACTTCTGCATAGAAACAATGAGCTTCCAGGTTTTATTACCAAAGCTTAATTGAACAAGCTGGGGTTAGAAGCTCATTGGTTTCTATGCAGAAGTGAGCCTGATTTTGCACTTTCCAGCTTTAGTAAATCAACCCCATTGTGTACTTAAAAGTGGGGTATGCCTGTATATATATATATATATATATATATATATATATATATATATATATATATATATATATATATATATATATATATATTGTAAAAGCGTAATACAAATCAAGTTTATGTGGCATGTGCTAGAAGTAAAATAAAAGTTTGAGTAATCCTTATCTATGTAAATCTCTTTAGAAATGATAACACATTAATATCTGTATAAGGCTATTTCCTACTTTACCTAAATTTACTGTTATCATCAAAATGCCACTTTTATATTCCTTTACAACACTGATTGATAAAAAAAATTATAACAACAACAATAGTAATATTAATAATAATACATATGATTAGTAAATAGCATGTTTTGCACGAAATTAATGAGAAAACATTTCTGATCTTTTCTGCCTCACGATGAAAATATTGCATGCCTTCTAATCTGTGTTGGGTTCTATAAAATGTAGATTAAAGGAAATTCTAAAGGAATCTGAGACTTTATTTGTGGTCTGTGTCGCTATAATACAATTGACAAGCGATCAGTCACATAGCACCCAGCAATAATCAGGCTAAGTAAAATAAAACATGTCCAGGGATAGTGAGTGACAGCACACAGGGATAAAGCTTCTGATTGCATTTCCAAATTTCATGACATGTCAGCAGAGCCTGTCAAAGTGACATCAGAGTGTCAGCTCCTGCGCTCCCCAGCTCTGCTCCACATACACACCATACCGGGTGTCTTTCACTGTCCAGGCTGGCAGGACTCCGATCTGTCACGTTCCTCTTCTTGTCACGCAGCGCCCCTTCCAGTGGCAGAATTGATTAGTCTCAGGATGTCCCAGGCTGTGATCCGATCCCCGGCTGGGAAGATCCATAGAGCACATAGCGGCGGGGCTGTGATCCCGGAGCACACGGGGCCCATACACGGCATACACTGGTGTCGGGGCTTTGTGTGGGGAGGCGGGGCTCCGCCAGCAGCCTGGACATCTGTTCACTTCACGTGACAATTTTAGGGAAAACGTTAACATCTGGCCAAAGGAAAAATCCCTTCCAGGTACCTGCTGTACTGCTCACATGTCACAGCAACGGTGCATGGAGCGAGAATGCCGGCACAGAGCCCGCCTGACTCAGGACCTGATCCCCTACTGCAAACACTGTCCCAAACTCAGGACCCGATCCCCTACTGCAAACACTGTCCCAGACTCAGGACCTGAACCTCTACTGTAAACACTGTCCCAGACTCAGGACCTGATCCCCTACTGCAAACACTGTCCCAGACTCAGGACCTGATCCCCTACTGCAAACACTGTCCCAGACTCAGGACCTGATCCCCTACTGCAAACACTGTCCCAGACTCAGCACCTGATCCCCTACTGCAAACATTGTCCCAGACTCAGGACCTGATCCCTTCTGTAAACATTGTCCCAGACTCAAGACCTGATCCCCTACTTCAAACACTGTCCCAGACTCAGGACCTGATCCCCTACTGCAAACACTGTCCCAGACTCAATACCTGATCCTCTACTGCAAACACTGTCCCAGACTCAGCACCTGATCCCCTACTGCAAACATTGTCCCAGACTCAGCACCTGATCCCCTACTGCAAACATTGTCCCAGACTCAGGACTTGATCCACTACTGCAAACACTTTCCCAGACTCAGGACCTGATCCCCTACTGTAAACACTGTCCCAGACTCAGGACCTGATCCCCTACTGCAAAACACCGTCGAAGACTCAGGACCCGATCCCCTAATGCAAACACTGTCCCAGACTCAGAACCTGATCCCCTACTGCAAACACTGTCCCAGACTCAGGACCTGATCCCCTACTGCAAACACTGTCCCAGACTCAGGACCTGATCCCCTACTGCAAACACTGTCCCAGACTCAGGACCTGATCCCCTACTGCAAAAACTCTGTCCCAGACTCAGGACCTGATCCCCTACTGCAAACATTGTCCCAGAATCAGGACCTGATCCACTACTGCAAACACTGTCCCAGACTCAGGACCTGATCCCCTACTGCAAACATTGTCCCATACTCAGGACCTGATCCCCTACTGCAAACACTGTCCCAGACTCAGGACCTGATCCCCTACTGCAAACACTGTCCCAGACTCAGGACCTGATCCCCTACTGCAAAAATTGTCCCAGAATCAGGACCTGATCCACTACTGCAAACACTGTCCCAGACTCAGGACCTGATCCCCTACTGCAAACACTGTCCCAGACTCAGGACCTGATCCCCTACTGCAAACACTGTCCCAGACTCAGGACCTGATCCCCTACTGCAAACACTGTCCCAGACTCAGCACCTGATCCCCTACTGCAAACATTGTCCCAGACTCAGGACTTGATCCCCTACTTCAAACACTGTCCCAGACTCAGGACCTGATCCCTTCTGTAAACATTGTCCCAGACTCAAGACCTGATCCCCTACTTCAAACACTGTCCCAGACTCAGGACCTGATCCCCTACTGCAAACACTGTCCCAGACTCAATACCTGATCCTCTACTGCAAACACTGTCCCAGACTCAGCACCTGATCCCCTACTGCAAACATTGTCCCAGACTCAGGACCTGATCCACTACTGCAAACACTTTCCCAGACTCAGGACCTGATCCCCTACTGTAAACACTGTCCCAGACTCAGGACCTGATCCCCTACTGCAAAACACCGTCGAAGACTCAGGACCCGATCCCCTACTGCAAACACTGTCCCAGACTCAGAACCTGATCCCCTACTGCAAACACTGTCCCAGACTCAGGACCTGATCCCCTACTGCAAACACTGTCCCAGACTCAGGACCTGATCCCCTACTGCAAACACTGTCCCAGACTCAGGACCTGATCCCCTACTGCAAAAACTCTGTCCCAGACTCAGGACCTGATCCCCTACTGCAAACATTGTCCCAGAATCAGGACCTGATCCACTACTGCAAACACTGTCCCAGACTCAGGACCTGATCCCCTACTGCAAACATTGTCCCAGACTCAGGACCTGATCCCCTACTGCAAACACTGTCCCAGACTCAGGACCTGATCCCCTACTGCAAACACTGTCCCAGACTCAGGACCTGATCCCCTACTGCAAAAATTGTCCCAGAATCAGGACCTGATCCACTACTGCAAACACTGTCCCAGACTCAGGACCTGATCCCCTACTGCAAACACTGTCCCAGACTCAGGACCTGATCCCTATACTACCAGACACCGCGACACTGTCAGAGCTATGTATCACAGGGATGTGACAACCTGTCTGAAAAGAAGAGTGAAGAATTCTGGCTACTGTCTGCACAGGATACGTTATAGTGTTACTTATTGAACAAGCTCACCCTGATCAGTGCCCCTTATCATGTTTAGGGGGTGAAAAACAGCACATCCTCTGAAAATGATTAGACATTTAAAGTAAATACAGACTAGAAGGAAATGTACTAATCTATTCCGTGTGTATGGCTTGCCGTATTCTCTATCTATCTACCTATTTATCTTCTCTCTCTCTATTTCCTTCTTTCTTTTCCTATCCCTATTGTATAGTTTATCTAAAATGTTACAAAGAAATAAAATGTATTGGTTACACTTGTTTATGTATTCTAAAAATGTGATTGTTAGTTAAGATGAGAAATAGATAGATAGATAGATAGATAGATAGATAGATAGATAGATAGATAGATAGATAGATACGATAGACTAGATTTGCTCTGCAGTTTTTATGTTTGACAAAAATCTGACTTTTACTTTATATATATTGTAGTCACCGTTGACATTTGTTTTTTGGCTATCATAATAAGCTGCAAAATAAATGCACCGAATCGCAATATTGTTTAGCGACTTTAGTTTCAGGCGTTTTTAGGGTTTTCATCCTCTATACTGCGTGTGTATTTTAGGACTTTTGAAAATGCCTTATGCTAGAGATTAATAATAAACGTGATCACCATATATATATATATATATATATATATATATATATATATATATATATATATATATATATATATATATATATATATATGTGCTATACTCTCCCTATGTTTGTCTCTTTTATATTTCCCAATGCAAAACACACATAGGGGAAGAACTATCCCACCTTTCTGTTTTCCTGTCGCCTAAATGACAAATGTACTTAAACGACATAAATTCATATCAATGTGATTTTCAGGAGCCATGCCTCTCAATGGCGGACTGTTCAGCAGTAAAAAGGGACTTTTGTGTTAGTGATTTTAACCTGCTCCACCTTCATGTGACCTGCCAAATGCCCCTTCTTATTTTATAGACATCTGGAGATTCCAGGCATGCTTCAAACTCCAATTACACACCTTCTTCAAAGAGCATGAGCTTTGATATGCAGGAACATTAAGAGGGCTGAATCCGCAAAAACCGTTACTTGCCAAAAGTTAATGTAATATAAATCCTATAAAAATGTTTACTGCCCTGGCCATTTTGTTGTTCGTGAGATTAAAACGCAGAGCAATTAAAATAAGCACAGAGCCCTTCCTTTAAATAATGGCCTGACTCGTAGCTGTTATTGTTTACAATACATCCTACATAGCCTAAACTACATGGAAAGTTCTCAGGCTCAGCAATTCCTTCACCCCAGTTTAACAAAAAGGCTTATAGGGCTGCCAGTGTCCTACAGATATAAGCCCAGGGTCTGGTGACTCCATGAGTTTATGTGTGTGTGTGTGTGTGTGTCTCCATAGTGTGTATGTGTAGTGTGTCCATAGTGTATTTGTAGTGTGTCCATAGTGAGTGTGTAGTGTGTCCATAGTGAGTGTGTAGTGTGTGTATAGTGTGTATCATGTGTTCATAGTGTGTTTGTGAAGTGTGTGTATGCATAGTGTGTGCATAGTGTTTTCATAGTGTGTGTATGTATGTATTTGTGTGGCTCCTTAAGTTTCCATGTGTGTGTGTTGGGGGGGGGGGGGGGGGGGGGACTTATAATGTGTCCAAATTGCAAAAGAAAAAACGAATACAGCAGCCAAATAGACACATAATAGATAGATCGATAGATAGATCGATAGTTAGATATATAGATAGATAGACAGATAGATAGAGAGACAGATAGGTAGAGAGAGAGAGAAATATATAGATAGATAGTTAGATAGATAGATAGATAGATAGATAGATAGATAGATAGATAGATAGATAGATAGATAGATAGATAGCGAGAGAGAAAGATAGATAGAGAGAGATAGGTAGATAGAGAGAGCGAGAGATAGATAGATAGATAGATAGATAGATAGATAGATAGATAGATAGATAGATAGATAGATAGATTCATAAATAAATAGAAAGGCGGATATAATGATAGATAGATAGATAGATAGATAGATAGATAGATAGATAGATAAATAGATAGATAGATAAGAAGAGATATAATAAATATATATTAGATAGATTGACAAATATGCATATCGATTCATAAATAAATAGAGAGGCGTGTAAAGATATATAGATTGATAGATAGATTTAGATAGATAAAATGATTAGAAATGTAATATAACTAGATATCCAGATAGACAGATATCTACCAGACATATAAAAAGATGGTAATATGGTAAAAAAAATAAATGAAACAGCTCTATAACAAAAAAATAAATAGATAGATTTTGATCTATCAGATTATGAGAAAGAGAGAGGGTGATTTTCACATGTGCCGGAATTTACTCATATAAGTGACATGCATGAGATTTATTGTTCAAAAATAAATTTTGTAACATTGTATTTTGTGTTGGTGTGATCGAACATGCAGGACTGGGCGCTTTTCTGTGGTGGGCATGCTGGGACTTATAGTCTCACTGAACCTCTGTAGTAAAACTTGCCCTGATTTCTTCTGCTTGTGGGCCATCCGCTATTTGATATTCGGGGACAGTGGCTGTCTGTCCTGGTTCCAGTCGGAGGGAGCCCTGTCTGTCTGTCTGTCTGTCCTCCTTGTAGTCCTCCAGCGGCAGGTCCCCTCTGAGTTGTCACGCTGGGCAGGTGAAGAGCTCTCCTTCCTGTGCTCTTCTCTCTGCCTTTTCCCTCAGCATTTCTTCTTTAGCCGGTTTGTTTTTTCTTCAAATTACAGATGCAGAGAAACCGCCTGACATCATGAGAGCAGGACAAATGTTCACTTTGAAAGGTTCCTGGGCAGGACTTCAAGTGAAATCATATGCTTCACAAGAATCTGATACTGGACTTACAGAAAATAGCTATTTCAACCTTGCCAAACCCAGGAATGTGCAAAATGCTCTCGTTTCCTACACAAGACCGAAAAAGTCTAATTGAAATGCCGATTTTGCAGTCTGGAGTGGCATATCCTCCAGCTGAGCAGCTAACTGGAGGAGGATGCTTGCAAAAGGTGTAATACAAAGTGCCTTAGTGCATAGTGCCACTCCTAATGTTGAGAGGGTTCACCAGGGTCTGGGCATCCCCACGTACTTGTACCAATGTCATAGTGAATAGTGTCTTCTAATGTTGAGAGCCTACAAGCCCTACCATCACGGTCTGGAGGTCCCCACAAGGTACTTGTAGCAATGCCATAGTGAATAGTATCTCCTAATGTTGAAAGCCTTCAAGCCCTACAACCAGGGTCTTGAGGTCCCCAACAAGGTACTTAACAATGTATAGTGAATAGTGTCTCCTAATGTTAAAAGGGTACAAACCCTATACAGTAAGCTTACGGGGACTGGTAGGGCAACTCAGGGACAATCAAGTTACTTGTAGGAATGTCATAGTGCATACTACCACTCCTAATGCTGAGGGGGTACAAGCCCTAACACCAAGCTTACAAAGGCCTGGGGTCTCTATCAAGGTACTTGTAGAAATGTCCTAGAGCTGTGATGGTGAACCTTGGCAGTCCTCACCACTGCAGAATGCATGAGCATCATAGGAAATGTAGTTCCAAAACATCTGGGGTGCAAAGGTTTGCCATCACTGTCCTAGAGCATAGTGAATCCTAATGCTGAGAATGCACAAACCCTACCACCAGGCTTACATGAACTGAAAGTCCCCAGCAAACTACATGTACTGATGTGAATAGTAAGCCTTAGTGAATGATGCCACTCTTAAGCCCCATACACACGGTCGGATTTTCCGATGGATTCTGTCCTATCGGACAATGTTGTCGGAAATTCCGACCGTGTGTAGGCACCATCGGACATTTTCCATCAGATTGTCTGACGGACAAAGTTGTATCTCCTGCTCTAAAAAATTTCCGACAACAAAGTCTGATCACACCAATTCCGATCGTGTGTAGCGAATTCCGACGGACAAAGTGCCACGCATGCTCAGATCACATTACAAGACCAAAGCTATTCGCTACTAGCCTCTACGTAGTCCCGTCGTAGGCAACAAACGTCACCACGTTCAGAATGATCGGATTTTCCGACAACTTTGTCCGACCGTGTGTATGCAACACCAGTGTCAGACTAAATCCGTCGGACCAAATTCGATGGATTTGGTGGTTGGATTTTCCGACCGTGTGTATGGGGCTTAAAAGTTAAGAGAGTACAAACCCTACCACCAGGCTTACAGGATCTGGAAGTCCCCATCTATGTACTTGTACTAATATGCATATGCTAAGGGGGTACAGCCCCCTACCACCAGGCCTATAGGATCTGGATGTCCCCAGCTATGTACTTGTACTAATGTCATTGTGCATAGTGCCAATCCTAATGCTATGAGGATACAAACCCTACCACCTGGCTTACCGGATCTGTAAGCCCCCACTCCCCAGCAATGTTCTTGTACTAATAGTGCCACTACAAATGCTAAGAGGTTACAAACCCTACCACCAGGCTTACAGGATCTGGATGTCCACAGCTATGTACTTGTACTAATGTCATTGTGAATAGCTCCACTCCTAAATCTATGAGGGTACAAACCCTACCACCAGGCTTACAGGATCTGGAGGTCCCATCAATAAAACTTGTATGAACGTCAAGAGAATTCTATAGTGCATAGTGACACTCCAGCTTCTGGGAATCTCCTTTTCCATCATGGAAATTGAAGGTCAAGATGACCCTTGTAGTTCCTTTGAGTCTACTATTAAGCCTAACCTCAAATAGGAGTAACCTTTAGCTTCTTAGCAAATATTTAACTAATTAACTTATATTATTGTATAACATTTGCAGGAGCTGCAACAGTTCACAGACTACAAGTCCCAGCACGCTGCTTACAATTGCCTGCTGGGATCTTTAGTTTCTCCAAAGAATTTGTTTTCAACATGCCCACTGTCTAGGTGCATTCTCATTCACTAGGAAGTCTTTGATTAAGCCTGTACTTTATGTAAACAAATGCCTAAAATACTAAATTTAACGACCACTGGTGCCCTGGACCCAGATTCAGCTTAATCTAATTTGCTACACTGATGTAAAGCTACTTTATAAAATGTTTTTCCAAGGCCTGAGAGGTTCCTTTTTTTGCCATTTGATTGCCAAACAAAGTCTGTACCTGGCCTCCTTGTTGGATAACTGCCTAGCAATCTGGATAAGGCTGTGTATAATTGACCACCTGAGTTGGGCCATCTTTGGAGGTTCAAAAAAAATAAAAAATAAAAAAAATAAAAATAAAACGGTGTACACCCGATAGTCTTTCTTGGATACTTCCCCATAACCTGACAGAGGAGACATTGGTTACTAGGCAGAATCATTAAGAATGAATTACTAAAGAATTATCTGGTCCAATCAACCTGGAATTTCTGCACAATGATTTGTTTCTTTTTAATTTCCTTTAGCTGATTAGGTGTTTGGTAAAAAAAAAAAAAAAAAGTGCAGTTGGCTGGACCAAAGTAAAATAAACCCTTTAGTAAATCGCACTCTCTAATATGAGGTTAAAAGTCTTTATTTAATAAAATATAGCTGTGTTCACTGCGACTCTCCAATCATGTGCAGGTGAAATACATAACAAAAGTTGCTTTTGGCATGATTGGATAATTGAAGTCGATCTTCATTCACTCATTCTAAACTCTTTTAGTAAATCAGCCTCTTGTTGCTCCTGGTATAAAAAAAATCACATTTCAGTCATTAGTTGGAATGCTAAGAAGTTCATACAATTGCAAGCCAATGGAATACAACTTCAGAAAATCTCATTTTAGCAGAGCGTAATAATTGTCCCATTTGCGTCATTTACAGCTCTGTATTTATTTTTGCATTTAAATATATTTATCCACCCCGAGCCCTACTCAGAAGATCTGTCCTTTTAATTCTCTGCCCCTTTCTGGTTATTCTCTGTGCTTTCCCCCCCTTTTGTTATTTTGAAGCAGACCACCTAACCTTCCATCCAATTTTCAAAGTGCTCGTTAATCCCATAATAAAAGCAAACTTCTCCGGCGTCCTTCTGTAAACACCCCGAGCAGCCTCTCCAGATATGCACAATATTAAATTCATAATAATGCAGAGTCAGCAATACAGGGTAATACGTGGAAACACAAACACTGGGGGCCACCATCAAGACCCCAACCCCAGGCTACACAAACACTGCATCCTCCTACAGATAACACCATGGATCGCCTTCAGCAAAACACCTAATAATAATAGCAAAGCACATAGATTTGGAGTGACAATGCAACAAAAATATTCTATGCAATGCATCAAACTGATGAGTAACTACTATTAATAAATGATCTATCTCTAGCTATGTAATTCGATCAATGAATCTATCTATTTATCCATCTATCTTTTTTCTTTCTTTCTGTCTTTCTTTCTTTCTTTCTTTCTATGTGATTCAATCTATTTATCTATCTATCTATCTATCTATCTATCTATCTATATCTATCTATCTATCTATCTATCTATCTATCTATCTATCTATCTATCTATCTATCTCTTTCTATCTGACCTTCATTATATCTATCTATCTATCTATCTATCTATCTATCTATCTATCTATCTATCTATCTATCTATCTATTTTTATTTTTTTGTCCTATCTGTTTATTTGTCTCTCTACTCATTGAAGTGTCTAGTAACCTGATAGAATGTCTACATCTAAGACTGGCCATACACTATACCATTTTCTTATTCAATTTCTTTTAGATTTATCCTTACCGATGTAGTACAAGGGCCTGCCTGATTGCATATAAATTGAAAGGGTTTACGTATATGGTTTTGGTAAATCTAAAAAGTAGAACAAGAAAATTGTACAGTGCATGGGCCAGCGTTAGAAAAAGGAAAATAATATACCTCTATCATCTCTGCCTATTAGTATACATTTTGAGCTAATATTATTTGAGAATAATAATTATATCAAATAATATTGAGCTATACTGTAGTTAATATTTATTTAGGCTATATTGAGTTAATGTTGAGCTATATTCTAGTTACATTTAAAATTAATGCAATTCTAAAAAAGAAAATGCTTGTACATATATAATATTTTTACTTTGAATATATATATATATATATATATATATAAATATATATATATATATATATATATATATATATATACATACATATATATAAATATATATATATACACATACATATATATATATATATATATATACATGCATATATATATATATATATATATATATATATATATATATATATATATATATATATATATATATATATATTATTATTATTTTTTTTTTTCCAAGTAAAAATACACACATACATATATATAAATATATATATATATATATATATATATATATATATATATATATATATATATATATATATATATATATATATATATATATATATATATATATATATATATAATGCTCCATTTTTTTTATCACAGTTATTTGCAAAATGATCAGTTCTATCTATCTATCTATCTATCTATCTATCTCGATTGACCATCTTTCTGTTGTTTCTATCCATCAATATGCAAGGAATGTGGTGTGCTCTGGGCTTATAATGAAGCCATTGGTAATAGCTGTGTGCCCAGAGCACCTAATATTTGTTTTTGTAAGAACAGCACAAATTGCCCTGTAAGATTGTTGAACAAAGTGTGACATTCTACACTGGCGTCCTAACTAAGCAGAAAGGAAAAGTCTCTGGTTAATCCAGCGACCTGGGCTTGTTGGCCAGTGTCTAGAATGACCTGCGCATGTTGTGATGAAGGAAGGCAGCCATCCTCACCCAGGCTCAGCTAGTCCAATAATAAACCTCCTGCGTCTGTCAGTAGCCAGTCTATTTGCATTTTGTGCCCGCTCTGTTTACACTGACCCCTCTTTCCTGAGCGTCTTCCCAGCTAAACAAGCAGGTCCTGTATTTCCCATTAATTACCCATAGGAAGGAGAAGGGGGTGCTTTTTTTTTTTTTTTTTGTTTTCAATACAGACCAAACTGTTTCTTAATTCATATTTATTTATTGCAGAAAAAAATAATATACAATGATATTTACAAAACAACCATAAAAATATGAATGCACTTAGACACCCGATCTAGTTGCATTATTGTTTTTAAACATGGATCAATAAATAAATAAAATGTTTACTTTGTATCTCAAAGACAAAAAAAAAAAAAATGATAAAGAGATGCAGCCGCTGGTAATATAAAAACAGTTTTTTTTTTCTGAACCAAAGTTTTCGATAACAAAAATAGTTTTTGTTTTTTTCTTCCTATAAAACAAAAACAGTTTGTGTTTCATAAGTAGCGTCCGAGAATGGGGAACGTTCCTTTAAGTGGCTTCAAAGGCACGACTGGTGGGAATGCATGCAATAAAAGAAAAAAAAAAAAAAAAAAAAACAATAATAAAAAATGGAATGGAACTGAAAAAAAGCAAAGGAAAAATTCCAACATTCTTCGTCAAAAAAAAAAAAAAAAAAGATTAGCGATTGTTCAGACTCAATTCAGAATGTAAAAAGTAGTGGTGACCCTGCAGGATTTGTGCTGGCTGGTCCCTGCTCCTCCCAGGCCCATGTCCCCGATCCTTGCTGCTCTAAGTGCTCCCCACGCCCAATGTCTGCCTCCTCTTCCAACGGATGAAAATCCTTGCTGATTGTTTATTTGACTTTTATAGGTATCCAGCTTCAATCTCTAGACTGTCCATTTCCTCCAGCATTGCAAGCAGTCTCTTCTGTAAAAGGAAAATAGGCACAAATTGGTTAGGGGGGGACATGAATGATCTCATGGAGTTGGGGTTCTCTATACAAGCTGACATCAAAGGTTAGGGGGGGAATAGTAATAGCATAGGAAGAAAGTAAACTAATAGACCAAACTTCTACAGTGGGTGGGCTCAGAACAGAGCTGTGTGCAGAATAGTTTAGTAAATAACAGTTTCCTTCAGAGAATGTGTCAATAATAGGTTAATGATAGGCTAGAAGATTGAGTTGTTTAATATACACACACACACACACACACACACACCATATATATATATATATATATATATATATATATATATATATATATATATATATATATATATATATACTGAATACATGCATTTACTTAAGGAGTAAACATAAAGTTAACATACACAGGTATTAATATATATATATATATTATATATATATATATATATATATATATATATATATATATTAATGCCTGTATATGTTATCTATATGTTTACTTATATTTACTTATATGTATTTAGTAGAGAATGCCCAGTGCACATTGGTTTAATGAAGGTTTAATGTAGGTGTACAGTGATGTATAGTGTAGAGTTAATACTATTTTATGCTGAGCCTATTGAATCTGGTTATAGCTCACAGAACCATGTTGTACTATAATCTCTTAAAACAGAGCAATTTTAGTAAAAAATGTACTCTGTTTGTTACTGTCTATCAGAGAAACACTATACTGTATTATATAGTACAACACAGTAGTAGGATTTTAGTACAGAATGTATTTTATTTAAATATTTTCAGTATCTGGTTACAGCTCAAATAATTCAATTGTTACTATATACTACAGAAACACATTGTTACTATTTTTTTTTTGTTATATAAAAAAAATAAAGAAGAACGATTTTAGATTTTATTGCAATGTCTTTCAGTATTTGGGTATAGAAACACTGTTGCTACATACTATAGAAGCATACTGTTACTATATACACAGTAAGGTTATGTATTTTTATTGGTATGTTTTCAGTTTCTGGTTATAGTTCAGAGAAACATTGTTGCTATATACTATAGAATAGATTTGTTACTATCTATATGTTCAGTAGTGAAAAGGTTGTGTATTTTATTGGCATGTTTTTGAGTATTTGTTAATAGCTCAGAGAAACATATTGTTACTATGTACTATATTATTGTAAAACACAGTAGAACGATGTAAGTACATAATTTTTCACAATTTGTTTTGTAGCTCAGAAAAACAAGCTGTTATTGTACACCATAGAAACATATGGTTACTATATACTAACGTACAAACATTTTGTACAGAAAATATTTCATTGTTATGTTTTTAGTAGTATAAATGAGAGAAGCACATTGCTACTGATTACAGTAGAAATGTATGGTTACTATATAGTACATTAGTAATATAGTAGTTGTATTAGTAATATAGCAGTTACTCTATAGTGAATTATAATAACACACAGCAGAAAGATTTTGGTACATGTAGTTTTAGTAGGGTTTCTGGTCCTATTAACTAGTTATAGCTTAGATAACATTTTATAATATATTATAATAATGTATAATAAACAATACCAAATAAAATATAGTAGAAACATAGCAAGTGTAGAAAGCAATGTTGTAGTAAAATAGATTATTAATAGAAGGAATAATTCCCACAGCTGTACCCAGTGCCAGACAGGTAACGATGTATCAGTGCCCTACAGACACTAATGATGGAGCTCTACAGCTCGGTAGGCAATGCACATAACGGTTTAGTAGGTCACATGACATACATAACGGTTCAGATAACGGGAAAAGAGGACAACACTGTTCAATCTAGTTCAGATCATGATCTAAGAAAGAAATACTTGCAGATCTTAAACTAGCCCAAAATGAGAAGGTATCTAATGAAAATAGAGGCTCTAGCCACAGGCAGTGCCCTGGAAATGACAGAAATGTTTGCCTTGTTATTTTGTTAAGCTTAGCCCAGCTCTCCACATTCCCCAGTTTCATTAAGATCCCTGTTCTAGGCCCCCCTGTCTATGATCTAACCTAGTATTGTGACTTCTGCAGATGGGAGGGGAGGGGGGTAGTTATAAAAAAAAAAAGCCCAGGACTAGCCATCAGGGGGTCAATTATCACAAGAAGCCCAGGACTGAGCAGCAGGGGGTCAGTTAGCAGAAAGAGCCCAAGACTAGCCATCAGGGGGTTAATTATCAGAAGGAGCCCAGGACTGGCCAGTAGGGGGTCAGTTATCAGAAGGAGCCCAGGACTGGACAGTAGGGGTCAATTATCAGGAGCCCAGGACTGGGCAGTTGGGGGTCAATTATCAGGAGCCCAGGACTGGGCAGTTGGGGGTCAGTTATTAGAAGGAGCCCAGGACTGGGCAGTAGGGTGTCAGTTAGCACAAGGAGCTAAGGGTTGGGCAGTAGGGGGTCAGTTATCAGAAGGAGCTCGGGACTGGGCAGTAGGGGGTCAGTTATCAGAAGGAGCTCAGGACTGGGCAGTAGGGGGTCAGTTATCAGAAGGAGCTGGGGACTGGGCAGTAGGGGGTCAGTTATCAGAAGGAGCCCAAGACTGGGCAGCAGGAGGTCAGTTATCACAATGAGCACAAGACTGGCCATCAGGGGGTCAGTTAGCACAAGTAGCCTAGGACTGGCCATCAGGGGGTCAGGAGCCCAGGACTGGGCAGTAGGGGGTCAGTTATCAGAAGGAGCCCAGGACTGGCCATCAGGGTGTCAGGAGTCCAGGACTGGACTTCAGGAGGTCAGTTATCAGAAGGAGCACAAGACTGGCCATCAGGGGGTCAGGAGTCCAGGACTGGACATCAGGAGGTCAGTTATCAGAAGGAGTCCAGGACTGGCCATCAGGGGGTCAGTTATCAGGAGAAGCCCAGGACTGGCAAGCAAGGGGTCAGTTAGCACAAGTAGCCCAAAACTGGCCATCAGGGGGTCAGTTATCAGAAGGAGCCCAGGACTGGGCAGTAGGGGGTCAATGATTGGCCATTATCTTACCTGTGTGAGTGTCCTTGTCGCCTGAGATGTGTTAGTGAGATGCAGACATAGACCAGGCTCCCTCCATCCTCCACACTGAGAAGGCATAGCTTAGCCTCTCATGGGCCACATAACTGCAGCTTGCCATTTTGGAGTCCAGCTCATCGCTCTGTAAAACCTGGCACAGGAAGTCAATGTATCTGGAGGCCAGTTTGAGGGTTTGGATTTTACTGAGTTTGTCAGAGGGAAGGGTGGGGATGATCTTTCGGAGGGCCGAGAAGGCTTCGTTGAGGGATTGGGTCCTCTGTCGCTCTCTGACGTTGGCCATGACTCTCTGGGTCTGTAGCTCCTCGAAGGACTGGGGGCTGCTGCCGGTGCTGCTGGCCTTCTTGTTCCTTTTGACTGAGGTCGGACTGTCGGGCTCGTCGGGGTTCTTCTTATTGGTTCTCTTCTTCCTGCATCCCCTCTTGTTCTGCTGCCTGTCAAGTTCTTCCTCGCTGTTGCTCAAGCTGTCCACGGGGGAGACTGGAGAGCTGGACTCTTCCTGCATCATCTTCTACCACCACTATGGAGAGAAGACAGAGCCCAGGCAGGGAGGGGGGGGAAGGGAGGAAAAAAAAAAAAAAAAAGAGGGGGTGCCCCGACCAAATAGATGTCCAATCCAGCACCCCACCACAAGAGAAAGGGCTCCTTCTCCAACAGCACTATCACTTTGTCCCCAGACACGAACGTGTTTCTGACTTGCTGCAAAACTTTCCTGAGCTCTTATATTTCTTGCTGGCAGAAAGACCAGGGGGGCGCTTCCTATTGGCTGATCTGCCTCCGTCTACGTCACCAAAAGGACCAGACCCGCCCCCCCTCTGCTCTAACTTTTATTAGGTTTCCGCTAAGAAGAAGAAAAAAAAAAAAAAAAGAGAGAACAAGAAAGAAACAATTCTTTTGCCATCCATCCGAGGGATATTTTCTTAATAAATCCTACTAAATAATCCCTTTTCTGAATTCACCTGGGACACATAAGAGATGTGGCTCTGTGATCTGCAAGAAGTGTTTCCTTTAAACCAACAGGCTTATGCTACAGATTTGGAAGACTTTGTTTTTCTTTTTCTTCTTTTTTTTATTTTTTTTTTTTTATTTATTTATTTTTGTAGGAGTTTGAAATAGCCGAGTTTTAATGGCAGATCTGGCTTTTGGCACGATTAACACCTTCTTTGATTAGGAAAATAGCCCTAGACGTTCGGGGAGCACAGCACACCTGGGAGTCAAGGGGTTAATACATAAATGCAATCAATCCCCCTGCAAAAACCTGATTGCACAATTGACATTCCTGCTTGTTTTCCTCATTTGTGGAGGGGGAAAAAAAAAAGAAAAAAGAAAAAAAAAAAAAAAAAAATAATTTCTTAAACATTGGACAATGCTCCAACAATCAAAGTCTTTCCAAGTAAAGTTGGGGCAGAGCAAGGATGCTGTGATTGGAGATCAAGGACTGGGATTGTTTTTAAACTAGGATGGGAGGCTGTCACTTTTATGAAGGGGATTTTTTGTGATTTTTTTTTTTGTATTTAATTTTGTTAAATATGTTAATAATGTCATGGGTTATATTGTCAGTGTGGAAGCTGATTTACTAAAGGAGTTGAGAATCTTCACACAAACATGTGAACATTTATTTCAGTCGTCCAATCCTGTGCAAAGCAAATCCCTGTTCACTTTGGCTACCCAATCCTGTACAGATGAAATAATAGACAGGATTTGGGATAATTGATGGGAATAAGTCACACAACTAATGATTGGGTGATTACTCTCTACTTTTGTAGTCAATCAGAGAAAGGATGCTGTGATTGGAGATCCAAGGACTCAAATGTCAAGGGATGGAGTTGTGTTGTAATAAGCTTGGCTGGGATGCTGTCGTATTTTTTTTTTTAATATAACATATTTCGTAGTTTAGAGAATAATATCGTCCATGGGGAGGCTGATTTACTAAAGTAATTAAGTATCTTCACACGTGAATATTCACTTCCAGTCCATGTGAAAAACTAACTCCTATTCCCTTTGGATACCCAATCACATGCAGATGAAATAACAGACAGGAGTTTGCCTTCCACGTGATTGGATAATTGATGAGATGATTGAATGATAATATATATATATATATATATATATATATATATATATATAAATAAATATATATATATATATATATATATATATATATATATATATATATATATATATATATATATATATATATATATATATATATATTTTATATATATATATATATATATATATATATATATATATATATATATATATATATATAAATAAATAAATAAATATATATATATAAATAATAAATATATATATAAATAAATATATATATATATATATATATATATATATATATATATATATATATATATATATATATATATATATATATATATATATATATATATATATATATTATTTACACACACACATATATATAGATAGATAGATAGATAGATAGATAGATAGATAGATAGATAGATATTTGTATTGGTGAAGATTTCAGCTTCCGTTGTAAATCAATTCATTGGAAATACCCAATGGGGTTTATAAAGCTGGAAAGTGATCAGGCTCACTTCCAGGTTTTATTACCAAAGCTTAATTGAACAAGCTGGGGTTAGAAGCTCATTGGTTTCTATGCAGAAGTGAGTCTGATTTTGCACTTTCGAGCTTTAGTAAATAAACCCCATTGTGTACTTATGCCTGTAACAGGTTTATATAGCGCCATCAATTTACGCAGCATTTTGCATATACAGTATACATGGTCCATTCACATCAGTCCCTACTCTCAAAAGGAGCTTCCAATTTGAAAACTCACGTTTATACATAGTACATACCAGGGCCAGTGCGGTCAGGAGCCAAGTAACCTACCAGCATATAATAATAATATACATATAATAAAATAATATATGTATAGTATAATATATAATTTTTATGACTAATACATTATTGCAATGAGTATCTACATGCAAAAGGCTCAATTCACAAAGTTGTTACACAAGGATAAGTATCTTTATTTTAAGCCAGGTGAGTGATATCTTCAAATCTCATTGGATTTAGCTGAAAACAACTGACATATATATATTTTTTATAATAAATATACTTTTCCTGGTGTATTATATCTTTAAATTATAAAATACCATCCTTCTCTTACCATTTACATCGAATCCCATCTTTGGGGGTTGATGTTTGGATTCTGAAGCAAAACTGCCTCTGTTGCTTCTATCAACCAATCAGGTAGCCTTCTTTAAACCACACGTTTGGTATGGTGGAGACAAGGGTCCCAGTTGTTACCACTAACATAAAGTGTAAAGTGCACACGCCGCAGCTGGGTGTTTATAGTGGGACCATATGGAGCTCCATATGGAGCTGAATGGTGCACAGTCCCCTCCATGACATTCCAATGTGATCAGAGCTCTGACTTTATACATTATTTGGACTGGGAGAGTCTGATCCCAGGTAGATGAAGCAGGGAGAAGGGTTTGGACCTTTGGTGGTCGGTATACAAGCTGTGTGAAATGGAAGGACACAGATCAGATACAAGAGAGGAAATGGGCTTCAGGGAAAGAAAACTGAATCTGAGATGCTAATTTATCAAAGTCAGAGCAGCGAGTATTGTTAATTGTTGCTGACAGGGCCGGTGTGGGGCTCTCAGTGCACATCGCTGGGGAATAAAGTGTATTTCACTAGATGTACTCCTTGTGAAAGTTTATTCTTTAATCATATAATAAAACTTTTTTTTTTTTTTTTAATAAATAAAAACTACTATCCATTTCAGTGACATTGGCTGTTCTTAAATCAGAAAAGCTTCTCTATATTTCCAACATAGGAGAGAACTTTGGATTTGGCTGTAGAAGTAAAATGTGTGCAATGTCCCACAGGAGGCATTTGGGTTCCGAAGAGAACCAGATCAAAGGGACTTTACTTTCAGCATTGGGACTCTCAGAACCTGTACCTGTCAGATTGGGACTGATCAATATTCCAGGCTAACCAATCAGATTTCAAATGAATTAGTTGGAGCAAGCAGAAAGCAGAAGGTGACTTCTCATTGGTTGTCATTGTTTATTTAGACTTTGCATTAATAAAAGCCCTAAAATGTATGTAAACTCTATTTCTCCTAATTGCTGTTAAATAAACCTTTGAAGGGTTTTATTATATCTGTTCCACAAGTGCAAAAAATAAATAAAAAATAGCTGTTCATCCATCCAAAAATTTAGTAAGCTGATTGCTTTCTGCACTCTCCATCTCTGGACTGGTATCAGCATTAATTCCTCCATGGAGTACAAAACACCCCCTTATGGAAAAGAGAGGGAGGTGTTATGTAGTCCTATTTTTTTCCCTATTCTAGGGTGACAACGTTGCTCAGCATTGTTTTCACTCTACAACAGGAGGTGTGTTAATGGCAGGATTACCAAGTTAGAATAATGGAAAAACTCATCTCTGGACTGGTATCAGCATTAATTCCTCCATGGAGTACAAAACACCCCCCTTATGGGGAAGGGAGGGAGGTGTTATTTAGTCCTGATTTTTTTCCCTATTTTAGGATGACAACGTTGCTCAGCGTGGTTTTCACTCTACAACAGGAGGTGTGTTAATGGCAGGATTACCAAGTTAGAATAATGGAAAAACTCATCTCTGGACTGGTATCAGCATTAATTCCTCCATGGAGTACAAAACACCCCCTTATGAGGAAGAGAGGGAGAAGTTATGTAGTCCTATTTTTTCCCTATTCTAGGGTGACAACGTTGCTCAGCATTGTTTTCACTCTACAACAGGAAGTGTGTTAATTGGCAGGATTACCAAGTTAGAATAATGGAAAAACCTGTATAAAAAAGAAAACTAATGCAGCCACCACATCTAAGGACCTGCAATATTATGAATTTTTGTTCTTGGGTTTAGATACACTTTAAATGACAGGTAAAACATGTGTTCTTTTTCACCTCAATAACTGATCCAGGGTTAAAAAAGCTTCACTTAAAAATAACTTCCCTTACATCTGATTGGATAGTTGAAGTGAACTTATGGCCCGAATATCGTACGAAAACGATCGTCCGAGGAAGGATCGTACTTTCGACAGCCGATCCCGACCGTTCATCCGATCTTATTCAATCAGGCATGCACGATAATTTTCCTCATACGATTCTCGATCGTACGATCGTACGATTTTCGGTTAGTCGGTATAGTTGTCGTACAAAAATTCAATACAAATACAGTACAACACATGACATCACTTCCGATTTTTTTTCCTGTCGTGCAAGAATTTTCGTGACTTTATATCTCTACTTGCGACTATCAAGCAAAATCGGCCGTACGATCGGTCGTACGATATTCGGATCATGTTTACGGGGCATTAGGCTAAGTTAGGGGTTAATCTCAGACTGAAATGAGAAGAGAATGTTTAGCTAAGTAAATAGGTTGAAGCTGTTTTCACTTCAATCGTCCAATCACCCGGAAGTAAGAATCATTTTTTTTCATTACTTGTGCCCATGATTGGGGATTTATAGGGAACAATAATTAAGTTGAGCAAAAAGAGGAAAAAGAAAAAAAGAGGAAAAAGTACTTTAAATAACAATTTAATGTTTAATGTTTTATAACAACTTAGTTATTAGATGAAATAAACAGCCTGGACTCTTTACTACACATGGGTTTTTTGATTATGATGAAGCCTGTCCCCCTTTAGTAACACTTTTAGTAAATCAGAATGGATCACTTCGGACACCCAGTCCCATATAAATGAAATCTCTGTTTCTTTATTTGTAAATCAGCCCACGGGCTCTATCATAAATCAAAAGACCAATCAGTAATCAAGCATCAATCATTTTCTGGG
This sequence comes from Lithobates sylvaticus, assembly GCA_028564925.1. Lineage (NCBI taxonomy): Eukaryota > Metazoa > Chordata > Amphibia > Anura > Ranidae > Lithobates > Lithobates sylvaticus. The sequence goes on from CM053030.1 coordinate 432,465,743, forward strand.
GTTCAGATTGCTCTCCCCAGGTGACAGCTGAAATCCCATTGGCTGTTATCACGTGATAGCTCTTTGAACTGTCATATTAAATAACCTGATTCGTTGTTTCACTTTAGAGAATTGAATAATTAAGTCCATCTAATGAACCCTTATTGCTCCTATGTGGCCCCCGATGATCCTGTTTGTGTTTCAGATGTGCACACATTATAAAGCAGATTAGACCTCTAATTATGCAGACTGTGCTGGGGGTTTAGGGGATTCTCACACTCCTACAATAATCTGGAAGCCCCACCACTATTGGGATAGGGACTCCATTTCTAGTGAGTATTAATAGGATCCTTTAGCAGAGGTTATCTAGTTTTAGAAGATATATCAGAGCATCTTTGTGTCTCAGCAGGGGATTGAAATGGAGAGCAGCCCCTGGGATTAGTGTAAAATGTAACATAAACACTACCTGCAGAGAGTGTGTGTGACACATAAAAGACACAGATAAAAAGTCGCACATGGAATGGGGGAGTTGTGTAATAGTAATGCACAGCAGGATCAGATGCCATCCCTGGAGCATGTTCTACTGCAGCATCACTGTGTACTGCAGGCATTTCCTCCCTGCTGCCTAATAGCCACACTTTCCTTTTATGAGGATGGTAAATGGAGAGTTACAAGGCTACAGAGGTATACTGGCTGCCCTACAACTTTCTGCATTCAGCTGAAATGACCCAAATGGAAAAGCAGGGGGTACAGATGAGCTTACCTGAACAGGGAGCCTTCTAATGTTATTTAGAATGAAAACTCATTTTTGAAGTTGTCAGTGAGATACTACTATTACTACAACTACTACTACTACAACTATACTACAGTAAAACCTTGGTTTGAGAGCGTTTTGCAAGACAAGCAACATTGTTTGACTTGATATACAAGCGATGTCTTGATATACAAGTAGTGTCACATCCAGGGCCATCTTTAATATTTATTGGGACCTAGGCAAACATTTTCTTCCACCCCCCCCCCCCCCCGTGCAATTTCGCTCTCCATCTGCTCTGAGACATACAATAAATAGCAGTTAGACTTCAAAATCAGTTTACAGAATCAGATCAGGCAGCGATTGCAATTGGTTGCCAGAGGTTACAGTGTATCATTACCGCTTACTGACTGGTTTCTAGAGGTTATCCCCCCCCCCCCCCCCCCCCTGGGCCGTCTTTAATATTGATTGGACCCTGGGCAAAACTTTTCTTGGGGCAACGCCATGCAGCTTTGCTCTCAACCTGCTCTGAGACATACAATAAATAGCAGCTAGACTCAAAATCAGTTTATTGAATCAGATCAGGCAGCGATTGCCATTGGTTGCCCTAGGTTACAGTGTATCATTACCGCTTACTGACTGGTTTCTAGAGGTTACCCCCCCCCAGGGCCATCTTTAATATTGATTGGACCCTGGGCAAAACTTTTCTTGGGGCCCCGCCATGCAGTTTTGCTCTCAACCTGCTCTGAGACATACAATAAATAGCAGCTAGACTCAAAATCAGTTTATTGAATCAGATCAGGCAGCGATTGCGATTGGTTGCCAGAGGCTAGAGTGTATCATTACTGCTTACTGACTGGTTTCTAGAGGTTCCCCCCCCCAGGACGTCTTTAATATTGATTGGACCCTGGGCAAAACTTTTCTTGGGGCCCCACCATGCAGTTTTGCTCTCAACCTGCTCTGAGACATACAATAAATAGCAGCTAGACTCAAAATCAGTTTATTGAATCAGATCAGGCAGCGATTGTGATTGGTTGCCAGAGGTTACAGTGTATCATTACCGCTCACTGACTGGTTGCTAGAGGCTACAGCACACATTATGGCTCACTGATTAGTTGCTAGAGGTTACAGCACATGATTTCTACTTGTCGATTGGCTGCTAGAGAGTACTGTGGATGTGACCTCAGGGGGGCATGATATACATATCAATGTCGCCGGCCGCCGCTATTTACATATGAATGTCAGTAATTTACATGTAAACACAGTTTCTGCAGTTGAGTCAACTGTACACAACAAAAGGGCAGAGCTGGGCAGCATTAGTAGCAGCACTTCACACTGAGATATTGGGACATATCACGGGACTAAAATGGGACACATCACGGGACTAAAACCTCAAGGGATGAGGGAATTTAAACCAGGATAGTTGGCAAGTATGAGGCAGCTGCTTTGGGCCCCACAACAATGACAGGGCCCAGGGCAGCTGCCCCTTTTGCCCTGCCTTAAAAACGGCCCTGCCTCCCCCACAACAAAATTAGCTTACCTTTGCAGAACAGGCTAATGTTAGGCTTAATGACCACAGTTGCAGGCAGGACTTTTACGCATGCCACTTTACCTCCCCAGTGGGCAGCATTCAGTATAATTGATGGTTGGATACGACCTCAGGGAGGAATGATATACATATGAATGCTGCCTTTATTTACATATCGGTCTGTGGCTATTTACATATGAATGCAGGTTATTTACATGTAAACACAGGGTATGTAGGTGAGTCATCTGTACACAACAATAGGGCAGAGCTGAGAAGCATTAGTAGCAGTTTTCACACTGAGATATCGGCACAAAGGACGGGACTAAAACTTCAAGGGACAAGGGTATTTAAACCAGGATAGTTGGCAAGTATGAGGCAGGCTCTTTGGGCCCCACAACAATGATAGCAGCTGCCCCTTTTGCCCTGCCTTAAAGATGGCCCTGGTCACGTCACAACTAGTGAGTATAAAAGAGAAGAGAGGTGCCTCTAAGTGTAGCAATATGGTTACATTAAGGGCCAGTTCACACCAGATGCAGTTCCGTGCAGTTCTGTGCTCTTTTTTCTGTACTAAAAATGCATGCACAGTGTTTTCCATGTATTCCAATGGCTCTAGTTCCATGCAGTCAGTTTCCGGTGCAGAAACTGACCACAAACTGACTGCATGGTGTGAACTAGAGCCATTGGAATACACGGAAAACACTGTGCATGCATTTTGTGCTGAAAAAAAGCACACAGAACTGCATCTGGTGTGAACTGACCCTTAATGAAGGTACAACATTTAGCAACATATTGCTACACTTGGAGGCGCCTCTTTTCTCTTTTATTCCCTGTAGCTCCTGCTGTATTTTGCTTCTAATCCCCTTGTGGAGCCTTCCATTTGTGGATGGACATTTTATGGTTACACAACCTATCACATTGCTATAATCTTTTTATATGGACTACAAACTGAAGGATTTATGAATAAATGGTTGTGGAACGAATCATTTGAGTTTCCATTATTTTTTATGGGGAAATTTGCTTTGATATACGAGTGCTTTGCATTACAAGCATGTTTCTGGAGCGAATTATGCTCGCAATCCAAGGTTTTACTGTACTACTACTAATAATAATAGCAATAATAATAATGTTATCACTTTTAGGCTACAAGCACATGGGTGCATTTGCCTTTACAGTGTAAGGGCACAGGAAAATTTACAAAAATTGAAGAGTGCACATTCTGGTGCAGTCCTGCATAGAAACCAAACAGCTTCCAGGTTTTAGCCCACGTTCACATTGAATGCGGGTTTGAAATCGTGCCAGTTCAGCTGAACTGGCAGGATTTCAAACCGGCATTTTAGTTCGACTTTGGGGGCGATTTGACAGACATCTGTGTGGGTTTATGCACAGATGTCTATTGAAATCGCCCCCCCCGAAGTCGCCAAAAGTAGTGCAGAAACAACTATTGGGAATCAATGTGGTGCTGCAAGGTTGGCGTCACACTGATTCAGATGGTGCCATTGCCAGCAATAGGCTCCGATTTGGCATGTGATTTGACATGTTAAATCACATGCCAAATCAGCCTAATGTGAACGCAAGCTTATTGTCAAAGCTTAATTGAACAAGCTGAAGTTAGAAGCTGATTGGCTACCATGCACAGCTGCTCTAGTTTTAGTAAATATCTGTTCTCTCCGGGATGTCCCAGTGCTGTGTACAGCTGCCCATAGACATGAATGAGTGAATGCGACTGTACTTACCCAAAGTGCGCACCATAGTTGGATATAGCTGCCTTCACTAACTCATGTCTATGGACAGCTATAGAACATCCCAGACACCAGAAATACTGGCATCTTTATGTTGCACAGGCAAATGCATCCATGTGCGCCCGTGTGAATGTAGTCTTAAAGTGATTTTAAAGCCTAAACATTTTTTACCTTAATGCATCCCCCCTTTTACTTACCTGAGCCCTCATTCAGTCTTTATTCGATCCAGCGCTGTGCACGTCTGTGCTCTTCTCCCCCCTTATTTCCGGGTCTCTCTGGCTTTGCTGGGGAACCAGGATCCATTGGCTCCCAGTGATGTCAAGCAAAGCCAGTGACGAGGGGGCAGGACCGAGTCCCGCTGTCTGTGTCAATGAGTGCCCCCCATTGGAAGTGGATTATGTATGTATATAAATCCTGTATAATAATAATAATAATAATAATGTATAGACATTATTGTATGGAAACATGTTTGTTATTTTAGAATTTTTTTTTTTTTTTTATTTACCTTATCAATAACTTTAAAGCGAAGGTCCACCCACCGCTTCAAAAATTAAAAGCCAGCAGCTACACATACTGACTTTGATAATAGGACACTTACCTGTCCTGGAGTCCAGCGATGTCGGCACCCGCAGCTGATGTTTCCATCAGCTGTCGGGTGGTGCCGCCGCCATTGCGGGTAAGAGAACCCAGCAGTGTAGCCTTACGGCTTCATGACCGGAACCCAACCGAGGCTCCGCTCCTCTCTCCTATTGGCCTGGCGGCCGGGCTAGGAGGAACGAGCCGAGTGGTGACGTCAAGGGCTGCGGCGCAGGTTCCGGAAGTAGGCAAAGGATCCCTGTGAAAGACAGGTATCCTGTCCCCCTTTCCCTCCGTAAAGTGCCAAATGTGGCACCGGAAGGGGGAGGAATCAAATGAGTGGAAGTTCCACTTTTGGGTGGAACTCCGCTTTAAGGTAAAAAATATCAGGCTTTATACACATGGGCACATGAATGGGTAAAGGCAGCTATACACACCTACTTTACTGTACTATGGCACTATTTGCTTAAAGTAGTGCATGCGTGCCTGAACACACACTACCTGCGTTCTGGACATTCCGTCTGTGCATGTGTGCTACTTCAGTCTTCATTCACACGGGTATATGCATATTTTCTGCATGGAACACAGGTTCTTGCTTGCAGAGCTAACAGAAGATCCTGCGCAAAATGCAAATCTAAAGTACTTGCGCTTAGACGCATTAGAAGCGTTTAGATGCATACAGCATTTTGATATGTACAATTCTTCTTTCATTTGAATAAATGGTTACATGTGTAAGATCTGCAGGCCAATTGATGTGCAACTTGATCAAAATGATTGCATCATCAAATAATCGATTCGCCATAGCTCCCAACTGTCCCTGGATTTGAGGGACTGTCCCTGATTTGGAGCAATGTCCCTCTGTCCCTCTTTCCTCCTCATTTGTCCCTCATTTTGGTCTGATCTATATTTATATATATAAAATGCACTATTTATCTTTCAAAAAGTGTTTCCCAGTGCTAAATCTTTCATCCAAATTCTAAATTTCTGCATTTGTAAATTTAAAATTCAATATAAAGGAAAAGTAGTGGTAAAAAAAGCCCTTGTGGATTTAATTAACCTTTTTTTTTGGGGGGGGGGGGGGTAATTCTCCTTTAAGGGGGTCTGGCGGGGCGTGTCCTATGCCTACGTACGTTTGCTAGTAGGTGTCCCTCATTCCCATCTCAAAATGTTGAGAGGTATGGATTAGCCATAACATCCCTTCTGATCGATTTAGATCGTATTTGATTAAAGAGCAGCCAGAGCAGATAAATATCAATTGGCAGCGCTAAGATGCTTTGATCATGGATCTAATTATATTATGATTATGTGATTGTATGGTGTAAACAGAGATGCAATCAATAACTTAATATTGTATCTTCTAACTATAAATTGAAATTCACTTCCCAGATGTGTGGCTTATCGATCGATTGGGTTATCGACTATAGATTGATTTTTGTTGATTGGGAGAGATTGATCTAAATTAGTTGTTTATAAAAGCGTGTATATGCTATCCTACTACATCTCCAAATGTATTCATAAACCAGTACTTTAGATATGGTAAACTAGATCCTCCAATCATCAAGACTTTTAATTTTTCCCTCTAATAAACCAAGGGTTTGACCATCATTGTAGCAAACGAAATCGGTGAGGTTGTCTATGATGACAATCAACCAGCTGCTTGTCGACTGCTGAATTAAATAATAAAAAGAAAAAGTGACAGAACCTCCCTCTTTATATTCATTCCACATATAATAATAATAATATCACATAGAGAAGGAGCATTATAAGAATTTGTGAAGCTATTAATGACCACAAGAGGGACACACTATCCCACAAAAGCTTCCATTGCAGCACATGCATGGCTCAGTGCAGGCTGTGCTCTCCTATCACCCACTATACCTAACTCTAATAAATACTGGTATTAGACAGTCATCCTCATCAATGGCAGGACAGGGGGGCACAGATGCCCAGAGACAGGGGTCTATTTTGACTTTTATCGCAATCATCCAAGAGAGGCCAAACTGATTTTAGCAGTTAATAGTTGAGTTTTAGCTACAAATGACACAAGAAATGAGAAAATACATATCTACAGTAACCCATCAAAAATCAGCTCTCATTGTTGTGAACATACCAATACAATGAAAAGGGAAATCTGATCGGTTGATTCAAGCTGGTGCTCTATGCACATCTTTAACACAGATTTAAAGTGGTAATAAACCCAAAAATGTTATATTTTGCAGCTTACCAATCATTAAATGTGGTGGATACATCTGTTTTATTTTCTTTGGCCTTTTCCCCCTCTGTTTCAACTGGTGATCTGACCAGTAACACATCCCCTGTCATAGGTGTGCGCACAGGGTGTGCCAGGTGTGCCTGGGCACACCCTAATAATTCTGTATTTTAAGCAGATTACTCCTGTTTAGACCCCTGATATTTCACCAAAGCCCCCTAATGGGGCTCCTAAAAAAATAGTAAAAAAAAATGTTTCAAAAAAATAAAATTGTAAAAAAGAAACCGTCCACTACCCTACTGACACCAATCTCTTCCTTAATGACACCATCTATTGCTCTACTTACACGTCAGTATATAAACACACATCATCACACAAAACTAGAGTACACCCTTCAAATTTTTGTAAATATTTTATTATATCTTTTCATGTGACCGCCCTGAAGAAATGATACTTTGCTACAATGTAAAGTAGTGAGTGTACAGATTGTATAACAGTGTAAATTTGCTGTCCCCTCAAAATAACTCAACACACAGCTATTAATGTCTAAACCGCTGGCAACAAAAGTGAGTACACCCCTAAGTGAAAATGTCCAAATTGGGCCCAAAGTGTCAATATTTTGTGTGGTCACCATTATTTTCTAGCACTGCCTTAAAGTGGATGTAAACCCGAATTTTTTTAATTTTTTTTTTGTCTGGCACAATATAGAGTATGGCATTTCAGATCAGCTGTGCCCAGTCTTGCCACAAAGAGTTAATCCAGCTCTGAGCAATCCTCATATCTTTTTTCAGTGAAATAAAACGGACAAACTGAAAACTTTGGACGTTCTTCCCCCTTGCTGTGATTGACAGGTGATTTACATATCTCGTGCACTAGCCTAAGACATGCATTATTTTTTAATTCCCACCCCCACTCCTTTCTTCAGCAGCTCTGCGAGGATTGGCTGTTCCACACCTCAGCATGATTTGGCATGCAGAAGTCATGTGGGGACTTTTCTGGGTTTTGACTGGATGTTAGTGATCATAGCAGAAGTTCAGTGTAAGAAATACACAGGAGAAAATGCATATTGATAAGGGGAGTGTAGAGGTGGGCGGGGAATCTACTGACATCACGACTCCACCCACTGAGCCCTGGAAAACAGATGCACCCACAAAATCTGCAGTTTTTCTGGTCTCATAGCAGACAGAGGGGAAACATTTGACAGATAAGTATACATGCAGGAGGCAGGTATATCCTTCTAGATAACCAATATTGCAGTAGTTTAGAAAGGATGAGAGTGGGTTTACATCCACTTTAACCCTCTTGGGCATGAAGTTCACCAGAGCTTCACAGGTTGCCACTGGAGTCCTCTTCCACTTCTCCACGATGACATCACGGAGCTGGTGAATGTTAGAGACCTTGCATTCCTCCACCTTCCTTTGAGGATGCCCCACAGATGCTCAATAGGGTTTAGGTCTGGAGACATGCTTGGCCAGTCCATCACCTTTACCCTCAGCTTCTTTAGCAAGGCAGTGGTCAACTTGGAGTTGTGCTTGGGGTCATTATCATATTGTAATACTGCCCTGCGGCCCAGTCTCTGAAGGGAGGGGATCATGCTCTGCTTCAGTATGTCACAGTACATGTTGTCATTCATGGTTCCCTCAATAAACTGCAGCTCCCCAGTGCTGGCAGCACTCATGCAGCCCCAGACCATGACATTCCCACCACCATGCTTGACTGTAGGCAAGACACACTTGTCTTTGTACTCCTCACCTGGTTCCCGCCACACACGCTTTACACCATCTGAACCAAATAAGTTTATCTTGGTCTCATCAGACCACATGACATGGCTCCAGTAATCCATGTCCTTAGTCTGCTTGTCTTCAGCAAACTGAGGGCTTTCTTGTGCATCATCTTTAGAAGAGGCTTCCTTCTGGGATGACAGCCATGCAGACCAATTTAATGCAGTGTGTGGCGTATGGTCTGAACACTGGCAGACTGACCCTCTACCCCTTCAATCTCTGCAGCAATGCTGGCAGCACTTATACATCTATTTCCCAAAGACAACCTCTGGATATGACGCTGAGCATGTGCACTCAACTTCTTTGGTCGACCATGGCGAGGCCTGTTCTGAGTGGAACCTGTCCTGTTAAACCACTATATTGTCTTGGCCACTGTGCTGCAGCTCAGTTTCAGGGTCTTGGCAATCTTCTTAGAGCCTAGGTCATCTTTATGTAGAGCAACAATTCTTTTTTTCAGATCCTCAGAGAGTTCTTTGTCATGAGGTGCCATGTTGAACTTCCAGTGACCAGTATGAGAGAGTGAGAGTGATAACACCAAATTTAACACACCTGATCCCCATTCATACCTGAGACCTTGTAACACTTACAAGTCACATGACACTGGGAGGGAAAATTGCTAATTGGGCCCAATTTGGACATTTTCCCTTAGAGGTGTACTCACTTTTGTTGCCAACAGTTTAGACATTAATGGTTGTGTGTTGAGTTATTTTGAGGGGACAGCAAATTTACACTGTTATACCAGCTGCACACTCACTACTTTACATTGTAGCAAAGTGTCATTTCTTCAGTGTTGTCACATGAAAAGATATAAAGTATTTACAAAAAATGTGAGGGGTGTACTCACGTTTGTGAGATACTGTGTGTGTTTGAGCTTTGGGGTGCACACCCTAATGAAATAAGCTGTGCACACCTATGTCTCCTCTATTAGACACTACTCTGGATGAATGAGCACAAGAGGCACAGCAGACAACAGCATTGTAAGTTTTGGGGGAAGGGTAGAGTAAATGTCTTAGCAAATTTAGATACACCAACAGATTGAAGCCAAACTCCAACACTAACATGTTATAATCAGATACAGCAAACAGTGTTTTTTCTTTTGGGATAATTTTTTTTCACAAATAAAGAAAAGTTGATAATTTTAACCACCACTGTCATGTAAACAGATACATTCTACCGGAGAGCTTGAGCTTGTAAAAAACAACAGACTTGCTGGCTGGGTCAGCAGACAGAAGAAAGAAAATAGAAGAAAGAAAGCCTAAAAAGGAAAACTAATGCAGCCATCACATAAGAATTGGTAAGCTGCAACATAATAAATGTTTGCTTTTGGGCTTACCGTATATACTTGAGTATAAGCCGACCCGAATATAAGCCAAGGCACCTAGGTTTACAACAAAAAACTGGGAAAACTTATTGACTCGAGTATAAGCCTAGGGTGAGAAATGCGCAGCTACTGTAAGTGGAAAAGAGGGTCAACAATGCCCTTGCAGCAGCCTCACTGTGCCCATTTGCAGCCATAGGTCCCCTGAACTTAAGGGTTCCTAGATGCCCCCTAGCTGCAGCCAAAATTTGGTGTCTCTGGGCCCAAAGGGTCCTGAAATGACATTGCTGCAGATGGACACAGTTGACCGACTTTGGGGCCCTGTATCTCGGGGCCACTTGGTACTAGGAACCCCAAATATAGGGATTATTTGGATATGTTGTAGTGTTGGTTCCACTGGGTTTTCACACCAAATTTGGGGTTCCTAGCACCAAGTGGCCCCGAGATACGAGGCCCCAAAGTCGGGTCGGAAAATGTCAAGCACTTTTCTGCCCCAGAGAATGACATTTTCTGAGCCGACTTGGGGGCCCGTATCTGGGGGCTACTTAATGCTAGGAACCCCAAATTTCGATATGTTGTAGTGTTGGTTCCACTGGGTTTGCACACCAAATTCTAGCACCAAGTGGCCCCGAGATACGGGTCGGGTCGGGAAATGTAATTTTTTGCTGCAGAAAAGTGCTTGACTCGAGTATAAGCCGAGGGGGGGCACTTTCAGCACAAAACAATGTGCTGAAAAACTCGGCTTATACTTGAGTATATACGGTAATACTGCTTTACTTAGCTGAAGTCTAAGTATGATTGGTTTTGCATACTTAAATTGTTCCAGGTTGGACTAAAGTAAGTATTCATACCTTATACCTGTGATAGCTGCAAATCGCTGTAGTAGTCACCACTACTACATGGATAGCAGTGATCTTCCAGGTCCTGTGCTGAGAGGCTTCTCTTCAATTACAGAATGTCTTGTGTTCATAAAAAAGGTGTTTTTTGATAGGCAACAGTGCAGAATAAGCGACCCCCCTGTTGCCCAAAAATGTGAGCATACAATACACAAGTATTCACTCACATTTTATATCTGCTCTTTAATAACATAAGTTAGCCAATAAAGAGTATTACTCCAATTAAATTTTTTTTGAATTATAATTTTTTTTTTTTTAAAGTAAATCTTCATCTCCATAATTCAAATAGAATCTATATTTAGTTTTATTTAAATGAATATTCATAATGCCTTCAATCATTGCAGTAGGTAGCTAGAGGGATAGCTTGAGCCTTAAAGTGAGATCTATTTTGTCCACATAGCAGCACCTAATTTGTTAGATAACACTGACCCCTAGTGTTCACTCTGGACATATTCTGTGCCCCCCACAGGTCTAGATAGCCCTACCTACCAGACCCTTCACCTACACTGGTGACAAAGACAAGGATGCTCTACCTTCACATGATACAGTGTGAACATAAAACTTTCCCATTGTATCCAACAGCAGAAATATTTATATATAACCTAACAATTTAGTCTCAGCTTTTGAGGGTGGTAAAGCTGGAAATACTTAAAATAACCAATATCCTATGCCAGACACTCACAATAACCCTTGTTTTTGCTCCCTCTGCTTTATGACTATTAGGAGCCAGTGGAAGTCTTTAGCCTCGTACACACGATCGGACTTTCCGACGGGAAATGTTGGATATCAGGTTGCTGTCGGTCAATCCGACCTTGTGTATGCTCCATCGGACAATTGTTGTCGGATTTTCCGCAAACAAATGTTGGCTAGCACGTTTTCAAATTTTCCACGGACAAATGTCTGTTGTCGGATTCTCCTAGCGTGTGTACACAAGTCCGTCAGACAAAAGTCCAAAGTACAAACACGCATGCTCGGAAGCAGAAGCGGTCGGTCTTGTAAACTAGCGTTTGTAATGGAGAATTAACATTTGTGACGCGGCAAATTATGAAATCTCGAAATGCAGCGCACAATTCTATTCATCTTTAATGGGATAATAATGAAGCTGCTTTGCTGGTGATACTGATGGAGTTATTGCAATCGAATTTTCAAAGGCTTTTTTTTTTTTCTAGTGATATCAAGAATAATATTATTATGCTTTTTTTTTTTTTTTTTTTTTATTTGGTTACCACAACACCATTATCCCTTGGTTTTTAAGATCAAAGATACAACTATGTTGGTGTCCCTTGTTATATTTACATTGTATTTTTTTTTAATGTAACTGCCTATTCCCAAACTGTCATTTGAAGTAAAACACAAAGCCAAGTATTATTCTCCACAATTTTTTTATTGTGCATTAAAAAAAAAAAAAAAAAAAAAAAAAAAAAAATTAGACATGCTATCTGCCAATAGAACTTAACCAAAAAGTGCATTCTATGCATCCAAAGATATAGAAAATATAACAAATCAAAACATTATTCAACCAAAAAAATTAGGTCAAAGCAATAACTCCAAGGCCAATAATAATAACACCTTATCGCCTCCGATTCCACAACATGTCTGGTTGATGAACGACCGTTCAGAAACAAACTGAAAAGCGCTAAATGAAAAGTGCAAAATGAAAAGTGCAAAGTGAAAAGCGCGAAACGAAAAGCGCGAATCAACACTCACCAAACTTCTACTAACACGAAATTAGCAGAAGGAGCCCAAAAGGTGGCGCTAAAGAGCTGAAACACAACGTAGTACATCATTACATTCGTAATTGTGTGGCCGTGTGTATGCAAGACAAGTTTGGGCCAACGCCCTTCGGACAAAATTCCACGGTTTTGTTGGCGAACAATCCGATCGTGTGTACGAGGCTTTTGTCTCTGTCCGCCCGCACACCCACTAATGAAGGAAGCCTTTACTGACTCAATTTAATAATGTTTTTTTTCCTGATTCAGACCTGCTTAATTGTGACATGGCAAGCCTGGAGTGAACTCATACAGAACTTTTTTTTTCTTTCCTGTGTATGACTGTTGAAGCAGTATTAAACACAAAACCAAAAATGGAATATATTACAGCTTACCAATGATTAGATCTCGTGGCTGCATTCGTTTTCCTTTTGTAGGCTTTTTTCCCCATCTGTTTTCACTTGGTGATCTGGCCAGTAACACACCTGCTGTATTAGAGTGCCCCCCTCTGGATGAAGGAGTACAGTGGGCACCTTTGGACAGCAGAATTGCCAGTCTGAGCGGAGGGGAGTATTGGATGTACTACTTATACATTTAGTTCAAGCTAAAACAATTCTCCTATTTGGTGATCTTTACATCAAAAAATCAAATAAAATACACAAATTCACCAAATATATATGTTATAAATTGTGCAAAAAAAATAAAAATCGGTATATAAAGTTCAATAGTCCATACTATTGAACTGGACTATTGGACTAACTTTTTTTTACAGATTTTTTCTTTTTTTTGCACGAGTTATATATATTTGGTAAATTTGTGTATTTTAATTTATTTTTTGGAGTGTGATGTAAATATCACCAAATAGAGAATAGAGAATAGAGAATTATTGTCTATTGTCTATTGTAATCAGTTTTTTTTTATTTCTCTATTTCCTTTTTGGATTAATAATTCAAATATCAGATTTCGGAAAGTGTATTATTATACATATTTTTTTTTTTTTTTTTGATCAAAGTGTATGATGGTTTGTTGTGTCTTTGTATGTTTTGTTTGTGATTAAGAAATTTAATAAAAAGATTTATATATAAAAAAAAAAAAAAGATCAACAAATAGGAGAATTGTTTTAGCTTAAATCAGCGCTGCACTAAATGTATAAGTGATCATTTGCACCTTTTAAAGGGGGTGTGTGGCAGCTTTTGTATTTAATTAAAATCGCACATAGCATGCGTAACACATTTAAATTGGATGTACTATCAGGTTTAAATACACTAATACATTGAAGTCAAACTCCAGCTAATACTTTATAAGCAGTTCCAGCAAACAGTTTTTTTCTTTTTGGGGTAAACAATTTACATAAATAAATACAAGTTGACCCCCTGCTAGTGTTAAATGGTTTGTGTCATCTTTGCACCTGACACATTCTGCTGGAGAGCTGGTTCATTTGAAAAACAACAGACATACTGGCTGGATCACTAACTGAAAATAAAAGAAAGAGAGCCTAAAAATTAATCACCAGAAGAAAATAGAAGAAGTAAAGCCGAAAAACAAAAATAATGCAGCCATCACATCTAAGAACTAGTAAGCTGCACAATAATAAATGTTTGCTTTTGGGTTTAATACCTCTTTAAGGCATTAAGAGGACATAAACACTACATTTTTCTTTTTTACATAAATAATGTTTGTTCTTTGGAAATTGTTTTAAGGTCGTTGTCAGTTATATATAGCATTCAGCAGATTTCTAATGTAATAATTTAACATAACAATGGGAATTGCAGCTACAATCACAATAGTATCACTCAAGTGTGAAGATGTTATAAAAGATGTGTGTAGTGTTTATTAAATTGATCAAATTTAAAAAAATATGGAACAGAAAATATCATGTATCAACCGAGAAAACAGGATTACCGTGACGTGTATATTTTAGTTAAGATTTGCAGAAATTTTGTTGAAAAAAAAAAAAAGTAGTTGGATTTTTGTTTTTTTTTTTTTTTTACTCACCTCTAAATGCCTGTTGCTAGGGAGTCCCTCGTAGTCTGCCTCCTTCAGTGCCCGGGCACTGACATCACTTCCCCTCGGGGCAGTCAGTCATCTGGGACACGTGACAGGTCCCATGACTGCGCGGCGTATCACAGCGCGCGGCGCCGCTCACGCATGCACAGTGGGTGCCCACAGTAAGGATGCCGTGAGCGGAGCGGGGAACGAGGGGGGGGCTTCGTTCCCCGCATCGCTGGACCCTGGGACAGGTAAGTGTCCAATTATGAAAAGTCAGCAGCTGCAGTATTTGTAGCTGCTGACTTTTAATTTTTTTTTTTTTAGGGGCACCCCACTTTAATATTCTCTACCACTTCATGTAATTTGGTTTCTATGGTGCTGCCCACTATTGGGCAAATATAAACCAGCAGCTCTCAGTTTCTGGAAAAACTATTATCAACAAGAGGGGTGAGGAGATCTGCTGGAGTACGGTTTGAGCAGATTTCATGAAACCCGGCTTAAAGTACTGATACGTTCGGTCAAGTATTCGCCAATACCAAGCACGGTCACTTTGTGGTGAGATTTGTGTCAATACAAAAAAAAATTGCCACAAATTGCACTGCAAAAAATTGCATGCATTTTGAACAGAAACGCATGCCTGTCTGAATCGCATGCAATTTCCCCCACTGCCTCTGTGTGTGTATGTATAAAAAGGGAAAAGCGCCATCTAGTGGGCAGTTTACATTTTTTTTAGCACTCACCGTACATATCTGGCCACATGCAAAAATGCTTGGGGGCACACTACCTCCTGCCCTAAGAGCACCTCCAGCGGCCTTGATTTGCTATCATCAGCAGACCGGAACACCTATGTAGATTATTTTGAATGTGGCCAGATATGTACTGTGAGTTCTAACATTTTTTAAACTGCGCTTTTCCCTTTCTACACATACACACACAGGACCGGTGGGGGAAATCGCATGTGATTTGGACAGGAATCGCACCACATTCCTGATCAAATCACATGCGATTCTTTGCAGTACATTAATTTTGTATTGACGCAAAAAACACAGACATATAAAAAATGTTTTATTAATGCCCCCCAAAGTAATGCCACATCAATCACGGCATCCAGAGAGCCCTCTCTCATTATGATGACCCATCACTAAATGACAGGTTCCCCAGCTGGGATAATATAAATAGATAGGTGATCCTGGGTCACGTCACTGGTCATCTGGGATTTCTGACTTTCAGGCTTCTTTTGACACTGATTTTGCTGGTAGTTTTGTGCTTTGTCCTTTTTTCTTTTAAAAGATGAAGACATCAAAAATGTTGCTGTTGCTTTGAGCGCCTTAAACTTAGAGAAAATGTAATATCGACATAAAATAAACAAAAGCACACTTATTTCTTTCTTTAAAGAGGAGTCTTGCAGTAAAAAAAAAAAAATCTCCAAAAGAAATGAAACCTCAAAGTATAAAACCTGAAAGCCCACTTGTAAGTCTCTAAACCTAGAAAAAAATATTTAATATATTGCAGCTTGCCATTAGCTTTTTTTAGCTCTTTTCCCCCCTTTTATTTTCACCTACAGATCCTGCTGTACAGGCAGTCCCCGGGTTACGAACACAATAGGGACTATAGGTTTGATCGTAAGTCGTAACACTGCATTTGTAAGTGTAACTTCCGGTCGGAACACTGCGTTCGTAAGTGTAACTGCCGCCTGTGAATGGATGTGGGATATTCTGGGCGCTTGTTATGTTATCTGGGGCATAGTATGGCAGTGTGGGATGTGTCTGGAGGTGCTTGAAAGGTATCGAAAGGTATCCAGGACCAGCGTGGGGCATAAGTGGCCGGCATTTGAGGCCGTTCTTAGTAGGAGTCGTTCGTGACTCGGGGACTGCCTGTAACACACTTAATTTTCTAGGATGACAGTGCAGTGGCGGCCCCTCCAAGTGCCGCCCTTCTAACCCATGTGTCCGGCCCCTAATCTACATGCAGGACGCATGGATTTCAATGTTTTTTTTTGATGCACGTGATTAGAGCCTCAGGCCTCCTCATCTCTGTTAAAAACAGAGGAGTTGTTCTGAAATTCACAGATGATAGCTTGGAAAGCTGATTTTATATTAGTACAGCGCACAGGAAGTTACACTGGAATTCTGGTAAGATCAACAATGTTCTGTACTGGCAAAAAATGTACTTAAGCTGGCCAGAGACGTTTGAATCTTGGTTGGTTTGACAGGGACTGGCCGAGATTTGAACCATGTATGGGCAGGCTGATTGTATTGATCGATCAACTTGGGTACAACCAGCCTGTCAGATCTTTCATGTGATTATTGTCAGCGACTATAGCTGCTAGCAGTAATCACTGTGTTCTCTCAGCTGGGACAGCGCCCCCTGCTGGGAGCACACACTAGCCCTTCAGAAGGGACTCCTGCAGGAAAGAAAATCACTCCATCTATGGCCGGCTTTGGCATTAAAATAAGCTAATACAGATTTCTGACTTTCAGGCTTCTTTTGACACTGAATTTGCTGGTAGTTTTGTGCTTTGTCCTTTTTTCTTTCAAAAGATGAAGAAGTGATGCAAACAAAAGGCCTCTGGCCAAATGCGGTACTGCACACCCCATTAGCTTGAATTCTGCTTGTTTTGCGAGACAACACTCGCAAACCGAGTCAGAATTTAAAAAAAAATGTTGCTCGACTTTCAAAACGCTCGTTAACCGCGTTACTCGTTAACAAAGGTTCCACTGTATAGTTTTGGTAAAAAAAAGCTATAAACCGCTACAGCTAAAAAACACCAAAAAAACGCAGAAAAACTATACTTCAAAAATGCTGTAAAACTTATTCTATAGCTACAGCTTTCTACAGCTAACGCTACTGGCTTTTTCGCGTCCAGTGTGCATGAGGCCGGTTTACATAGCTTTTAATTACATGAATAAATAGATACTTAGTATATATTTTTTACCAATATGCATAATGTATTTTCCATTATTAGAAACAAAACATTTATATGTTGCTCACATACTCAGAAGGAAGAATAATACTAAGTTTAGGTTATAAGCTCACACACTGGTTGGCAGAAGTATAGGTTACATCTGAATCGGGTCACCATCATTGAAGGTTGGGTGCTGAACACCATCAGGGGCTCGTCCCATGTTCTGAAAACCGCACAAATCCAAAAGAAAAGACTGACTGCACATCGCTAAAAAAATTCAAACGCTGCTAAGTTTATTCATCTGGACAATATAAATAAAAGGTCCCAGCCTGGGACATCCTTTGATAACAAGACTGGGCTTAACTGTAGAGGTGAGGAAGAGCAGGTAAATAGAGATATACAGTATGTGCACCATGGGGGTTATTTACAAAAGGCAAATCCACTTTGCACTACAAGTGCACTTGGAAGTGCAGTCGCTCTAAATCTAAGGGGTAGATATGAAATGAGGGGAATCACTGCTGATTTTATCATCCAATCATGTGCAAGCTAAAATGCTGTTTTTTATTTTCCTTGTATATCCCCCTCGGATCTACAGCGACTGCACTTCCAAGTGCACTTGCAGTGCAAAGTGGATTTTCCTTTAGTAAATAACCCCCAATATCATTAGTATTTGATGAAATTAACAGACACACACATATTCTATCAAGGTCTGGTGTATAGTGCACTATGGGGTTGATTTACTAAAGGCAACTAGACTGCGCACTTTGAAAAGTGCAGTTGAAACAAATTATAAAGTTCTTACCAGGTGGTACCTAGTGCCAGCACGAATATCAAAATTCCTTCCCCAATACCCCCATCAATGTTTTCGAGGCTGTAGTGACCCGGGTACACATCGACACATTTGGTGGACTTGTCCCATAGCCCAGACCTTTTGGTTAAAAATATTTAATATTCTCTTTACAATGTTTGATACTACTTTACAACTTGATCCATCGGTGGCTCTCCTAAATAATAAACCATGAAATATAACACAACGCCAATTTAAACTCCTACTATATGTCACAATGGCAGCAAAACAATCTATAGCTAAAGTCTGGAAGTCAGACAAGCTCTGTGAAGTGTCGGTAAAACAATGTGTAGCACAAGCTATGATCCATGCCAAAAAGGAGGCAATCATACTTGATAAACTTGTACCACTATGGCTTCCATGGATAACACACATTCTACCGCTAGACTTTGACTTCTCACTTCTTTTACCCTGATGAAGCTCACCACCTTTATGGACACTAATGTTATATGATCCCTTGTATATTTGAACAATCGATTCCCTCTGGAGACCCCTCATTCCTTTTAGATCCCACCCCTTTTTTTCCTACCTATTAAACTTAATTTTTAGATATGCATAATAGTGGGAATGTATTATTCCATTATTATTTCGAATTACTCTTTGGAAGAAAGTAAATGATCGGTTTACAAACAATCTACCCAAAGTTATGTTGGGGGTGTTTTGGTGGGACGTCCATTCATCCTGGAAAAGCCGGGCCACATAGCCAGACCTTGGCCCTGGTTGGGTGGGTGTCTCTTCGGGACATCCCAATACAGACCGATTTATCCAACATAGTTGTATCTCTATGTCTAATTCTTTAATGTATGACATATTATTAATTTCCCTTTATGCAAATTATACCAGGTTTATTAATTGTTATGATTATATTCTTCACATATATTTACTGATAAAAGATTCCCATATTACTCTCTATATGGTAACTATACTATTGTTATTCCAAATGAATAGCTAGGAAGTTCCTTTATTCAAGTTTGATAGCCCTATATAATGTTAAAACGTGTATTATTAACTTGTATTGTATCATTCTCAATAAATTATTTTAAAAGAAAAGTGCAGTTGAACCCTGCAAGTACAATTGCTCCAGTGCTTAGTAAATGAGGTAACACTTCACTTTGCAAAGAATACCCAATCACGTGCAAGGGAAATAACAAAAAAGCATTTTTGCTTGCACATGATTGGATGATGAAAGTCAACAGAGCTTCTGCTCATTTACTAAGCCCTGGAACAACTACCCTTGCACAGTCTATTTGCCTTTAGTAAATCAACCCCAATGTGTCTTCTCCTCTTTTTTTATTTTTTTATTGATTTAATTTGCCTTGATTGTGAAAGAAAAAAAAAAATAATCTGTCCTTTGTACATTCTTGGGTGTAGAGCTGACTCCCAGACACTGTCCAGCATCCAAGTACAAAACCTCATAACACCCAACTGTGTATATCATTACAGTTGTAAATAAATCATATAATCACATCAATCAATTATGTTCAGTGCTGGTATAACCTCTGCATTGGAGCATTTTTTCCTGATTATATCACAGTATTTACATTTACACCTAAATAAAAAAATAATAAAATGGAATGGAATGGAATGGCTACAATAATCCACAGTATTTTATAAGCTAATTGTTTTTTTTTTTTTTTTTTTATGAATTTGGAAATTTCAGCATTAGTCGCATATACAAAGAATAGATCTCTTCCATAGGTGTACGCAAGCTATTGCATTAGGGTGTGCATCCCAAAGCTCAAACTTACATGGCTTTGTCTGCAGCCTCAGTTGCACGGGGCAGTGAATGAATTGCAAATGCTCTGTGTTGAGCGGCTTCCTGATCATTCACAAACTGAAGCCTAGTAAACACAGTTTACTAGGCTTCATTTATGAATAAACACAGTGAGTGAGTGTGTTCACTGTGTTCATTTAGAAAAAGAAGGGGTCGGTAAATTACATATTTATGAGCCCCTTTCCCGCTCTTCATCCTGAAACATCCCCCACAGCAGCTGGGGGGAGAGGTGGGATGCCAGCAGCACTGGGGGCTGAGGGGGGGGGGAGGATGGGGGACACAGGAAAAAGCCCGGCAGTAGGGGGAATCTGCACTGCGCGTAGTGATTAGGGTGTGCCCAGGCACCCCTGGTGCACCCCCTGAGCATGTCTATGATCTCTTCAAATATACTTCTTGTGTATTATCACCAGTATATTACCTGCCAGCTTAGGGTGACAAATCCAATGCAGACTATAAATACCTCACACATTGCACAGACCAATATCTGCTTCTTCTGAGAATGTTGGTAATAGTAAATGAAAAATAATAATAAATGACACACAGCAACTCTGATCGTGGTAGAGGCTCCTTATCACGTGATCAGGTGTGACCAATCACAGCTGATCATCGCGTGAACCAGGAAGAGTGGGTAAACGGCTTTCCTCAGGTTCAAGCTGACAGGGAGAGCCGATCTGCGAGGTCTGTGCTGATAATCAGCACATTGATTATCAGTGCAGGCCCCATCAGATGTGCCCATCAGCTGCCAATCAGTGCCCATCACCTGCCTGCCTGTGCCCCATAATAAACGCCTTCCAGTGCCCATAAAAGTGGCAATCAGTGTCCACAACAGTGCCAATCAGTGCCCATAAAAATGACAATCAGTGCCCCATCAGTAATGCCTGTCAGTGCCCTTCAGATGCCACACAGTCATGCCTGTTAGTAGCTCCTCATCAGTGCTGCCTATCCGGTGCCACCTATCTGTGCCCATCAGTACCCATCAGTGCCTCCTATCAGTGCCCATCAGTTTTTTTACCCCAAATTGTCGGTCTTTTTTTGTTTATAGCGCAAAAAATAAAAACCACAGAGGTGATCAACTACCACCAAAAGAAAGCTCTATTTGTGGGAAGAAAATTATAAAAATTAAGTTTGGGTACAGTGTTGCATGACCGCGCAATTGTTATTTAAAGTGAGACAGCACTGAAAGCTAAAAATTGTCCTGGGCAGGAAGGGGGGGAAAGTGCCTGGTATTGAAGTGGTTAACTATTGCTGTCAATGTCTTTGATGCTAAAGCAACCTGCATCATCTGGCCAGCCTAAAAAACCCACAGCTGCATATATTCATGTTTTCTTTACCCCCTCCCCCTCCCCACTCCGTTTCAGCCCCCAGCAGCCTAAGGGAATTCCCAGGTATGGAAGATCATGTGATTTGCTCCATAGCCCTGTGTAACGTCTATATATATATATATATATATATATATATATATATATATATAGTGGGCTACCAGTGGAATTCAGAGCACCATGTTATTTTGTAAGTTTGATAAACATCATAGAGGAAACATATAGAAATATGATGTACTAAACTATATATAAACATTCCTCTCCCTATCCCTCTGAAGAAGCTATACATGTGAAATGCGTTACAAAAAGGAGACCCCTGCTGGTGCCAAGAAAAACAGGCCTCTGGACTATATGATACAGATATTGCACAGCAGTTGGTTGGTCACCTGCAGGGAGGTCTCCTTAGGGAGGGAATTGTAATTTTTTGGTTTATGCCATGTCTATGATGATGGGACAGAAAGAATGTATAAATTGTCTTTTCCATCTTTTTAATGGTGGCAAACAAAAAATGAAATATATTTTATCACCTCTGCCAAGATTAATTATACAGCACCATAAAAACTCCAGTAAGCTATTTTTAGCATTTGTAGTGGTCCATATGCCTATGTAGCCCTATGTAAGGGATTTTCTTTCACTCCCAACTGCTAAACAGAAGGAATGAAGGAGTTAATGAAAGGTAATTATATATGTCTTTGAAGGTCTGTATTAACATTAAAGTTTTACTTTGTTTTGCAAGGGCAAAGCACTTTAAGATTCATGTTGTTTCATGCCATATAACAAAGAATGGTCAGGAGGGTTGGTGGCTTTCATTTAACAGGGCGGACATCATTCAGTATTAGAAAAGTTTTTAGCCTCATATAGAGTGTAATTATATAAAGGTATTTGAAGGAACCATCACCCAAACATTGTTGAAGAGATTAAAAAAAAACGAAGACTTGTCCCCAACAGGTCTCCAAAAGGGGGAGGAAATGGACTATACCAGTACTGGGCTGGTACCGAGATAGTCAATTTCCTCCCCTTTTTGGCGACCTGTTGGGGACAGGTCTCCATTTTTTCAATCTCGTCATCATTCAGTATTAAACAGCGATACACAGCCAAATTGGATGGCATGACTTTGTATAATCTCGTCTGTTGGTAAAATGATCTGGAGCAGATTCGATCACATTGGCACCTGCAGTGGTCGTCTAGATTGGGTGGAGACAATCATCCCTTCACGAATCCAGTTATTCAGAATGTATAGGGAACAATATATGTCCCTCACCAATCTCATGCATTGATCATCTGTATTCTGTAAGATGTTTCACACTAGCTAAAAGTTTTCTATCAAAGACAGTCACATCACAAAATTTTCATATTGTAAAGAGCTTCACAAACTGGCACTATACAAATCCGGTATAATTATTATAATAATAATATACAAATATGTAAAGTAATAAAAAACATATACCAAGTAAAAAAATATTATAAACCTATATATAGGTTTTATAAATAACATCTTACAGCTAGAAAAATCTTAAATACGGTAACTGAATTATAAGAATTTTTTTTATAAAAAAAGCATGTCTCCAGAAGTACAGAGTTAAAGGGGTTGTAAAGGTAAATAAAAAAAATTAAATAAAATAACAAACATGTCTATACTTACCTACTCTGTGCAATTGAATTGCACAGAGCGGGCAGGAACTTCCTCTTTTCGGGTCCCCCGTCGGTGCTCCTGGCCTCTCCTCTCTGGTCAGTGCCCCCATGGGAAGCCACTTCCCATGGGGGCACTTGTGCATGCTTGCACCCGAGTCCCTCTGCTGCATTCATTGACACAGACAGTTGGACTCGGCCCAGCTCCCTGCTTCCTTGTCACTGGCTTTGATTGACAGCACTGAGAGCCAATGCCTCCCGGTGCCCCAGCAAAGCCAGCGAGACCCGGAAGTGAGGGAAGTAAATAGGTGGTGATGCTGACACCTAAACATTTTTTACCTTAAAGTGTAAACTCACAACAGTTAAATCGGTATGTATATGCAGAATAGCATGCTTGTTATACTTGCTGTGGAACTTAAGGGGTTAATCCTCTGCATTGCGTAAAAAGGCTCTGTGATCCTGTATGGACAAAACCTCCTCCTCCTACAGGGTCTCTCTTGGCAAGGCCTGATAAGAAACAGTAAGGGTAGTACTGCTGCACATGCTCAGTGTGGTCTCTATAGCTGGAGAGAATATTTTCTTGTTGATCAGAGCTAGCAAGGTCACATGATATTGACATCACACATGTGGGCGTGTATTCAGATCCTAAATGACAGCCCAGTCTCTCCCTCCTCCTCCTCCATGCCCAGTAACTAAAAAATAACACAGTGGGTGGGATGTCACATCTTGATTGATGGCTGATCCGCCACCCATAACAGCATGAGGACACCGGCTATAGTGAAAATCTCCTCCTACCTGAACACTCAGCACTCAGGCAGACCCTGCAGTTTATCATGTGACCATGGTATACAGCCCAAACATGTATACCTTCCCAGAGAAGCGTTTTTGCACTTTTCACACGTAAACATGTATAGAAGCACATAAACGCAGATTTGAACTGATAACTGCAAATAATAATATTCTAGCCAATAGAATGAGTACACTTCTAAACCCCATATGTGCATAAAAGCGCATTAACATTCATAATTTCACACCAAAACAAGTATTTTTTAAGTTTGATTTTTCTGCAAACTCTAGCTGAAAGATGCAGCATACATAGAAGTATTTCAATATGCCTGAGTGTATGAGGCCTTAAAGTGGAGGGCCACCCTAAAAAACAAAATGACATTAAAATGTTCCAAAAAAAAATAATGAATTTTTTTTTTTAAACTTACCAGAAATGCCTGTTGCTAGGCAGATCATCCTAACCTGCCTCTTCCAACTCCGCAGTGATCTTCAGTCTTCTCTCTTCCTTGCGTTGTCTTCTGGGGAATGGGGAACTGTGCGTGTCCCAGAACACAGCGCACCCCATTCACAAAGCGCTGCGCGACTCGCGCATGCACAGTAGGAAACGGGTAGTGAAGCCACAAGGCTACACTGCCTGTTTCCCTTAGATAGAATGGCAGCACTGGGACCCGAGAGCAGAGGGCGGCCAACATCGCGGGCCGCTGCTGACTTTTAAAAAAAAAAAAAAATTTCAGCTGGCCCTCCCCTTTAAATCAACTAGCAGATTTAGATGGACTGGACTAACAAACTAGAGCCAAACTTCGGCTAACACTTTTTAAGCAGTTACATCAACATTTTTATCCTTTTGGGATAAAGGTATTACATACAACGTAAATGAATAAAAGCTGACCATTGTAAGCACGTCTGTCAGTGTTAAATGGTCTGTCTCAGCATTATAACTGTCCCTTTTACTGGATAGCTTGGTCTGCTAAAGGAAGTTGAAAAATAACAGACTTACTGGTAGAATCAATAGGTGAATGTAAATGAAAAAAAGCTTAAAAAAAGGAAACTAATACAGCCACCACAACTAAGAATTGGTAAGCTCCAATATAATAAATGTCTATTTTGGGGTTTAATACTGCTTTAAAGTGGTTGTAAACCCTTACATATACCCAGTGAAGTTGCTTATATTCTTACATAAGTTGTACCTGTTCATCTGCAGCCCTCTACCTCTACAGTAGTGGTCTCCAAACTGCAGCTCTGGGGCCGGATGTGGCAAATTGCTTGCCTTTATCTGGCCCTTGAGGCATTATTTATGCTACTGACATCAACAATGGGGCATAATTCCTGCCACTGACCCCAACAAAGGGGCATAATTCCTGCAACTGATGCCAACAAAGGGGCATAATTCCTTCTACTGATATTAAAAATGGGGAATTATTCCTCCCACTGACACCAACTATTTCTCCCCCTAATACTGAAGATCAGGCATTGTTTACTCCCACTGGGCACAGTCCAGCCCCCCTACCATCTGAAGGACAGTAAATTGGCCTTTTCTTTAGAAAGTTTGGAGACCTTCTCTACAGTCTTGTAAAACACACAGATCAAAGGATTTTTTTCTCAGCTCTAGCAGCAGGGGGTGGTGATCTGACGTTACACACACTGCAGAGCTAGTGCACAGAGTTCCCTGATATCTGATTGGAGGGAAGGGGCACACCCTCCTCAACACAGACTAATGCTAGGTACACAATATAAGTTTTATTTTTCGTTCAACCCAGCAGACTGAATGAAAAAACCTGAGGAGCTTGGGAGGAGCCACTGTACAAACTATCTGATGTTAGTACAGTAATCCCCCCCCCCCTCTGAGCTATTGTGTTCTGACAGGGGCGTGCCCCCCCTATTAGAACACACCGGTCAGTGCTTGAATCCATTGGCTGTAAGTGCTGATCGGATGCCAATCGACAAATGATTTTTGGGCATGCCCCTTCGACAGAACCTGAACGTTCGCCTGGCATCTGTTGGAGAGGCTGCTGTACACACAGGCCGCATGTCGGCCGGTTTCTGTTGAATTGGTCGATGGCGGCCGATATTCAGCACAGGTGTACCAGGCAAATAGAAAAACACACCGATAAAGCTGTCAATCACCTGCTGTGTGCTGGAGGGGGGTCTTCTCCCAGAAGGCTGAGGTGTCAGAAGAGACTCGTGGAGATAGCATAGAGAATAGAGATTAGAGAGGAGCCACACTAGGTGCTTTACGCAGGCTAGTACATTGTACACACTATAGTGGGATGTGCTTTGTTCATTTTTCATGTCTGTGGTCTACAACCACTTTCATTTCAATACGTTTTTATTGTTTTTTCCTTGTCAAATATGTTTATAGTTTTGAATAAAATAAAGGAGAACAATCTGAATTTTACAAAAACTGTGGTACATATTCAAAGGGTAACAAACTAATTACTTCAAAGAGACAAATAAAAATGCAAATGCAATATTGAACTATATAAGCTTATTGTTTTTTCAAAACAGTATGAAAATACACAGTATATAAGCCTACAAAGCCAGTAATCAGTATATAAAACAAGTAAAAGAATATTCATATGCAGTATGAGAGTATAAACAGGTCATACAACCACTTTAAATGTGTCCTTTGTGTACCACTAGAGGGAGTTATCATGTTAAAGTGGTTATTTTGCATGCTTTGCTGTTTCCTGTTCAGCTGCTTTCTAATAACAGTGACTCATCAAAATGTTGAGTACTTAGTATATATCATGCTGAAACATCAGATATTGGAAAACCCCTTTATTCAGCCGCAGGCTCTCCAACATGTACATTACAGCAAGGCAGGAAAAATAATGCTGCGTACACACGAGCAGATTTTCCATCAGAAAAATCTTGGATGGTTTTTCAGACGGAATTACACTCAAGCTTGGCTTGCATACACACGGTCACACAAAAGTTCGCTGAACTTTCAACCGTCAAGAACGCGGTGACGTACAACACTACGATGAGCCAAAAAAATGAAGTTCAATGCTTCCGAGCATGCGTCAAATTGTTTCCAAGGATGCATAGGAATTTTGCACGTCGGAATTGGTACAGACGATCGGAATTTCCGATCGAAAAATTGAGAACATGCTCTCAATCTTTTGCTGGCTGGATTTCGGCAAGCAAAAGTCCGACGTAGCATACACACGGTCGCATTTTCCGACCAAAAGCTTTCATCTGTCTTTTGCTGGCTGAATTTCTGATCGTGTGTACGCGGCATAACAGAGAGAAACAGGAAATAGCCTAATATAACAGAGAACAACACAACATAATAATTTAGAGGGTATGGCTCCCCCTAGTGGTACACAACACAACAGTGTCAAGGATACTATGGGCCATAGCAATAACAACTTTTCTATTACTCTGGGCAGTGCGCCATTCTGTATCATCCTCCTGATAGTAGCAGATATCCCACTCACTTTGCAATGTCTCATCAATGCATTGACACATCATTTATAACTTAAGGTGTTTGTCACAGCTTTTCATAATGGCACAGTGAACAATCAATGTATATATATACGTGCATGCGCATGTGTGCGCCAGTATTACCATAAAGCAGTTATTGATTAATTTTTCCCTCTTGTTTTCTGAAATATCTAGATAATACCCTTTCCAGTAAGAGATTTCAGTGTGGTCCCTAAGAGCATAAAGAAGTGATGTCAGGTCTAGCAGACCATCGATTAAAAGAAAATTCATATATGCAGTTTGTTTATTCCCAAATCACATAATTACACAGCACACGTTTACAGCTTACACAGCAGACAGGGGATTTTAGCTGTGATGCACACAGCCTTGGCTTTGCTTTTATCTATCATGGATATCTCTCTGATAATACATGTTATAATTACATCATTTGAAGCAAGTGCAATATTCTCATCCCTGCACACAGCCATTAGCCGGAGAGTGACTCTGGAATAGGCAGTGTCCCCTAATATATCATGTAATTTGTGTGATTTAGGGATATCATTAAAAAAAAAATGTTATAATAAACGTAAATAACACTGTGTTTTTCCTAAACTGTCAAGTTTAATGTGGTTTTCAGTGGTGGATTCTGGGTAAAAAATTGCGCTAACTAGTTGTTCAGAATGCCAATTTTGTTTCTGTTCTTATTTATCTTTACACGCTGAAAAGAGTTTTGCTTTCTATGAAATATATGGTCACCATCAGAATGCAGTGAATAAAAATCTTCAGTAACATGGCTGCCATGTATACATATCTGAAGTACTAATGCAGACATTTTCTTTAAGGTTAAGTTCATTTTTAACAGAAAAAAGCCTCTGCATTCATGAGCTCCAAAAAAACATACCTGTAAGTCAGGGGTATCCAAACTTTCTGTTGAAAGTAGAAAATGTCCTGACATCATTAACAATGCCCCATCATTGGTGTCATTGAGAGGAATAGTGCCCCATCATTGGTGTCATTGAGAGAAATAGTGCCCCGTCATTGGTGTCAGTGGCAGGAATGGTGCCTCATCATTGGTGTCAGTGAGATTCATAGTGCTCCATCATTGGTGTCAGTGAGAGGAATAGTGCCCCATTATTGGTGTCAGTGGGAGGAATAGTGCCCCATTATTGGTGTCAGTGGGAGGAATAGCGCCCCATTATTTGTGTCAGTGGAAGAATCGTGCCCTATGATTGGTGTCAGTAGGAGGAATAGTGCCGAATAGTGCCCCATCAATAGTGCCCCATCAGAGGCCCCAGCGGGCTTCTCCTGCTGGAAGCTCACAGCCATCTCCTGTCATCTGTCTGCCCCTGTACAAGCCATGGCTGGTGATCTCTCTGCCCCTGGTGAGGATGAAGGTCCGGGTGGAACACCAGGAGACCATTGTGTCCATGATGGAAGGAAGAGATGGGCCTTTCAAGGAGAAGTTTGGCAATTATCCAGTGGCAGTGCGTTCATAAAGGGCACAGGGCCCTCTCTCCTGGCACCGCTCTATCACCATAGATAGATTCATGCAAAGGTTTACAAGGTTTACAAGGATGGCAAATGTGGAGGTGGAGGAGGAGACCCCCAGTTCAGGCCACCTCAGGGAGAGGTAAGCAGCCCCATGCCTTCCCAGGATTCAGGAGGCATGCTGAGGGACATCCAGGTAATGTAGTCTCCTATGCAGGGGGGATAAGTTGGCGCTTGGTGATGAGGATATAACTGATTATGTGCCTGATAATGTCAAGCCCAAGCAGGGGATAAAACTGTTTTTGAGCCATCATTCGGAGAATCGTGTCTTTTGGTACTGCTGGACCTTAGCGCAGCGTTCAACACAGTGGACCACAATACTCTTCTCATCCGCCTCAAGGAAGTGGCAGGAGTTACAGATTTAGATCTTCCATGGTTCGCTTCCTTCTTAGGAAACCGGTCACAGACAGTGAAACTAGGAGTCTTCACTTCTGAAACCCGGGCAATTTCTTATGGAGTCCCTCAAGTATCACCCTTGTCACCAGTACTCTTCAACATTTACATCCGGCCACTCTTCAAAATTATTAGCAAATCGGATCTATGCTTTCACTCATACACTGACAATACTCAACTGTACTTCCGTATCCCCGGACAAAAAGACCAATACCAGGAACTAGAAAAATGTCTCACATTGATAGATGACTGGATGACCACTAGCTCCCTCAAACTCAATGGATCGAAAACAGAACTTCTGCTCCTCAACGCAAACCGAAGTAAAAAAACGAAGACCCCATGGACACCACCGACCATCCTTGGACAGACCATCCTTCCAAGCACCAAAGCCAAAAGCCTCGGAGTCATCTTTGATTCAGAGATGACCATGGATGCATAAATAGGATCAGTAATCAGCAGATCCCATCATCTTCTCCGCCTGCTACGCAGACTTATCCTCTTCATCCCGGAAAAGGAGAAAGCAGTAGTAGTTGGAACTATCATCAATTCGCGACTCGACTACGCAAATTCCCTCTACATAGGACTACCTGATTACCAGATTGCATGCCTACAAGTCGTCCAAAACACAGCAGCAAGACTAGTCACTGGAAAGAAACCCTGGGAATCCATCTCCCCATCCCCAAGGACCCTCCATTGGCTCACGGTAAAAGATAGGATCACATTCAAGACCCTCTGCCTCACCCACAAACGTACACAAGGAAACGCTCCTCAATACCTATGTGAGAAAATAAAAAAATACATACCTAATCGCAGCCTTCAATCAACAAACCAAAACCGCCTTCTCATCCCCAAAGCCTGCAACAAATGTAAGGGAGAACGAAGATTCGCAGTCCAAGGACCTCGGCTATGGAACGCTCTACCCACCAATATCCGCTTAGAAGAAAACCATCGGGCCTTCAGAAAAAAACTCAAGACCCACCTCTTCTAATAAAGCAAGACAACAAAGGACAGACCAAGCGCCTTGAGGCGATTCAGTTCGCATTTGCAGCGCTATACAAATCATTCATTCATTCATTCATCTAGCATCATGAGTAGGAATGAGCCGAACTCCCCCCTGTTCGGTTCGCAGCAGAACATGCGAACAGGCAAAAAAAAATGTTCGAACACGGGACACCATTAAAGTCTATGGGACACGAACATGAAAAATAAAAAGTGCTAATTTTAAAGGCTTATATACAAGTTATTGTCTGAAAAAGTGTTTGGGGACCTGGGTCCTGCCACAGGGGACATGTATCAATGCAAAAAACTGTTTTAAAAACTGAATTTTTTTTGGGAGCAGTGATTTTAATAATGCTTAAAGTAAAACAATAAAAGTGTAATATTCCTTTTAATTTAGTACCTGGGGGGTGTATATAGTATGCCTGTAAAGTGGCGCATGTTTCCCATGTTTAGAACAGTCCGAGAGCCAAATGACATTTCTATAGGAAAAAAAGTAATTTAAAAGTACTTACATTCGACTCGAACATCGGGCCCATCCCTAATCATGAGTAATGCTGACAGTGTGCCCAGTGACAATCAAGTTGCTAATTTCATGTGTAGCAATGCTATACCTGCTGATGCTGCAGTGCAGCAAAAGTTGCATTTAAAAAAGCTGTTGCCCCACAGCTGCTGAAAACTCGACAGGAGTCAGCTGGTATTGCAGCAGAAACTGTGACTATTCCTGATGGGAAATTGAATGTGTGTGACTGATTGCAATTGTCCCAGCACAAGTGTGATGGACAATCGTCCCAGCTCAGTCCAAGCAATTAATAATAATATACAGACTAATGTTACATCAGTGTGGGGCCTTGGCCCTGATAAGCCTACATTTGCTGAGGTGGTACGGTGTGCTCCTGGTAACTCCACTTCCAATCGGGTTTTCTGCCTACAAGCTACCAGTTTGAGCACCCCGGTACCTGGTCTTGGGTCTCTGGCTTCTGCTGGGGGTCCGAGACGAAATGTAGTCATTCTTAAATGGGAAGGTGGTGCAATCCCTCCAGCATGGCGTGCGGTGGGGGACATGATTTTGGAGGTGGGTTTTGGGGCAAGCGACCTGTATGCCCTAATACATGTAGCTGGGAGCTGGGAATATACTATTAGCTTCACTCGGCCAGAAGGTCTCTGGACCTGTTCTGGGAGCGATATGAGGCTCGGTGCAGGTCAAGACCTGAATGGAAAGGTCTGGCCCCAGCTGCAGTTTCACAAAGTTCAACATTAAAAAAGATCACAATTATTCTCACTAATGAGAGCGTCCCTGCTCAGGATCTGGAGGTCTGGTTAAAGAATTATGGTGAGGTTTTGACTAAGCCCGATAAAATCCTTGATGAACGTAACATCTGGACTGGGGGTTGGTCGTTAACAGTCAGGTTGGCCAGGGATGGGAATGTTGTCAGTCACCTGCCCTCCTCAGCTTTTATAGGGAGGGATAGGATGACTATTTTGTACCCTGGTCAGTTGAAGCTGTGCCACCGCTGTGGAGAAAAGGAACATTTTAGCTCCTCCTGTTCAGCCTTGATATGTTCAGTGTGTCGGGGTCAGGGTCATGTGGCTAAGGACTGCACCGGGATAAGGTGCAACCTGTGCCAGTGCCTTGGTCACCCCTACAGCCGATGTCCTGAGGCCTGGCACAATATGGAGAAGGAGGTAAAAGATGACCTGTTGAGGCTGAATGGGTTGGAGGATGAGGCCCCTGGTGAACCATCCTCCTCTGTGGTGACCAACTTCCCTGGTCCTGTTCAGGATCCCTCCCCAATTCCTGTGGCCACCCCTCCTGTGTCTGTAAGTATTCCTTCTGTATCTGTCTCTGTGTCCCCCAGCCTACTGTACCCACTCCTCTTGTGTCAGAACCTTCCAAATCTGTGCCCCCCGAGTCAGTCAGCCCCTATGAGTCTTCCCCTCCTAAGTCTGAATTAAAGGAAGGTCCCCCCCACCAGGAGTGGTAGAAAGTACTAAAAAGGGTGCTGCTTCTTCCTCTGTAAAGACTTCAAAGAAAAAAGCAAAAGATGAGAGCATTTCTGAAGCTGACCTGCAGTACCAGGAGGAGAGAAGGAAGGTCGGGTGGCGGAAGAGGCAGGCGCTGAGGACATTCAGATTCAGAAATGGAGTTGGAGGCGGCCTCAAGAAAGAGAGAGGCTTCTGGTGATGAGCAGCAAAGGGGAGCTAAGAAGCAATTCACCCAATAACCCAAATGGTGGTCCCCCCTTCGTTTAAAAGTGGTGACAATAAATGTTGCCAGCATTAAGTCAGTAAGAGCTTGTTCTACGGTCTTCTTTTTGTTCAGCCAATTAGATGCTGACATTTTATTTTTGCAAGAGACTAGGCTCACCTCCTTGGCAGATATTCATATGGCCAAGAGAGAGTGGAGGTATGGTGGAGGTATGGTCCATCTTACTGGTCTCTTGCGGCGGTGTGGTGGTGTTGTTTAAAACCGGCATGGTAACTGTCCGGCGGGTTATTGAGGTAGAGATTGGGAGATGTATGGTCTTAGACATCCTTGTGGGAGGGCAGGACCTGCGCCTAATTAATGTTCATGGGCCGCACACAAAGTGGCACAGGAAATAACTTTTTACAAGGATCAAGCCATTTCTTTTTACATCCCGGCAAGTGGTCTTTGGAGGTGACTTTAATACAGTAACTAGGCCCAAGGACAGCAAGGACTTCAAAGACAAGCTGGGATATGATAGCTTTTTTTTTAAAATAGTATGGTAAGAGATGCTAGTTTTGTGGATGTGCACATTAAGCACCTCCTGATGGTTCACCTTTCATCGGGGTAGTAGTCAGAGTAGGATAGATATTTTTAATTTTTTTTTTTAATTTTGAAGAAGACCTTTGCTTTCTCACCATCAGTGGTGCAGGCAGTAGAGTTCTCTGATCACTGTATGCTATTTGTGGTCCTGAATGCTTCAGACACCCCTCAGAGGGGCAAGGGCATCTGGAGATTGAATGCGACTTTTCTTAAGAAAGAACATGTTGGACAATCCTTTGAGGAATTCTTTCAGGCACAGGTGACCATCCTGGACTTTTGTAGCAGCAAGGGTGAGTGGTGGGAGCTGACTGAAAAGAGGATCGCTGGATTCTTCAGGTGCCTAGCCAATAGAAAATACTTTAATAAATATATGAACTACCAACGTTTACGGAGGAAGCTGGATATTCTTGTCTCGAGAGGAGGAGATCCTGGGGCAATCTCTGAAAGGAAACTATGGGAAATACTACTCACCTGACCCCTACCAGAACTGCAAACAAGGTGTAGCTGTTAAAACGGTCGTTGGCCTTAAAGATGGTACAGGTTCCTTGACAAAGTCCAGGTCAGGGATCCTGGAGGTTGTGAGGTCCTTTTATGCTGACCTTCTTGGGATGGAAAGAGCTTGACTATGACAGGATGGAAAGCTTTTTGGACTCTACTCCAGGTCTAAATGGTGGGGATGTTCCATTGATGAATTTGACAGGAGATCACAGTTGAAGAGGTGCAATTGAACAGCTTGCCTTTAAAAAGTAACCTGGACCGGATGGCTTGACGGCTGAGTTTTACAAAGGCTTTAAGTCTATTCTGGCCCCACGTTTGGTAGAGGTTTTTAACAGTTGCCTTGCTAAGGGGGTGCTTCCCCCTTCCATGGGGCACTCAGCTGTGATTCTTCTTTCAAAAGGTAAAGATCCTTCGATGATTGAGAATTGACGCCCCATCAGCCTTTTCAATGTTGATAGAAAGGTGCTGGTCGTCTTTAGCAGAGTCTTTGCTTTCTCACCATCAGCACTGTTTGGTCCAGGGTAGCAGCACCTTCACAGCGGTTTTAGCTGTCGTGGAGGCCTTGGAGCGGTGCAGGGCTGCAAGCTGGGGAAAGTATTTGCTGACATTGGATCAGGGAAAGGCTTTTGATAGTGTTAACCATGAGTACCTGTGGTTGCTCCTTAGTAAGTACGGTTTGCCGGGTGGTTTTGTCGATTGGTTGAAAGTCTTGTATAAGGGGGCAGAAAGCTTTCCTCTTGTTAATGGTTGGGTTGGGCAGTCCTTTGAGGTTGGCTCCAGGGTGCGCCAGGGTTGTCCCCTGAGTCCCCTGCTCTATGTGTTTGTAATCGACCCCTTCATCAAAAGGCTAGAGAGCAGCATGTTGTGTGGGGTAGCAGTGGGGCTCCCGGGTGAGCCGCCATTGAGGGTTGTTGCCTATGCGGACGATGTGTCAGGGATTGTCACTTGGACAGATGAAGCGGAGGAAGTGGTCTCTCTGACATCACAGTACTCTGAAGCATCAGGATCCAAGATCAATCAGGAAAATAGTGAAGTTTTCTGGATGGGAAAGGAAGGTGAGGGGTTTGATCTCCCCCCCAGGAAAAAATGAAGATACTAGGCATTGAACTTGGGCCCCGGCGATTATGGCCTCAAAAACTGGAAAGGCAGACTGGAAATTGCCAATACTAAGGTAGTCAACTGGAAGAGATGGAAGTTATCTCTGAGGGAAAGAGTTGACATTTTGCATGAGGTGGGGAAGATTCGGGAGCTTGAGAGAGACAAGTGGTGTCAGGGGGCTTGGCCCCAAGGCCACAGTTTAGAGATCACTGCTGTAAATCCCCCCCCCCCCCGGAAGTCTAGCTAAACCCCCCCCCCTCCAGTTAGCAACAAAGTCTAAGGACACACACAACTTGGACTGGAACCTAATGACGGGTGTCCCTTTAGCACCTGGCTTGCTACAGCAGGCACCCAAAGGGGATAGGAGCCTCCGGTGGAGACTGCTAGAAGAGGATAAAAGCAGCATTTCTGTGCAGTATCATTGCACAGAGCAGCTGTTTTTTTTTGTTTGTTTTTTTATTTAACTTAACTTTAATTTTACCTTAATTTGGTTCAAGCAGAAAATCCTTCTCTTTTTTATTTTTTATTTTTAATGATCCATTTGTATTGTTTTTATTTGTGATAGATTGACTTAAACAAAAAAGACTGCACTCTCTGAATCTGCCAAACTGTTATTCCTTGTTAATCGTGACAGCTCATTAGATTGCCTATTCCAGAATAAATTTAGGTCGACACTGACTGTAAAATCATTTGCTTATTTTTACTTCTGGGGAAGCCTACACATGTCATCATTCCAATGTGATTTCATTTAGACATATTTACTGGTTTTCGTGTCTGAATAATAATTGTAATATGATCGTTTGCAGGAACTGCGGTTTATAAGCACGGTCTTCTTTTAGTGTGGCTAGCAGATATATACAAGACATTCTATGAGCATCATTGTACTTTCTCAATGACTAGAAAACCAGCCCTCGGATTTCCATGTTGCAGACCACCAACCATTTGTAGAATGTTAGAGGAGATCTAGCAGGAAATGGCTGGGTCACCAAGTTATGCTCTGGAGAGAGGTCACAAAATGTTTGTTGTTTCCTTTTTTTGCCTCTCACTGACAAAACACTTATAGTCATACCGTGAGTCAGAGTTTAGCTAACAGTATATTAGAGGAAGACGTTTAGTAGTTACATGAATGTTAGTTCATTTGACTTCACGTAACTACCAAAAAATAAATAAATATTCCAAAAGGTATATTTAAATTTAAAAAACAAATTCCATGAGTGCATAAAATTATCCTTTGTCTGCAAAAAGAGCTTGCAACCTAATGCCCTTGACACAGCCTTACACATTACTGTTCACCTTGAGGGGAAACCTATTACATTACCAATAAATGTCTGACTCCGAGAAAGAGACTGGAGCAACCTGGGAAAATGCATGTGAACAAATAGAAAACATGCAAGCTTTATATACTAAATTACCAAAAGTATTGGGACGCCTGCCTTTACACACACATGAACTTTAATGGCAAACCAGTCTTAGTCCATAGTGTTCAATATTGAGTTGGCCCACCACAAGGTTTAGGAGTGTGTCTATGGGACTGTTTGACCATTCTTACAGAAATGCATTTGTGAGGTCAGACACTGATGTTGGATGAGAAAAAAAAAAGAAAAAAATTCATCCCAAAGGTGTTTTATCGGGTTGAGGTCAGGACTTTGTGAAGGCCAGTCAAGTTCCTCCACCCCAAACTCACTCCTCCGTGTATTTATGGACCTTGCTTTGTGCACTGGTCTTAATCATTTGGTGAAGGGGGGATTATAGTTTGGGGTAATTTTTCAGGGGCTGGGCTTGGCCCCTTAGTTCCAGTGAAGGGAACTCTTAAGGTGTCAGCATAGCAAGACATTTTGGACAATTTCATGCTCCCAACTTTGTGGGAACAATTTAGGGATGGCCCCTTCCTGTTCCAACATGACTGCGTACCACTGCAAAAAGCAAGTTCCATAAAGACATGGATGAACGAGTTTGGGGTGGAGGAACTTGACTGGCCTGCACAGAACCCTGACCTCAACCCAAAAGAACACCTTTGGGATGAATTAGAGCGGGGACTGCGAGCCAGGCCTTCTTGTCCACCATCAGTGCCTGACCTCACAAATGCGCTTATGGAAGAATGGTCAAACATTCCCATAAACACACTCCTAAACCTTGTGGACGGCCTTCCCAGAAGAGTTGAAGCTGTTATAGCTGCAAAGGGAGTGGCCAACTCAATATTGAACCCTACGGACTAAGACTGGGATGCCATTGAAGTTCGTGTACGTGTAAGGGCAGGTGTCACAATACTTTTGGTAATATAGGGTAGATGTAACACCCTCGGGTAGGAGGCCCGGAGGCTGAAACGCTGACCAGAGTGTTCTGAAGAGCTGACTGTGGGGGGAGACGTCCCTTGGAGATCTGTCTGGGATCTGCTATTGCTTGAGAAACCGAAGGAGGCTGCCATTTGATCCAGTGCCCAACCTCATCTAGGTTAAATGATGCCGGTTGCTATTCAAACTACTTCCTATGAGCTGAGGCTACCATGGTCACATCCCCTGGGAGTATGTCATCACCTTGCCTTGGGCTCACAGTAAAATGCTGCGCAGAACAACACTGACATCATAATGTTAGGGCTTCTCTCTGCATAATTAAGAATTCTAAATAGGGGAGGAGGAATAAGCCCCTGCATGTCTTTAAACCAGCCAAAAGTCATCTGAATAATAGAATATATACAAAAATATTTAAGAAAATGCAAGATTGGGACTAAAATTGGGCTTTAAATTGAAAAAAAAGAATAGAAGACTAGTTACATCATGAAATCTTGTGCGTCGAGTTGCCAGAGCCTACACTATATTACATGCATGTGCACTTTGTCACCCTCTGACCACTCTTTGAGGGCTGGTTCAAACCAGAATCGCACAGGAATGCAGCAAATGTTCCTGTGTGATTCCTGTACCTTCCTCTGTAGTGCAATTTTCAGCCCATCATTGTCGTTAAAGGTGATTTTTTTTATTTCTATATGGTTTACAGCATAAGTAGTCAATATTTGTGTCCTTACTAATAGCAATACAAATTTGACCCATTACCACTCTATTCAAAACTAAAGAACATTTTTGAGGTCTCAAAACAATGGTAAACAATGGCAAGTCCAGAAAGTAGTGTGATGGCCAACACTTAAAAAGTTGAGTAGCCCCAGACTATAGGCTATATCTGAAGAGAAAAACTAATGATAAATTAAGGATGGCATATGACTTTATAAATGACCCAATAATGTGATGAAATAATAAGTACTTCCTTAGGGTCTGTTCACACTTGAGATAAATAATCTCCTTCTGACAGTTTCAAATTTAGAACAAATATTACCAGTTCACTCAGCCTGAACGATTTTGTGGAATGTAGTTCTGTTCCAGAATGAACATATCAGGCATGTTACAAGAATTACCAGAGGAAATTGTATCAGCAGAAACAAATGTGCTGCGTGAAATGAAGCTGATTAGTAAGGTCTCTGGCTTGCAGAGGCCTATATAAAAGTTGAGCAATGTGGAGGAAGTGATAAAGTGATCCAGTTCACATGAAAAATGCAATCACCTTCATTTGTTTAAGGGTCAGTCCTTTTCAAGCTGCTCTTACCTGGATGGACCTCTGTGGGCTGATTAGCCAATCATTTGCTATATAAACTGCAGTGAGAACTATGGTAGAGGTTTCAGCTCTTGCCTCTTCCCACAATCCAGTCTCACTTCTCTGGCAGGAGTCTTACCACACCAGTTGCCTTCTTTGTAATATGAAGTAAATAAAATATAAGAAATAGCATCAGACTCCTCTTCTAATGCCCCATACACACGGTCGGATTTTCCGATGGAAAATGTCCTATCGGACCATGTTGTCGGAAATTCCGACCCTGTGTGGGCTCCATCGGACTTTTTCCGTCGAAATTTCCGACAGAAAAAGTTTGAGATCCTGCTCTCAAATTTGCCGACAACAAAGTCCTATTGGACTTTTTCCGATCGTGTGTAGCGAATTCCGACGGACAAAGTGCCACTCATGCTCAGATCACATTACAAGACCAAAGCTATTGGCTACTAGCCTCTACGTAGTCCCGTCGTACGCAAGAACGTCACCACGTTCAGGATGATCGGATTTTCCGACAACTTTGTCCGACCGTGTGTATGCAACACCAGTGTCGGAAAAAATCCGTCGGAAAAAATCAGACGGATTTTGTGGTCGGAATTTCCGACCGTGTGTATGGGGCATTAGAGTTGTAAATAGATATACAGTACATTGAGCCAGCAGTACAGTGGAGATAGTTTCATATTCATCTCATTGGGTAGGTATCCACAACCCACTCAATGTATAGTTAACTAAAAAAGGGATTCTTACTTGCTAACTTGAGGACACAACCTTGGTCTCAGATCATAACAAGGATCTGAAAAGTCACTTGGTATATTCCCATTGTACTCTTTTCTGGAAAAATCCTGGAGTACGTGGGTGCTGTAGCAACAGCCGGTTCGTTATCTGGTATCAGCATAGAAGAGAATATACAGTATATTGCTAGCAAATCATGGATCCATAACATATAGTCCAAACATTTAAGCACATTTAAGCTAATTATATACAGTATCTCACAAAAGTGAGTACACCCCTCACATTTTTGTAAATACTTTATTATATCTTTTCATGTGACAACACTGAAGAAATTACACTTTGCTACAATGTAAAGTAGTGAGTGTACAGCTTGTATAACAGTGTAAATTTGCTGTCTTCTCAAAATAACACAACACAAAGCCATTAATGTCTAAACCGCTGGCAACAAAAGTGAGTACGGGGGAATTTTGTTAATTTTTTTTTTTTGATCAGCTTGATGGCTGATCAAAAAAACTCAAGTCATCTATGGCCAGCATAAAGAAAAGAGAGAAACTGTGATTGCCCATCAACTCCAGTCTGTAATGACAACTTCAGAAGGATGGATGAGCTCATTCAAGGAGAAAGACACATCACCGTCACCTTTTATGCCCCCTACAGTCCAGTTTTGGACTTCTACCTGTTGGAGTCAATGATGAATTACATTTCTCACGTGGGATTTAAGGACCCACAGAAAGTAAAAACAGCGCTAAAGCGGTGAAGCAAAGAGTGCTCTGTAGACCTTTTCCAAACTTTATCTATGGCCTGGTAAACGAATGGTGTAAATGCATCAAACATGATAGAGAATATGTGGAAAAGTAACACACGATCGGCGGACTTAGTAAGAAGTTTTGACTCAAAATTGTCCACCAGTCTCAGCAGTCCGGCGGACAATCCGGCCGTCTGTGTGCTAGTCCACGGGACTTTTGAAATGAACGGACTTGCCCCACACACGGAGTAAAGTCCGTTCATTTAGAACGTGACTCCAGGTAGAAGGGACTAGCGAAGGAAGACAATGCCGCCACCTCGATTGACACCTCGCTAGCCCCGTCACCTGGTATGGATTTAAAGGGGAATCCCTATGCCGAAAAAACGGCATGGGGGTCCCCCCAAATCCATATCAGACCCTTATCCGAGCACGCAGCCGGCCGGTCAGGAAAGGGGGTGGGGCGAGCGAGTGCCCCACCTCCTGAGCCGTACCAGGCTGCGTGCCCTTGTCCTCATGTTGATGAGGACAAGGGCCTCTTCCTGACAACCCTGGCCGTTGGTTGTCAGGGTCTGCGGGCGGAGGTCTTATCGAAAACCGGGAGCCCCTTTAATAAGGGGGCCCCCAGATACCGGCCCCCCACCCTATGTGAATGAGTCTTCTCGCCGGACTCCTCCGCTATCTTCTGCTAGCTCTTTTACTAGCGGAGGAGCCCGGCTTTCTCCTTCGTCATCGCCGCTGCTGTCTGGGGGTCTTGTTCCAACTTCGGGGGTCTTGTCCCGCTCTTCTGTTCTTCTTGCCGGGCCTCCGCTATCTTCTGCTAGCTCTTTTACTAGCAGTGGAACAAGACCCCCAGACGGCGGCTGGGACGACGAAAGAGAAAGCCGTGCTTCTCCGCTAGTAAAAGAGCTAGCAGAAGATAGCGGAGGAGTCTGGCGAGAAGACCCCCCAAGCTGTGTAATAAAGTATTTTATATATATATATATAAGGATGAAGTCTAATATGTGTGCATTAGAATCTAATCTAGCCGCGTACACACAATCGGAATTCTCGTCAGAAAAAGCTCTGATGGTTTTCCAGACGGAATTCCCCTCAAACTGTCTTGCCTACACACAGTCACACCAAATTCCGACCGTCAAGAACGCGGTGACGTACAACACTACGACGAGCCGAGAAAAAATTAAGTTCAATGCTTCCAAGCATGCATCGAATTGTTTCCGAAAATGCGTAGGAATTTTGCACGTCGGAATTGCTACAGACGATCAGAATTTCTGATAGAAACCTGATAGAAACCTTTTCTGTCGAAAAAATTGAGAACATGCTCTCAATTCTTTTCTGGCGGAAATTCGGCCAGCAAAATTCCGATGGAGCCTACACACGGTCGCATTTTCAGATGAAAAGCTCTCATCGGTCTTTTGCTGGCCGAAATTCCGATCGTGTGTACGCGGCATAAGTCTTTTAGTCTCTCCCACTGAAGTCTTTACATATAGAAAACAGTTCCAGTAATTTTTGTTAAAACCCTAGAGACTGATCCAAACAGAAGAAAAAACAATGGAAATGAGCAAACAGTAGCAGGAATAGAAAACACATATGAGGACAAAAGGAGACATAGATCACTTTCACTGAGACCTCAAACACTATAAATGTTGTGTACAGACAGTTAGAGCAAGGTAAAGAGAGACCACAATGAAGGGCAAATGTACACAATAGGTTTGCATGAGGAGCTAAGCATGAACTAGATGGCATTACATTAAAAAAAAAAAAAAGTATTCCAAAATCATTTAAATGAGAAGTAATAAATATTAAAACCTCCCAATATTTTTAGAAGTCATGGATGTAACAAGAATATTTTTGGTTTCACAGAATGTGCCAATTTACTGATATCATTGGCTGTGATGACATCAACTATTTTCACAACAATTAAAGTGCTCGTTTTCCAATGGACCACTATGAAGGTGCCACCCCTGATCTGTTTTTAGAGTTACTGCATACAGATATAAAAAAACAGTGTTACACAAGGCAGAGTTTGTTATGCAGTTGCCTGGAGTGCCCTGTTTGGTGATCTCTAATGGAGATTTGAGTATACTATCCAAACACAAGCTTTATCGAAAATAGCCATTCCTTTTTAAACATTGTGCAATGTGTTTTATGTACTCTATGATGTGAATCCAGTTTTTTGTTAAAATTTAGATTCTATTATAAGACACAAGTTATTTATCTACTCGTTCTTGCCGTTGAAAGTCCCACACATGAGGGTTCTCTTTTCCTGCACAAAAACAAATGCATTTGACTGGATTTGATCAGCATAAATTTTTAGATGGCTTCTTGGCGTCTGTTTTTGAAAAGAAATA
Source organism: Lithobates sylvaticus (assembly GCA_028564925.1). Lineage (NCBI taxonomy): Eukaryota > Metazoa > Chordata > Amphibia > Anura > Ranidae > Lithobates > Lithobates sylvaticus. The sequence goes on from CM053030.1 coordinate 432,507,641, forward strand.
GGGATTGTGTAGGCTTACATCAAACACAGAATAGTTCCCCTTTACTTCAGTGGTGCTGTGGAAGTGTAAGCTTTGAGGCTGAAATAGGGATTGTCCCCCCCCACCCCCCCCCCAGTAAACAAAAAAGAAACAAAAAAAAGCTTTACAATCAAACACAGGTGAATAGTTAATTTTTAGATGGCTTCTTGGCGTCTGTTTTTGAAAAGAAATAGGGATTGTGTAGGCTTACATCAAACACAGAATAGTTCCCCTTTACTTCAGTGGTGCTGTGGAAGTGTAAGCTTTGAGGCTGTATTTGTCCAACCTTGCTTTGTACTTCTTTGGATGCAGCAGGTCCCACTGAGAAACATTTGCACTGAAAACAACACAAATCAAAAGCAACCTTTTGCTGCTTTTTGCGTTGGAATGCATGCATTTGAACTGTTCTGCATTTGAATGCAAAAGGCAGTGTTTGACAACAACAACCATCTACACCAGCCCATAAGTCAGAACTGTGCATCTATAGAGATGGCCAAGTCATACACTGACTTGCAGATGTGCTTGCTATGTTAAAACGGGATCAGCTGAGGATCTGACAGTTCTGCATGAAATAATTAGAACTCACACTTGGATAAAGATATTAGTTACTGGTCACTACATTTATAACCAAATCATCTCATAATGTCTTTTTGAACAGTTTCTCCCCTAAATAGGAGTGATGACGTGGGATGAGTGCAACTGTTTATGGCAAAGAGAATGAAAGAGTTGAGTGTACTCAGTCCTGGGCATTTATTAGGTAAAAGTATCTACACGGATAAGCAATATGTGTCAGGATATTAAATTGCTGGGATAATACATATGTTAATGTATGATATCCTTCTTAAGCCCCATACACACGGTCGGACTTTTTCATCAATTTGGTCCGATCGGACAAGGTTGTTGAAAAATCAGACCGTGTGTATGCACCATCGGACAGTGTTCGTCGGTTTGTCCGTCGGACAAAGTCTTATCTCCTGCTGGAAAGATTTCCCATCAACCCGGTCCGATCACACCAAATCCGAGCGTGTGTACGCTTGTCCGACCGGACAAAGTGCTACGCATGCTCAGATCACATTACAAGACCAAAGCTATTGGCTACTAGCCTCTACGTAGTCCCGTCGTAGGCAACAAACGTCACCACGTTCAGAATGATCGGATTTTCCGACAACTTTGTCCGATCGTGTGTACGCAAAACCAACATCAGACAAAGTATGACGGACATGGTCCGACGGACCTGGTCCACGGATTGTCCGCGCGTGTGTATGGGGCTTAAGGATTTGTTTGATCAGTGAACATTTAGATTTGTTGGACTTGGTACCCAAAGGCATCTTTTTAAGAAAAACAAGTCTGGATGACAATAATGTGTATCTAAAAAAAGTAAAAAGATTGCAGATTTTGTTTCCGGTTGAAGGGCACACAAAGTAAGTACAAACACAGCTGTTGAGACACAAGAGTTGGTAGAACCACAGTATGCTTTGTCAGATATTTTGTTGTTCTTGAAAGACATAGACATCTATTCCTTGTGGGTAAAGGTAGAACATTTGTTTTTTCAATCATCCTCTAGGTCTGACACTGGATGTACAGTCGATGGGTCATCACAAGACACAGTAGACAGCTAGTTACCGAGGCTGACTTTATAAATCCTTTGAAAGCTGTCAGTGTTTATGTAGCTTTCATTTTGATTTCATGAGACTGGGATAGCCTGCCGGACTTTTCACAACTTTTTGTCTTATGTGGCTACTCAGAAGTCAGTAATTTCTTTTACATATGGGACATGAGAAATCGGAAGACAGTAAGCAATGTGGGTTCCAATAACAGAGTTCCTGCTCTATAAATGTCTATGAGTTGCCTTGTTACAATTCCTGGACACCATCAGTAATGAGGAACTTGGTCACACTTTTAAGGTTTCTTGAAATGCTGAACATTTTAATTGTGATATCTGATGCCTAGAATATTTGTGGTTGTTATTACTATAGACGTAAAGATTTATGTTGTGCACATCATAAAAATGTCAATCAAAAAACATTCTCTCTGTATATGACCCTTACAGTTTTACATACTTGCTGTACCATATTTATATTGCACCATATACACTGTAGATCTGTATATTAGCCCTGGAGAGAGAACTGCACCTTAACTCGTTTTACTATCTACTGCTAAGATTAAAATATCATCTTTATACTTACTTTATTGTCCTCAGGTGATTCTAAAGTCTAAAGTTTTCTACCTTAACACATTGCAAAGGTGTTTAGCTACCTTCCCCCCATAAAAACACTTACATGGCTACTCAGATCAATCCAGCACTGTGTTCGGCTGAATGGTTTCTCTCCCCTCTTCCTGCTTCACTGATAGCAGTGGAAGCCATTGACTCCTGTTGCTTTCAGTCAAATCTTGTGAGCAGGGAGCAGGGGTGTGGCTGAGCCATATTGTGTGTATCTATGGATGCACACAACCCGGGTCAGGAGCATGTCCACATAAGTGTCCCCACAGCAGCTGGCTTGCTATGGGGGCACATGAAGGGAGAAGATGCAGACAGCGCCAGTGGGGGACACTAAAGAAGAGGTAAGGGACCACTCGTTGCAACTCAGAAGCCGCTTCCCTGGACAGAGCAAGACCCAGAGCACAGGCCGCCATTACTGCACAAATGGTGTCTCAAACAGAGGCAGCGGACTCCCCTCCTGCCACGGCGGCGGACCTTGCGACTGCCATGCAGACCATTGCCACAGGCCAAGCAGCACTTATGGACAAAATTGACCACTTGCAAACCAATGTGGACTTTATCCACCGAGATCTAGACTCCTTTCCACGGCCTCCTCCAGTTGGGGTGGGGGGGAGCTTGGGGGGGGGGTTGTTTTTGTTTGTTCAAAACATTATTATACACTATTTATATAGCACCAACAGTTTACGCAGTGCTTTGCAATGTATAGGGGGGACAACACAATTACAGTACAGTCCAATACAAATGGTACAGGAGGGCCCTGCTCGTAGAGCTTACATTCTAAAGGGACGGGGTGGTGGTACAAAAGGTAATAGCTGCAGAGAATGATTTGTGGGGGGTGGCTCGGGGACAGTTGTTGTTAGGTGGGTGTGGGATAGTCTTCCCTGAATAAATGAGTTTTTAGGGATCTCTTAAAGGTGGACAGGGTAGGAGCTGATCAGACATAATGGGTCAGGGAGTTCCAGAGGATGGGATAGGCTCTGGAGAAGTCCTGAAGGCGAGCATGGGAGGAGGTAACAAGGGAGCTAGAGAGCAGGAGGTCCTGGGAGGAGCAGAGGGGACGATTTGGGCAATATCTGCAGATGAGTTTGGTAATGTTGGTAAACACATGCATATACGTGTCAGTATGCCTTCTGCAATGTATCTCTAATGTTCTGTCCTGGGAAACTCTTAACCCTGATACTGTTTGGTGGGTGTGGGGGGTGGCTTGCCTGTTCGATTTGCAAATCCTCCTCATATAGATTTGATGGTAGGGCCCTGTGTCCATTTGTAAAATAGTGTCCTGGAACACCAGGTGCCTGAATTCACAAGTAAAAAGATTGCTGCTGTTTCTGTTCCTGCAGCAACAGTCTCCCCATATCTGTATACTCCAGGAGACTCACCTGACAGGGGGGAAACTCTTGAGTCTTAGGAGGCCTTGGGTGGGTCACTCATATTACTCCACCTATTCTAATCGCTCGTGGGGAGTTAGCATATTGATACGCAAGTCTGTGCCATTTCACCTGTTGGCCCTAGAAGTATATCCCGGGGGTCACTATGTCATTATTCAAGCCAATATAATGAATCTGGAAATTGTTATTGTGGGATTGTATGTACCCCCTCATGCTTCAGCTTCCTTCCTCTACCAGTTAGTGTCCAGATTTAAGCAGGATGCTACTAATAATATCCTGATATTCGGGGACTTCAACATGGTCCCGGACCCTGGGATGGACAGACTATCCCAGACATCCGGCTCGGCTACAGAATTGATGCCCTGGGCAGAAGCCTTTCATTTCACGAATGTCTGGCGGTGGAGACACCCCCAGCTGAGGGCATACACCTGCCACTCTGCTACCTACAAGACATTCTCCAGGATTGATCTGGTGTACTTTCCAGGATACGGGACATTACTATTTTGCCTAGGGGTATCTCCGACCATGCTCCAGTCTCCCTACAGCTCAGGTTGTCCTGCCCACCGTTGGAGGGCCTCTGGCACCTCTCTAGGTTCTGGTTATCTGTCTCGAGGGGGGACATGCCATTCAAGGCTGACATGATCACATTCTGGAACTTGCGGGATAGCTCTATCCCTATCCCTGTCACCTGGCATGCATTTAAAACATGTATGAGGGGTAGTTTTCAAGAGCACATAGGGAGGGTCCGAAAAGGGGGGTTTGCAAGGAGCTACAAGAGGCCGAAGCTAATGCTGTGGCCTCGGAGGCTGTCTACGTAAGGGATCGCAGCCCCCGGGTCTACTCCTTGCTTCAGGCAGCCCTGCAGGATGTGTCCCTCATCCGTATCTCCACCACCAAAATACACCTGCTCCATCAGAGTCAAAGGATATTTAAACAGGGGGAGAGGAGTGGTTGTCTGTTGGCCTGGTTGTCACGGCAGCACTCCTCTTCTGTGTCTGTGAAATCTCCTGAATTCAGTCCGCCACTGGGGACATCCTAACAGACCCCACACAGATTAACGCCCAGTTTGCCTCATACTATCAGGAGCTATATAGCTGCAGGGTGCTGTATACTGAAGGGGAAATGCATGAGTACTTAGACCAGGTGGATCTTCCATGTCTGACGGACTCATCTAGGGAGAGGCTAGACAGTCCACTGACCCTCAAAGAGATCCAAACGGCGGGCAAGTCTCTGCAGGGCGAAAAGACACCGGGCCCGAATGGGTATCTGCCAGAATTCTTTAAACAATACACGGATGACCTCCTGCCCACCTACCGTGAGGTGCTTATGAAAGCTCTCGAAGCCTGACAAAAATCCTGAATTGTGTTCCTCTTACCGGCTAATATCTCTCTTAAACCTTGACTTAAAAATACTTGCTAAATTATTGGCCGGCCGACTGAATTCTGTAATTAGAGCTTTAATCCACCCAGACCAATCTGGGTTCATGCCAGGCAGAGGGACAGACATAAACACATTTGCAGACTACTGACCCATATGGCCAGGGCTATGGAGAAGCCTGGAGGCAGGGGGATCCCTGGTTACTGAGAAAGCATTTGACTGGGAGTACCACTGGGCTGCCCTTTGAAAATTTGGGTTTGGACCCGTCTTTTTTCAAATGGTTGCGCCTGATGTATGCTTCTCCCAGGGCTCGGGTGCATACTAACAATTCCCTATCCCCGGCCTTCCAACTAGGCAGGGGCACTAGTCAGGGGTGCCCGATCTCGCCAGGTTTGTTTGCGATGGCAGTGGAACCCTTGGCCTCACAGATACGAGCTGAATCTGCAGTCAGGGGTGGTGGAGGAGAAAATATCCTTATATGCAGATGACACTATCCTGTATTTGAGCGATGTCTCCTCCTCCTCCTCCCTCCCAGCGGCCTAGTTGATTGATGTGTTTGGGTCATACTCGGAATTAGAGTGAACTGGGATAAATCCCCCATTTACCCCTTGAATTCTTCCCAGCCTAGACTGCCTATGCAGACCCCGCTGGGTGGTTAGCTTTAAATACCTGGGGATACGTATGGGCGGACCGATCGCTAGGTATATGAACCTCAACCTCACCCCTGCTGGTGTAGTTTTTGCGGTGCTGCATGGACTGGAAGTCGCTCCCCCTTTCTCCGGTTGGCAGAGTAAATCTAATAAAAATAATTTTTCTCCCAAAATTTTTGTATTTCTTTAGAAATAACCCACTCTTCAACCCAGCATCGTTTTTTAATAGACTGAAATCCATAGTCCTCTCTTTCATTTGGCTAGGTAGGGTGCCTAGATCCACACTGCAGCTATCGGTGGGACAGGGTGGACTAGCTCTCTCCAATTTCCAACAATACTACTGGGCGGCCGTCCTAGTGACAGTCCAATGGTGGTTTTCGCAGCCCAAGCATAACCTGGTGGTGACCATGGAGGCAGCGATCTTGGGGTCATACGCTACACTCAGCAATTTAGTGTTCCGTGGGGTTAGAGCCCACTCTGAAGCAACAAGTTTGATGCGTACAACAATAACAGTCTGGCACCAGGCTAGGGCGGAATATCGCTCTCCAGAGACCCTCTCTTCTCACATGCCTCTGTGGGGCAATCCTAATCTCCCTCCTATGCGCAGATGGGCCTCTAGAGGCATAGTGGGGTTGAATCACCTGGTGACAGGGGGTAGGTTGAATACGTTTTCAGAGCTTAAGATAGCATACAACCTTCCCAATTGGATGTTCTTTCGATTTTTGCAGGTGAGACATGCCTTTCAGTACCAATTCCCCAATGGTGTCACCCTCGAGTCCGATCCAGTGGAACGATTGTTGTCCACTAAAGTCCTGATAACCTCTTGTCCACACTATATTTCCATCTCTCAGCATCCCTACCTTCTAAATTAACTAAGGCTTTTACGAAATGGCAACAGGATATCCCATCCCTCACTGATGAGGACTGGGAAAGCTGTGTTTCCTTATATGTTTCTAATCTGATCTCGGCAAAAAAAAGTTTTATACAACTAACATTTTTACACAGGGCATACTTTACGCCACGCAGATTGGCTGCTATCTATCCAGACAGATCCCCATCCTACCCTCGATGTGGAGACCTGCAGGCCTCCTTTATACATATGACATGGTCCTGCCCACGCTTACAGAGCTTCTGGGAACAGGTCTGGGGGATATTACTCAGGCTACGGGGACAACACTTCCATTGACTCCTGAGGTTATGCTGTTGAATGTGATCACTGACCTTACAGTGTGGAAATATACTAAACTGTTCATAATATATTAAACATACTATTACTACATACTACATACATACATACTACATACTAGTAGATTTTACTGAAATGGAAGGCTGAGGCGCCGCCAACCATCACCACCTGGCGGACTACCCTGAACACAGTCCCTACGCTTGTATAAAATAACACATCAACAGGAACTGTCTGAGTAAGTTTGACAAGATCTGGCCCTCCTGGATAGATTTATGGGGGTCCTTACAACTGGAGACATCTCCACCCAGCTCGGAAGTGGACCCTTAGCTCCGGATCCTATACTGGGCCAGGTGGACCAGGGCCCAATTGTCGTCTGCCCCCTCGGACCTCTCTCTCCTTCTGCCCTCAGCATATCCCTCCTGCCCACCCCCTCTCCTATTGCCCTCTTAGCAATACCCTGTCTCCTCTCCCCTCCTTTTCCAACCCCCCCCCCTTATGGGGATCCTCTAATATCTATCCAAGACTCACTGGACCGGGTAAGAGCGCTCGCCTGGTAAAGATCTAATAATCTCTTTTTCTAATAGCCCTGTTGTATACGATTGACTGGTGTTCCCCATACAGATATATGTAAATAATGTATACTATGGATATTTTTGAACCATCTTTTTATTCTGCAATATGTTGTTACACTGGCATGTGAATATTGATTTTGAATAAAGTTTTACTTTGTTAAAAAAAACTATGTTCCTAATTTTAAGAATTGTCAGTAAATGAGCAAAAGCAGGGAGTGATAATAAACGTCTCCAGGAGATTAATTTCACCTTGTTGAGCAATAGAAGGTCTGACCTTTGATTCTTGTAACTGCCACTGTTACCATCAGAAAAGGCTTGTGGTGGGTTATGGTGCTCCAATGAGACCTGCTCCAGGACAGGAAGATGGTTACATAGTTATAATTGTTATATATATAGATAGATAGATAGATAGATAGATAGATAGATAGATAGATAGATAGATAGATAGATAGATAGATAGATAGATAGATAGACTGTCTGGTCCCTATATGGCTAGTGTAACGTATGTCCTTTTTTGTCTTTGACCACTTACAGTATGTACTAAGGGGTCAATCTTTACCATGAATGAACATTTTCTATGACTGTCAATCTAAAGAGGGTTTTTTCAATGGAAAAGTAATACCAGTAGTCTCATACTTGGCTAAATAGTGGGAGAAAATACAGTGCAGAGGTGTGATTTAACAATACAGGCAGATTAGGGTATGAAACTGCTCTGACATTACTCTTGTATTTCTACAATTAGGATGCAGGGATTCGCAGCTCCTGCAGACTGGTATAAACCAACCTGACAGTACAATTAGGATATGACATGGTGCTCTGGCTGAGAGTACATGAAATTACAGGTTTTCTATATTCAAAGAATAGAAAGTTAGGTTTGGCCTTAGGAGTTTAGTCCTGTAGTTTTGCTCCTACTAATTACATTTCACATTCGCACCCCTTCTGTACTGCTCCTCTTGTTCACCAGCAAACCCCATCCCCAATACCGCTCCTCTAATCTGCCACTAGGGCCTCTCCCAAAGTTTTCGCCTTATTCACTTCTAACCCCCCATATTTCTCCTCTCATTCATCATAGCCCCCCAAATTGCTTTCATTCACGTCCCACACACCCCCGCTTCTTCTTTCTTTCTTCTTCAGCCTCCCTCCCCCCTCCAATGTACTTTAACTTCTCTCTGCTTCCTGTGTCTGCCTTGGTGTACTGCCTCTCTCATCTGCCTTTAGTGCCTCTGGTCTCTACTGCTCCACTTTTTTTGTCTCCAGCGCTCTCCTTTTTGTATTGTACCTCCTCCCAGCTGCCTGGTGGGACAATTGGATCACAAAAAAATCGAACTTTCTGATCTTGAAAAGAAAATTTGTTCGAAATTCGACCATGTATGGCCTGCATTAGTATAGTATAAGTAAACCTAATGGACTGTCAGCAAAAATAAAACCAATCCCAGAATAAAAAAAAAAAGAAATGGGACCTGACTTCTGCCTGCTGTTAACAAATCCAGTAAAAAAACACCTGTTGTCTTCTGTCTGTGTAATGGACCTGATTTTCCAATGAATGTTCAGATGAGCACATATGCTGGCACATCAGCTGCAAACAATCAAATAACGCGCTCATAGCATGTACTTTGTGCTTGAACATGACATACAGACTGAAGTGCTTTTGTACAGAATTTACTAACAAGTATCAATGGGCAAACCTTCTTAGGTTCCATACGAGGGCGAGTTCAGTGAACACATCCACAAATCTACAAAATACAAACTTTAATGCGAGCAAGTCAGTTGGAGGTGAATCTTGAAATTTATGTATCTTTACTTTCAAGGCTAATAGGCAAGGGATTGTCAAACAAAGGGCATGAGGAACTGGGCACTGCCAGGGGGGACATATACCAATACAAACACAATTTTAAAAACCACAGTTCAGCAGGGAGCAGCTTTTTTTTTTTAATGAGGCCTAAAGCGAAACATTAAAAATATACCTTGTTTTTAAATATCAACCTGCCTGTCAAGTGGCGCACATGTAGGATGTACTAAAGTAAAAGTGACATTTACAAAAAAAATGAATTGCCATTTAAAGTTTATTTTCCCCTTTGCAGTCAAATGTATTTGTGTTACAGTGTGTGTTCCCATTTACACAGCATACCTAAGAAAAAAAAATTAAATATTTTTCCTACCTTGCATGGCCGCAAACCTCATCCGTACTTACATGTGTGGTTTGCTATGGAATGTATTTTCCAGCTTTTGGACATACTCTGGCTAAGGTTTGACATGCCTAAAATAAAAATTAGATTTTTCTAGTGTTTTGGCTCTATCTTACAAAAGTTTTCCTTTTTAATGCATTTTCTATGGGGGGACAAAACGGCATCTAGGAATGAGCAAATGTCTCTGCATTTGGTTCACAGGTGATTCGTCTGATTGGTTCGCAGCATTAAGTCTGAAAATGTGCCCCATAAGCTGAATCCTATTGAAGCCTATGGAGCGGGAATCTTGATGATCAATTCTGACCATTTTCAAGGCTAATGGGCAAGGGGTTGTCAAAACAAGCATGGATAGCTGGGTACTCCCATGGGGGACATGTACCAATGCAAAAATAATAAAAAAAAATACACTACAGCAAGGAGAGGGTCCTCGTTTTAATTTGACTTTGATGGTGACATGAAAAACACCAATGCATTCAAACTATATATGGTGTTATGGAACGGTATGATTCTCATAGACAGCGCCACTAACACTGTATTCTGGCATCACACAATTTGCACGTGTAATTGATTTGTTTTACTTTAATGTTATGAGTGGGCATACATACAGTAGCATTACCCTAATATGGTTCATTTCAACCTGAAAGATATTTTTTTAGGTTGTTTTGTCTGCTACACCTATTCAGATGTAGTAGGGCTAAACTGAACCGTGGAAGTATCAGCTACAACAGATCAAAAATCATAAGCTCTTAATGAAAAAAAACTGTTAAAGCACTTAACTAAATACCAATTGGCTATTGGCAAAACACTTTCATGATATAGTTTGTGAGCTTTTTTTTGCAGTACCAGACTATATTGTCTTAACAATGTATTGAAATACATGAGTAATATGTATAGAGCACATAAAGTTCAAAACCACAAACCCACACTCCTGATATTACCTCTAATCCCCATATCTCAAAGTATTTCAAAAATAGAATTCGGTTAGAGATTGGCTAGTGTCAGGACAATATGCAAGCCCTTGAATTGGCAGGCAGTTGAAAGAGACAAAGATGCTTCTTTCTTGCAATAACAATTTGAATATGTGTTATCTGAGAGACAATAGCCACAAATATTGTACAGTGACTGGACAGTATGCATGCAGTTTGATGAGGCTGTGATGGAGAAAAACAAGCCAGCTTTATTTTCAAATAAACATTAGAGTGTATTATTTCAGAGACGATAGGTAAACATGTTGTACAATGGCTTGATGGTACCACAATGTAGAAGGGAATGTAGAAGGGAAAGAAGAGTGTTTTTTTTCAGAGACGATAGCTATACATATTGCACAGTGGATTGTATGTAAGCAGCTTGATTAGGTCACAAAGTTAGAGAGAGCAACAAGGCAAATTTTACCCCAAACTAAACATTTTTATGTATTATGCCAGAGACAATAGCCACACATTCTGCACAGTGACTGCACAAGTTGCAAGCAGCTGCTTTAGGCTGTACTGTGAGAGAAAGAGACAATTTAGATTTTATCCTGAAATAAGAATTAGTGTATTATTTCAGAGACTATAGCCACAAATATTGTAGAATTATTAAAAAGTATGCAAGCAGCTTGACTAGGCCTCAGTGTAAGAGGTGGAGATGAAGCAGGTTTTATCCTAACTTTTAAACTAGAGTATATAGTTAATAAGATTCTGCACTTAGGATTATGTTCGGCTGCTGCCTCCTCTGAAAAACTACAAAAATGTAAGCGACTAAAATACAGAGGTATGGGAAAGAGGAAGGTGGCGCTGCCCCTTAACTGAAGAGTGACCTTCAGAAGTGTATCACACTTCGCATCAGTGAGTTCAAGTGTTAAATTGATCCGCATTAGTGTAGTGTATTAAACCACTATAAATGCTTATGATGTCAAATAAACTATAAAGTGAAATGTGGTAATATATCACCAAGTGTGTGACACAGCTTTACCTTGAATGTGCAAGATTACACAAATACACAATTACACGATTAATTCCAAATAAAAACTGTGAATATATGAAAAAAAAATAAAAAAAAATAATATATATATATATATATATATATATATATATATATACTCCTCTAAAAATAATCCTCAAAAAAAACATATATTAAACCAAAACAAAGTGTCCTCGTGAAAAAATATATATATGTAATAAATGATTCAGTCTTTAGTATAAATATATCCAATATTCCCAAGTGACTTGTGCAGATGTCCAAAGTGCTCTGTGGATACAGTTATTCGTGACTCCAGTGCAGCAAAATGATGAAGTGACAGTATTGCTCCCCTTCGGTTCCACACTCAGCAGATCTTTGTACCCCTGCAGGGGTAAAGCGTGTATAATCAGGTTTGCTTTGGTAGCAATATCTGGACCGATCACCTATCCGTGGTACACGAGGCGGAGGATATCCTTACTATAGACCCAGCTGATATCACTGGGTCCCTGTGCTTCTCTATACAATGCAGGCAGATTAAGTGCTGCATATACACCCCCTTCTACCAGCACTTAATCTGCCTGCATTGTTGCAACATACTGTAAGTGGTGGAGATGAGGCAGGTTTTATCCTAAAAATAAAAATTAACCCTTATTTTGTAAAAGATAATTTGGGATTTCTAAGGTTAAAATTATTGTGAGGATTTGCTGATCGGCATCATTTTTTGTTTAGTTTGAAACTTCCCTGCACTTTCTTGCATTTAAAATATAGTTCTCCATTTATCATTTATATACTTTTTTCTTGTGTAGGCCCCTGGCATGTTCATTGGTGTTTGTTTTTTGATGAATGTGTGGGCCATATGGACACCCAGGGCCACCCCTGGTTGGTTCCGAGACGATGGCAAATGTTGTAGTTGCCATTGCACCCTTAGGGTATTCTATTTTCCTTTTTATTTTATTATTTGTCTTTATATGTAACCTTGTCTCTCTCGCCTCTTCTTGAGTTTTGTAGAGGAGAGTAGTATCTTCATGGATAAATAGGGGAGGAATTATTGCTGTTTGTGCTTATGGTTTGCCTCATTGTTCAGTTAATTTTGATCTTTTTCCAGATGCCCTTTTTTTAGTTGGCACATCACTCCATATGGCTGACTGGCTTCCCTGTTGTTTTCCAGCTCTTTCTTTATAGTGACTGGGATTAGCGGTGGGGTAAGATGGCTGCTACATGTCGCACATGCACATGACGTCATATGGGGGATGAGCTGTGTATGCATGATGATGTCATTGCGTCTGCATCCCACCAGCGATGTCAGATGCCGGTGGGTTGGATGGGGTATATAAGGATGTGCTCCTGGCTGGAATTGTCTGCCGGAGTACATGGTCTTGGACATCTGCACCTACACAGCGTGATTCCCTGTGGCCCCACAGATATTTATGATGCTCTTTATTCCTCTTTCTTTATAGACACATATTAATTTTGTTTTTCTTTTGTCTCTGATTAGTTGGCTGGTGCAAACCTGGTGGAAATACTTTTGGGGCCCTATGTACTTTTATCCATCTTTGGGACACCTGTCTCTGTTTCTGGGGTTGAAAATTGTAACTATTTCTATCTATTGGATTAGTTACATATTAAATAATAATTTTGCTTGAGGTATGTACTCCACCTCTTATAAATACATGAAGGTTCCTTTTATCAGACACCATAATCATTAAAGAATGTGTTGTTTATAGAAGAAAGATGCCCTCATCCCTCTCATGAATATACATAAAAACCAAAATCCTCTAAGTGGGACTTTTAGCGGCATAAAGGTATCCACATATAAAATTCATAACAAGCTTTATTGTACATCTTAAAATAGTATAAAGATTAAAAAAGAGAACCAATGCGGCTACAAAACATATTACACAGAATTACATAACAAAACCACAAATTTCTGTCAACACTACATGGGTGGTTTTTGATAATCAATTTTTTTCTCTTTAATGCCATCTTTGAGACCTTATACTCATCCTATGGCTTACCCAATTTTCCTGGAACTGTGAACTAATGCACAATAGATGGGTTGATACACGATTATTATTGCAGGTGATTGGTGACAACAAAGTGGTTGTGATGAGATGCCTATCATCAAATTCATTTGTGGTTAAATAATGTATTATGTATGCAAAATTGTACTCATTACAATCTTATGTTTTTTATCTTACCTTAGTTTGTGACTCCGTTAGAATCTCCCGAAGGAGACGCTTTTGCAGAAACATGTAGAGATGGAATGATTGCAATATACAACCTACACAAAATTCACATGTTATATATCCTTTGCATATTTGAAATTTTATATGTTTGTAATGTTTTCTAAATAAAATGTTATTTTATACATAATACGTTGTTTTTTCTCTAAATCGCTAATTATCTTTTACAAAATGTGGGCACTTTTCAAAGGATGTGGTGCCCTTGATTTCCACTCTGACCCTGATCTATCTCTTGCTATAAATATAAATTAGTTATCAGTAATGGGGGCAGGCCAGCAGAGGGACAGGAGCTGGTAATGGTGGCAATGGCAGGCCAGGAGAAGTGGCAGGTGCTGGAAATGAATGGTGGTAGGCTAGCAGAGGTGGCAAGAACTGGTAATGGTAGCAGGCCAGCAATGGCAGCAGAATTTCAAAGACAAAATTGGTAGCATCAGCTGCAATGGTCATCCATAACCGTGGCAGGTGCCCATGGTTATCATTAAAGGTCTGTAAAAAAAAAAAAACAATAAAAAAAAAGTCTCAGTTAAGCTTACATGGAGGGTATTGTTCTGCACGTTTTTATAATTTTATTTGTATGTAGAAGTTCAAGCACTTAGCTGCATACAAGATTCTGTATGCTGATGATTGCAATAAAATTTACAATGATAAAAGGCTTTCATACAGTTAAAATAAGAAATAAATATGTTATAGAACTTACTTCTGTGTAAACATTTTGATAAAAATGAATTACCTTACCGTCTCTAGTGCAGAACCATTTATATACAGGTACTCCTCAATTAACGACCATGATCCGTTCCAACGACCAGGTCGTTAAACATATTGGTTGTTAAACGAGGAACCACAATATTTTAAGCATTCCTAACTACTGGACTGTACTGTATTGTGAAAAAAAGGTCTAAACACTAAGTTCTAGCTCAATAGCATTATTTTAATTTGCATAAGTACAGAACGCAAACAAAAATTCTGTCCTATACTGTACAATACAATGATGTACAGCACGTCGTTTGGGTGGGGAGAGCTGGTTGTAAGTCTGAGTGGTCATTAAACAGGTAAGTCATTAAACAAGGAGTATCTGTAATGGATTCCCAGATGAGAGATTGTCTGTTCTCTCTGTCAGAGTTGCCTACCCTAGTCTATTAAAGTAAAACTCCAGGCAAACAAAAACTGTGCCATCAAGCTTTGAGCTTGTGTTGATGGCTGCAGTTTGAAATCAAGTTGAGACACTTCTGAGACACTTCTGAGATAATTCAGAATTCATTGACAGGTGCATTTGACCTGCAGATAATCTCTTTCTGAGATACATTTTTATCTGTTTCAAGGTGGATTTGCATTCCCATAAACTTGTATAAGAATGCAAAAGTTGTCTGATGCAAACAAATGCCTGTCAACAAAAGCCCTTATTAGAAAGAGGTAGAAATGGGAATAGGGGGGGGGGGGGCTTTTAAGGTGCCAGAAACAAAAAAATATATCATCTATAATAAGAGTAACAAATTTTATTTAATACATTTAGTTAAAAAAGATATAACAATCTCAAATTAAAATTGCATGCTGGTGGGAGTAGAACTAGTGTAGTTATACTCCCACAAACATGCAATTTTAATTTGAGATTGTGTTATCTTTTTTAACTAAATGTATTAAATAAAAATGTGTTACTCTTATTATATATGTTTTTTTGTTTCTGGCACCTTAAAAGTCCCCCCATTCCCATTTCTACCTCTTTCTAACAATTTGGGATGTGGTGCCTAGTTCCAACTATCCTTGGCTGATTCAAATATACCGACTTCAAAAGCCCTTACTAGTTCGTGGATCAGCTCCCTGTTTATTGGACATAATTGATCATGCATGGGTCACATAGAAAGCTACATTGCTGAACCAAGAAATAAGTTCTTCACCCACTTGGTGAACAGTGTGTATACTGTGAAGATGTACATTGTAAATCATAAGAATTTAACATCTATTCAGAAGTGCTAACTCCCTGCATCTGAGAATGTGCTGGGACTCCTCTAGATACCTGTGCTCTATACCTGCAGCATTTTTTTTACTCACTGACAAAGTTAACTTAATATTTTACATTACTCTCCAGAACTGAAACACTATTTTCACTCTTTTAGCAACTCTAGCAATGCAAGGATTTAAACAATACCTTTTTGAAATTCTGTGTATTGCAAAATAAATAGCTTAATGGAAATAGCTGGATAACCTATTGAAAATAAAGAAATGCAACAATTCCTTTTTTATGTAGCTTTATCAATTTTAAAAACAAGCTATAAACGAATAAAAGTATTTTTAACCATATCATGCTTTTTGTATTGAAGGTTTTTTTTTTTCTTTTTAGGAAGGAGGAAGAAACTATTTGTTTTGCTTTGTCCTATTGGTCACAAATTATTGCTGCTTTTTCATCAGCTTATTGAAGACGGTGTTGTGCAGCAGTGCAGTGCAGTTTGAAAAGTGTAAATAGGTTGGTTTAAAAATATGGGAAAAAAAGCAACAGCATATTTATAAAGTGCACAAAAAAATCTACAAAATGAAAAAAACAAAAATACATGACTGCTACCAAAACATTATGAAACTGAAATAGCCTTTTGCAGTTTATTAATAGGTGTCTAAACTTAAATGTCTCCACGAATAAGCAGTGACATTTAAATTGCACTATATTAGAAAGAGTTGCAATGTCCCCTAATTAAACATAAGAGATTAAAAAAAAAAAAAAAATGTAATTTGAAAACAGAAAATGAATACATTTTTATAAACAAAATCAAAACTTTCCAATTTGAAGAAGCAACATCTGAGTTCAAATTCTTTTCCTCTCGATTTAACCTACATTCAGTACTATCTCAGGCATTTTGCTACAGTGACCTCTGAGGCATGCTCAGATAATGCCAAAATAATTAAAGTTTTTCTTGCATCTGACTTTGCCTGTGAAGTTAAATCCCTCCCACCTGCAGGTGTATAGTGCAGCATCAACAGCTATCAAAAGCCAATTAGTTCGCTGAATGTAGCTGACACAATAGAGGAAACTCCAGGGTTTCTCAGGGCTCCCAAGAGCTATGTGCCAACAGTGAGACTGAAAAGTGGCCTCCTGGTTAAACATTCTTCTCTGGCTTTTTAATATCAGGCATGTCACTGCCAATAACACAAAAATACCTCAAACTTTATTTGCTTTTATGGTTTGTTCTACCTATACACAAAGTGATTGAAGGCAAGTGATGGAATCTTTTTAGGTCAGCGTTTTTCCTTTAACGGAGACACAATAGTGAGTCCGTTATAACAATTTTTACTTTAGTATTAACCATTAAAATAGACAACATTTGTATCGATCCATTTTTTTGTTAATGATAAACTATTTGGTATTCTAAATTTCGAAGGCGATTTAGAAAGTATACTATAATAATTTTATAAAAACAGCACCAATAAATACCATGAAAATGAAAATAAATGCCACAAAGTGACAAGCCTCTGTAAATGTTTAAAAACAAATCTTAGGCTGATATGTAAGGTATTTTTTCTTTCAACTAAAAGGATTTTTATTAGTACAGCATTTTAAGAAATAACATACAGTTTGAAAATTAATCAGCTCACACTTGGATCACTGTTTTTTAGACTCGCTAGTTCTGTTTATTGCAGATTTAACAAATGGAGCATCTCTCTTTATTACTGAGTTCTGACTACAATGCACATCATTTTGAACTCCAGTTTAAATGAGAAAGGTTTATTAAATCCAAGTGAATATATTTCTTTGGTTTCCATTATTTTTACAAATCTCAACCCCTTAAAAACATAAACATTGTACTAAAGCAAGGAATTCGATTAATTATCTAATGAAATTTAATCCCCTTTATAAATGTACAGTATTTCTATAATATGTTCTATAATACGCAGTTTGTGTACTACTGCACCTGCATTTAAATCACAGAACACTTGGAATGCTATGAACATTATAACCAACTTTAAATAACTCATGAGATTGCTCAGTACAGTTTACTTTTACATTAACTAATTCTTTGCAATTAAGTTATGTTTTCTTCTACTCACATTCATCACAGGGTACTATAATTCAGTTCACATAGTATACTACAGTATAGACATAATATATCTTTATCAGTTTAATTACATTAAAATATAAACAACAACATTTCACCCACAATGTTGTACTGCCAACAATATCATAATTCCTTTCAGCCTTGTGTGATTATTAAACATCTTGGCAAAGTCACTTTCATTTTCCTTCTATAGGCTAAATCTAATCCATATGGCTGGATTTTCAAGCCAAACCTGGAAAGAAGAAGAAAGTAGGAATACCTCTAGCTATACTGTCTTCTAGCCTTCAGTATACATCCAGAGAAATGTCAGTGAACACAGACGTAAATAGCATAATGTTTCTCAATTTTTTTTTCCAGGGTTGTTAAGTAATTCTGTCATGAAAGAGATGTATACAATGGCAAGACGCAAAGTTTCGATTCGCGAAAGTTTTTTCTCATATGCAAAGGTTGGCACCTTTTTTCTGAGAATATCAAATGCTTCATTGAGGTTGAACATCCTCTTTCTCTCCCTGATGTTGGCCGCTTGCCGCTGGACAGAGGTAATCACTCGTTTTCGCTTTTGTCGACCAGTAGGAGAACATACTGTATTTTCTTCCTCGCAATCCGTTTCGTCCTCGAGAAAACTTGTCAAAGGAGATCGTTTTTCATTAAACGATATCCCACTTTCTCCAAACGACGTAAAATCATAAAACCTTTCACAGATATCCTGACTTGGAGATGAAGTTACCATTGTGTTGTAGGGATGATGTTTTTGCCTGTAAGAAAATTCCATCACATTCACATCAGCACCAAACAGCGAGGGCTCAGTTACACCTCCTTTGTATTCCATTTTGTGATGTTCTTGGCAAGCAATCTTTGTGGTTGATTGAGGCTTTTTCTTGAGATCCTCTTCTTGATATCTTACTTTTGCAAATAACCATCACAGTATAATCATGGTGGCAAGCATTAATATTTATATCCGTGAAGGTAACAGGATTAGGCAGTGAAAAGGAGAGCGAAAAAACAGTTGCATCTTAAAGTTGATCGGAATCGACATGCGTAATCTGAGGGCACGTGGATAGCCCATAAGAAGAGTATCTTTTTTTAAATCATGTTAAACCGAGGAAGGAAAATGTCTTTTTCAAGTAATGGCTCTTAGATGTCACCTGCTGAGCCGTCAGAGCTGATGATCCCAGAACTCTTTAGCAGTAAGGACCAGGCAGTTTCTGCTCCGGCACTGTGCAGTGTGCACTTTAGTAGAGATTTCTCCAATTGATATAGGACAAGTGTACTCTTACTCTTTATGATCTTTTGAAGAGGGGACTTGTCTGCAAAGGAGTCGAATAGAAATGTTTATCTTGTTTCCCAGTGCTGAGGCGGTTGAATGACAGGACCTCCATTAGCCTAAGCAAGCATTGTAGCAAACCCAATATTGCATTCCCAATTGTAACTGTTGGAATCAGCTTTATCCTGCAAATAAGTTTAAATATATTGTCTACTGTGCAGTAAAATATTTACCTTGGTGGTAAATGTAGACTGCTTTTTTCATTACTCATGTTTTTTATACACTTTTATATTTGGAGGTAGAATACATTGTACAAAGTATGTCACTGACAATGAAAAGAACAATGCGCAGTCAGTACAATAAAAACAAAATACAATTTCTTACTTTATACCACACTGTTATATCACTTGGTATTTTATCTAATTAGGCAAAGGGTATTGTCCTTCGTTCAGTAGCCTATAGAAACTAATAATAATTAAACTTGATTTTTCTGGCTTCAGTATAGCTGACCATACATGTTACAATTTGATGTGCAATTTCCTTTAGATCTAGCAACAACTATGTAGTGCAAGGGCAAACCTGATCTGATGCAAACTTATTGGATTATGTGCGTGAGCCCTCACCATACATAGTTTGGTAAATATGAAGGAGGTTATACAGAAATAGTACAATTAGCATGTAACCTGTATGGTTGACTTAACAAAATGAATGATTCTATTTAATATTAGATTAGAAACACACATCATTATAGTGGTATTTAAACTTCATTTTTTTTTCTTAAAATAACAAACATGTCTATACTTACCTTCTCTGTGCAATGCTTTTGCACAGAGAAGCCCCGATCCTCTTCTTCTTGGGTACCCTGCCAGTGCTCCAGACCCCTCTTCTTTGAGAGGTGCCCCCATGGGAAGCCGATTCCCTTGGGGGCACCTGTGTGTGCTCGCTCAAAAACCCTGCTTCTGCATCCATTGACACAGACAGCAGGACTCAGCCCCCCCCCCCCCCTGCTCCCATGTCACAGCATTTAAATGACAGCATTTATCTGTACAGTGAGGAGCAAGACAGCAGCGGTAGCCGCTGAACACATGCACATCACTGGATTGGATCGGGCTCAGGTAAGAAAAGGGGGGGGGGGGGGCAGGGGGAATGCTGCAGCACAAAAGGTTTTCCACCTTAATGCAGCCTTAAGGCTTTAGAACCACTTTAGCGTTTCACTGGCTCATTAAAGCGGTACTATAACTAAAACTGGAAGTTCCCCTTTCCCTCCACTTATCCCCCTCCTTTAATATTTTTAGAGGTTTTTTTTTCTGGGAGCCGGTACTGATTTCTGACAGGTACGTACTCCCACTTCTTCTCTTCTCACCTAGGCAAAAAGAGCAGAAGTTCAGCCTATCCCCTCTTTGCCCACAACCTCCTGGGACACAACTCAAGTCCTAGGAGTCTGCGAAACTAATCAGAATAAGCAGCACAATCTCGCACATACACAATGGGGAGCTGGCGAAGAACTGGCCCGGGCAAACACAGTGCTGGACTCCTGGACCGGTATGTGTCTGTTTATTAAGTCAGCAGGTACAGTATCTGTAGTTGCAGAGTTTTAATTATTATTATTATTATTTTTTTACAAATGACTGTAAAGAAAGGAGAGTGATTTATTGTATTGTATGTATGTAAGGAGGTGTGTAGCATAAAGAGAGATGGCAGTTTCTGTTTATCACTTCTGGTTGATTTCGTTATCATGTAGCCTAAAGTTAATGGGCCAATTTACTAAAGCTGTTGAGAATCTTCACCTAATAAACTGAACATCCACTTCAAGTAACCAATCTTATGCAAATTATATTAATCAATCATGTGCAAATTCCTGTTTACCTCTTTTATCTACACATTATTGGGTCTTCAAAGTGAACTGGAATCTTCTATTTCGCATGACTAGATAAATGAAGCAAATATTTACTCAATTTATTGAAAGAAGATTTTCAACTCCTTTACTAAATCATTCTCACTGCATCAGCTCCGAAGTTTTATCACTTTTGGACTTTTTTTGCTACAACTCTGGGAGGGTTTCAACAGAGACATTGGGTGGGTTTACTAAAGGCAATCAGACTGTGCACTTTGCAAGTGCAGTTGCACTCATTTTCCCCAGAGCTTAGTAAATGTGGTAAAAACCTGCTGATTTCCATCATTCAATCATGTGCAAGCAAAAATGCTGTATTTTGAAATTTGTTTTTGCATCTGATTGGTTATTCTTTACAAGGTCAAACTTTACCACATTTACTAAGACCTGGGCAAAAATAAGCGCAACTGCACTTGCAAAGTGTACAGTCTATTTGCCTTTAGTAAATCCACCCCATTGCTGCTTTCTCTACTATCTGCACCAATGCCCTTATATTTGTCTCTCCCCACACTCAAATCTCTTTTAGATTGTTCACTCGCTAATATCCACATCCCTTATCTGTATTCTTTGTTGCCAGTAGGGCATTCTTTTGTGCAGTTTTCTCTTCAGCCCCTTTCTTCCATAATTTTCCCTCAGCTGTGATCCCAGACCTGCCCACTTTATTCCTATCCGACTGTATTTTACCAGCATGCTGTCTTAATCACCATTTTACTCAGTTCCACTTGTCCACAGGTCGCATGTCTTCCCTTCAAATCGATTATGTTCTAATCTGTCCTTAGAATGCCCTATGCCCAGCAGGGACCCATCAGACGAGAGTCACCTAAAATAAATCTCAATTCCCCACTTCAACATAGTAACCCCACTTACTAGTTATATTAGCAACTTACATGTTGACAATTTCTAAAAGGTCATCTTTGGTGGTAATATTTGTAGCTGCACTAGTTCTCCAACCGGTTCTGATAGTAGGTCGTACAATGTTACTACAAAATCTCATGACATGGTCCGAACTGATGATTTACAGAGGACACCAGTATCAAGCCATTTGTACTTTAAATGATACATTTAGGGTCTCTTCACACCTGATATGCTGGCATGCATTGATCAACACGTGCCAGTGCCTATACTATATATTGTAAAAGCAATGTATTTCAATAGGAGCAGTTCACACCAGAGTGTTGCACTGATGTGTGTAGCCCTGCTGTGAAAAGAAAAGTAGAACATGTTGACATTGTTTTAGAGCAACATGATGCAAGACTTGTGTATGCATGTAAGTGCACCGTAATGCTCATAAACCCAAGAGACAAAACAGTCAGTTATGTTTCCTTTACAAATAAACATTTGTGAAGTTTAAAAAAAAAAAAAAATAACGCATTTCAGTTGAATTTAGGGTGCAACGCAGCATGTGAATGCATTTCAATGCATATGCATTAATGTTCACTCAATGCATATATTGCGGGGTGAGTGGCCCCTTATATGATACTAAGGAGAAATATTATTTGCTGGACATCCGAGAGTAATTTAGCACCACATCCCTTATATATGCATAGTATATCAAAAATTGTAGAGGATTAGGATTTTAAAGGTGCAAAAATACAAAACAATTGTTTAAAAAAATATAACAATTTTATTTAAGAAACATTAAAATCAATATATAGACATAAAAATGTCCTAAATGACCATACAATACATAGACAAATGCAGACTGATTGAATCTCTACATGTTTTGCCACATCAATAGCTTCTTCAGGAGTATTGTTATCATGCACAGTATATATAGTCACTAAGAGCCAAAAAATAAATAAAGAAGTTTTAGAGACACAAAATATATTAATTTATACTTTTAAACACATAGATACACCTTATATTATAACTTCCAGAATCTGCAAAAAGGAGAGGGCCTGAACAGCAAATCTTGGGTCAGATAGTTAACTGTATAGTCAATGGATAAGCTTGAAAACATCTACGAGCTTCAGAATCATAGGGATGGATCAGTTGGATCCATTGGTAAAACAATAGAGAGAGGCAGATAAGTGCTCACTAGAGGTCCGTCTGTGAGGAAGATAGCAATTAATCAATATCACCATGATTTACTTCTCAGATATCAAGGATGCCACATGGGGTATGTTGATACAGCTCCAATTTATATAGAGCCACCCAAGGAATACTGAAAGGTATAACCATAATCAAAAGACACAAAAATCAGTGCGGTTCTTCAAATAGCCAAAAAACTGATTGGACTGCATACATGTTTCCATTTAAGGAAAATTCATTATCTGCCGTGGGAAAATCACCAACTTCCTCTCCCTCTCCTATGCTGGACCATCGCAACTCAACCATTGCTGGCCTCTATATACCCCCCCAACTCCGAATGGTGGTATTGGCACCAAAAGAGGTGCGGACGCTTCAGAAAGCCAGTGCGCATGTCTAAGTCGCGCCGGAAATTACATCAGACGTCGAAAACATCAGACGTCCAACGTGATAACATGGAACATCGCGCCATGATGGAAAAGAACCCTATAAGGTGGCCTAGTTAATTTTAACCCAGAAACCGCCCATGTGCTACGCTAAGATGATTTAAAGCAGCAGCTTTAAAATAGGGGACAAAACAAGTACAGAGGCAGATGGCGTCACCTAATGGAGTCCAGAAAAAGGACAACATCTGAATGATGACCTAGTCCAGCGGACAAACCGCCGGACTTTCCAGCTGGGCTTCGCCGGACTTGAAAGCGAACGGACTTGACCACACACGATCACGCAAAAAGTCCGGCGGTTCACGCGATGACGTACAGCACGTACGACGGGACTAGAAAACGAAAAATACTAGAAAAATACTTGCTACTGAGCATGCGTCCTTTTTGGTCCGCCGAACCATACTACAGACGGCCGTATTGTCCGCCGGACTGCCAAGTCCAGCGGATAATTTTAAAACAAAACTTAAAACCTAGTCTGCCGGACTTTTGGGAAAAAAAGTCAGTCAAAGGCCCACACACGAGGGGATTGTCCAGCGGACTCGAGTCCAGCGGACAATCCCGCGGGATAGTCCCTTCGTGTGTACGCGGCATTATGGTTACCTAACCCAGATCCATTCCCTAAGAATCAGACTAATGGCCAAAATTCTAAAAGGCAATGTCTCAAAAAGAGACATACCAAACAAAACTTTAAACAAAGAATGAGTCGAGAGCAAAAATGTATCAGATATTTGTCAGAAACCATGAATCAGACCGAGACAGATGTACAGTTAAACAAGATAAACAAGATATTTGGGGGGCACACCCTAAAAGATGCATTAAAAATGGTGCAGCCATAAGACCATACAACAGAACAAAATATTACAGCGCACACATAACAAAAAAACATTTACCTCCTGCAAGTCTTTTTAAAACACCTAGACATTTTCAAAAAACATTATCAAAAAATATGGGGATTTGGTCACACCATATTGCTATATGGTACTTAAATCCACTTACTGCGACAAATTACCCCATGGTTAGTGGGTCCTACACTATCCATAGACTGGGAAATCCTGCTTCTCTGAACCATGGGAGCCATACACTCCTCTATATGGGAGAACTAAAGGTCCCCACCTATGACACAGGTGAACACCAGTCACTGTATGCGCCCACGGAACCTACGGGAGTCAACAATGGACTGTACTACATACTCCTCATGGTTCTCAACCTGAACAGGGTGAGGATGTGGCACCAAGACGGTAAAGTGGTTGCAGACCAAAGGTTTTAATAAGGAGACATGAAATACATTTGAGATATGCATATTAGAAGGAAGGTCTAATCTCTATGGTTTTACCAATTGATCCAACTGATCTATCCCTATGACTCTGGAGCTTGTAGTTTTTTCAAACTTATCCATTGACTATACAGGTAACTATCTGACCCACGATTTGCTGTTCAGGCCCTCTCCTTTTTTGCAGATTCAGAAAGTTATAATATAAGGTGTATCTATGTGTTTAAAATTGTAAATTAATATATTTTGTGCCTTTAAAACTATACAATGCCTGATAACAATTCTCCTGAAGAAGCCATTGATGTGGCAAAACATGTAGAGATTCAATCAGTCTGCATTTCTATATGTATTGTATGGTCATTTAGGAAATGTTTATGTCTATATATTGATTTTAATGTTTCTTAAATAAAATTGTTATATTTTTTCTAAAAAATTGTTTTGTATTTTTGCTTTAAATAAAAAAAATGAAGAGGGTATGTGGCGCTAACCCTTATGTAAATCAATAAATCTAAAAAATTGTTTTGTATTTTTGCACCTTTAAAATCCCAATCCTCTAAATTTTTTGATATCCTTATATGAAATATCCCAATCCTCTAAATTTTTTGATATACTATCCTTATATGATACATTCTGGAACATTTTGGTATTGCTTTCAAATTTTAATGTGTATATCAACAACACTATTCTGAATTAGCCAATCAAGGAATGGGTAAAAGTTTGCTAGCACATACTGTATAATGAACAAAGATAAATATGTAGCGATACCCCCGTAGGAGCTGCTTTGTTTGTTCAGTCCGTTACTCTGCCTCTCAACACTAATAACAGTCTCAGCCCCCTCTGGCACACCTGGCAATAGTGTAAGTGCAGTGACCAATGAGAAACACACATGTTATGTCTGTATACAGTGTTCATGCTCCTTCTATGGTGCAGTGTCTCTCTTCCCTGCAGATGGGCAAAATGTCCTGTCACCAAATCCTGTGACCAAGACCCAAACGAACATTCTGGAACAGCAGGCTTTCTTGGTGGTGTGATGTCTGTGCAAATAATGTGGTGTCTACATCGCACAAGTGTGAACCCAGGATTAATCTTTAAAAATTGTGTAAGTTGCAAGCAGAGTTGTGTAGGATAAGCATAAATAAATTTGCCTGAACAAATGTTCTATATGCCATTTTTTTTAAAACAGTCAGCCATTTACCAGTATTATATATTGTATAAACAAGAACATATGCAGCTTTTTTTGAAGACATAAGGTAGGAAAATAATTGCCAAGCTGACCTGTTTATAGCAGATAATTGGCTATGGTCTGCTGAGGACAGAACATGGCATCAAATATATGATCTTGTAATAAAAAGCGGTGACTGAAATGGGTATCAACAGTTATTTTCTGAGTAACAATGGGCAGACATAATCATCAGAGGTTCTCATTGATATTTTCTAGTATTACAGAAAATTAAATTTGTTTCTTTTTCTCTGTAGAAATAGATCCCTTGACTACATGTGTGTTTATTGGGTCAAGGTACAGGGCAGGTGATCATGAAGCAGGCCAGGATGACTCAAACAAATCCTGCAGCTTTTATTGGTAAGGTTTACATTAACTTTAACAAACTGTGCTTGCATTCTTTGAATTGCAGTGCATATTCTTATATGCCCTACCTGTGGGCACAGATCTGTACAAAATCCCTTTAAGGACTAATATCTGTCTGCAACAACTGATTGTTAGCTAGCTCTACAATTATCAATAGGGATATGTGAATCTGTCTGACTTTTCTCATCCTAAAGTCCAAAAATTGCAAACTTAAAGTGATTGTAAAGTCTTGTTTTTTTTCCTATAAAAATAACAAACATTGCCCGTTGCCTGTTCTGTTGCAGTGGATTTGCTCTTCTCGGGTCCCTCTTCTGTGCTCCTGGCCCCTCCCTCCTGTTCAGTGCCCCCACAGTCAGCAGCATGCTATGGTGGCACATTCAGACACGGAGCCCCGTCCCGGCGCGTCCCGTCCCGGCGCATCCCGTCCCGGCCAGTCCCGGCCTGTCTCTCCTGATTGGCTAGCTAACTTTGATTGATAGAAGCGGCAGCCGCTGCTGTGTCTCAGCCAATCAGGAGGGAGAATCTCAGACGGCTGAGACATTTGTGGACATCGCTGGACCTCAGGTAAGTATTAGGGCGGTGGAGGGGGCTGCTGTACACAGAAGGCTTTTTATCTTAATGCATAGAATGCATTAAGATAAAAAAACCTTCTAACTTTACAATTCCTTTAAATCTGAACCCCATTGAAGTCTATGGGGTAGCAAATCATAAAAATGGGTTCTGTGCAGTTTCAAGGCTAATAGGCATGAGATTGTCAAAAGAAGGGCACTGGGCAAGCTGGGCAATGGCATGGGTGACATGTACCAATGTAAAAAAAAGTTAAAAAATATCATACAGCGGGGAGATGGTTCTCCTTTATATGTGACTTTGGGAGTGACATGGGAAAACACCAATTCTTTAGGTTACATGGTTGGGGATACCTAAAAGCTGTATGTGGTGTTACGAAACAGAACGATTCTCAGATAGTGACCCTGCATATAATGTTAATAGATTTCTATTTTATTTTTTTGCTTTTACATTATTGCTTGACTTAAACTGGTTGTAAATGTCAAGCATGGAAAATGAATAAAGCCCATCACTCTGAAATATGTACTTATCTGAATACAAAGCATTGAGTCTGGTTCCTCTCTGGTGTCTCCTCTCTCTGCTATCTGCATAACTCACTCCTAATAGATTGGGCCGATGCCACAGCCTCCTGAAAGGTGCCCCCCCCCTTCACCCCAGCACACAGGAGATGACTCACACCCTCAGCTCTGTGTTTCTCCAAGCCTGTGAAGGGGGGGGGGTGGTTGGGGGTTATCACATTCCTCCAATCAGCTCTCGGACTACGCTCAGCCCTGTGCTCTAGCTCTTTTTGCTGCTGAGAAAAACCCTTTTCATCTGTGTGTTGTAGATGGCTGTAGAGGACAGATGGCTGCAAATAAATAGGTACAACTTATAGAAGAGGATTTGTTCTATCACATGAGGCTACTCACTTGTATCGGTAGGGGTTTACAACCACTTTAAAAGAGAAGTGCGGGTTTTGCAGTGACCAAACAGGCACCACGCATTACATACAGAGAGGATGTCTCAGATATCATCAAGAGTCCAGGGCATTGGAGAGTCAATGCAGGATGTGTTTATCCATAGCATATGAGTGTTAACTAAAAAAGTGCAGGGAAATATTTCTGAGTCTTCTAAATTGTTTAGCAACCATCAGGTGGTTTCAGTAAATGCTTGATAATGTTCAAGATGTAAACAAAATGCGGATCAGGCTTTGGATTATGAAAAAATGTAGACAAAGCACTGGGTGCTGAGACACATATAATAAGATTTTGTGTATGCTTGTGTTCCAGGCTGTAATCCAGTATGGTCTCTGGGCTCCATTGTAAATAGGGGAGGTAGTTCCCCAGTATCCTGGGCTCTTAATGATATACCAGGTGGTCTCTCTATGTGTTGTGGAGCGCCTGTTTGATCAGTGCTCTGATGTGTTTTGTTGGGGTGGACACTGCCATATCTATTTTCCTGAAGAAAAAAATATGTAAAATGTGTGGAGATTTCCTTCCCCTTTTATCACTGTAATGTTATACTAACAAGAACATGTAATCCATTGGGATTGGTGCCAAGACCAAGATAAACCAGTTTAACCCCTATTAGGAAATTGACGATTTTTACGCAGTACCAAACTGTATTGTCCTAAAAGTTGAAAAAACAATTCAAAACAGAGTGCACTTAGCACTTAAAAACCACACCCCCACATTCCCATAACCCCATCCCATCTCCATATCAGCATTTATTCCCAAATTATTCAAAATATATAGACTTCAAGCTTGTGTTTGGTGAAAATTGGCTACTTTCAGGACAATACTTAAGGACATGAGTAGGCAGCAACATGAAAAGAAAGACCTTTCTTTCAATAAAAATGATTTCAGAGACAATAGCCACAAATATGGCACATAGACTGGAAAGTATGTAAGCAGCTTGAATAGGCTGCAATGTAGGATTGAAAGACAAAATAGGTTTTATCATGAAATAAAAAAATTCAAGTGTTTTATTTTTGAGAAAATAGCCACAAATAGTATACATTTGCTGGAGAGTATTTAGGCAGCTTGATTGTGATTGTACAAGGAGGAGACATGGCAGTTTTCTTTAAATAAACATTAGAGTATATTATTTCAGAAAAACAATAGTCACAAATATTTTTGAGTGCCGCAGCACTGGAATAGGTGACAAACTAAGAGACACAGAACATGGTTTTCCCTGCGTCAAACATTAGCAAGTTTGCAGCCGAGACCCAGATGCATAAACATTATGCATGGTGCCGTTACAGTGGCAGAGCACTGGAATAATGCAGGAGAGGCCATATGAGTTAATAACGATGGAATTCCAGCAGAGATTGCAGGAGTTTGTATTGGTTGGAGGTCAGCAGAGATTGTGGGTGCTGTAATGGTGACAGACCTGCAGACAAGGCAGGAGTTGGTTATGGTGGCAGGGGTTGGTAATGGCATCAGGCCAGAAACATTAACAGGAGCTGGTAATGATCACATCAGCAGGCCAGGAGAGGTGGTAGGTGCTGGTAATGTTGTCAGGCCAGCGGAGGTGTCAGAAACAGGCAATGGCAGTCCAGCAAAGAAGCTGGTAATGGTGGTAGGTGTTGGTAATGGTGGCAGTCCAGTGAGTTAGCAGGAGGAGGAAATTGTGGCAGGCTAGGAGAGGTGGCAGGAGCTGGTAATGGCGGAGGGCCAGCAGAGGTCACAGAAGCTACTAATGGTGGCAGCCCAGGGGGCAAGAGTAGGTAATAGTAGCAAGCCAAGGAGACGGTAGTAGCTGGTAATAGTGGAAGGCCATCAGAGGTGGCAGGAGCTGATAATGGTGGCAGGCAAGAAAAATGTAATAAGCTAGTAATGGTAACAGGAGCTGGTAATGTAGGCAGTCCAGGAGAGGTGGTATGACTTTGTAATGATAGCAGAACCTGGTAATGGTGGCAGTCCACAAGAGCTGGCAGGAGCAAGCAATGACAGTAGGCCAACAGAGGTTGCAGAAGTTGCTAATGGGGGTAGGTCAGGAAAGGTGGCAGGAAATGGTAATGGTGGCACTCAAGCAGAGGTAACAGAAGCTGGTAATGGTGGCAGGCCAGCAGAGGTGGCAGATGCTGCTAATATTGTCAGGCCAGAAGAGGTGGCAGATACTGGTATTTATGAAAGGTACCATCTTCGGGAGGCTGGATTACAAGGAAAAATGTTTTTGGCAGCATCAGCTGCATGCGAGCGGGAGCCGCTGACGTCAGCGGCTGCATGCAAGATGAATATCTTACCTACAGGTAAGCCTTATTATAAGAAAAACAGAAATGGAAGGCGCGCACACCTAGTGCATTACCAAAGATAATTTTATAATAAAAATGTTTTATATAAAAGTGGGTACTCACAAAATGCAACTGACAAAAGGCCATGAAAACAATGCATTGACATGCACAGAACATGGGGTACAGTATACCTTTATGGCCTTTTGTCAGTTGCATTTTGTGAGTACCCACTTTTATATAAAACATTTTTATTATTAAATTATCTTTGGTAATGCACTAGGTGTGCGCGCCTTCCATTTCTGTTTTTCTAATAGTTCCTTTCGAAATACCCCATCTGAGGAAGGGAAAATAACCCGGAAATAACTCCGGGAGACATGTCGCGGGCCACAGCGGTGTACAGGGACTGCTGCAACAGCTTCGATCTAAGTTAAGTATTTCATAATGAGCTAGTATGTGATGCATACTAGCTCATTATGCCTTTGCCTTGCAGGTTGTTTTTTTTTTTTTTTTTTTTTTTAGTAGATCATATCCTACCCCCAGAAAAACTGTTTATCTTAAAACTTTTGCAGTTCACTGTGTGCCACAATTATTTTTGGTTTAATAACACATTTTCTACAAGCTAGAGGTCTAGCAATTGGGGAAAAATTGGCACCCTGCCTTACCAATTTATTTATGACCAGGTGGGCAGCAGATGTAATTTATAGGTCAAAATACCACATTTGGCCCTTCACAAATAGTACATAGATTAGATTGTACGAATATGGAATGGTGATTTGGGCTCAAAATTGTATGCATTATTTTGAAAACCAACAACAGCAACATTAACCACTTCAGCCCCGGAAGATTTGGCTGCTTAATGACCAGGCCATTTTTTGCCATACGGCACTGCCAATTGCACGGTCGTGCGATGCTGTACCCAAACAAAAGTTATAGCGTCTACAAACTATGGGAAAGATGTATGGCATTTTTATGGCATTTTTATTATTATTATTATTTTTGTTACTAGTAATATCGGTGAGCTGCGATTTTTATCGGGACTGCAACATTATGGTGGACAGATCGGACACTTTTGACACATTTTTGGGACCATTGACATTTATACAGCTATCGTGCTATAAAAATGCACTGATTACTGTGTAAATGTCACTGGCAGGGAGGAGGTTAACACTAGGGGGCAATCAAGGAGTTAACTGTGTTCCCTTGTGTGTGTTCTAACTATAGGGGGAAGAAACTGACTAGAGGAGATGACAGATTGTTGTTCCTAGCTAGTAGGAACACACGATCTGTCTCTCCTCTCCTCACAGAACAGGGATTTGTGTCCCTGTTCTGGTTCTCATGCCCACACGCCTCGGCACCCCCGCAGTGCCTGCTATACCCGCTTGAAGGGTCGACATACAGCTACAACAGCTCGCGGGAACATGCCGACCTGCCGCTGTATAATGACGGCGGCTGGTCGGTAAGTGGTTAAACTGTCCTTTACATACAGTGAAAAAGAACTTAGCTTTTTAGGTTTAACTTGCCTATTAGAAATAATTCCATAAACACCAAGCAACATTTTAAAATAGAGATAGGAATATTTATATTTATCAAAATAGTTTCCATCATCTGACAAGCTGAAAAATGTACCCAATTGTAGTGATTTAAAGGATTACTATTCACAAGCACAGATTTTGAAAAATAGATTTTTGGAGATGGAAAGGAGGAGAGGACTTGGATATAGAAATATTTTTGTGACTATTACACTGCTGTGTGTTTCCCTTTGGAGTTACTCTCTCTTGGTATATTTCTATATCCAAGTCCTCCCATACTTTTCAGCCTGTTACTGAACTCCGGGATCCCCCACCCCTCAATAGCGGTGAATCTGAGAATTTTCACTTCACTTCTAATTTAATCAAGTGTTGATTTTCCCTGTTTTAACACATCCATTCCTTATCCCAGGATCCCTTTTGGATCCATCTTTCAGGGAACCACTTGTTCATTACCACTATTTATTGTATTACTTGCAACCTTCACCATTTCCAGAGTGTGCACTCTGTGACTATCCACATGACTGCAATAGTCAGGAGCCCTTTGGGGACACCAGGGAACAGCAAACCTTGGATGACCTTGTCTCTCTGATGGGAGAATCCTCCTCAGACACAGATGAGGAGGACTTTTCTTGTGACCCATGGAAGAGACAAGAGAATCTTAACATCAAGTCTACCAAGATGCCACAATTCAGGAATAATCGCAGGCTTGTGATTTTTCTTGACTTAGTCCAGGAGGACCTTAATGGGATTGATTGGGACAAAATTACAAATGACAATCTTTTACCAGATGAACGAGTAGCACTTAAAGAACTAAGGGAGGCCACGGACCTAGTTATTAAATCTAGTGATTCGGGGATGTCGTACTCCTATCAGAGCAGGACTGCGAAGCCAAAATAATGAGACAACTAGGCGACCACCTAACTTATTCTAAACTTCCATCCAATCCCTTTCCTGGGATAATTAGCTAACTTAACTTTAAATTCAACTCGCTTATGAAGCTCAACTACTCACCAAAAAAGAATTAGATTTCCTTATGGTTAAAGATTTCAATATTCCCACTATAAATGTGATCCCCAAGGTCCATAAAAGTTTATCTAAACCACCTGGAAGGCCAATAATCTCTGCCAATGGAGGTCCACTGGAACAGATTGGTCAGTTCCTTGATCAGTGGGATGGTTAAGGAGTTTCCATCCTTTGTTCAGGATAAAAGGGATGTCCTCCAAAAGATCATGGGGGTGGAGGTGCCAAAAGGCTCAATGCTGGCCTGCATCGATGCTGAGTCCCTCTACACCTCCATCCCCACGAATGTGGCATCTCTGCTGTAGCCCATTTTCTAGACAAAAAATATCCCACCACGGGCTCTCAAAATGAGTTAATCTTAGACCTACTCGACTTTGCTCTTACCCACAACTGTTTTCAATTTGCAGGGATGTACTACCATCAACTTAGAGGTACCTCCATGGGGGCACCTTGGGCACCCACCTATGCCTGCCTTCATTTTGGCAGGTGGGAGCAAAATGAGGTCTATGTGTCATCGCTGTAGTTACATCATGTACAGCTCTGGATAAGATACATTGACGATGTTCTGTTAATCTGGGGTGGGACCAAAGAAGAACCGCATCAGTTCATTTCAGAACTTAATGTAAATGCCTAAAACATTAAACTTACGTTTACCTTCCATACTGAAACATTATCCTTTTTAGATCTATCCATTTCTATTGTCAACGGTAGACTCAAGACCAGAACTTCTAGAAAGCCAACAGCTGTCAATACATTACTTATGGCCTCGAATCATCACCAACGATCACTTGTTAGAGGAATCCCCATAGGTCAATTTTTACATTTCTGGAGAAATTGCTCTGATGAAGTGACCTATAGGTCAGAAGCAGAGGACCTTTACAGAAGGTTTAGAAATAGGGGCTACTCCCATAAGACAATTAGACGGGCAGGGTAAAGAGCATAATTTGCTAAAAGGGAAGATCTCATTCAGCCAATACGAGGTAGACCTCTACTGTCCGTATCATAACTCAATACGGCTCTCAGTGGAATGAGGTTAGGTCTATTTTAAACAAACACTGGCATGTCTTTCATAGATCTGATGCTTTGTCACAATTTGTTGGTCCTCATTCTCTACTGGTATCTAGGAGAGCGAGAAATCTTCAAGACAACTTAGTCCACTCAGAATTGTTCGGACTCCGATGACAAATTGGTTATCCAACAGGTCCCGTCCACATGGACATTGCCATAATTGCCAGTTTGTCGAACGTACGGCTAGCTTCACCGATGCTGATGCACAAAAAACATACCCCATAGGGGAGTTCATCAACTGTAGTACCTCAAGGGTGTTATACATCCTTGAGTGTCCCTGTAAAAAACTTTATGTGGGAAAGACCAAGTGTCAGTTGTGCATCTGCATAGGTGAGCATCTTACGAGCATTAGGAATCCCAAAAGCAATGACAAGTCCGAACATCCTCCTGTAGCCCAACATTTCAATAGTTTCAATTGTTCGTCTGCTGAGGATCTCAAAATTAAGGGCATTTTTGCCCTTATGCCGCGTACACACGAAGGGACTATCCCGCGGGATTATCCGCTGGACCGAAGTCCAGCGGATAATCCCCTCGTGTGTGGGCGCCGGCGGACTTTTTTTGGCCAAAGTACGGCGGACTAAAGTTTCAAGTTTTGTTTTCAAATTATCCGCTGGACTTGGCAGTCCAGCGGATAATCCGGTCGTGTGTAGTATGGTCCGGCGGACCAAAAAGGACGCATGCTCAGTAGCAAGTATTTTTCTAGTATTTTTCGTTTTCTAGTCCCGTCGTACGTGCTGTACGTCATCGCGTGAACCGTCGGACTTTTTGCGTGATCGTGTGTGGTCAAGTCCGTTCGCTTTTTAGTCCAGCGTACCTAGCGGGAAAGTCCAGCGGATTGTCCGCTGGACTTAGGTCCGCCGGGAAAAGTCCGTACGTGTGTACGCGGCATTACTCTATCCAAGTGGAGGGGGGATTTTAATATGGTCCTCCTCCGTAAGGAAAAAAAGTGGATTACTGGCGGCCCACTATCTACATGAACAGATCTGTCAGTGAGAAAGAAGCATCAGCGCGGCCTTGGGTGAGCTTGTTCCAGGGACTCAGTACCCGTTCTTTTCATCCTTACTGCACTGCTGCTTCCCCCGACAAGTGGATGTCCCCTCATCTTCACATATCAGGCTGTAACATCAACAGTTAATCTCTTCTGCCTCTGTTCCTCTGTCAACCTTTGTACATGCTAGTTGATCTGATCCTTCATCTTCTATTAAGCGTCTACAGGCATTTGTTTAATCAACAAGCAGTCCACACAATATGGACGGATTGGTTCTCCTTATTGTTTTCAAGGACTATTTTTGATGTAAACCATTGGTCTAGCTAGATTCATAATTGTTTCAGCAATACCTTGGCCATCAGTGATTTCAACCAAGTGCCTCATCCCTGCATGCAGTTGACTGCTGGTATGATTGTGGGTAATGCATGTGAGCCCGGGTTTTTAACACTATTGACAACGTTGTCTTTAATGTTTTTTACTGTGGTGTGGTCAATGTTGCCTTTTTGTGGATATCTTATTAATAAATATTTTCTATTTTTGTGACTATTACACTGCTGTGTGTTTCTCTTTGGAGTTAGGCCCCTTTCACACCGGGGCGTTTTTCATGCGGTACAGCGCTAAAAATAGCGCCTGTTCACCGCATGAAAAAATCCGGCCCCTTTAACTCCAGCGTGAAAGCCGGCGGGCTTTCACACTGGAGCGGTGCGCTATCAGGATGACAAAAAAAGTCCTGCTAGCAGCATCTTTGGAGCGGGATAGGAGCGGTGTGTTCACCGCTCCTATACCGCTCCTTCCCATTGATTAGAATGGGACACCGCGGTGAAACCGCGGCAATTCTGCCGCAAAGCGCCGCTATGGCGGCGCTCTGCGAGGGGTCTTTAACCCTTTTTTCGGCCACTCGCGGGGGGTAAAACCGCACCGCGAGCGGCCGAAAACCGCGGTTAAAACAACGGTAAAGCAGCGCTAAATATAGCGCTGCTTTACCGTCACCGCGGCTCCCCGCCCCAGTGTGAAAGGGGCCTTACTCTCTCTTGGTATATTTCTATATCCAAGTCCTCCCCTCCTTTTCAGCCTGTTACTGAGCTCCTGGATCCCCCACTCCTCAATAGGGGTGAGTCAGTGAATTTTCACTTCTAATTTAATCAAGCGTTGATTTTTCCTATTTTAACCCATTTGTATCAGGAAGATGAACTGAATATTGTCATTCATCAAGCAAGCAGTATGGACAGAAAGGCCGTTTTGGAAGATAAAAAGAAGGGTTCTAAGTCAGAAGTTTCATGTCCATTTATTACAAACATCTCCATCCAACATTATCAAGTTAAACAGATCATTAGATGACACTGTGGCTTCTTAAAACACTATCCTAGCAAATATCATTCCAGGGACACCTGAAGTTTACATTAGCTCCTAACATCATAGGTTCGCCACCCAAAACTGAATTTTTCAAGCACGTAAAATGTGTTTATCAAAGTAATAAATGTATGATTTGCATGGTTAATGGTACCATGGTAACCAAATTAAAAAGTTTTCATTCCACAGTGGTAGGTAGAAATTATGACCTAAATACATTTATCTCCTATAACGCCATATATGTGGTATACCTACTGCAGTGTCCCTGCAGGCATCAGTATGTAGGTAGGACCACCAGGAAATTATGAGATTGCCTGAGATAACATAATACGGTGTGAAAAAAAAGTATTGCAATGACCGCAATTTTATTCTCTAGGGTGTTAGAAAAAAAAAAATATATAATGTTTGGGGTTCTAAGTAATTTTCTAGCAAAAACAACTGTTTTAAACATGTAAACACCTAAAATCCAAAACGAGGCTGGTCTTAAAGTGGTTAAGAAACACCACAATAGAGATCCCAGGGGTATAAAATGTTTTGGGGATTGAAATATTGAGGCCTAGAGGACCTAAAATTAGACCCCTGGGATCTCTAAATTCAAGATGTGGTGGGTCCATGAGATGAGAACCTTCCTGCTCCATGGTTTTACAGCCATGTATGGGCACTGAGGCTGTGTTGATCGACTTCTGTACAACCGCCCTGTTGGATTTTCCCTGATCATCCAGCTCTGCAGGCTGTAGCCTGCACAATTGATCAGTTTATTCTGATGGCAGGAAAGTCTCTCCTCTGTCAGAAAACAATTTCTCATTAGGGAGGATTCCCTCAATCCACTCTGAGTGTGTAGATGTGGTAATCAGGTCAGATTATTCATTCAATCCACTGGTTAAATGAAAAAACTAGATTATCTATGGACTGCTTAAGTGATATTTCAGAATGGACTTACTCTGAAAGCAAAAAAGGATTCAGGAAAAAAACAAATACTAGGCTAAGTTTGTTAAAGGAGAAATCCAGCCTGAGCGTTTTAGACTGGGCTTCTCCTCTGCAATTCATTTTGCAATCCTGTGACCCGTTTTCAGCGCAGAGCTCTCCGTTGATGTCACTGCCATAAGTCAAGGCTGCGCATCATCCCGACTTCCCAAGTCTGGATCCACCAGCTGCCTTAATGAATGGCAGTCTAAGTGTCTCAGTGATCCGTTGAGACGGCCGCTCCCCTTCCCTCCACAGCTCAACGCTCCAATGAGCGTAGAAAAGCAGAGAGGAGAGATGCTGACTGACAGTCTGCAGCTCTCCTCTCTGGGATCTGTGAGAACCGAGCCATCGGCGATGTTCCGTGGCTCGGTTCTCAGTGCAGAGATGGCGGGGGGACAGCTGCAGCATCGGTCCAATGCTCCATCCACATAGGTAAGTATGAATCAAAAATAAAAAATACCTTTCACTTTTAATGCTGTTTATTTCACTGTTGCTAATTGTCTGTTTTAAAATAATTTTATGTACATTTTTTTTGCCCTGAATAATTTTTTTCTCATTACATGAGATATTTAAAAAATATCAAGCTGTATCTCTGAATGTTTTAAATGGCTAGCTGATGTCTTGCATATTTTAAACTCTTTTACAGATCTTTCTGGGCGTGGCAGCTAGTACCACAGATGTTTATTAAAAATTTTGAAATTTCAAAAGCAGATGCTGCAAATGATGCACATGTGGTGGTAGCTATTGTTTGTATGTGTAAAGGGTTAACTGCAGAATTACCCTATCCCAGTGAGACCACTCTGTCTGCTGGTGCTTGGATTACTGTCTCACAGGCTAAAAAATATCCATAGAGGGTTAAGTTGAGCGTAATATCATCACAGTTGGCCTCATACTTATGAATGTGAAACACTGCAGCAACACAGGCTACTCTGTGCATTGTGTTTTAGTGGGAATAATTCTAAATGTTAACCCCATGCTAAAATACAAAAAAGGCTGATGATCCTGTATTGCGGGTTGTGGTGGCTGCATTAGAAATTGATTGCAGTGTGATGCATGGCAGCCCATTTAGAGTGAATGAGCTGCCTTAACACAGTGCATATTAACGCAATGCACTACAATGCTGGGGTGTGAAGGGACCCTTAAACAATGCTTCCTGCTTCATTTAGCTTTTATCTATCTACACTATATTGTCAAAGGTATTGGGATGCCTGCCTTTGCAAGCACATGAATTTTAATGGCATCCCAGTCTTAGTTCGTAGGGTTTAACTGCTTGCTGACCGCCGGCTGTCAATTGATGGCCAGGCGGGGGAGCTGTTGGCGCCCGCCGTGTTACTGGGGACTCAGTACGCGTGCACGGTGGCTGCGATGTCCACGGGGCACCTGCGATTGCCCAGTAACACAGCAGGACCGTGGATCTGTGTATGTAAACATACAGATCCACGGTCCTGTCAGAGGAGAGGAGACCGATGGTGTGTTCTCAATACAGAGAAAAAACAATCGGTCTCCTCCCCTTGTCAATCCCCTCCCCCTACATTTAGAATCACTCCCAGGGAACATGTTAACCCCTTCAGCGCCCCCTAGTGTTAACCCCTTCCCTGCCAGTCACATTTATACAGTAATCAATGCAATTTTATAGCATGATCGCCGCCATTACTAGTAAAAGAAATAATAAATAATAATAAATGCAATAAATCTATCCCCTATTTTGTAGGCACTATAACTTTTGCGCAAACCAATCAATATATGCTTATTGCAATTTTTTTACCAAAAGTATGTAGAAAAATACATATTGGCCTAAACTGAGGAAAATATTTGTTTAAAAAAAAAATAAAAATTGGATATTTATTATAGCAAAAAGTAAAAAATATTGCTTTTTTTCAAACTTGTCGCTCTTCTTTTGTTTATAGCGCAAAAAAAAAAATTGCAGAGGTGATCAAATACCACCAAAAGAAAGCTCTTTTTGTGGGGATACAATGATAACAATTTAATTTGGGTACAGTGTTGTATGACCGCGCAATTGTCATTCAAATTGTGACAGCGCTGAAAGCTGAAAAATGGCTTGGTCAGGAAGGGGGTGAAAATGCATTGTATTGAGATGGTTAATATTGAGTTGGCCCATCCTTTGCAGCTATAACAACTTCAACTCTTCTGGGAAAGCTGTCCACAAGGTTTAGGAGTGTGTCTATGGGAATGTTTGACCATTCTTCCAGAAGCGCATTCGTGAGGTCAGGTACTGATGTTGGACAATAAGGCTTGGCTCGCAGTCTCCACTCTAATTTATCCCAAAGGTATTTTATTGGGTTGAGGTCAGGACTCTGCGCAGGCCAGTCAAGTTCCTCCACCCCAGACTCTGTCATCCATGTCTTTATGAACCTTGCTTTCTGCACTGGTGTCCAGTCATGTTGGAACAGGAAGGGGCCATCCCCAAACTGTTCCCACAAAGTTGGAAGCATGAAATTGTCCAAAATGTCTTGGTATGCTGACGCCTTAAGAGTTCCCTTCACTGGAACTAAGGGGCCAAGCCCAACCCCTGAAAAACAACCCAACACCATAATCCCCCCTCCACCAAATGATTTGGACCAGTGCACAAAGCAAGGTCCATAAAAGACATGGATGAGCAAGTTTGGAGTGGAGGAACTTGACTGGCCTGCACCCCGATAGAACACCTTTGGGATGAATTAGAGTGGAAACTGCGAGCCAGGCTTTCTCATCCAACATCAGTGCCTGACCTCACAAATGCACTTCTTGAAGAATGGTCAAACATTTCTATGGACACACTCCTAAGCCTTGTGGACAGC
Source organism: Lithobates sylvaticus (assembly GCA_028564925.1). Classification (NCBI taxonomy): domain Eukaryota; kingdom Metazoa; phylum Chordata; class Amphibia; order Anura; family Ranidae; genus Lithobates; species Lithobates sylvaticus. Next base: position 432,547,444 of record CM053030.1, read on the forward strand.
CTTTCCAGAAGAGTTGAAGCTGGTATAGCTGCAAAGAGTGGGACAACTCAATATTGAACCCTACGGAGTACGGCTGGGATGTCATTAAAGTTTATGTGCGTGTAAAGGCAGGCATCCCAATACTTTTGACAAGTGTATCTATCTATCTATCTATTTATCTATCTCGCTATCAAAGCTGATGACATTAATGGAAATTTGTACATGGATTTAAGATACAAAAATGTAAGCGTACAATTCCTTTTTTGATTATATATAGCCAAACATATATAATCCTCTGCTATTGAAATAGGAAATATGCTCCATGTAATAGGAAATCTGATTCTGGTTACAAGTAAAAAGGCTAGAGGAAAAAAAGGGCAATATCTAGTCATGGAAACGGACTAGTCATGGTTGGGTTTGATGAATTCCAGTGACGCCTTTTAAGAACCTGGTGAGGAACTCCCTTTGATGTCCACCTTTGTGTTCCTGGTAATAGTGTCCGCACCTGGCAGATCCAAAAGAACAGAAACGCATCTGCCATGGAGAATTGAAATAACACGTTAAGACAGACTAGGCCGTAATAAAGATCCAATATAGAATATGGAATTTACAGATCTGCGCAGAATGGAAACTCACTAATGTGGAAGTTGAAGCATTTTATGTTTTCCTCTCCTTTCACTTACTTCAAACAAAACCTCAGTTTCAACTAGGGTTTTCTTTTCATCTTCCGCACACAAGAAACCTAAAACATATGCAGACTTCAACTTCAATTGTAAATTGGTCTTCCAGGTAAATGACTGCACGTGGTGATAACTATCCCGTCTGCCTTTGTTCTTATCGTTTTCAAAGTACAACATAAAACACTGTATATAGAGGGAAGCAAAGGTGAGGGAGGGAAGCGGGTGAATAAAGAATTATGGTCGGGTTATTGATGTATGCACTGGATTGGAAAAGAGGTATGGCCATTCTTAGCATTTCCTATCAAATACATATATATATATATATATATATATATATATATACTGCTGATAACACTTATTACTTATCACTTTACAATTTATACTATATTTTAATCACATTAAGTATCATGTGTGCTTATCTAAGCAACTAGCTTTGAATAGAAATGCTAGAATGAGCCTGAAAGAAAACTGGGTAATTCAAACTGGGCATATATACAAGTGAATACTACCTTAACCACTTCAATACCGGGCACTTTTACCCCCTTCCTGCACAGGCCAATTTTTTTCAGCTTTCAGCAATGTCGCACTTTGAATGACGATTGTGTGGTCATACAACACTGTACCAAAACTAAATTTTTTATATTTTGTTCACACACACAACTAGAGATTTCTTTTTTTGGTATTTAATCACCACTGGGTTTCTAATTGCTAAATAAATGAAAAAAGATGGAAAATTTTGAAAATAGTACCAATTTTTCATAGTTTCAGTTATACAATTTTACAAATAAATAATTGTTCTTCATACATTTAGGCCAAAATGTATTCTACTATGTATGTATATATATATGAAAATTGACCGATTCTGATGTACTGACGGTTAGGGTTGAGCGATTGTCCGCTGGACCTAGTCCGGCGGGACTTCCCCACACACGGCCGGACTTCCGAGCGTGTGACTTGCCCACACACGCCCGGACTTCTCCGGCGGACAATCCGCTGGACAAAGTCCGCGGGACTTTTGAAAATGAACGGTCTTGACCACATACGGAGCAGTCCGTTCATTTAGAACGTAACTGCAGGTAGATGGAGCTAGCGGAGGCAGTGAATGCCGCCGCGCTAGCCCCGTCACCTGGCATGGATTTAAAGGGAATCCCCACGCCGAAAAAACGGCGTGGGGGTCCCCCCCAAATCCATCTCAGACCCTTATCCGAGCACGCAGCCTGGCTGGCCAGGAAAGGGGTGGGGACGAGCGAGCCGTACCTGAGCCGTACCAGGCAGAAGAAGAAGGTAGCCGGACTTCTCCGCTCATGAAAGAGCTAGGTAAAAGAGCAGAAGAGAGCAGAGGAGTCCGGCGAGAAGACCCCCAAGACGGAAGAAGACCCCCAGTCTCCCAGTGCAATAAAATATTTTTTCAAAATTGTGTGTTTTTTTTTACTTTACATTTTACACCTTAGGTGAATGGGTAGGGGTACATCGTACCCCATACTCATTCACATAGGGTGGGGGGCCGGGATCTGAGGGCCCCCTTATAAAAGGGGGCTCCCAGATTCCGATAAGCCCCCGCCCGCAGACCCCGACAACCAACGGCCAGGGTTGTCGGGAAGAGGCCCTTGTCCTCATCAACATGGGGACAAGGTGCTTTGGGGTGGGGGGGCCGCACGGCCCCCCTTTCCCCAGGGCACCCCCCATGTTGAGGGCACGCGGCCTGGTACGGCTCAGGAGGGGGGGGGGCACTCGCTCGTCCCCACCCCTTTCCTGGTCTGCCGGGCTGCGTGCTCGGATAAGGGTCTGAGATGGATTTGGGGGGGACCCCCACGCCGTTTTTTCGGCGTGGGGATTCCCTTTAAATCCATGCCAGGTGACGGGGCTAGCGCGGCGGCATTCACTGCCTTCGCTAGCTCCGTCTACCTGAAGTCACGTGCTAAATGAATGGACTTTCCGATGAGCGGCAAGTCCGTTCATTTCAAAAGTACGGCGGACTAGCCTACTAACCGCGGGATTGTCCGCCGGACTCAGTCCGCCGAAGGCCCACACACGAGGGGATTGTCCGGTGGACTCAGTCCAGCGGATAATCCCGCGGGATAGTCCCTTCGTGTGTATGCGGCATTAGAGAGGATTTTAGGAGTTAGTGTGATAAAGTCAGTCAGTCAGTCAGTCCACATTCCTTAAATTTTCTTCAAATTAGTTAGATCAGTGAGCGATCTACATAGCTAGAGTAGAGTAGAGAGTTTCTTTAGTAAGGAAAAGAAAGAGGCAGAGAGAATTATTCAAGAGATTCCTAAATCAATTGTACCCTGGCTGGGGTGCAGTGCACAGTCTTTTAACAGTGCCATGAGGCCAGTGCCAGACAAAATATAAGTTTTACCTGCAAGCTCAGTGCAGCATCACTGCACTGCATATTTTAGTAAGAGATACACCATACTCTGTGTGTATTCTGATATTGGAAAAACATTGCAAAAAAAATTGAATTTTGCTGTGTTTTTTTTTTTCCCAATAGCATTTTCTGCGTGTTCAAACATACACGCTTTAGACACTGTCCGTGTATTCTGATATTGGAAAAACATTGCAAAAAAATTGAATTTTGCTGTGTTTTTTTTTTCCCGATAGCATTTTCTGTGTGTTCATACACGCTTTAGACACTGTCCGTGTATTCTGATATTGGAAAAACATTGCAAAAAAAATTGAATTTTGCTGTGTTTTTTTTTTTTCCCAATAGCATTTTCTGCGTGTTCAAACATACACGCTTTAGACACTGTCCGTGTATTCTGATATTGGAAAAACATTGCAAAAAAATTTAATTTTGCTGTGTTTTTTTTTTTTCCCAATAGCATTTTCTGTGTGTTCATACACGCTTTAGACACTGTCCGTGTATTCTGATATTGGAAAAACATTGCAAAAAAATTTAATTTTGCTGTGTTTTTTTTTTTCCCAATAGCATTTTCTGCGTGTTCATACACGCTTTAGACACTGTCCGTGTATTCTGATATTGGAAAAAACATTGCAAAAAAATTAAATTTTGCTGTGTTTTTTTTTTTCCCAATAGCATTTTCTGCGTGTTCATACACGCTTTAGACACTGTCCGTGTATTCTGATATTGGAAAAACATTGCAAAAAAAATTGAGCAAGCGCAGTACAGGGCGGACACTATGCGACGGGGGACAGAATTCGACACATCATTCACCACTAGCCTTACCCAGCCATTGTTGTATTTTTGAACCAGTGTTGGCTACCTCGTCCTCCTCCACCGCTGCTTCCACCTACACTGCCACATCCACCGCCACCTCAACCTCCTACTCCATATGGACCTCATCCTCTTAGGTCAAGATTATAATTTTTTCATTTTTTTAATTTCCAAGTATTTTATTTTCCCACTACCTTATCCATTAAATTGAATATTTTTTTTCCAGAAAGTGCGTATTCTGGGGTATTCCCACCATATGTGCGGCATCATGCTGTTGAGTTTCTGAGGTTCTTAATGACTTCCTGTACCTCTTCTGCTGAGAAGGGGGCCTCCAGCATTTTATTTTTATTTTTAATTTTTTTATGTTATTTTAAGTTATTTCCCTATCCACATTTGTTTGCAGAGCACTTGCCATGCTCTTAACAACGTTTTGTTGCCATTTGCAGCCCTCTAACCCTTTCCATGACTTTTTTACAGCCATTTTAGTCTTCAAAAGTTCGGGTCCCCATTGACTTCAATGGGGTTCAGAGTTCGGGGTCAAGTTCGGGTCAAGTTCGGTCCCGAACCCGGACTTTTTTCCGAAGTTCGGCCGAACCCGCCGAACCCGAACATCCAGGTGTCCGCTCAACTCTACTGACGGTCTATCTCATTTCTTGAGGCCCAAAAATGCCAAGACAGTACAAATATCCCCCAAATAACCCCTTTTTGGAATGTAGACAGACAGAATGTAGGCTTTGCAAGTTTTTTGAAGTTGTAATTTTTTTGGAAAATTAAGAAATTAAAAAACTATTTATTTTTTTAAATACTGTCACAAGTGCAGTACAGCATTATCATATAACTGGTGTGGTGGTGATCAGGGATTATATTATTTTTTTTATTTTTACAATTTTTTTTAAAAATACTTTTACCAGAGCAATATAATGTTACCATAGTAACACTGTACTACTCTGGGGAAGTGATTAGTATTTTTTATTTTTTTATTACAAATTATATTTGCTTATAGCAATGAATTTCATTGCTTAAAGCAAGCATTTTACTGAATGAAATTGATTCATTCAGTTTTCTTTGTTGTGATTAACTGTGATTGCCCACAGCTGATCACATGGCACAGATGGGATTGTGATTGGCCCAGTCTGTACCATGTGATTACTGGGACTAATCATAGCTAGAAACACATTGTACACAATGGATTTCTAAAAAGGAAGCCATCCATGGTTTACAACTGTCATGTGACCTGCTGTAATTGGATACAGCGGTCACATGGTACCAGCAGTGGACTGGTATAGTGATCAGTCATCGGCTGTGTCCCGTGGACACAGCCGGGACAGATGAAACTGCAGTATGGCCCCACGGCGTGTAGGAGGTGCGATCTAGGGGGATGTCATATGACGTCCAGCCGGATCGACGAGAGGCCCGTCCAGCTGCCAATTGACTATAGGCTTTGTGGAAAGTGGCTAAAGCCCAAATTAACTTTCGGTTTAAATTAGCTAAATACATTCCAAGCACAATAAAATAAAAGGTATGCAAACTCTTAAAAATATTTGATTTTAAATAAGCCACAGCCACAATAGGAAAGCTTTGCAGAAGTCTGACACACCCTCTACTGAGCTAAGTTGGCTATACAAGTTAAAATTTTGGCTTAAAAAATAGCTTATTTGTTGCAGCCACTGATCTAGGGATGTTTTCCAACAATCAACTTCTGTCAAGCAGGAATAGCTACAAACTGATTGAAATTTGGCCACTCCGGCAGGGACTGGCTGAATTTTGATCATTTTGTGGCAAGGTTTAGAGCCAGAGCACTCCAATCAGCGGGTAATACAGTATGAACTTTGCAATGAGAACACTTGATCTACCTGACCTTGGCTTGGTATCAAGAGATCCCCAAATTGTTCACTTCTTAATAAGTGATTGAACAGTACTGACTGGCATATTCAAGGCTTTGGATATCTTTTTATGTCCTTTTCCATCTTTGTAAAGTTTCATTACCTTGTTGTGCAGGTCTTTTGACAGTTTTTTCTACCTCCTCATGGCTCAGTGTCTAGCCTGCTTAGTGCTTCCATGTGAGCGCTAACAAACTCATTGACTATTTAAACACAGACACTAATTGTGAATTAAAAAAGCCACACGTGTGGGAAATTAACCTTTAAGTGCCATTTTAACCTGTGTGTGCCATCTTCTGTGTCTGTACCAAGGCCAAACATTCCAGGGTATGTAAACTTTTTATGAGGGCCATTTGGGTGATTCTTGTTATCATTATGATTTAAAAAGGATCCAAAAAACTATGTGATAATAAATGGCGTCATGTGATTGCTATCCTTAAATCAAAGACAGCTTTTTAGCATGATCGGTCATATTTTCAATATTAATGCCAAAATTTCACAATTTAACTTTTGAGCACAACTGTATAACATTTTTGTTTTTGGAAATTCCATACCTGATCAGCGCCACTCTAAGCTTACAGTATCAGTCTCCCAGATTTACAGTCTGTATTCAGGTGCTGGCAAAGACAGAGAACAGCACATAAAAGCTGATCTTTGTGAGCAACCTTGTCAGTGGTAAATGGTTTGTCTCATCTCTGTAACTGATACAAACTGCTGGAGAACTTTTGAAAAAAATCAGACTTACTGGCGGGATCACCAGGTGAAAATAGAAGAAAGAATGGCTAAAATGAAAATGAACGCAGCCATCACATCTAAGAAATGGTAAGCCACAAAATAATAAATGTTTGCTTTTGGGTTTAATATCACTTTAAGGTTGACAATAGGGATAGCTCGAGTGATTTTTGTCAAAAACTGATTTCACAGCAAAATTATTGATTTCACCATATGCATAATTTTACCAAAATAGAAATTCTAGATTTTTTTTATTGAGCTGCTTAAGCCACATTTAAAAAGCCTTGTTTACACACTAAACAGCTCAAGCTGAAATGTCCACACGACTGAATGGCTCATTCTATCGGCTATTCTCAAGACAGGGCCATACCAATCAGAGAGAAAGTCTGAATATAAGTGGTTTCTGCTATGCTCTCACTTTAAAAAAAACATAATACTCCATTAATCCAGTGTCATGGGTGCAATCCATAATAACCACTTCATTACTGCGTTATAGCCAAAAGACGGCTACAACACGGCTCTGTTGTTCCAGGAGGGCATCCTTGGACATCCTCCCGGAACAACGCCCCCCTGGGGAAAGCATCCAGCATGTTCTGTGATTGCTGTGTCCCTTGAACACAGCTGATCACAGATTGCGGTAAAGGGCTAATCGCAGCTGCCATATGTGATCACCTGATCACAATGTAAACAGACTCGCTGGTTGGCAGCAGTACTTTGCTCACTCTGTGACAGGAGAGCCATTAACTGGCAAGTGTGACAGGGGACAGGTACACAGATAATGAGTGCCCTTCAGTGCTGCCTATCAGTGCCGAATTTCAGTGCAGCTTCATCAGTGCTGTGTCATCAGTGTCCATCAGTGCCCATCAGTTCAGCCTCATCAGCACACATCGGCAAAGGATAAAAATTACTTATTTGCAAAGTGTTATAACAGAAACCAAATAAAAGGTTTTTAAAACATTTTCAGTCTTTTTTCATTTGTTTTAGCAAAAAAGTAAAAACCCAGCGGTGATTAATTACCACCAAAAGAAAAAGAAAGCTCTATTTGGGTGAAAGAAAATTATAAAAATGTCATATGGGTACAGTGTTACATAGTTAGTAAGGTTGGATAAAGACACCAGTCCATCCAGTTCAACCTGAGTGAGTGTGGGTGCGTGTCTACAATTATCCCTATTTAAGATACCCATATAGCGCCGTCAATTTACGCAGTGCTCCACAAATACATTGCACACTCACATCCGTCCCTACCCTCAAGGAGCCCACAATCCAAGGTTTTTGCACAGAAACCAATTAACCTACCAGCATGTCTTTGGAGTGTGGGAGGAAACTGGAGTACCCTGAGGAAACCTACGCAGGCACAGGGAGAACATGCAAACTTCAGGCAGGTAGTGTCGTGTTGCATGACCGCGCAATTGTCATTCAAAGTGTGACAACGCTGAAAGCTGAAAATTGGCCTGGGCAGGAAGGAGGATGAAAGTGCCTGGTATTGAAGTGGTTAAATGTTTATTTGTAAACATAAGACTGCATACTTATACTAAATATGATTATATAAAACATCTATTTAAAAATGTATAAATTGTAAAATAAAACTGAAAGAAAAAAACATCACATTTTCCCTTTAAGCTTGAACCTCTTTGTCGTGATAATAGAAATGGAATGGTAATTCTGGTAGAGCAGAGAGAGATATTTCCTCAGGAACCTGCAATACCAGAACGTCTCCGAGCTGTCAAGGAAATGAGAACTGGTGTGAGGTTGGGGATAAATGCTTAGACACACAATTATCCTTTTTTTCTTTAACACTGTGACATTCATCATAATTTTGCTGTTGTTGTAATCCCAAAATGATTCCCAGAGTCTTATTTTTATTAATTTTCAAACAATGCAGCGACATCAAAGAGTTTCAAATGTAAACATCAAAGACATGTCCAAAATCAGAGATTTCAGGCTAAGACAGTTTGGGTTCATTTAATATCCTCTGCTTTCCAGGGGATTAAATTACAACATATAAAATTCTTGGAATCTGAAGTACTGTATATGAAGTATTTATTGCCTGTTATTCTAAGACCAAAATGGCTGTGACAGCAAAATCCACAACGTTCCAATTTTAAGATCATTTGTGGGGTTATTTGGAATATTAAGAGTAGGCTTTTAATAGAACAACTTGATGGAAATTAAAAGTAAAGTAAAACTACTGAGAAACAGAACATCCCATATTGAGGAACCACTACAAATAGTACAAAAACGCAGTATGATGTCATGGAGATAATAATAGCATTTACACATGTGTAACTAATAAATAAATGCCCAAACAGACTTTGATAAGGAAAGGATAGTCCATCTTTAGTGAGTTATTGTTACAGGCGTTTAACTTTTAGTCATTTTGGACAGTGTTTCTACATTTTAACCTGTGCAACATTCCATATATTTATTTTTGTGTATGTGAGGAACTTCAGTCTCTTTAATTATGGCTCCATCCCCTTTACCGGTGCCACTGTTTTTGACTGTCTGGTGCATGCATATACACTCACCGACCACTTTATTAGGTACACCTTGCTAGTACCAGGTTGGACCCCCTTTTGTCTTCAGAACTGCCTTAATTCTTCGTGGCATTGATTCAATAAGGTGTTGGAAACATTCCTTAGGCTGGGTTCACACCTATGAGAATTGGATGAGGGTTTCTCCGCATCCAATTTGCATGTCAGGAGATTGTGATCGGCTCTCTATGGAGTCGGTTCAAACATGTCCGAATCGGCTCTAGTGCGAATTGCACAGGAGTCCGGTGCGTCTCCATTCACTGTTTCAGGTCCGAATTCAGCCCACAAATCGGGCCAATATCGGACCTGAAACAGTGAATGGAGACGCACCAGACTCCTTCTGTGAGCCGCTGCGTGTTTTACTTAAAACCCAGCCTCAGAGATTTTGGTCCATATTGCCATAATAGCATCACGCATTTGCTGCAGATTTGTTGGCTGCACATCCATGATTCCTTCTGCATTGAATTGTATTGTAACTGTACTGTCTGCCCTCATGTTGTAAAGTGATGTGCAAACTGTTGACGCTATATAAATCCTGAATAATAATAATAACAAATAATAATGTGAATCCCTTGTCCACCACATCCTAAAGGTGCTCTATTGGATTGAGATCTGGTAGCTGTGGAGGCCATTGGAGTACAGTGATACAGAGAACGCATCGTCATGTTCAAGAAACCATTTTGAAATTATTTGAGCTTTTTGACATTATCCTATCCTTCTGGAAGTAGCCATCAGAAGATGGGTACACTGTAGTCATAAAGGGATGGACATGGTCAGCAATGATACTCAGGTAGGCCGTGGTGTTTAAATGATGCTCAGTAGATACTAAGGGGCTCAAAGTGTGCCAAGAAAATATCCCCCACACCATTACATCACCACCACCAGTCTGAACCATTGATACAAGGCAACATGCTTTCATAATGTTTAGGGCAAATTCTGACCCTATCATCTGAATGTTGCAGCTGAAATTGAGACTCATCCGACCAGGCAACATCTTCTATTGTCAAATTTTGGTGAGCCTCTGTGAATTGTAGCCTCAGTTTCTTGTTCTTAGCTGACAGGAGTGGCACCCAGTGTGGTCTTCTGCTGCTGTAGCCCTTCTGCTTCAAGGTTCGATATGTTGTGCATTCAAAGATGGTATTCTGCATACCTTGGTTGTAACGAGTGGTTATTTGAGTTAATGTTGTCTTTCCATCATCTCAAACCAGTCTGCCCATTCTCCTCTGACCTCTGACATCAACAAGGTATTTTCTTCCACACAACTCCCGCTCACTGGATATTTTCTTTTTTTTTTTGGACCATTCGCTGTAAACCTCAGAGATGGTTGTGCGTTAAAATACATGTAGATCAGCAGTTTTTTAAATGCTCAGACCAGCCCGACTGGCACTAACAAACATGTCACGTTCAAAGTCCCTTAAATCTCCTTTCTTCACCATTTGAGGCTTGGTTTGAACTTCAGGAAGTTGCCTTCAACACGTCTAGGTGCCTAAATGCATTGAGTTGCTGCCATGTGATTGGCTGATTAGCAATTTGTGTTATCAAGCAACAGGTGAGTATATGTGCCTAATGGTTCTGCCCTGCCTTCAGGTACCTGGCAGGGTCCTGTGGCTACTCTGCATGTGCTGAGCTTTGTGCACATGAATTTAAATATGGAGGTCCTGGACCTCCTTGACTGCTCTTTCTTCTCATGCATACGCAGATCTGTTGAATGTTTCTGACAGGTCCCAAAGCCCAGCAGAGCCCTTCAGCACATCTGTGCACGCATGCACAACATCATTCTCACCTTGGCAAGAAAGTGCTGCCCTACAGCAAAAAAAAAAAAAAGAAGTTAAAAAAATATATATATTGTAAGGGATGGAGGGGTCTCAATCTCTAAAATATTATATAATAAGTATTCAACACCTGAAAGCTGAAGTGTGGGCAAAAGGTTTATTGGGAGATTAGCTAAGTATCTTTAAGGTACCATTAATGATGTGTGCCTCATTGGTGGCTGCTGCTTTTTTCTTAAAAATGTTACCTACTCAGATGGCGATATCACCGCTGAGGTTACAAATCGGGAAACAGACAGCCAAGGATGGAGCACAGTGATCACAGTGGGTCACTTGATCTGCAGCACCTCATTTCAGAAAACATCTGGTATTTTTTTCAAGGAATATAAAGAATTCTGTAATTGAAAAGGGGCATATAACATCATCATCTTCCCTTTTCCAATCACAGAATACCTTGATCTCAACTGAGCACTGCAAATGATCCCAAAACGCAAACAATCAGAAAACACAAAGGGGTTGTTTATTTACTAAAGCTAGAGAGTGCAAAATCGGTCACACTTTTGCAGAGAAATCAATCAGCTTCTAACCTCAGCTTGTTCAAGTAAGCTTTGGCAATAAAATCTGAAAGCTGATTAGCTTTTATGCAGAAGTGTGACTGATTTTGCACTCTTTAGCTTTAGTAAATAAACCCCAAAGAGACTGGTCCTTTAACTACAGCCTTTGTGATAATTAATTAGGAACTCAATAAGCATTATATAAATACACTGAAATAAGGAGGCTTCCCAGAAAAAAACTAGCCAGTTGCAGAGGTGAACCTTTTCTAAACAATACTTCCCCCTGCTTTTGTTGTTTTTGTTTTAAAGCAAGAAAATGTATCTTTAAAGTGTTACTAAACCCAGGACCCTGCATTCACTATATCTGGTCTCACACAGTACACAGAACATGCAAATGCAATTATTTTAGTAAATATAAACTGCTAAATACCTTTTCTCATCAGCAGTATATAGCAGTCTTGTGACCTCTATCAGTGTCTGGTTAAAGCTTGTATGAGGAGTTTTCATACTCTGACTGTCCTATAAGGCTGCAGGGCCCCTGACCCTCTGTCTGGACAGTGCTGATTGGCCCTGTGCTGATCACATGCACTCTCCTAAGAAAAAAAAAACTCTAGCAATACACACCAAACTGAGCATGTGCAGCTTTCCCCCTAGCCTCTGTTCTATAAGGAGATGGGTTGCGGACAGTGAAAGAAGGGGAGGGACAGAGAAGACAGGATTAAAAAGCCTTTTTGCACAATGCAGAGGATTAATCCCTTAGGTTCCACAGTGAGTATAACAAGCATGCTTTGCTGCATAAGTTACAATAGTATACTGTGCTATAGGCCTATAGATTAAAGCTGCAAACACCATGATGAGACAAACTTTGTGCATGAATCTGGGAGAGCTTAGTATCCTGATGCCCATCTGACTCTATGTTAATAACATTTGAGTCCACACTATCCGATAAGTGTATTTGAACCTATATACTGGTGACGGCCTACACATCGGGGTGATCTTTGGAATATAAAGGCTTTCTTCTATCAATACGGAAGTTTGATACACTGGCTTTTTATATTTATGAACATTTTCCTTTTTTTTTGTGTCACGTATGGATTATAATTTATATACATACGTGAATGGTCCAAACTGGATAGGATTGTATGATACACAATTTGTCTGATCAATATATGTCACTTTCTGAATAAGTCACTCCATATAAATGTACAGGTATAGTGCAGCACTTTTTAACTTTCTATAATCATGCTTTACTGCATATACAGACTGATTTCACTGTTGAGCGTTTAGTAACACTTTAAATTGAACCTATGCCCAGATCATGCAAACTGAAGTATTTAAAGTATAACTAAAGGAAAAATCTTTGTTTTAGTTTTGGAAAGACTGGTGAGGGATTAGAACATTTCTCATTTTTTTTTGTTGTTGTTGTCTGTGCCCCGATTGGGGGAATTCGCTCTCTCTCTGTTTGTCCTGTTTTCTGCACTGTACAAAAGTAAAACAAAATCCCAAATTTTGGGTTGTTACCAGAACAATAATAGAGGGGGGATCTTCCAATAAGAACACTAGTTCTGGTGACCCTGGTGACATTCATGGATTCCCTAACTTTGGAGGGATTTTATCTCACTTCCTTTGTTGGCTATGGGGCAGGAAGTGAAGGGAAATCTACGCAATGGGACACGGATGAAAAAAAACCTAACAGGGTACTCTATCCAAATTAAAAACCCTATGCCTCAATGTGACTCAGGGTGAGTTCAGGGACATGTACCCACACTTGAACGGATGTCACACTTGGGCACAGAAACACAGACAAAATGTCTGTTTATAGAGAATCCACTGATTTGAATGATTCTATTAGGTTGATTTACTAAAACTGGAGAGTGCAAAATCTGGTGCAGCTATGTAAAGGAACCAATCAGCTTCCAGGTATTTTTGTCAAAGCTTAATTGAACAAGCTGAAGTTAGAAGCTGATTGGCTACCATGCACAGCTGCACCCCATTTTGCACTGTCCGTTTTTGGTAAATCAACCCCTATGTGTCCTGTAGAGCGCCATTTTTTCTAAAAATAAAGACAAAAGATATTTATTGGACGCTTATGGTATATTGCATCATGTCACTGAGCAAGCAAGTGACCCAAAAGAATTCCAATATTTTTTATCTGAGAGCAGGGAAAAGGCATTATTTGGTGAGGTTATTAATCCATTGTGATGTCACTGCCCATATATAGTCCAGATCCAGCTTGGGCAAAGAATTGAAACTGACAATGGCTGGCATCAGTTAAAATTAAAAAGCAACTTCAGCGCTTTTCTCCACTGATCCATCATTGTTCATCTTTTGGTTTAAATGGCATCAAGCCTCATTTAACCAAATTCTGAGCCCATGGTATCAAGTGGCCATCTCCCACCCTGGACTCATAGGAGAATGTTGCAGAGAACGACATCACCTCATAATGTCGTTTTCAGGATCTGCCCAGCACCAGTGGAAGAAGAGAATTCCAATAGTCTAGACTAGACTAGTCCTCATCGGACTGGAGTGAAGAAACTTGGGGAAAAAAACTTTTTTTTAAAGGGTAGGGTGTGGTGGTGCTTTGGGATAAGGGTACACAAACGAAGGTAGGGGTGATCCAGAGTTGAACTTTAAATTAGTACTATACCTGTTTATTGTGTTCTGCCTGTCCTGGAACAAAATAATAATAAGGGGTCTTTTGGGATCCCTTTACTAGTCTGCTAAACACCAGGTGGTTTTTATGCTATTGCCCTTTTATATATACATATCCAAACAGTTCATAGTTATATCATTTAAAAAAAAATCTTATTTTTTTCTAACTATCCAGTTAATTATTTTTTTTTTAATATATATTATTTTTTCTTTACATGACTTGAAGCACTGAAAACAAAACTTTCCAAAGCCACAAGTTTTTTTTTTTTATATACTATTGAAGTGAATAAAGTAGAGCAAGCACGACGTTTGACTAAACCCATATGTCTACACACTGACTAATCTTACTTTTGTCTGCAGGACGATAATGCAGCTGCATGGAGATTTCCCATGACTTTCTTTTTCAAGATTTACATTCTTCTCACCTTTTGGCATTTAAGTAACAAAACTTGTTTCTTAGCATTAGAATCCTGGAACTGAGAACGATTGGCAGGATATCATACGCATAAACACACAGTTTATAAATAACTTAGAAAGTTTATATCTGAGATATACACAGAAATAGTCTGCCTTAAACACCAATCTTGGTTATTGTAAATATCGCAAAAACACGTCTCATATAACATTAAATTTAAGGCCTTCACGATTCAATGGGAAATTATAGTATTTGTTTTAAAATAGACTATTGGATTATATGACTCACAAAAGAGTAACAAATTCCTTTTTGTGTTTTAATGGCATTGTTTGTTTGGTACACTACCTATTCCCCTCGGATTTTATATGTGGGATTAGGTCATGCTGAATTACATATGCTTCGCTCTGTTTGATGGTCTGTGGTATATAATAGTGTTCTGTTTTTGACATGACATCTCCAAATCCCCATTGTGGGCGAAGTGAAAGAAAACATGAATAGCATTGCTATTAATCATTCCAAAATTATAATGGCAGTGTATAGTTCTTTGTTTTACATATTAATAAATTTATTTGAGAATCTCTGGAGAAATTGGCTTTTTTATGTTCCTAGGAACACATAACATTGCAATTAATTTTATTTCACATACAGTCATCCATTGCTGTATAAACTTGTACAAAGGTTAAGAAGTTGCAGTGGCCCAGAGGATCGGTGGATTTTTTACAGCACATGACTAACCAATCAAAGACTTTTTAGTAATATATATTCACTAAAGAGCCTCCCAGGTTATTTAGTGATCACAGATGAAGGGAAAACCCCTGAGGAGTCACCCATTATGCAGGCATGTTATAGCCTATGAAGAACTGGCTTCTTGGTTCACCAAAATGTTTTTCAGCCCCCCATAAATCTTTTTTGACATTACAGAGGAAATCTTAGTGGCAGCTAAGATTAAAAATGATAAAAGAACCTATAGTAAATATTATGGGTGAATGGACATGTTCCATTTAGAAATATGCTAAGGAATCCCTAAACCTGAAACAAAACATTTACATTAAGTATATACTATGGAACAGATATTATTAATATTCACAACTCTATATCTAAATATCTATCTATTTATCTTAAATTACCCACACTTTTACAGAAACCGAGAAAGCTGACATAACATTTTTCTAGCTGGCTTTCAAAATGACAGTCAACAGTGTTCTTCTTTGTGATGACTGGATCAGGAGTATAGTTTGAATGTGTTTCTTTCTACTGTACCAGTATAACTTTGTTCTGCTTCTTCCTCAACTTTTATATATTTACTTGTTCAGTAGACACGTGCGATTCGGTTCGTAACGAATAGATTTTCGTACAAATTTGTTAGAATTCGTACATTCGGATCAATTCAAACATCCAAATAGCTGAAAGAACCAAAATACGAAAATTACGCAATTACAATTAAGCAAAATAACGAACATGCGAAAATACGAACTTACGAATGGACAAACTTACGAAAATGCGAAACTCCGAAACAGTAAAAGAAATAAAATTACATCTATAACGAATGATTTGCATTTTATATTTTCAATCATTTGTCTGTTCGTAATTTCGTATTTTCGTATTTTCATTAGTGTGTTCGTAATTTTGTTTCTTTGTCTGTTCGGAAGTTCGTGTTCTCAAATCATTCTTTTGAATGGACATTGTAAGCCCCCGTACACACGGTTGGAAATGCCGATGGAAAATGTCTGATCGGACCATGTTGTCGGAAAATCCGCCCGTGTGTGGGCTCCATCAGACTTTTTCCGTCGGAATTGAGAATCCTGCTCTCAAATTTTCCGACAACGAAATCCGATCGGACTTTTTCCGATCGTGTGTAGAGAATTCTGACGGACAAAGTGCCACGCATGCTCAGATCAATTTACGAGACCAAAGCTATTGGCTACTAGCCTCTACGTAGTTCCATCATACGGAACAAACATCGCCACGTTCAGAATGATCAGATTTTCTGACAACTTTGTCCGGCCGTGTGTATGCAATACCAGTGGATTTTACCGTTGGATTTTGTGGTCAGAATTTCTGACCGTGTGTACGGGGGCTAAGTGTATCTTAATATGTATGTTTGTGATTTCGTATGTTCGTATTTTCATTTGTATGTTCGTAATTTCGTGTTCTCTAATCGTTCTTTTGAATGGGCAGTGTATTAGTGAGTGATGTACCTTACTTAATATCTTTAGCCAATCAGCTTATCCCTTTTGTGTCTGAGTCACACTGCATTCCTGAATCTTTTTAGATTCAGTTGAGAAGGAGACAGAGTCAGGTCTTGTGACTGAGGGAGTGGACTGGAGTAAGTACAGGATTTATTAGAAAAGCAAGCATAGGATTATTATTCTTTATTTCCTATGAAAGTATGAATCAACGGAAAAGGCAATCTCACAAAAGTAACAATTACTAAATTACCAGTAGTGTACCGAATAAAGGAAAATTATTATCTAACAAAATTACGAATTTTGAATCAAAGAAAATAAGGAATTACGAATCATTTTGTATCAACAAAAATTTAACTGTTACGAAAATACGAACGAGTCAGATTATGAAACCTCGCGTCTTACGAAATTACGAATTGCTAGACTAAGGTCCCTTTCACACCGGGGCGTTTTTCATGCGGTGCAGCGCTAAAAATAGCGCCTGTTCACAGCATGAAAAAATCCGGCCCCTTTAACTCCAGTGTGAAAGCCGGCGGGCTTTCACACTGGAGCGGTGCGCTAGCAGGATGAAAAAAGAAGTCCTGCTAGCAGCATCTTTGGAGCATCTTTGGAGCAGGATAGGAGCGGTGTGTTCACCGCTCCTATACCGCTCCTTCCCATTGAATAGAATGGGCTACGGCGGCGCTCTGCGGGGGGTGTTTAACCCTTTTTCGGCCGCTCGCGGGGGGTAAAACCGCACCGCGAGCGGCCGAAAACCGCGGTAAAATGACGGTAAAGCAGCGCTAAATATAGCGCTGCTTTACCGTCACCGCGGCTCACCGCCCCAGTGTGAAAGGGGCCTAACGGAATTACAAATCATTTTGTATCAACAAAAATGTAACTGTTACGAAAATACAAACGAGACAGATTATGAAACCTCGCGTCTTACGAAATTACGAATTGCTAGAATAACGAAATTACAAATCATTTGGTATCAACGAAAATAAAACTGTTGCGAAAATACGAACGGGTCCGAATATGAAAACTTGCGTTTTACGAAATTACGAATCGTTGCGAATCAACGGAAACATAAAGAAATGAAACGAAACAAAACTATTTTTTTTTGTTGTGCACATGTCTATTGTTCAGTATTTACCTGTGATTGCTATTGAAAGTTTTTATTTTTTTATATAAACCAATATGTTTTTGTTTTTAGTTGCCTGTGGCATTATTATTTATTAGTTATTATCAGGGATTTTTTTTCTCAGAGAATTGGTGCAGGAACTCCTCCCTTTAAAGTCACCCTTGACTCCACCCCCTATCCACCTCCGAGCACTGATTCTAGGCTCCACCCCTTACCCACCTTCCACTACCACCCCTTTTAGAGAATACAGAACCAAGTATCATTTTGTGGTGCTAAGTATTTTGTATGGAGTTTGTTAATGATAACAAGAAAGGCAGTAAAATAGATATAGCAACAATGGACACTCCAGCAATAATAGATCCACCCCAGCAACAATGCACTCCCAACAGCCAACTTTATTAGACCCTCCAGCAGCCAGCAACA
This sequence comes from Lithobates sylvaticus, assembly GCA_028564925.1. Lineage (NCBI taxonomy): Eukaryota > Metazoa > Chordata > Amphibia > Anura > Ranidae > Lithobates > Lithobates sylvaticus. The sequence goes on from CM053030.1 coordinate 432,565,546, forward strand.
TTAGACTCCTCCCACAATAGTAGATCCCTCTCAGCAATGATTGACCCCCTGCAACATAAGAACCACCCCCAGCAAAAATAGATCCCCCACCAGCAACAATAGACCACCCCCAGCAACAATAGACCCTCCCTGTAAAAATAGATTCCCCCCAGCAACAATAGACCTCCCCAGCAACAATAGACCCCCCTGTAAAAATAGACCCCCCCAGCAACAAAAGATTCCCCAGTAGCCAGCATCCCTCCTGCCCTCCATCAGCAAGCAACAAAGACCCCTCCCTCAACATCTCTCCCAACTGACCCCCCAGCTACATAAGACCCACCCCAGCAACAGTAGATCCCCCACGAGCAACAGAAGTACTCCCCAACAACAATAGACCCCCATTCCTCCACAAAATATACCCCCTTCAGCAACAATAGATCCCCAGCAGCCAGCATCAATAGACCAGCACACCCAGCACCTCTTGCCATTATATACATTCAGTTCTGAAGAGTGCCGGAACTGCTTTGCCCCACATTCCTGCTGAGCCCTGGTTATTATTATTTATTAGCTGTCTATGCTAAACATTTAACAAAACATACTTAGTGACATAGTGCCAACAAATTTGATAGTGTTTAATGTGTGCAATTACAATCAGCCCTATCCTCAAAGCAACCAATTAGGCCCCTTTCACACTGGGGCGGTGAGCCGCGGTGACGGTAAAGCAGCGCTATATTTAGCGCTGCTTTACCGTCGTTTTTACCGCGGTTTTCGGCCGCTCGCGGTGCGGTTTTACCCCCCGCGAGCGGCCGAAAAAGGGTTAAACACCCCCCGCAGAGCGCCGCGGTCTCCCATTCTTTTCAATGGGAAGGAACGGTATAGGAGCGGTGAACACACCGCTCCTATCCCGCTCCAAAGATGCTGCTAGCAGGACTTTTTTTTTCATCCTGCTAGCGCACCGCTCCAGTGTGAAAGCCCGACGGCTTTCACACTGGAGTTAAAGGGGCAGGATTTTTTCATGCGGTGAACAGGCACTATTTTTAGCGCTGCACCGCATGAAAAACGCCCCAGTGTGAAAGGGGCCTAAATCAAATGCTATTACCATAGTCATAAAAACATATCTAGGCAAATTTAAAGTAATTCTAAAGACTTAAAGCAGAACTTCAGTCATTTTTCAACGTTTCATCTATTAAATCTTCTGCCCCTGTTTTAAAAAAAATATTTTCTGCCAGTAAATACCTTATACAGCCCACTTCCTTTTTCTTGTCTGGTATTTAGCCTAGGCTCATGACTTCATGCACAGCTCTTCCTTTCACTCTCGTGAGAGTTTGCCAGGAAGGGAGGGGGGATGAGTCATAGGAGGGCCAATGAGAGCTGCATGGTTGCAGAGCTGGAGGTGTGCCTCTGTGTGTCTGTGTAAATCCCGGAAGTGAACAGGCAGTAGCTTCAGCTGCTCACAGTTAAAATGGCTGCAGACAGACTTTGTGGAGGGAGATTTCTGCAGCATATTTGGCAAAGTACAGAATCACAGTATTCATAAAATAATATGCAAAGTGGTTGGAGAGAAGCTTCAGAATGGCAGACACAGACACAGACAGGGTGGCTCAGGATCGAGCCTACAGGTGTTTCCCTATAGAAAATAGCTTTTTATGCTGGGCACTAACCAAGAAGGAGCAGCCAGGAATGCCAGCCGGGGACCCCAGAAGAAAAAAGATCAGGGCTGCTCTGTGCAAAACCATTACACAGAGCAGGTAAGTATGACATGTTAATTTTTTTAACAGAAAAAAATAAAAGCTTTACAAACACTTGTCTAAGTCATTGAACCTAACTAGAGGAACTGATCACCTATACATCCCATAGATTCAATGCAGATAGTGTTTTTGATGAAGATTACATATGATCCTAGTGCTGAACTCTTTCGATCCTTTTTCATAGCACTTTAAGTATACTTGCTGTGAGAAAACTATGGGGCTACCATTGCTGGCCTCCTTCTGAAAATGCTAGCTGTTTGGCTGTTATTCTGTCCATGTAACTTCACAACTTTCACGGTCACTTAAGCCTCGTACACACGATTGAATTGTTGGCCAACAAAACCATGGACTTTTGTCCGAAGGGCATTGGCCCAAACTTGTCTTGCATACACACGGCCACACAAATGTTGGCCAACAATTACAAACATAGTGACGTACTACGCAGTTTTTTAGCTCTTTAGTGCCACCCTTTGGGCTCCTTCTGCTAATTTCGTGTTAGTAGAGAGTGTTGATTCACGCTTTACATTTTGCGCTTTTCATTTTGCGCTTTTCATTTCACGCTTTTCAGTTTGTTTCAACCAGCCATGAATCGGAGGAGATAACATGTTATTTATTATTGGCCTTGGAGTTATTGCTTTGACATTTTTTCGGTTGAATAATTATTTGATTTGGTATATTTTCTATATTTGTATTTGGATGCATAGAATGCACTTTTTGGTTAAGTTCTATTGGCAGATAGCATGTTTAATTTTATTTGTTTTCTTTCTTTAATGCACAATAAAAAAAAATTGTGGAGAATAATACTTGGCTATGTGTTTTACTTCAAATGACAGCTTGGGAGTAGGCAGTTACATTTAAAAAAAATACAATATAAAATTGACAAGAGACAGACACCAACATAGTTGTATCTTTGATCTTAAAAACTATGGGATAATGGTGTTGTGGTAACTTGCCCAAAAAAAAAAAGAAGCATAATAATATTATTCTTGATATGATTAAAACAAAGCCTTTGAAAATGTGTTTGCAATAACTCCATTAGTATCACTAGCATTATTAATTATTTATTTATTTGTTTATTTATTCTTACAGCCCTCTATATTATCATTTTAGGCTTTACTTGCCATTGGTACTATCTTAATGTGGCTGTGTAATTGTAGTTGCCTGTTGGCTATGAGCTTTAGGCTCTATGGACTACTGCTATTAATCAGGTTTTTGATTACCGCCCTACTCTCCTCCGGGTCATATATATATCTTCTACATTATTGCCAAGTAGGTAATTTGATTTACTTCCACCTCAATATGGACGTTTTGTCCTCTCTCTTTCTCACTTGCACACACTTGGTTTTGCACCCATGATTATTTTTGTTTGATCTGGTTGGCACAGGTGGTTGTTTTCCTGCATGTCCTTTCTTATATAGTTTGTTGCAGTTTCCCTTTCCCTCCTCCCCCCCCACTTTCTTTTTCCTGCTCCTTGCTCGGGGTAAGCAGCTGTTTGTTGTAAATCTATTGTTACCTCTGTTTCCCCAATACATTAAAATTGCAATGTTTCTCAAACATCATTGTCATCATATTATGGAATGTTTCAATCTTTTTCAGATGTACTTCCTGTATTTCCTGATGAAGCGGTCTACCGCGAAACTAGTTGAAATACCATACCATCTGTAATTTTACATATTAATTGTGTTTGTTTTGCATTAATAAATTATTGTTTATTTTTTATGTTTGTCTATACAATTATTTGTATATAATTTTTAACCCGTACCGAGATAGTCCGCATGCTCTCCCTTGTTGGTAGGTTCTGGTTGGGGACCAGACTCCCAAATTTCTATTCCATTTAAATTTGGATGATGGTACATTGGGTATTGATCGCTTTACTTTTATTTTGCACTTTGTGAGGCCACACATTTTTCTAGTATCACCAGCAAAGCAGCTTCATTATTCTCCCATTAAAGAAGAAGAGAATTGTGCGCTGCACTTGGAGATTTCATAATTTGCCACGTCACGAATGTTAACTCTCCATTTACAAGACCGACCGCTTCTGTTTCCGAGCATGCGTGTTTGTACTTTGGACTTTTGTTCGATGGACTTGTGTACACATGCTCGACAGTCCTCCAACACACATTTATCCACGGAAAATTTGAAAACCTGCTAGCCAACATTTGTTTGCGGATGGAGCATACACACGGTCAGATTTACCGCCAACAGCCAAACATCGAACATTTCCCGCCGGAAAGCCCGATCGTGTGTACGTGGCTAAGAGTCTATGAAAAAAATATAAGGATCGCATGTTAGGAAACAGAACTTTTTATCTGCATACTTGTTTTAGCTCAGTGACAGAGAAATTTGGTGGGTCCACATGATGGCCTGGCAACCAAAGTTTTCAAAAGGGAAAGTAAGCAAAGGCAGTCTTCACATCTTCACATCTCTTTCATGAAATGTTTCCTTCAAAGCAAACTAAAACTTTTTTTACAGAATATTGCAAGTAGGCTTTTATAGCACATTCTATGGGGTTTATTTACTAACGGCAGAAAGACTGTGCACTATGCAAGTGCAGTTTCTCCAGAGCTTAGTAAATGAGATGAAGCTTCACTTTTCAAAGAATACCCAATCACATGCAAGGGACATTTTAAAATAAAACATTTTTTGCTTGCACATGATTGGATGGTGGATATCAGCCGAGCTTCCCCTCATAGTTCTGGAGTAAATGCCCTTGCAAAGTGCACAGTCTATTTGCCTTTAGCAAATCATCCCGTATATGTCCCACATACAATAAAAGTTCCTCTTCTGCCTGCCAACATTGTTTCTTGTGAATGTACACTAAACCGCCCAAACGCAGTTCAGTGTACAATTCTGGAATTCTTGGTTCCAGGATGAACATTCCATGCGCATGTGCGAAACTTATGTTATCCCAGACTGGCAAATCAAGATGGCTGAAGATGCCAAACTCATAGTTACATAGGTTGATTTACTAAAGGAAAATCCACTTTGCACTACAAGTGCATTCAAAGTGCAGTCACTTTAGATCTGAGCAGAAGATCTTAAATGTGGGGAAGCTCTGCTGATTTTATCATCCAATCATGTACAAGCAAAAATGCTGTTTTCTTTCCTTGCATGTCCCCATCAGATCTACAGCGACTTGCAGTGCACTTGTAGTGCAATTGGATTTCCCTTTAGTAAATCAACGCCATAGTTGGTAAGGTTGAATAAAGGCACCAGCCCATTCAGTTCAACCTGCGTAGTGTGTGTGTTGATAATCATTTCTGTATCCCTGTATACTGTGCTCACTAAGATACACCTGGCTAAGATAGACCTGGCCAATTCCCAGACGACGTCCGATAGTGATGTAATGTGTATGGTGGAGCCTGCGACTGTGACGTCATTACGTTTTCTCTCCCAAGAGTCTGATGGGCAAAACGGAATAGGAAGTGAATGGAAGCCTGAGGAGACGCCCCGGACCTCACTAATGAGACGCATTGCTATATTGCCTCTGAAACACCATATATCCTGCAAGTGAAACCCACTAATTTTATTAAATTTAATTTTGTTATGTACTGCACAATAGAAGCATTCTCTTTTTTATCTTCTGAGTGGCATCGTCTCAGCTGTGGTTCCAGACATCTATAAGGGATTTCCCTGTGCTGGGTGAGACTGCTTTATAGTAGTCACAGTTAGCTGTAAGCAGGCTACTTACTCACTTGGGTGTGGAGTTGGATGCACATCCTTTGGAGGATCTTTCACGATTTCAATCTTTTGCAATTTGCCACCTATATTTCACATGGATGGATGTTTGTTTCATTCTTTGTTCATGGACTGAAATTTTCACTGGGACTCTCCTTTAGTTTTCCTTTATATGTTTTTTCACTTGAAAATTTGTCATGTTGTTATGTTATTAGCGCTGGACTCACTTTGCGAATATTCCCTAAGATACACGTCCAATAGTTTTTTAAAAACTATCAATACTTCCTGCTGACAGCACTGATTGTGGAAGTGAGTTCCACATCCTTACCATCCTGACAGTGAAAAATCCCTTACGTACTTTAAACTCCAGGCATGAATGTCATAGTTGGTGAAGAAGAAACAAAGTGGGATCACAGAGGGGTCCTTTTTCGCAGGTACGTTTGACAAAATCTGCAAATATGCTGTGTATGCTTGAACATTGTGGGTAAAGCTGACCCACCACACGATAAATCCACACGATTTAGGTCCACGAGGTATAACAAAGAAAATAACAGATAATAATATTATTATAAAGTGAACAACACAACTAGCATAATGTGGCACAGCATTGTGTATATGAGCATAAAATGGAAATAAACATATATGTCGGATCAACATGTAACCAGCCAATACTAAATTTATTCTGGATAAAAATTCCTTTATGCATCCAAATATTTTCAAGACAAAGAAGAAGTCTGTTAGTGAAAAAGACAATGATGAAATATCTCTTCTGTGGTTACAATACAGCTGGTAATTCAAACCAGAATATCTTGCAGCTGTGTATTTAAAATTGAAGCAGAAACATATCCAGTATAGTTTTTGTTCACGTTGCTTATTAATGATCTATAATTAGACCTAGGGGTGGCTTCTTTTAGCAAGATGTTCACAGATCTCATGCTTTAGTAGCCTTTGAAATAAAAGGATACAGATGTCACAATGTTACTGCTGTGTCTTGGAAAACCCTTGCTTTTTACCAATGCATGACTAGTACTTGATTTTCAGAAGAATGCTACAAAAAAAAAAAATATCCGGCAGATATGATTTTTTTTCTTGAAATATAGAACTAGGGTGCCAAAGGGGACTCTTAAGAGACACAAACAATGCTTTTTATATAAAAATACAAATTATTTTCCAACGACAATACCTTAAAGCGGAACTTCAGTTATTTTTATCTTCTGCCCTTGTTGTTTTACCTTTGCATAGTAAAAATGTTTTTTTTTTGCCAGTAAATACCTTATACAGCCCACTTCCTCTTTCTTATCTGGTAATAAGCCTAGGCTTATGACATCATGCACAAGCTCTCTCGTGAGAATTTGCCAGTAAGGGAGGGGGGATGAGTCATCAGAGGGCCAATGAGAGCTGCAGGGCTGCAGAGCTGGAGATGTGCCTCTGTGTAAATCCGGGAAGTGAACAAGGAGCAGCTTCAGCTGCCCACAGTTAAAATGGCTGGAGCCTAGGTTTATGACATCATGCACAGCTCTCTCTCTCACTCATGTGAGAGTTTGCCAGGAAGGGAGGGGGGATGAGTCATCAGAGGGCCAATGAGAGCTGCAGCGCTGCAGAGCTGGAGGTGTGCCTCTGTGTAAAACCAGGAAGTGAACAGGCAGCAGCTGCCCACAGTTAAAATAGCTGCAGCCAGACTTAGTGGAGGGAGATTTCTGCAGCATATTTGGCAAGTACAGAATAACAGCATATATAAAATAATATGCAAAGTGGTTGGAGGGAAGCTTCAGAATTGCAAATGTGTTTTTATTACAAATTATGTGAGCAGACTGCAGTTCCTCTTTAAAAAGTTTTTTACATTTCTAAAATCTTAGAACATCTTTCAGATAGCTACACATAGGATATCAATAGCTACATGAATCATAGCATGACTAGTAATCCAAGGAACATATGCTTGTGCGTGTTATTTTTTAGGTTTTTTGTTTCCCCAGTTTCCTGAGACAACATCGCTCCCCTCCAATGAGACAGCTGAGACTACATAGGGAATGGCCTGATTCCTATTTGTCCCCCCCTCCACAACTCCACAGTGGCAACCATAGGGCAGGGGTGCCCAAACTTTTGAAGAGCAAGGGCCACTTAAGTGACTTGATATCTGGTCGCGGGCCACTTAAGCGACTTGGTAACCGGTCGCGGGTCACAATGAATGGAGCGGGCGGATGACAGGCCCATGTCCACTCTGCATTTGCAGAGCAGACACAGGTGCAGTACAACTGTGGCTTTCCTGCAGGTTAGCTGCACTTTACCATAGACTCATATTATATCTTGCAGATGTATTGCACCAAACCCACAGGTAATAACAGAAGTCTGTGGCTCAGTGCAGGTAACCCGCAGGTGCACCTGGGGATCAGTTGGAAAGCAGCCCGGTAACCACTGTTCCACTGCAGAACAGATATGGCCAAATATACACTGTGATTTTAGTAATAAACTTACCTTTAACAACTTGCTTACTGTGCACTTAAACACCCTTCCTGCCCAGACCAATTTTCAGCTTTCAGCGCTCTCGCACTTTCAGTGACAATTGCGCGGTCATGCAATGCTGTAACCAAATTAATTTTTTATCATTTTGTTCGCACAAATAGAGCTTTAGTTTGGTGGTATTTATTCGCGACTCTGTTTTTTATTTTTTGCGATATAAGCGAAAACATAGCGGAAATTTTGAAAAAAAACAATATTTTCTCCTTTCTTTTTTAAAAGAAATCCAATAAAATCAAATTTTGTCGTAAATTTAAGCCAAAATGTATTCTGCTACATGTTTTTTGTAAAAAAAATTCCGTTAAGTGTATAATAATTGGTTTGCGTGATCACGGACATATGTACGCAAATGATCATGTAAAAGGGGTGTGCAGGTGATCACGGACATATGTGTGCAGATAATCATTGGCACATGTTATTTTACTGGGACATATGTGAGGGACATGTGTTTTTATTATTTGGGGACATGTGTGTTTTGGGGACATGTGTGTTTTACTGTGGGGACATGTGTGTTTTACTGTGGGGACACTAGACAGGTGATCAGTGAGTAAAAGCTGTAAAAAAAACAGCTAATACTCACTGATCACCAGCCGGCTGCAGCGATTCGCTCTCCTCTCCTCACCGACGACTTCTGTGTGAGGAGAGGAGGGCCGATGGCCTAGCAACTGGCTGTTTGTTTACATCACATGACGGCTGTGATTCGACACGGCTGTCATGTGATCAGGAGGGCCAATCACCGAGCCCTCCTGCCGATCCGAGATGCACCGTGTCCGGGTGACACGGCCGCATCGGGATCGCGCCACTGCGCGGGCACGCGCGCGCGATCCCTCTACTTCTGAAGGACGTTCCAGAACGTCCATTCAGAAGTAGACGGCTCCCACCCGGCCGTATATGTACATTGGCCAGGTGGGAAGTGATTAATAACTGTCTGCCATTCACGTATCGCAAGCTGTTACTGTCCCAGGCAGTGTGCATTTGGTATCACTCCATCTGTGACAGAAGCAGGCTCTATACAGGCAGCATTGGCTTAAGCGGCTCTTCTCCGCAGCCGCTTGCTTCCTCTACCGCCATCTTCTTTCACAACACTGATGCTCTGGGATGGCAACCTGCAATCTGTGCTTCCCATCCCAGAATAGGAGGTCACATAAGAGGGCTCCGCGGGTCACATGTGGCCCCCGGGCAACTGGTTGGGCACCCCTGCCATATGGTATCTCTCCCCCCCTTTTTTCTTTTTCTTTGCTTATCTTTGCCTGCATGTTTGTGAGGTTTATGCAATTAAGTGCCCCGTGGAAAATTCTGCTCTAGCACAGATTCATGTTGAATATTTCATTAAAATTGTAAAAAAAATGTTACTCTGCTAGCCCAACCAAGTGTGTGCCCTTCACACTCTTTTTTTCCCCTCCTCTCTAACAACCCGGTTTCTGCTTTCAGATATACTGTATAAGTGTATTTCTCCTGAGGAAGCGAGTGCTATCTCGTGAAACGTGTCGAGATTCAAATACACAAGCATATGTTCCTTGGATTACTAGTCATGCTACGATTCATGTAACTATTGATATCCTATGTGTATCTATCTGAAAAATGTTCTAAGGTTTTAAAAATATAAAAAACTTTTTAAGATATTGTCATTGGAAGAAAATGTATGCATTGTTTGTGTCTCTAAAAAGTCCCATTGAGCACCCTTTTTCTATATTTTAGTATATGTATAGGGATTGAGACACATTCATGCCTGACACACTAGCCAATATATTTGAATAATTTTTTCTTGCATGGTCAGAGAAATGTGTTTTTTTATAGTTGATATCAAATTGCTACCAGCTGCAGTGGTCACCCATAAGTTCTGGTTGAGTATCAATTAGAGGATGTGTGTTAAAACATTTTTGTGTCTTCATTTCTCTTGTGGAGTCTGAAAGATATTATAGCAATAGCTACAGAGAAGAAAGAACGGGAACACTTTTTGTATGGGGTTGGAGGGCTGTCTCATACCAAATACATTTTGCATGGAATTGCTCCTCGTACCAGTAGACAGCTATATCCCTGGTGACATCTTACCATAAAACATGTCTTGACATTGATGATTACCTATAAGCCACTGTTTGTGAAAAATGATTCTAGCTCGTACCAACTGGCCTTTGTCAGAGAGGATTGTCCTTTCCTTTAAAATTGTCACCAAATACAAGTAATTATTTTTTAGTCTGAACCTCTACCCTTCCCCATGGAACTGCTCTTTTTTTGCTAAGAAAAGTTCTAGTCACATGACTGCTGTAGGGCTCTTTATTACTCTATTAAGGTCTGGCTATGGGAGGTCTTCAGCAGAGACATCATTGATGTGAACTGCTGCTATGGAACAACACATCCTAAGATGCAAAGTGGGCAACAAAGGGCTAGTCAATAGGACAACCTACCTGGCATGGGTACCATGACATCACCACTTTTACTACTGAGAGAACTCCTGAGAGGATGGAGCTAAGTTACTATGGGTGCAACATAACCCAAAAGTATCAGGGCCAAGTTACATTCCATATGAAGAATTAGAAGAGAAAAAAAGTTCAGCAAAAATTTAAGCAAGAAGGAAACAAAGCTTCTGGACAATGTCCCTTACACAAACACGGCAAACACTGTAAAAAAGGTTACGTTTAGTTTTTCATTTTGAATAAAGTCATTATTATTATTATTATACAGGATTTATATAGCGCCAACAGTTTACGTAGCACTTTACAACTTGAGGGTAGACAGTACAAATACAATACCCTTTAATACAGTAGGAATCAGAGGGCCCTGCTCTTTAGAGCTTACAATCTAAGAGGGAGGGTCAAGAGATACAAGAGGTAATAACTGTGGGCGATGTGCTGATTGAAAAGATAAATGTACAGTTGTTAGGTGGGGGCCAGATAGGATTCTCTGACGAGATGAGTTTTCAGGGATCGTCTGAAAGTGGATAAAGTTGGTGAAAATCGGACAGATTGGGGTACAGCATTCCAGAGGATGGGAGAGGCTCTGGGGAAGTCCTAAAGGCGAGCATGGGATGAGGCGATGGGATGAGTCTGAGAGCAGGAGGTCTTGGGAGAAGCGAAGAGAACGATTAGGTTGGTATTTTGAGACTAGGTTAGAGATGTAGCTGGGGGCCAGGTTGTGGATGGCTTTTTAAGTTATAGTTAGTATCTTGAGTGGCAGCCAATGGAGGGATTGGCAGAGGGGTATAGCAGACGCTGAGCGGTTTGTGAGGTGGATGAGCCTGGCAGCAGCGTTCATGATGGACTGAAGTGGGGATAGCCTATTTAGAGGTAAGGTCGTGACCAATAATGCACCCTTCACTAATTCTATGTACAAAAAAAAACATAAGTAAAAAATGTAAATTAAAGTTTTAGTGGCTATCAGTTGGGCATTCTGACAGAATAGCTAATAGACTCAATCTATGGGTTCTATGACTACTCAGCCGTATGGCATCTCAGGTACTTCATTAATCCAAAAATTATTTAGAATGAGCAGAGAAGGCTTGTATTTTTGACAGTCTGAGACTAAAAAATGTCTAGACAAAGCAGACAGCTAACATGATGTGTCTATGGGCTACATTATTTCTTATCTTCCCCACATCATGGTGTGTTTTTGTTTTGCATGTTTGGTTATATTATCTCAAAAACAGAAAAGAGAGAGGATCATGTTATACTGAAAAGTATTTTCAGCCAAAGTGTACTGTATTGTTGCAATATTGGAGACTGACTGACAAATATTTAAAAGTTATTCCTTATAACATAAAATATATTGCTAGTTTTACCGCAAACAAATGCCCATATTTAAAGAGGAACTGCAGTCTGCACACATAATTTGTAATAAAAACATCTTTGCCATTCTGAGACTTCCCTCAAACCACTTTGCATATTATTTGATATATACTGTGATTCTGTACTTGCCAAATATGCTGCAGAAATCTTCCTCCACTAAGTCTGTCTGCAACCAATGTAACTGTGGGCAGCTGAAGCTGCTGCATGTTCACTTCCTGGATTGAAACAGACACACAGATCGAAATTTGTAAATTTGTAAATTTGAAAATCCGAAATGCATAAATTCAAAAATTCAAAAATTCGTAAATTTAAAAATTCGTAAATTTAAAAATTTGTAAATTTAAAAATTCGTAAATTCGAAATATGTAAATTCGAAAATTCATAAATTCGAAAAATTTGTAAAATCGATAATTTGAAAATCCGAAATCCAGAAATTCGGAAATTCAAAAATTCTAAATCCATAAAATCGAAATAATAACTAACTAACTAACTAATAAAACCTAACTATTAAATTATAGGTATTGGAATTTCCTTTCAAATTTGGCTGTTAGTGAACATAACGAATACGAATTTATCCGAAGTTACGAATTATCTGAAATAACAAATGTTGCATCTAAACAAATGGAACGGAATGAATTAATAATTAATAATAAAAAGGTTTTATTGTTATTGTTATTTATTATTACTAATTCATTACGTTCCATTCGTTTAAATACGGCATTCATTATTTCAGAAAATTCGTAACTTCGTAAATTTGAAAGGAAATTCCAATGCCTTTAGTTTAATAGTTAGTAATAGTTAAGTTATTATTAGTTAGTTAATATTTCCGATTTTCTAATTTTCTAGTCTTCGTTCATCTCTTGAAATTTAGAATTTCCGAATTTTTTGATTTTCGAATTTCGAATCTACGAATTTTCAAATTTTCAAATTTACGAGTTTTCGGCTTTTCGCATTTCGGAATTTTAAAATTTTTGGATTTTCGAATTTCGAATTTCAGAATTTCTGGATTTTTGAATTTAGTAAATTCGTGAATTCAAAAATTAGAAAATTAGAAATTTTCAAATATTTGATTTACAAATATTCAGAAAAAATAGTTAAACGGGTTATCGTTAATTCGGTTTTTTCAGAATTTACAAATTTGTCGAAATTCGTTAAAAAAAAAATTCAGAACAAAACGAATTGCACATGTCTAGCTGACACAGAGGTGAACTGGAGTGGGCTGGGAGTAGATAAGTATATATATATATATATATATATATATATATATATATATATATATATATATATATATATATATATAATACACAGCGAGTCAGCATAGGTGTTAGGAGGCAGAAAAGAAAATTTTTAAGACTAGTTAGGTTGAGGCTGGGTATCCAATTTAAGCTGAATCTCCGATTACTCTAATCAGAAATTAAAGAACTTTTTCCTCTGTGAAGAGCTAGTGTAAATGTTGGTAAAATGGAGCACAATTAGAGCCCCATTTATTTTGGTATTTGCTTATTTGGACTGTATATCAACTAATGAAAACTGCTGATCACTAAAATTTCATTAGCGAGGACTTTTTTTCTCATATGAACAGACTTATTGAAGGATCTGCCGTTACATTTTTTCAGACAACAGGTAATATCAGTTTAAAGAGGAAGTAAACTCTGATTGTTTTTTTTCCCATTCACCAACAACATCATTGGCACAGTTTAGGAGATATTTACAGTACCTATAGGTAAGCCTTATTCTGGATATACCTATAGGTACAAATTATACATAAAGGTTTACTTCCTCTTTAACCGCATGCCGACCACTGTACTGCAGCAACATGGCTTGGCTGCGTGAATCGCCGCCATGTTACGTCAGTAACATAGACGGCCACTAGGGGGCACATGCGCACCACTGGAAGCGCGCGCGTGTGCCCCCTGCTCACCCACGGAGCCGATGCTAGTGCCTGGCAGACGCGATCAGCGCTGGGCTGCCGAAATAGCTCAGGGCACACACCGAGAACCGGAATATGTGTGTGTAAACACACAGTTTCCAGTTCTCTGAGGGGAGAACAGACACATCGTTTGTTCATACAGAGTATGAACAGCGATCTGTAATCTCCCCTGCACAGTCCCCTCCCCCTTCAGTTAGAACACACACTAGGACACACTTATCCCCTTCACTGCCCCCTAGTGGTTAACCCCTTGACTGCCAGTGACATTTTTACAGTAATCAATGCAATTTTATAGCATTGATCGCTGTAAAAATGCCAATGGTCCCAAAAATTTGTCAAAATTGTCCGACCTGTCCGCCATAATGTTGCAGTCCTGATAAAAATCGCAGATCGCCGTCATTACTAGTAAAATATAATTTAAAATAAAAAAGCCATAAATCTATCCCCTATTTTGTAGACACTATAACTTTTGCGCAAACCAATCAATATACGCTTATTGTGATTTTTCTTACCAAAAATATGTAGAAGAATACATATGGGCCTAAACTGAGGAAAAAAAATGTTTTTTTATATATTTTTGGGGGATATTTATTATAGCAAAAAGTAAAAGATATTGCGCTTTTTTCAAAATTGTCGCTCTTTTTTTGTTTATAGCGCAAAAAATAAAAAACGCAGAGGCGATCATATACCACCAAAAGCAAGCTCTATTTGTGGGAAAAAAGGATGTCAGTTTTGTTTGGGTGCAACGTCGCACGACCGTGCAATTGTCAGTTAAAGCAACGTGAAGGGGGTAAAATCTTCCGGGACTGAAGTGGTTAACTGTAAGATAAATGATAAATAAGGTCACTGATGTAAATGGCTAAATGTATTCGTCACCTTCATTCTTTATTAGGAGTATACTTCTTTGCTCTGTTTTATCAATGTATGTGCTTAATCCTTAGCATTGGGTAAAAAATATTTCTAGGGTGCAATTTTTTTCTCTAAAAGTTACACTTGACTTTTTTTTTTTATACACTATCATTCAAATTGTTTGGATTTTTTGTTTGATTCATGCCTTTTCTTTATTTTTTACATCCTTCTGGCCACTCTCCGCAGCTGTAACAACACTTGTGGCATTACCAGTAATTTGCAACTTATCAAACATGATTGAGCCTTGTTCTTTTGTATAAACGAAAGATCTCTGGTTAGCATTCGCAGAATTTTGGAAATACAGTAAAGGAAACTAAGAGACTATTTGCATGCCAGACAATGAAACATAACACACAGTGTATACATGTCTTTGACATTGTAATTACTCGCTGTTGTTTAGATTCCATTTATGGTCACTGGCTTTGGCTGTGCTGAAATCAGCTGTATCAACATTTAATCAAAGCCTTATAGATTTTCACTGTATATTTTCATAACGTCAAAATGGAAATGCCTCTGCTCAGAAATACGTTATTGTGATGAAAAGGTTTGCTTGATATGTTGCAAAAATAATTAACATTTGTGCAGTAATACTGATATACATATTGAACATTTGTGAAAATTATATTCAATTTTTACTAAAGTTTTGCTCCAGGCATTTAGCATGCATACACTTGCATTAAATGGGAGATTTTCAATGAGAGGCATATGCCATTTATTATTTGACAAAATATCTAAATGTAGAAAAAATAAACTGAAAAAGAAACTTCATTTATTGATACACAAATGTAACATTTGGTGGTAAATTAAGTGGGAATTTTTTTTTTTTATATACATAATTCACTATTAGATAGTTTTGCCCCTATAAAATTGCTCACATCGGGGTTGATTTTTTAAAGGAAAATAGACTGTGCACTTTTGCAAGTGCAGGTGCACACTACAAGTGCAGTTGCTCCAGAGCTTAGTAACTGAGGTAAAGCTTCACTTTAAAAATTGCATGCAAGGAAAATAAAGAAAAACAGCACATGATTGGATGATGGAAGTCAGCAGCGCTTCCCCTCATTTACTAAGCACTGGCACAACTGCACTTGCAAAAGTGCACAGTCTGATTGCCTTTGGTAAATCAACCCTATTATGTCAGTATGTTTTCTTTATAAAATAATTTTCCTTAAAGCGAATAATTTTCACATTATTAAAACAAATAAAAGTCAGCAGCTACAAATACTGCAGCTGCTGACTTTTAATAATCAGTCACTTACCTGTCCCAGGGTCCAGCGATGCGGGGGATCGAAAGCCCCACTCGTCTCCCCCTCCGTTCGGTCGGCATTGTAACTGTGGGCGCCCGGCTGTGGCTTCACAGCCGGGCACCCGCTGTGCATGCGCGAGCGGCGCCGTGCGCCTTGATTGGCCGCACAATCATCTGGGACCTGTCCCAGATGATTGACAAGAGGGAAGGGGCAGAGCTGAGCCCTTCCTGCGCCAAGGGGAAGTGACGTCAAGAGCCAAGGCACTGAAGGAGGCAGACTACGAGGGACCCCCTAGCAACAGCCATTTAGAGGTGAGTAAAAAAAAAAATTCAAAATGTTTTTTTTTCTTTTTTTAGGCACATTCATGAATTTTTTTTTTGGGTGGAACACCACTTTAACCACTTTCAGACCGGACCATTTTGCTGGCTTAAGACCAGCCCACTTTTTGCGATTCGGCACTGCGTCGATTTAACTGACAATTGCGCGGTCGGGCGACGTGGCTCCCAAACAAAATTGGCGTCCTTTTTTCCCCACAAATAGAGCTTTCTTTTGGTGGTATTTGATCGCCCCTGCGGTTTTTATTTTTTGCGCTATAAACAAAAAAAGAGCGACAATTTTGAAAAAAACACATTATTTTTGACATTTTGCTATAATAAATATCCCCCAAAAATATATAAAACAACATTTTTTTTTCCTCAGTTTAGGCCGATACGTATTCTTCTACATATCTTCGGTAAAAAAATCGCAATAAGCGATTATTGATTGGTTTGTGCAGAAGTTATAGCGTTTACAAAATAGGGGATAGTTTCATAGCATTTTTATTATGCACGGCGGCATCTTAAAGGGGACGTACCTGTACGCCCTTATGCCTGTCCGTGCCATTCTGTCGACGTACATCGTCGTGTGACGGTCGGGAAGTGGTTAAAGTTGAATTTAAAGGAAGATAGAAAAGACATTAAATAATGCAGCCATGTAATTAATAATATATCATTACATTTTTTTGTAAAGCAGAGAAGAAGGCGCTTCTAAGTGCAGTAATAAAACACTTTAAAGCGGAGTTCCACCCTGAAAATTATTTTCACATTTTCCTAGTCCTTTATTAATAATAAAAAACATTTGCAGTGAAAACATTTTTTAAACTTACCAGGAGTGCACTGTTGCTAGGTGGTGGCTCGTAATCTGCCACTTCTGGCTCCGCAGCATTCTGCATCATTTCCTTGTGTCTTCCTCACTTCACGAATTTACGAATTTTCTGTGCCATAGCCAAAACAGGAAGTGAAAGGAAATCTCTCCAATGTGAGGGAATACCGAGGTGTTACCAGGAACTAGTGTCCCAGTTGGAAGATTTTCCATCTATTACTGTTTTAATGTATACCCACAATTTAGAATTTTCTTTTACTTTCACTTTTGATGATAACAGTAAACAGGGCAAATTAAGAGGCTGACTCTCCCTAATGGGGGCAGACAGCAATAAAAACTGATAGGTGTTCTAATCCATCTCCACTCTATTCAAAAGAAAAAGAAAAATGTTTTGCGTTTAGTTACAGTTTAAATACAAAGTTTAAATAAAGTTTTTGAATAATGTCAAACGATTGGATTTTTGTGTTAGGACCTTGTTGTCGGAAATTCTTATCGTGTGTAGGCTCCATCACACATTTTCCATAGGAATTTCTGTCACACAAAATTTGAGATCTGGTTCTCAAATTTTCCGACAACAAAATCCGTTGTCGGAAATTTCGAACGTGTGTACACAATTCCGACGCACAAAGTGCTCGGAATCAAGCAGAAGAGCAGCACTGGCTATTGAACTTTATTTTTTTCGTCTCGTCGTACGTGTTGTACCGCGTTCTTGATGTTCGGAATTTCCGACCAACTTTGTGTGACCGTGTGTATGCAAGACAAGTTTGAGCCAACATCAGTCGGAAAAAATCCCATGGATTATGCTGTTGGAAAATCCTATCGTGTGTACAGGGCATTAGGATACAGTGATAATAGTTTTGAACAGCAAAATTGATGTACAGTAAAAGTAGTTTTATTGATTAATTGGTCAACAATAGGTTAGATGGTTTGCTCCATTGATTTCAATGGAGCACATTTATTTGCAGGTAAGCACACACAAGCTTTTGCCTGTTCCAAGACCATCTGTAACCATTTTTGTTCTCAGGCACCAGTTTTTAGCATTAATAGTTACAGAAGGAAAAAATATGGAATAGATTATGCATTAAATATTTTTTCTCTGACCCCTTAAATATATTTTAAAAGCTATAGAAGGTACAATAGACACAATCAAAAAGAAAACAGGAAAGTTGGAATATGACAGCAAAAAAGCAATTTTAATATTTGTTGGGACAATTATTTTCATAAAATAGCTGTAGAATAATAAAAGCTACTTGAGTTGTTGACAGTTTTTTTAACCTCTTCAGCTCCAGAAGGTTTACCTCCCCTTCATAACCAGGCCATTTTTTGCGATATGGCACTGCGTTACTTTAACTGACAATGCAACACTGGTATTTGATCACCTCTGCAGTTTTTATTTTTTGCACTATAAACAAAAAAAGGCTGACAATTTTGAAAAAAAAAAACAATATTTTTTACTTTCTGCTATAAAACACATCCAATAAAAAAATGTAAAAATCTAATTTCTTCATCAATTTAAGCCAATATGTATTCTGCTACATGTTTTTGGTAAAAAAAAATCCCAATAGGCGCATATTGATTGGTTTGCACAAAAGTTATAGCATTTACAAACTATGGGATATATTTTAGAATTTTATTAATTTATTTTTTTTACTAATAATGGCAGCGAGTAGTGATTTTTTAGCGGGACTGCGACATTGCAATGAACAAATGAGTGACACCAATACAATGATGTACTGCCGCTGTACTAATGACACTGGCAGAGAAGGGGTAAACATCAGTGGCGATCAAAGGGTTAAATGTGTTCCCTGGGAGTGCTTGTTAACTTTTGGAGGGGGTGTTTTGGCTGGGGGAAGACAGAGATCCATGTTCCTGCTTAACAGAAACACAAGATCTCCATCTTCCCCTCTGACAGAATGGCGATCTGCCATGTTTACATAGGCAGACCACCATTCTGCCTCTCTCTGTAATGATCCACTGGACCCGCTGATTGGCTCCCACTGTGTCCAATCACAGGGACACGCGCCCCAGACCCGGAAATCAAAATCACGTACAGGTGCGTGATTTCACTGCAGTAAATGTACGTGGGATGGCCCGGAAGCAGTTAATTCATTCCATTGAAACATTTAATAGCTAAATATTTTATTAATGAAAATAAAAAACATTTTGTTTAAAACTAAAATTGCCATTTGCATAACATTTGTTTTAAAACCCAGATGGTAAGATTATGCAGGCTGGGCATTGATACACTGGATCATGGTGATTCCTAAGAAACCTATTGTAAATGATAGAAAACACAGCACCAAGGGAATGTGTGCAAAAACGTATGCATCATCATTGCAAAGAGTTTTTTTTTTTTTTTTTTTCGCAGGGATCAAAAGCCTGCAATGTGAATGGTTGACTTTGCATACATGTATAATGAAATGCTGTAAAACCTAAGCTGTCTATAGATATTAGATGGCAATTGGACATGCAAGCGCAGTATGATGCCAAAAAATCTTCATTTTAAATCACTTTAAAGTGTTACTAAACCCAATAATATTAAAATAGTTTATCCGCCCCCCCCCCCACAGTGCCCACAGCTTATAAATCATCTCTTTACATTAAAATACTGCCACTATATACCCTTTTGGATGATCAGTATACCACCGTTACATGATAAACTGCAGAGTTTCTCCAGTGCTGAGAGTTCAAAAAGGAGGAGATTTCCACTGCAGCCTGTATACACGCCCACATGTGTGATGTCAATATCATGTGACCGGACTAGCTCTGATCAACAAGGAAATGTTCTCTCCAGCATAAAAGACTCAACTGGGCATGTGCAGGTCAGCTAACCTGCCTGTGTTAGCTGGCCTTCCCCAGATAGACAGTGAAGGAGGGGAGGATCTGTGCATACAGGATAAAACAGAATTTTTACATAATGCAGAAGATTAACACCTTAAACCGGTTGTATACCCTTACATTCAACTTGCACCTACAGGTAAACCTAGATTAAGGCTTACCTGTAGGTACAAGAAATATCTCCTAAACCTGCACGGTTTAGGAGATATTTGCAAAGAACGTTTTACAACATTGTCTATGGCGCATGCGCGGCGTAGACAAGGGTGCATTTACAGGGTTAATCCCCATTCACAACTACGGCTCGCAATTGTTGATGTGAAGTTTGTTGGTACCCAGCCAAAGTCATCCAGTTGGGTCAATGGTGATTGCAAGTCTATGACACCTTAATACTAAAAAGATTTATACAGCATATAATAAGCCAAAGTACCTGTATTCAAACTTATATGAGTAACAGAGCAAGGCTGCTTTATCTATCTATCTATCTATCTATCTATCTATCTATCTATCTATCTATCTATCTATCTATCTATCTATCTATCTATCTATCTATCTATCTATCTATCTATCTATCTATCTATCTATCAACAAAATAAACTAAGTAATGTTATCTCTGGCAGGACTAATGTGGTTTTATAAATATTCTTTATGCAAACAATGGGCCTTATTCATAAAGTTCATATGGTATCTAAATGAATTATGACTATTTTTAATTTTATATCATAACCTTACCTTAACCTAATTTAAACCAAACTGTTATATTTTTGTGACACTGATTTAAGGTACTCTTAAAATATTCTGGTTAGTTTGGCCTTCAGCCTTCAACCAGATTATTTAAACTTTAATTTAATATATATATCAGCCCAATAAGTAGCATTAGTGTTGACAGTATTTTCATTTTTGTTGCAAGAGTGATAAAAGTTCAAATTGGTAAAATACGTTCCATGCCAAAATATCGAAACACAAATGTATATACTAATTTATGAATACACATTTTCTTCCAACATCCACTCAATTTTTTTATTTTGAAATATTAAGTATGGAAACTGACACATTGAATAGAGTGACCAAAAAGCTAAATCTGGCTATAGACATGGAAAGGTGACCAAATAACAGGGCAAAGTCTCAATGCAAAATACTTTTTTCTTACATAACCATGCTAAATATGCTCTGTACTGAGCATAGACTGCGAGGTCATATTTAGTGATGGCTTTTTCTTGAAACAGTAGTGAAAATAATGAATGGATGGCAAATTTGAATGGATCCACAACAAAAGCTAAACTGTCATATGGTATCCATAGACACATTGATCTTATGTTTATCAATAATATATATATACAGTGGAACCTCGGATTACGAGCATAATCCGTTCCAGGTGTATGCTTCTAATCCAAAGTACTCGCATATCAAAGCGAGTTTTCCCATTAAAGTCAATGGAAATTAAAATAATTTGTTCCGCATTGACTTCAATGGGATGCAATACTGCATGCGGCCAGAGGCAGGGGGCACTGGAGAGCCTCGGAAACGTCCAAAAAGGCCTGAGCACACTTTGGCTGAGCTCGGCAAACCTCGGAAAGACTCCGTTCACGAGCCTTTCCGAGGTTTGCTGAGGTCAGCTTAACTGTCCTCCGGCCTTTCCGTGCATTTCCGAAGGCCGACGTTTGGCACTGTTTGGCTCCGGCGCCCCCCACCTCAGGCCAAAAGCGGTACTGCACACCGATTTTGGCCTGAATCCTGCTCGTTTTGCGAGACAACACTCGCAAACCGAGTTAGGATTTTTAGAAATACAGCGCTCGTTTTGCGAAACGCTCGTTAACTGTGTTACTCCACTGTAATATAAGAAATAGGTAAACATTTGGGAAAAATCAGTAGATTTGTTGTTCTCAAATACCTGGCCTTATGACTTTCAAGTTCCAGACTATAATTTGTACAATATGTGTGTGTCGAACAAACTACTTAATGCTTATATTATATGTTTAAAATGATTTTATGCAATATATTATCTTAAACTTCATTTGGCCTTACTGTTTGGACCCCCCACCCAAAGAGTTCTATTGCATGACCAATTTGCCTTCCTTGGTTCATTATGGACCATGAGGAAACAAATATAAAACAAATATAATGTAAATCATGTAAAAGAATAGCTTAGAAACAAAAAACTCCCCAGACAAAACCTCAGATCACGTTAAACTGCCAAAAGTCCAAAAGTTTTCAAGTGTAAATCATAGTTTGAGCTAGAGAGAAAAAGGGGAACAGAACCACTGTACAGTCCTCAAGCAAAGAAAAGGAAAGAAACGTCAAAGAATTGTAAGGCTTATTCACACCGGCAGTGACATACATGCTTTTATATGTATTTATGCGTATTTATAGGACATTTCTAAATGCAAATACATGTAATGATTTTAATATGTGTCATTCACACTGTAGGGTTTATTTACTGATACTGGCGAGTGCAAAACTTGGTGTAGCTCTGCATAAAAACCAAAGAGCTTCCAGGTTTTTTGTTGAAGCTGAAGTTAGAAGCTGAGTGGCTGCTATGCACAGCTGCACCAGATTTTGCTCTCTCCAGTTTTATTATTTATTGTTAGATGGGTTTAGGATACTTGCATTGAGACCCCTTTCACACTGAGGCAGTTTTCAGGCGTTTTAGCGCTAAAAATAGCACCTGTAAAGTGCCTGAAAACTGCCTCTCAAGCCACCCCAGTGTGAAAGGCCAAGTACTTTCACACTGGGGTGGTGCGCTTGCTGGACGGGAAAAAAAAGCGATTCACGGGTGCTTTTAACCCCTTCTTGGGGGTTAAAAGTGCCCGCTTCCACCTGAAAAGTGTTGCCAAAGCGTGGCTATAATATCGGTAAAGTGTCGCTAAAACGAGCGGTGCTTTACCGCTAACGCCGGCACCACCCCAGTGTGAAAGTAGCCTTAGAGAAAATACAAATCTGGGAGCCAGGGACAGATTAAATACTCAAAAAGCATTTAAATGCAGGAGAAAATGATCTAGGAAGTAAAAAGTAAAATGTTTTGTTTACACTTCCCAGGTCAATTTCTCTGCGTTACTTATATTGGTCCAATGTTATCAACCCAACCATAATATAAAAGTGGGTTTCAAGGCATACCATCCAATAAATCTATTAATTCAGCTATTAAAGAAAACCTAAAGTCAAACACTGATTTTAGGTTTACCACTCCCCTTTGCTGCTCATATTCAGAAAATACAATTGCAATACTATTTGACTCAGTCAGGGTAATATAAGGTAACCACAAGCAGTCTAATAAGCTATACTCAGGATGTCCCAGCCAACTAGTGGATATAAAGTATCTGGACATTTGTCATTTTTATTTTATAAAATCCAGAATGTTTATGAGAAGGAGAAGGGGGGAAACAGGAAACGCAAATAAACTTCAACCTTCTTAAGTACATCTTCAATAGACCCAAGATGCCTTTAAAGCAGTATTAAATGCAAAAACAAACATTTATTATATTGCATCTTAACAATTATTGGATATGATAGCTGCATTTGTTTCCTTTTTAGGTTTTCTTTCTTCTATTTTCATCTGGTGATCCAACCAGTAAGTCTGTTGTTTTCAACAGAAAAGCTCTTTTGCAATTACAGGGATTAGACAGACCATTTAAGAGCAGGGGTGCTTAAAAGAATCAGTTGTTATTTATTTATGTAAAACCCAAAAGAAAAAAAACATGTTTGCTGTAACTGATTATAAAGTATTAGCTGTGGTTCAGCTTCAATTTGTTACTGTGTTTAAATCTGCTAGTCCATCTAACACTCCCCTCCCCTCCCCTCCAGACTGACAATGTTTCTGTCCAAATCTGCTCCCTATGGTCATTTATACAGAGCGATGACTGTATAATACAGGAGGTGTGTTACTGACCAGATCACCAGGAGAAAACAGAGGGAACAAAGCCTAAAAAAGGAAACTAATACAGCCACGAAATTGAAACATTTTCCCATGGGGTTTTATTGCCAGCAAAAATTCATTCAGAGAAGTTTTTCTTTCTTTTGTTAGAATGTATACATTTTATTGAGTAAAAATACAAAAAAAAGGCATTAATGTATTAAAACATGAGCTCTAGACATGAAGCTAAAACATGTACATGATTACACAGCCATGAGTGTACATAGAAAAACATAGCATGATATAGAAAAGATGGTCATACTATGCACCCCAACACTGACGCGTTTCGACCTTATAAGTATAATTCTTCTTCTGGGGGACTACAGAGAGAGGAACTCTAAAAAGGAATGCATTGTAACAGTGAGATCATTTTAGAAAAAAACAATACTATCAAAGACAATACATATAGATACTTGTACAAACATTCATAATAATTAAGATATATTTACCACTAACGGCTGAGTAGAAAAAGCCTCCTGATTGCTGTGCCTAATAGCTGCCACAGCATCTAATGAAAGGTAAGCTACAATATATTGCATTTTTTGGTTTTAATACCACTTCAGGGTGGTAGAGCAGATCCAGATCCTCAAGAGTCAAGGCTCTTGTTTTTTCTTGGCTAGCCTTACTGCAATTGCAGGTTAGCAGAGAAGGTCCCCATGTTTCAACTTTTTTCCAGCAATTTATTACAGTGTGCTGGGGACACTTATGTACCTTGGAATTAGTAAGTAAACTGCACCACCTGTTTATTTGACACTTCAGCACCCATTTGTCTTTGTGTTTGCAAGATTACTGTATAGAACACAAATATTTCCCCCATGAAAATAATTCATATTGTACAGTGTTTGCAAAATAATTTTTTGCTAAATAATTTTTTTATATATTAATTTGTGGTGTAGCTGTTACAGTGTGGTAGAATTGTACAGTGAGCAATATCTATAGGTCCTACCTAAAATATAATTAGTTCTTTTGTTTATTTTTTTCCCGTCTTACGATTCAGTGACAGTTCTTAGGTTATTAAACACTTGTTATTTTACTGGGAAGTTAGGCAGACAGAAAGTTTCCTTAGACTGGCCCATGAATAATCCTTTCAATATCAAACATCAAAAAGTGAATAATTGCAAATAAACATGTGAACTTCAGAACACATACTTTCTGCTGTCTTTAGTCTTAATCTTATTACAATTAAAATCCTTAACCCAAATATGTTCTTATCTAACCTCCTATGTTGTTCCTCATAAAGGTCCACTAAGAAAATGGAAAGTTTAACAAAGTTACAGGACAAAAATCTTGATACTGAGAATGAACTTTTACAATGCTACAAGAAAATAAACAGCTCTGTCCTATCACAGGGGTCCGTAATACCAAGCTATTAAATGTTATTGGATGGATGTTTTTCTTAAAAGTACGTCTGCCCTATGTTTTTTTTAATCTACTTTCATTTTAGCTTTTAGTGTTTTTTTTTTTAATAACACAAAAATATTGTTTCATTGTATATGTTATCTTCCTTAAAGGACCAAAGGGTTGATTTACTAAAGGCAAATAGATTGTTCACTCTGCAAAGGAATTTTCAATTTGTAAGGAAATTTCCCATTAGTATAGGGAATGAGTTGAAGCTCTGTTGATGTCTCCAATGATGTACAAACAAAAATATATATTTTTTTCATTTTCCTTGATTGGTTATTCTTTGCAAAGTGAACACAAACCACATTCACTGAGTTAAGGAAAAATTCCTATTTTTTAACCACTTAAGGACCGCCCGCCGCAGATATACTGCGGGAGGGCGGCTCTATTGTGCAAAACGACATACCCATACGTCGTTTTGTGTAATAGGCGCTGTGGGCGCTCCCGCTGCACGGAGCAGGAGCCGATGCGTGAGTCTGGTGGCTGCGATGTCTGCTGGCCACCCGTGATCGCTCCACAGAGAGGCAGAATGGGCATCTGCCTTGTTTACATACAACAGGGGAGGACAGAGAGATTGTCTGTTCCTGGTAATTAGGAACAGCGATCTCTGTGTACTCCCTGTCAGTTCATCCCCCACATAGTTAGAAAGCCCCTCCCTAGGACACACTTACCCTTTGATCGCCCCTTGTGTTAACCCCTTCCCTGTCAGTGTCATTGATACATTGATTAGCGCATTTTTTTAGCACTGATCACTGTATTGGTATCACTGGTCTCCAAAAAGTGTCACTTAGGGTCAGATTTGTCCACCGCAATGTTGCAATCCCACTAAAAATCGCTGATCGCCGCCATTACCAGTAAAAACAATAATAAAAAGTCCCTAAATATATCCCCTATTTTGTAAAGGTTAACTTTTATACAAACCAATCAATATACTCTTATTGTGATTTTTTTACCAAAAATATGTAGGAGAATACATATTGTTTTAAACTGATGAAGAAATTAGTTTTGCTATTTATTTGTTGGATATGTACTATAGCAAAAAATGTAAAAAAATATTGTTTTGTTTTCAAAATTGTCAGTTTTTTTTTGTTTATAGCACAAGAAATAAAACAGCAGAGATGATCACATACCTTCGAAAGCCACAGAACCCCAGTAAAGTCTATGGGACACTAACATGGAAAACCAAAAGTGCTAATTTTAAAAGCTTATATGCAAGTTATTGTCATAAAAAGTGTTTGGGGACCAGGTCCTGCCCCAGGGGACATGTATCAATGCAAAAAAAGTTTTCAAAACGGCAGTTTTTTTCAGGAGAAGTGATTTTAATAATGCTTAAAGTGAAACAATAAAAATGAAATATTCCTTTAAATGTTGTGCCTGGGGGGTGTCTATAGTATGCCTGTAAAGTGGCGCAGTTTTCCCGTGTTTAGAATAGTAACACAGCAAAATGACATTTCTAAAGGAAAAAATGTCATTTAAAACTGATTGCGGCTGTAATGTATTGTCGGATCCCTTCAATATGGATAAAACTCATTGGAAAAAACGGCATGGGTCCCCCCCCTAGTCCATTACCAGGCCCTTTGGGTCTGGTATGAATATTAAGGGGAACCCCCGAACCCATTTATTAAAAAAAATTGCGTAAAAATGACAGAAGACACTTTAGGACAAGTCCTTTTTGAAAAAATAAAAATATGAAAATGTCCCGCAATGTAAATCCATCTCACGCCGCCCGACGAACTGAAAAAAAAACAGCAACAGCTCCGCCTCCCATGGGAGGCTCCTGCACACTGCACGCGTCTCGCTTTGACAGCTGTTATATAGCTGAGGGCGGGGCCACCCGGTGACGTAAATGGGTGACCCCGCCCCGTCTGACGCCACGTGTCTTATCACGCATCACTAATTTACTGACATCAGTCTGGATGTCACACCACTTCCTCAAACTCAATCTATACAAAACTGAGATAATAATATTTCCTCCCCACATGCCCCTTTCCCTGATTTCTCTGTCAAGATCAGTGGTACAGCCATCAACCCATCCCCACATGCAGGGTGCTTGGTGTAGTCCTGTATGCTAAACGCTCTTTTTGGCCCCACATCCAATAACTTCTCCAAAATATGCCCTTTCCTAATCAATGACACTACAAAGCTCCTAATCCACTCCCTGGCTCTCTCTCACTTTGACTACTGCAACTCCCTCCTTATTGGCTTAGCTTTACATAGGCTATCCCCTATTTAGTCCATCATGAATGCTGCTGTCAGACTCATTCACTTTACAAACCACTCAGCATCTGCTACCCCTCTCTGCCAATCCCTCCTTTGGCTGCCACTCACCCGACAAATTAATTTCAAAATACTAACAATAACTACAAAGCCATCCACAACTTGGCCCCTTGCTACATCACTAACCTAGTCTCAAAATGCCAACCAAATCTCTCTGTTCCTCCTAAGACCTCCTGCTCTATAGTTCCCTTGTCACCTCTGCCCATACTCATCTCCAGGACTTCTCCCGAACCTCTCCCATCCTTTGGCATTCCCTACCACAATCTGTCTGACTATCTGATACTCTATACACTTTTAGGTGATCCCTGAAAACTTTACCCTTCAGAGAGGCATATCCTGTCTCCACCTAAGGACTGTACTTTTTTTTTCTCCATCAGATCTACACTCATAGTTATTACCTTTTAGATTAAAAGCTATAACAAGCAGGACCCTCTGATTCCTTCTGTATTGAATTGTATTGTAACTGTACTGTCTGTCTTCATGTTGTAAAGCGCTGCACAAACAGTTGCAATATAAATCCTGTATAATAATAATAATAATAATAATAATTATCTATCTATCTATCTATCTATCTATCTATCTATCTATCTATCTATCTATCTATCTATCTATCTATCTATCTATCTATCATCTATCTATCTATCTATTTAGTAAAGGAAAAATCTAATTTACTAGAGTCAGTAAAGAGACAGAAATAGTATGATGAGAAGCAAACCATGTCTGCATTTGTAATTCATATAAAAAAAAGATTGCCACCCCTCATCTCACCTTGAAAAATCCTTTACTAAATGATGCAGCAAGCGAGACCACCACATATTTTGGGTTTAAACTAAGGGCATGGCATTACTGTTTCATTTTCTTTGCATTATTGCAAAACCTTGCCTGAATTACAGGGGCCTGGATATGCGATTTACATGGGCCAGGAGATTAACACACAGCTGTGACTGTGCATGGAGTATCAGTCAGGACTTCACATTGTTCACTAGGCATCTAGTATCATGGGAGTTCTGATGTACTGTCAGACTTTGCTCCTAGTCTTGTTTTTTACTAGTCATTTTATTATCATGTTGTTACAAGTGATAGAAGCATGCTACAAAATCTATATAAACATTTTTATATATTTATTGGGAGAAATATTTATACTAACAAATGCATTTCAGTGCTTCAAGCGGTTTGGTACTCAAAATGACATCTTGATCTTCTTATTTAAATCACTTATTATAGTAGATGCACAAACGACCATTAAAAAAAAAAATTAAGCATTATTTACCTTTTAGTAGTCATTCTTATGCCGCGTACACACGTGCGGACTTTTGCCGGCGGACCTAGTCCAGCGGACAATCCCGCGGGACTTTCCAGCTAGGTCCGCTGGACTTTCCGAGCGTGTGGACTTGCCCATACACGCACGGACTTCTC
This sequence comes from Lithobates sylvaticus, assembly GCA_028564925.1. NCBI lineage: Eukaryota > Metazoa > Chordata > Amphibia > Anura > Ranidae > Lithobates > Lithobates sylvaticus. Next base: position 432,594,309 of record CM053030.1, read on the forward strand.
CAGCGGATAATCCGCCGGCCAAAAGTCCGCGGGACTTTTGAAAATGAACGGACTTGCCCACACACGGAGCAGTCCGTTCATTTCGAACGTAACTTCAGGTTACGTAGCTAGCGTAGGCAGTAAATGCCGCCGCGCTAGCTCCGCAAGCTGGCATGGATTTAAAGGGAATCCCCACGCCGAAAAAACGGCGTGGGGGTTCCCCCCAAATCCAAGTCAGACCCTCATCCGAGCACGCAGCCTGGCAGGCCAGGAAAGGGGTGGGGACGAACGAGCGCCCCCCCCATCCTGAGCCGTACCAGGCCGCGTGCCCTCAACATGGGGGGTGCCCTGGGGAAAGGGGGGCCGTGCGGCCCCCCCACCCCAAAGCACCTTGTCCCCATGTTGATGAGGACAAGGGCCTCTTCCCGACAACCCTGGCCGTTGGTTGTCGGGGTCTGCGGGCGGGGGCTTATCGGAATCTGGGAGCCCCCTTTAATAAGGGGGCCCCCAGATACCGGCCCCCCACCCTATGTGAATGAGTATGGGGTACGATGTACCCCTACCCATTCACCTAAGGTGTAAAATGTAAAGTACAAAAACACACACACTTTTTGAAAAAATATTTTATTGCACTGCTCCGGGGGTCTTCTTCCGTCTTGGGGGTCTTCTCGCCGGACTCCTCCGCTCTCTTCTGCTCTTTTACCTAGCTCTTTCACGAGCGGGGGAGTCCGGCTACCTTCTTCGTCGTCGCCGCCGTCGTCTGGGGGTCTCGATCCGCCTTCGGGGGTCTTCCGGGGATCTCTTCTGTTCTTGCGGCGGTCGTCGTCTTCCGCGCCGCCGGCGCCGCCTTCTTCTTCTTGTCCTTCTTGTTCTTCTTCTTCTTCCGATGTTGACCCGTCGCTGTCTCTGCCCGGAATGCCTGTGCCGCTCTGCGCTGGGACTTATATAGGGACATGGGGGACAGGGTCACATGTTCATGTCACATGGTGACCCCGCCCCCTTGCGATGTCACAGTCCCAGCATCCTCCGGGACTGTGACAACACAAGGGGGCGGGGTCACCATGTGACATGTGCATGTGACCCTGTCCCCATGCCCCTATATAAGTCCAAGCGCAGCGCGGCACAAGCATTCCGGGCAGAGAGAGCGTCGGGTCAACATCGGAAGAAGAAGAAGAACAAGAAGGACAAGAAGAAGAAGGCGGCGCCGGCGGCGCGGAAGACGACGACCGCCGCAAGAACAGAAGAGACCCCCGGAAGACCCCCGAAGGCGGATCGAGACCCCACGACGACGGCGGCGACGACGAAGAAGGTAGCCGGACTTCCCCCGCTCGTGAAAGAGCTAGGTAAAAGAGCAGAAGAGAGCGGAGGAGTCCGGCGAGAAGACCCCCAAGACGGAAGAAGACCCCCGGAGCAGTGCAATAAAATATTTTTTCAAAAGTGTGTGTGTTTTTGTACTTTACATTTTACACCTTAGGTGAATGGGTAGGGGTACATCGTACCCCATACTCATTCACATAGGGTGGGGGGCCGGTATCTGGGGGCCCCCTTATTAAAGGGGGCTCCCAGATTCCGATAAGCCCCCGCCCGCAGACCCCGACAACCAACGGCCAGGGTTGTCGGGAAGAGGCCCTTGTCCTCATCAACATGGGGACAAGGTGCTTTGGGGTGGGGGGGCCGCACGGCCCCCCTTTCCCCAGGGCACCCCCCATGTTGAGGGCAGGCGGCCTGGTACGGCTCAGGAGGGGGGGCGCTCGTTCGTCCCCACCCCTTTCCTTTCCTGCCAGGCTGCGTGCTCGGATGAGGGTCTGACATGGATTTGGGGGGAACCCCCACGCCGTTTTTTCGGCGTGGGGAGTCCCTTTAAATCCATGCCAGGTCGCGGAGCTAGCGCGGCGGCAGTAACTGCCTACGCTAGCTACGTAACCTGAAGTCACGTGCTAAATGAACGGACTTGCCGATGAGCGGCAAGTCCATTCATTTCAAAAGTCCCGCGGACTTGCCCACTAACGGCGGGATTGTCCGCCGGACTGCCAAGTCCAGCGGATAATTTTAAAACCAAACTTAAAACTTTGGTCCGCCGGACTTTGGCGCCAAAAAGTCCGCCGGCGCCCACACACGAGGGGATTATCCGCTGGACTTCAGTCCAGAGGATAATTCCGCGGGATTGTCCCTTCGTGTGTACGCCGCATTAGAATGACTTCCAGGCTCTCCTCCAGTGGGAGTAGGCGTGGTTTTCGCCTTTCCCCGGCTTCGCAATGACCCCTGGGAGCTGTGTTACAGTATTCCCAAGAAGCAGTGGGGGACACCGTCATCCTGAAATCTCGTGAGATTTTGGACGGAAGACACCGGTCACGCTGCTCGCTGAGATAACTGAGCATGCGCGGGATCGAACGGTGAATGCTGGGAGCACAGTATTCACCGCATCCCAGAACTAAGTGCTTGTGGGCTTCAAATGCCCACAAGCAAAATGGACGAAATCGGTGATCCGGGGATAAAAAAACAGCAACATGTGAGTGCTACATTAATAGTTTATTGAGAAAACAACGACACCAAAAAAAAAAAAAAGATAGGTCCGCGGAATCCTGCTTTAATTCATACTTCAGTGGTGTTCAGTGGTTGAGTGGGTATAGATAATGTGGCTGTTAAATGTACACTATTCATGGGCTATACATTGAACTCTTTCACAAACATTTTTTAAAGTGAATCTATGGTCAAAAGTTTAAAAGAATTAATATTCAAAGCATGTACACAGATCATTGATGACACAGTTGGGTTGATTTACTAAAACTGAGAGCGTGCAAAATTTGGTGCAGCTCTGCATAGAAACCAATCAGCATCCAGGTTTTTTTGCGAAAGCTTAATTGAAGCTAAAGTTAGAAGCTGATTGGCTACCATGCACAGCTGCACCAGATTTTGCACTCTCCAGTTTTTGTCAATCAACAGGACTGTGTGTAATTTGGCTATATATCAGCTATTTCTTCCCTAAAATACCTGGTGATGATGCCAGAACTTCAGTTTGCATGTTACTTCCTACTCTCTTTGCTTTGGTGACAACACTAGCACTGAAATTGCTTTTAGCATTGTCACCCTTTCAGTCACAATCCCAATAAGAAACATAAAAACCTATGCTGAGTCCCATAATGGAAAAGAAAAAGGACAGTAGTCAATCACTACCAGAAGAGGAGCCATTGGCTACATCAACCTATCCTTTGTACAGGTTTTCCCTGCTGGGGACCATGGGAGGTGTTGTTTCTGTTGCATGCTGCACATCATAAAATAGTGAAGCGTAGGCACCACAACACCATTTATGTTTACCCCCTAGGAAAATCAGTACAGTGTTCCAGATGGGCTCCACAGAAAGCACAATTCTTTTGTGGTTAAAAAAAACTGTTTAGAAATGAATGGAACTCACAATCTGTAAATATCTAAATCTAAAAGTTATTTTGATCTGCTTCAAAATAATAAAAAGTTAGGAAATTTGGTAATCTAAAATCATAACTACAGTATAAAGATATAAACATTTGATTTGCTCTTTTTTACCAACCCACTGGTTTAACATTTCGTAAAAAAAAAATTTGTCTTGAGGCTCTTTCTTTCTGATTATCAGGGATTTTCCATATTCTGGCCTCCAAACCTATTATGATTAACCACTTGCCATCCACCCTAAAGCAGGTTTTCTGCTACAGGGTGGCAGCTGAGCACAGGATCACACATATACAGTGCCTTGCAAAAGTATTCACCCCCCTTGTCTTTTTTCCTATTTTGTTACATTACAGCCTTTAGTTCAATATTTTGTTACATTACAGCCTTTCGTTTTTTTTAATCTGAATTATATGTGATAGATCAGAACACAATAGTCTAAGTTGGTGAAGTAAAATTAGAAAAATATATACATAAAACTATTTTTCAGAAATAAAAAACTGATAATTGGCATGTGCGTATGTATTCACCCCCTTTGTTATGAAGCCCATAAAAAGCTCTGGTGCAACGAATTACCTTTAGAAGTCACATAATTAGTGAAATTAGGTCCACCTGTGTGCAATCTAAAGCCCCATACACACGGTCGGACTTTTTCATGGATTCTGTCCGATCGGACAATGTTGTTGAAAAATCAGACCGTGTGTATGCACCATCGGACAGTGTACGTCGGATTGTCCGACGGACAAAGTCTTATCTCCTGCTGGATAGATTTGCCGACAACACGGTCCGATCACACCAAATCCGATCGTGTGTACGGTTGTCCGACCGGACAAAGTGCTACGCATGCTCAGATCACATTACAAGACCAAAGCTATTGGCTACTAGCCTCTACGTAGTCCCGTCGTAGGCAACAAACGTCACCACGTTCAGAATGATCGGATTTTCCGACAACTTTGTCCGACCGTGTGTACGCAAAACCAACATCAGACAAAGTATGACGGACATGGTCCGACGGACCTGGTCCTCGGATAATCAGCGCGTGTGTATGGGGCTTAAGTGTCACGTGATCTATAATTACATATACACACTTTTTTGAAAGGCCCCAGAGGCTGCAACACCTAAGCGGGTACTGGGTACTCAATGTTCGCTGGCACCCGCCGATTGTCAGGCAGAGACACAGAGCTGAGATCTGCCTATGTAAACAAGGCAGATCGCAATTCTGACAGGGGGGAAGGGATGGAGTTTGATAGCCCTTTGATAGCCCATGATGTTAACCCCTTCTCTATTTTTTAGCGCTGATCACTGTATTAGTGTCACTGGTATCCAAAGAGTGTCAGTTAGTGTCAGAATGTCTGCCGCAATATCATAGTCCCACTATAAGTCGCTGATCGCCGCCATTACTAGTAAAAAATAAACATATCCCATAGTTTGTAGACACTATAACTTTTGCACAAACCAATCAATATACTCTTATTGTTTTTTTTTTTTTTTTTTACCAAAAATGTGTAGCAGAATACATATTGGCCTAAATTTATGAAGAAATTAGATTTTTGCTATTTTTTAATTGGATATGTTTTATAGCAGAAAGTAAGAAATATTGTTTGTTTACTTTTTCCAAAATTGTCGACCTTTTTTTAATTATAGCACAAAAGATAAAAAATGCAGAAGTGATCAAATACCACCAAAATAAATCTCTGTTTGTGGGGAAAAAATACACAAATTTTATTTGGGTACAGCTTTGCGTGATTGCACAATTGTCAGTTAAAGTAACACAGTGCCGTATTGCAAAAAAATGGCCATGGCTTCTGGAGGTCAAGTGGCTAAAAACCGTGACAAATTTAGCCCCATTCCTGATCCATCAAATTCCCACTCCAGACTATAATATCTAGATGGACCAAAGAAGAGTCTATGGTTACCTTTGACATGCTGCACTCTTTTGGGTTCCTCAAGTTGTTGTTCCCATTTTTTGCCTGCAAAGACTGTTTTGAACATCTACCGCACTTTGAACCCACATATTGAAGCTCATTTAATTTAAAGCTTTAGAGAGAGAAAATTACAGAACCTAAAACAATGTGCAAAAAAAGTCCATTGGCTATAGTACTGCCTGACACACAAGCACCTGCACAAAATAGTACTAAAAGTACATGAGGACTATGCTCTTTTATTGCAATTATAAATCAGCTATATACAGAGGCGTAGCTTGAAGTTTGTGGGCCCCCGGTGCAAAAGTTGTCCTGGGACCCCTTACTACTACCTGCCCTTTCCACTGCGCACCAAGATACTCCCATTATGTGCCAAGATACTCCAAGTGGCTAAAGAGTTATTTCAGAGATTTATGTACATATTGAGAGGGTAATTCAAAATATTTTGTAACTATCCTAGTAATCACATGACCTCGCCCCCCATCCTAGTAATCACATGACCTTGTCCCTTCCTCACCCTCTATTCTATTAATGACATGACATCACCTCCCTCCCCATCCTAGTAATGACATGGGCTCCTCCCCACCCCCATCCTAGTAATGGCATGACCCCAGCCAATAAGAGCAGAGGAAGGATGTGGACTGGGGAGAAGGCAAACAACTGGAAGCTGATTACTGGATTATAAAACTTGACTTGGGCCCTGGGGGACACAAGGCGGATCGGAGCTGGACTCCAGCTCTAGGATTTTGTGGAGGAAATCAAATGTAATATGACAGCAGGGAGCAGAGCTGTAGGCCCCCTGGAGCTAGGGTGGGGTCACAATTGCAACCCCTACAACCCCTGATGCTATGCCCATGGCTCTATACATACATACATACAGTACATACATGTCACAGTCAAACATAGCTCTAACATTAAGCAAACCTTGTTACTGTTTTTCTGACATAGGAACTGGAGGGCCTTCAGACCACTCTTTAGGAGAGTTGATCAAAATAGATGCTTGGATGGAATCTTCTTATACATGTACCTATGCCTCATCTTTGGAAACAGTCAAAAGGGCATTATCTATTGTAGAGAACATTCATGGCATCTTCTAGGCATGAATTCTTTAGTTATTTTACATTATTAATGCCTAAAAATTGCAAGGTGCCTCTTGCAATCTAAACATTTTAAGGCTGGATTAATATTATTGCATTGCAGTAACATGTGGTAAAGCTGGCCATACACGAATAAATATAACAGATTCCTACAGCCATACTATACAGTACAGATGGATAAATATCCCTGCTTGACTATTGTATTCTGTCAGCCTCTGGCAGTGACTGCCAGAATACCCAAATAGCAGCTGCATCTGATTGGAAATATTTCCACTCAGCCCTATCAATTTTTCAATCAAAGGATGTTGGGCAAGAGGGGCCAACAGGGCCACCTACTAAGCAAATTTCAAACAGTGTATGGCCAGCTTAAAACACCACAATATAAATTAATTTTTTTTTTCCTTTTGTCTTTTTTTCTCCTTTTACTTGTGCACCATTCATATTGTGAGCAGCAACTTCCTGCATTCAATCTCCTTTTTCTGCATGTAATGATACAGATTGACTCAGCCTGGTAGGATACCGGGTAAATGCATAGAAATATTCTTCATTAATTTGAGCATTGGCGGCTGTAACAAAGACAGCAGTTATTTATGCATTAATTTACCCTATTTTTATATACTCAAATAATTGTTCATTTATTGGCACCAGCTCTAAATTGAGCAATATGTAATTGATACCTCTCACCAGCAATCATTCAAGTGCCTCATTAAATAAACTCAGGATAATCACCAAAAATGTTTCAGGATCTATAGGAGAAACTTGACACAATTATATCCATTATTTTAACCCTCTATCCAAACAACAATTGGAGGTCTAAAAGCGTATTTTAAATCACTGCACTACACAGGTTTTTATTAATCACGGTGTATACACTATATATTCTAAGTGTTGTACAGGTTTTTTGCATTTTGTTTTAAGGTTGATACAAGCGCACTCATCACACATTTATTTGTGTACTTTTAACATATCACTCACGTGTGGGAGCACTTTCTTATGGGTTTGCAGCTGTATCATTTGGCCATCTTGAACAACTAATGGTCCTCTGATTTTAATCCTCCCTAGCGCTTAAGTATTTTAATATTTTAATATAAATTAAAGCATTGCTCTGTGTGCATTGCGCTACAATGCCATTAATTGTTTTTTTTTTTAATCAAAGCGTTTGCATTGACAAAGATAGTAAGTAATGGTGGAGTACAATAAGAATATATGTAAAACCATCAGGACACAGACAGTGTGCATATTGTATACATATATGAGTAGAGAAATAACAGGCAGTTACCTATTACGTAGCTTATATAAAAAAAAATTCTACAAAACACAAATTAAAAAGCAAGAAGAACAAACAAAACCACCCGAGTTCATTTATGGACATTTGCAAAAAGTTATGTATTAGCCACGCCTATATAAAACATGAGGAAAGTCCCAAGCTCAGGCAAGAACCCCTATATATTTGGTGGGTTTAGAATAGTAGTAATCTATCCATCGCTAACTGTGGAGAGGCAAAACTAGAGTTCTCTAGCCAGCTCTGCCAGATGAGGTTGAACTTTTTAAACGCATTGCGATGGCGATAAGCCAGCTGTTCTCTAAGTAGAAGAGAATTAACATAGGAGACCCACTAAACCTTGGTAGGCACAGTGGATGCCATCCAACAGCAGGTAATCGACTTCCTACCAAGATTCAATAATCTGGTTACCATAATGTATATGCCTTTTGGATACATTTCAGCATCAATCGCGCCCAACAGGCGCAACAACGGGGTAAGAGGTATGGGTGTTTGAGCTAAATCAGAAATAGTCTGTGTAATCTCTGCCCAATACCTTGTAAGTTTCGGATATATCGCCAGATCATGTATATAAAGTCCCCCCTATGAACTGTGCATTTCGGACATAAAGGAGAATCCCCAATCATACAGTTTATCAGGTGTACAATAAGTCCTGTGCAGAATGAATAATTGTGAGAGTTTATTGGAAGCTGATACCGACACAACTGGAATCGACTCCAGGGCCATATCCCATTGGTCACCATCCATGTCTTCAATATCAGTAGTATCATCCAATGGGCTCTTCATTTAAGTAAAGCAGAGTCCTGAATAGAGTACACTCGTGATATTAAGCCTCTGCGAGTGATCGCCTGCAGTAGCGGGAATTGACTACGGTCAAGTTAAGTGTTTGTGTTTCTGCAATGCATGCCTGAGTTGGACATATTCTTAGAATTATTTGTGTGTTAGTGAAAATTCCACACATATGTAATCGTATGCCTTGAGGGTACAATACAATGCCATTCATTTTAAATGCCAACCCAATGCACATACACAGCAAACAACAATGCACATGCATTGTAGCACACCACAAAGCACAGATGTGGACCATCCATGTGCTGTGAAGTGCTGCATCTGAAAAGGTTTAGGTGTGGCAGAACCATCTGCATTACTGTGCATTGGCAGCCCATTAGCCGCTAGCAATAATCACATGTAAAATCCAGCAGCCTGATTGTACCAAAGTTGATTGATCTATCAACTTGGATACATTGGGCCTGCCCATACATGATTTGAGTCTTGGCGAACCTTCCATGGCCGGTTTAAGTATTAAGCTGAAATTTAGGGTTGTTGAATTTGCCTTCATGTACTTTTTCCTAGACATATGCGGTTCATTTTGTTCCAAATTAATATTCAGACACATTTTTTTGTTATTCGTAGATTCAGATATATCCGAATACCCAAATTACAATATAAACACATTTTACCGAACGCTCCAAATAACGTAACAAAATTTGTCTGATTTTACATTTTACATTGAACTCCAGTCGAATTCTAACTACGCATATTGTTGAAATCAAAGACTGTGTTGGTTATTAGAGTACCATTTCGAAATAATGCTGTTTTTGTTAAGCCAAAGGTGATTTAAAGTCATTGTAATCATTTGATGAAGATTTTTCTTTTGTTTGTTCACTTTGCTGCATTAGAATCGAAAACAATATGACATTTTTGTTTCGACCAATTCGAAAATGTATGGATTTGAACGTTTTGAATAGAAAAAAAAAATCGGTAAATTCTAAGAAAATTTGAAAATTCCGAATACAAATTCCGAATACAAATTCCAAATAAGAATTGAACGAATCAACCAAATTTAATAAAATGAAATAACTAGATTAACGAATCAAAACGAAACAAATGTTTTCGTCATGCACATGTTTTTCCTACATGTTCTAGTAAAGGAAAACTTTGGGTGCTGAATTCCAGAGGAAACATTTTTAAGAGTGGGACCTATAATATGATGCCCCGTACACACGAGCGGATTTTATGTCTGAAAAAACTTGGATGGCTTTTCCGACAGAATTCCGCTAAGCTTGGCTTGCATACACACGGTCACACAAACTTTCTCTGAACTTTCGACCATCAAGAACGCGGTGACATACAACACTACGACGAGCCGAGAAAATTAAGTTCAATAATTCAGAGCATGCGTCAAATTGTTTTGAGCATTCGTAGAAATTTTGTGAGTCGGAACTGGTACAGACGATCGGAATTTCCGATCGGAAATTTTTCCGACCGAAAAATTGAGAACCTGCTCTCAATCTTTTGCTGGTTGGGAATTCCGCCAGCAAAAGTCCAATGGACCAAAATTTCACATCAGACTTTTGCTGGGGGAATTTCTGATCGTGTGTACGGGGTATGTGGATGCAAACCAAATGAGCAAAATCATATTTTTTTTACAGATGAAGTATGTAAATGTAAGATGTAAATGAGATTTGAAATATTTTAATGCAAATTTTAATCCACATGCATTTGCAGTAATTCTAATTTAAATGCTGAGAAATTTTGTTACAGCATTTCCTTTTCGTGAAGCATTGCAAACTTAATTGTCTTCCTATGACGCAGCAAAACACTAACATCTAAAAAGAGAGTTCATTAATAATCTGAAGTTTATAGTATTATTACAGTCTCTTTGGCAGGTCTCGCTATGAAGGCCAGGTGCAGTGGCCACAAGCCAGGGCCACCCCTCAAGCAGACAGTTTTACTCCAGATCCACACTAGTGCATACTTTTCTGCTTTATCATCATTCTTAACTCCATTATTATTATGAGAACTCCTTATTTATAAAAATTAGGCTTACTTTATGTGTCCTAAAAAATAGAAAATGAGTGACTTCCCCAGTGTAACAAGACACTTCATAGCTTTTGTAAGGGATGGGGTTTTCTTGAAGCTGTTGGAAATGTTATTTTTAGATGCAAGTGGGAAAATATAGTGTCATCAAGAAAAGCTCTCACTTACTCCCTCCTGCTCCTCAGCATCAGGCCCATCCTTCACACCAGTATATGACTTATTGTTGCTCCAGAATCCTGAAGCTCCCCTGTACTATTCACTAATCAATAAGGCCCCACTCAGACAATGCATTGCATTAACAATGTCAGATATTAGGATATGCTACATTAAGGCAGCCTATTCTTTTTAAATGGCGCTGGCAGCACACCTTAAAGGAAAAGCGAGGGAATAAAAAAAAAACATACATAGCCACCAATGTGGCTGCAGCAGTCCCTCACCTGCTCTAAGACTAAGAACTGAACGATCACATGACCACTGATCGGTCTTCACTGAGAAAAGATTGACTGTCAGTCAGCGCCTCTCTGCTCTGGCCCTGGGGCTGTAGAGGAGGCAGAAGTGGTGAGCTGAGAAGCTGAGCCATCTGCCAGGCAGGCATCTGGGTGGATCCTGACATTATTGTCAGGATCCCTGCAGAGCCTGAACTGGCTCTGTGATGTCAGCCACCAGCAATTTGTCTGAATTTGGGTGACAGGAGTGCAGAAATATGTGCACTCCTGTAATCCAGAAGAGAAGTATGGTCAAAAAAACTTTGGCTATACTTCTCCTTTAATGCATGTAAAAATGGATATACATTTATTTCCTGCAACACAGTTGCAGATGGTTTACATTACTACATTGCAGGCATGTTGTGCTGTGCTGCCTAGGTGAACATCACATATAGCACAATGCTTTGTGTTACAATAATATACACTTTCAACCTTGCAGTGCCATAGCACAACTGTACTGTGAATGGGCCTTAAAGGAAATGCAACATGTGTATAATGATCAAGTTAAACAGTATGGTTTTGAGATAGAGGAGCCATGGTTCTGAGACAGTCTGTATTTTCCATTTTTTTGTAGGAATGAGTGAAATTAAGAGTTTTCATTTCACCAAAGTTTTGTTGAAAATTAGAAAATTTCATTAAGGTTTCAGTATTTTGGTGAAATGCATTGGGGTCAATGCATTTAGCGGCTAGAGGCAGTGGAACTGTAAGATCGTGAAAGCCAGCATAGAGTGTGGACCTCTTTCTTTTTTTCCGGGTTGGCAGTCATCATCATTGACAATGAATCTACACAGGGGGAAATGTTTTTCAAAATAAAGGACTTGTCAAAAACTCTGCCTTTTTATTTACTTTTTAAGCACTTTTTTGGTGAATGAGTAGGGGTACTAAGTACCCCTACTCATTCACATGGGGGGCAGGATCTGGGGGCCCAAAGGGCCTGGTATGGATTGAGGGGGGACCCCAAGCATTTTTTTCCCTTTAATGATGGCAATTATTTTCTAAACATTCAGCTGTCAGCGGGGAACCCCACCCCCAAGGACGCAGTGGCCCCCTGCTCCTTAACAACCAGCTTTTTAGTAATGTTTAGTAAATTACTGCAAGCTTTCGCTACTAAAATACTGCATCACTTCATAAAATAGTGCATGCATGAGCGGGTTTTTAGCACATTTCTTAACCACTTGCCGACCAGCCACAGTCATTATACTGTCGCAGGTCAGCTCTCCTGTGCAAACCGTAGGTGTACGTCGGTCTTTGCATAGGAGATAGTGGGCACGCCTAGATTCGATGTCCGCCGGCGGCCCGTGATTGCGGTGTACAGAGGCAGAATGGGAAATTGCTTATGTAAACAAGGCGATTCACCATTCTGCCAGATGATGTCAGAGATCTTCTGTTTCCAGTGATTGGAAACAGCGATCTCTGTCACGTCCCTGGTAGCCCATCCCCCTTACAGTTATAACACACCCAGGGAATACACGTAACCCCTTGATCGCCCCCTAGTTTTAACCCCTTTCCTGCCAGTGTCATGTTTACATTGATCAATGCATTTTTATAGCACTGATCAATGTAATAATGTCACTGGTCCCTAAAAAGTACCATTTGGGTTCAGATTTGTCCACTGCAATGTCGCAGTCCTGCTAAAAATCGCAGATCGCCACCATTACCAGTAAAAACAATAACAAAAAAATAAAAGTTCCTAAATCTATCCCATAGTTTGTAGATGTGATAACTTTTGCGCAAACCAATCAATATAAGCCCATTGTGATTTTTTTTTTTTTTACCAAAAATATGTAGAAGAAGAAGTTTATTTTTTATATATTTTTTTGGATATGTATTATAGCAGAAAGTAAAAAAAAATATGTTTGACAAAAAATGTTTTGATAGATAGCAGCTGTCCTGATGGTTACCCTTTAATAAAGGATAATGCCAAGCTAATTAAAAAGAGGGTATTGATTTAAATAAGGAGTGGCTGAACACTTCCAGTTAAGTATTTTTTTAGTGCAATGGAACAGTTGTTAATTTACAGCCCAGTAGCTGACACTAATTAGTTTGCCTACATCAAAGAGATGGATAACTAGGCATCCCAGGTCCTCAATGATAACATGGGTGAAAATGGTTGTGAAAGAGTTTTTATGCACAAGAACAAAAACTCCAACATTTTTCAAACATGTCTGGTGGGTAGAAGAAGTAATGGAACACCAGAAATATCTTCCACAGAAAGAATTATAGTTTTTTTTAACAAAAAAAAGTAAGCGCAATGATTTTGGTTACAATAATTTTGCCATAAGCCAAATTTCTCTAAAGTAGAAACCAAAGTAAAGCAACCAAAGCAAACTTTCTCCAAACTAGAATAATATTTTTATTTCCTAATTTTGAAGTTTTTATAGGGTAGTTGATTTTAAGTGTTCTTTGTATTTGCTTTCTTGTTTCTGTTTTTAATTGTTATTTGTGTGTTGTTTAATTTTTTAATTTTACTTTTTTCACTGGCTGTGTTTTCTGTCGGTGAAAAAAAGAAAAATAATGACCAGTGAGCTGATTTTTTCCCCCACAAAAACATGTCAAGAATAGTAAAAAAAAAAAAAAAACTGTTTTCCATAACCCTCAGAAGCTGTTTAAAAAACAAAACACCCTTGTTTCACCTATCATGTATAGCGAATTGACAGTTTCAAGATCGAATGCAATATTTATGCAAAATGTGTCTGGACACCTAAATACCACATGCAAATTAGATAACACACAAACTTTGTAACATTTACAGACCTTACAGACCATGTGGGCTAGAACTGCCTTCAACATAAAGTCCAACCCCAGCCTGTAGGTTTCCTTCTGAAAGAATCACATTCCCCCTTGCGGCACATGTTGGCAGCATTTTATGTATTTTTTTTTAACTTACATTTTACTGGTGTTTTTCGGATGATCAAGGGATGCACTGGGTCTTCTTCTAGAATGATGCTGAGAGTGATTCTGATAGGATGTTTGCCCATTATATAAAATGACAGCTTTTCTTTTAAGTGTATGTAAAGTAGTTTTGGGTTGAGTGGGAAGGGTTAGAACCTCTGGCATGTTTTTTTATTGCTGTCTGTGTTCTGCTTGGGGAGATTTACTATTTCTGTCTGTTTTGGTGACCACTGTCAGTGGTACAATAAGTGATGCAAAATCCAAAATTTGGTGAAGCAAAATCTTACAGTGAGCACTTTTTTGCTGCAGGATAGGAAATGAAGGGAAATCTTCCCAATAGAGGCAAAAACAAGAACCTCTGATAAGAGTTTTAACCCATCCCTTCTCCCAGGGCCGCTGATAGAAATCATGGGGCCCCGTACAGCCTAATTGACGGGGCCCCCTTTAGCCCCTCCCCGGATTGCCTGGGAAAGTCCCGCCTTGGGAAGGCTGTCCGAGGTCCCGGGCACCTTCATTCCTGGACAATACAGTGTCCCAGAATTTCCCCCGGGCCGATCGGATGCCCCCTAAAAATGCCACCACTGTCACTCACTGCCTGGCTGAGAACTGCTTTATTATTATCCACCAGGCGCTGCCTGGCTCACGGCCTAAACAACTGGTTGCTAGCCGTGGCCCGCCTGGCTTCTAGCAACCAGAAACATCATGAAGAGGATGAGAGAGGGGCCCCAGCATTCAAAGTGAGCACCACAGTCATCGGAGGACCGCCAGCTCTGCCCTGACTCCGCCCCAACTCCGCCCCCAACTCCGAGTCTCGCCTGAAGCAGGCTGTTCCTGCCCCCCTCCAGTCATGCTATACAGTCCTCCCATCGTACTGCCCTCCACTACCCCCCCTCCCATCATACTGCCCTCCACCCCATCATACTGCACTCCACTACCCCGCCATCATACTGCCCTCCACCCCATCATACTGCCCTCCACTGCCACCCCTCCCATCATACTGCCCTGCACTACCCCCATCTCATCATACTGCCCTCCACCCCATCACACTGCCCTCCACTACCCCCTCCCATCATACTGCCACCCCTCCCAAAAAAAACTCTAAAAATAAAATTGTAAAACAGAATTCAATGGTAAAAAAGAAGAAAAAAAAATAACAAAAATTTAAAACTACTGATGCCGTTCACTGCCATACTGATTATGTCCAATGCTCTACTGACCATGTCCACTGCCCTACTGACCACATCCACTGCCCTACTGACCACGTCCACTGCCCTACTGACAATATCCACTGCCCTACTGACAATATCCACTGCCCTACTGACCATGTCCACTGTACATAGCTAATCCCAGAACCCTGCACTCTGTACATAGCTAATCCCAGAACCCTGCACTCTGTACGCAGCTCATCCCAGAACCCTGCTCTCTGTATGCAGCTAATCCCAGAACCCTGCGCTCTGTATGCAGCTAATCCCAGAACCCTGCACTCTATACATAGCTCATCCCAGAACCCTGCACTCTGTACATAGCTCATTCCAGAATCCTGCATAGAACCACGTACTCTGTATATAGCTCATCCCAAAACCCTGCACTCTGTACACAGCTCATCACAGAACCCTGCACTCTGTATATAGCTCATCCCAGAACCCTGCCCTCTATACGCAGCTCATCCAAGAATCCTGCACTCTGTACACAGCTCATCCCAGAACCCTGCACTCTGTACACAGCTCATCCCAGAACCCTGCACTCTGTACATAGCTAATCCCAGAACCCTGCACTTTGTATGTAATACACCTCAAACCCTGCAAGCTTTTATCCTTTTTTTTGCACCAGGGCCCTGAAGGTTATAATTACACCTCTGCTGCACCCTGTATATAGCTCATCACAGAACCCTGTATAAAGCTAATCTCAAAACCCAACACCCTTGTATATAGCTCATCCCAGGACCCTGCACCCTGTATATAGCCCATCTCAGAACCCTGCACTCTATACATAGCTCATCCCAGAACCCTGCACTCTATACATAGCTCATCCCAGAACCCTGCACTCTGTACATAGCTCATTCCAGAACCCTGCACTCTGTACATAGCTCATCTCAGAACCCTACACTCTGTACGCAGCTCATCCCAGAACCCTGCACTCTGTATGCAGCTCATCCCAGAACCCTGTACTCTGTACATAGCTCATCCCAGAACCCTTCACTCTGTATACAGCTCATCCCAGATCCCTGCACCTTGGACCCAGCTCATCCCAGAACCCTGCACTCTGTACATAGCTCATCCCAAAACCCTGCACTTTGTATATAGCTCATCCCAGACCACTGCACTCTGTATATGGCTCATCCCAGAACCCTGCACTCTGTACACAGGTCATCCCCGAACCCTGCACTCTGTACATAGCTCATCCCAGAACCCTGCACTCTGTATGTAATGCACTGCAAACCCTGCATGCTTTTATCCTTTTTTTTAATTAATGTGCTGGGGTTTGTATGTATCCGTGAGACTCTATCTTGTGGAACAATAATTAAAAAATGTTTTTTTAAGTAAAAGAAAGCCTGAGTTTTGTTTAATGACGTGCATTAAGCTCCTTCCACTGTCAGAGGTTTGACCATGCCCACATTTGCCATGTGCGCTATGCAAGGTTACTTCCGTCCTCAAGTGTCCCTCATTCTGAAGTTCAAAAGTTGGGAGGAATGTTGGAGGGGTGTGGTTAGCAATGGCAATGTGAGCCTGCACTTGCCTCAAGCGCTGCTACTCCTGAGGTGTCACCCTAGAGCCTGCAATGCCCACCAGAAAACAGCAGATAGCACAGCGGGCTACACAGAGTACAAAAGTATTGACCATCCACTGCCATCTGTCCTCTCTTGGACCTGTTACATTCCATGAAAGTGACATAAACATGAGGACATCCCTTTCATGTCAGAATATGAAAAGAGGGTCCTGAGATCAGGCCCAGTGTTCTATGGGCTGCACATAAACCCTTAATCGGCGGTATATTAAACAAACATGGAGCGCATCTCAAAAGAGCCAGGCAGCTTCAACAAACACAACTCCTTTAAACAAAAGCTACCTTAGAAATGACACAAAAGATCCCACACTAAGGAATAAGATACCACATTGATAAATGCCAGGAACTTTCTTAAGGAGCTTCTCTTGGGGAAGAAAAGGGTGCTTTGACTAGATACAGACAGAATCGGGCAACAAAAGTGTCAAACGGTTAGCAAATGCTTAGAAGAGAACTGCTACCTACAGCCTTTAAATATTTTCCTCTTCTGGGTCCTCACACCACCTCCCACAAGAAATCTCTTACAACTTCCGCACCTAGGAGTCCCTATATAACATACGGAATGCACAGGCAGAAAGACCTGCACCAGATACACTACAACTACAAAACTATTTTGTTTATAATGAGAAGAAAATACATTTTGGGACTTTAAATGAGGCAGGAACCAAACGGGTTACTGCCTCCATCCCTATCATTGATTAAAATTGAGAGCAAGCGGTGGGACTTTATATGAAGCACACAGCAGCACAAAAGGAAGTCAAGTGACTGGGAAATACTGTTTATTCATGCTGCATAATCTAACATACAACTAAATGGGTATATAACCTCCAAAAGTATTTGATCATTTACAACATAAGTTACATAGTAGTCCGCAATCATTGAAACAGTTGTAGAACAGACAATGTATACACTTTTATAAACATAGGTAAAATAAAAACAAAACTAAATATAACAAAAAAATGAGAAGAGGGGTGAAAAAAAAAAAGAAAAAGAAATAAGCATAATTCATATACTGAATGATTATAGACATGAATAAAATCGTAGAGAATATAAATTGGTCCATGGTAGAATGGTAGTAAAATGTAAGGCTTGACGCGCTTCACGGCCTTATAGCCGCTCATTAGAAGCATAAACCATGGAAAATATCTAAAAACAAAAAATATTAATTCTAAATGGTCAAAAGGATAATTGATTTTAGTTAGGCAAATAAAAGAAAAAAAATGTATATAAAGGTTTGTTACCAGGTTGCATATTGCAGCGGCAGTGCAGCATCGAAAGTCGCCAAAAAATAGCAAGGTCTCATCTCCAGGCACTGCAGTCACCAAAAGGGTGATAGCAACCAGCATAGACAATTTGTGGGCTATGTGTGTGTGAATGGACAACCCTGTGAAAGGAAAAAGCAGTGAGCCTAGTGGAAAACCTAAGATGCAAGATAAATGCATGAGAAAGAAAGGTGAATAATGTAGAATATAAAATGATTATAAATGTGAAAATAATGAGTGAGGTGCGCGGTGAGTGATAAAGGGTGTAAAGAAAAAAGAGAAATGGAAAAAAAAAAATAAAAAAAATATCCTGTATCACTTCCATTTACATCGATCATTCTTTCCATCTGTAATTCATAGGTATTTATTCACTATCACCCGCTGTGTTTCTTCCATTTCTCTTTTTCCTTTACACCCTTTATCACTCACCGCTCACCTCACTCATTATTTTCACCTTTATAATCATTTTATATTCTACATTATTCACCTTTCTTTCTCATGCATTTATCTTGCATCTTAGGTCCATTTCCCCACTTTCAGTACAGTAATACAATGCCTAATATTTACTTGCAGACTGTACCCCCTTTCTTTTGGGTGCTCTTTGGCCTCCACGGCCCTTGTGGATACCCCATTGGCCCTTTTGCCCCTGGGTGTTTGGAGAGTGGCCTTACCAGCCCCGCCTGATAGGAGCTTTGTATACTAAGTGTATCTACCAATTGTAAGTGAGCATTTTTACACAGTAGCCTAATACATCATATATATTAAATACGCAAAAAACTGTATGCAAATTTTGTTATAATTGTTAGATATTTTCATATTGACTCTGACATATTGTATTCTAGAGTTCCATATACCCACTAACTCCCTTGAAGAAGGAAATCTGAAAAATGTCAGGACTTACGCAAGATCTTTTCCCAAGCTGACCAAGTATATTGTTGGCAGTCTCCTAGGGTATATATTAAAGTATTGGATATACTATGCCTTTGTGTGGAATTCTTGTCACTTGACACTTTTATTGGACTGATGTCCTTTTTATTCTGTACTCCAAAATAAAAATTAGCACCTGTCTTTTAATCTTACCATTTTGTCTGTATTCTGCATTTAGAGTCCCTGAGGGGTTTCCATATATTTTACACATAAAACATCAGTTAACACTAACATTCAGGAAACTTGGATACAAATTCCTAACAAATTCCTAACAAGGTGGTACCATCTTTCCAACCATACCCACAACATGATGGCACTGTGGGAAAGAAGAGGGCACCTACAATACAATTTTTGGTCATGTTCAAACTCTCAGCCCCCGTACACACGGTCGGACATTCCGATCACCAAATCCGTTGGATAATTTCCGACAGATTTTGTCCGAAATTGGTGTGGCACACACACGGTCGGACAAAGTTGTCGGAAAATCTGATCATTCCAAACGAGGTGACGTACATAACGTACGACGGGACTACGTACAGGGCAGTAGCCAATAGCTTTCATCTCCAAATTTCCTCTGAGCATGCGTGACACTTTGTGTGTCGGAATTCTCTACACACAATTGGAAAAAGTCCGGATTTTGTTGTCGGAAAATTTTAGATCTTGCTCTCAAATTTTTTCCAAAGGAAAAAGTCCGCTAGAGCCCACACATGATCGGATTTTCTGACAACATAATCTGATCGCACTTTTTCCATCGTAATATCTGACCGTGTGTACAGGACATTAGAGTATTGGAAAGACATGCAATTTATTTTCCCCAAAAATCTGAGATTTTAGTATTCTTAACAATCCTGCTTTCTTCCTGCTGTACTACAGCATAAAACCAAAGAAAATGTATAATAACTCTCTGATAAGTACCTGGTAATACCACCAGAGCATTTATGCCAGCACTTTGGCGTAGGTGTGAGCCCCCTATGCCCTCACAATGGTTCACTTATATTACTGAAATTAAACATATGGAGGGCCTGTCATCTACTATTAAGGACATGGAAAAAGTTTTCTGCCAGAAGGGGTTCTATTGGAACATCTGTACATCTACAGAAGAATACAGGGGTGGGTTGCCCTTGGTTAAATAAGGATACCTGGACTGTTATTTTCTCTCTTTTTTAATGTATACCTTGACACAGGTTGCATCATGAGGAGGCAGAGCACAAACCTAGATGTGTGAATACTACTATTCCTCTTTTGACTTTCATTATATACTTCGATCTATCATTGATCTTTATTTCCCTCCTTCCCTGCTCCAGTTTCCCACCAACTACCATTAAAATGTATTTATTACAGGTATTTATATAGTGCTGACATAGGCATACTATGGCCAAATTAGAAGCGTCAATTAAACTTCACTAAAAACTGGAGATCAGCTTTACGTTTTGAATGAAGCATAGAATGGTTAGAACCTCTGTTGGGTTTTTTATTGATGTACTGTATGTGTCCCTGCTGGGTAGATTCCTCATCTATATTTATGTATCTATTTATCTTATGGGGAATCCAAAATGTTACAGTTATCACCAGAACAAAGAGTGAGGGTACATTATTCAGTAAGAATATCTGATCTGATGACAACTGTCTACGAAGGGATTTCCCCTAAATTTGTAGTGATTTATTCTTATTCATATTCTACTGGAAGTAAAGGGAAATATGTAGTTATAAAAAAAAATCTTTATAAACAGTGTCATATTGTAGTTAGCGTCAATTTGCTGGTTCATAAAAGTCTGTTTTAGTCCTTTGAGTTTGATTAACTACAATAACAAAAGGTTATTTAAATACTTATATCTGTCAATCTAATAGAACAATTATCTGTTAAAAGATATTTAAAATATATATCAGCTCGTCACTTATTTCCATTGTCTGATGAAATGTATTGATGTAAAGGTCTGTTTCGTGTGTGTCTGTTTAAAAAACACACAAGATACACATTTTGCAAAGGGAATCGACTTGCTCAATCAGTAGGGGCATATTGGGCACTTAAGATCATCTTGATACATCACGAAAACAATGTATTTGTATATGAGATGATTTCAGCACATCTCATGGATTTAGGAACTTAGCCTTTCACTGCTAATTTAAAGTCTACAACAGGGAAAGGAATTGTGTTACTCAAATCCCCCCCCTGGGGTTTGCAGTCCCTCGGAATGCATTATTCATCAGGTGTCAAAGTGACAGACTATACAAACAACGCTTTGATTGGTGCTCACCCATGTTACTCAACAAAGTACTGCAGGATACATACGATGATTCCATGGGGATGCAATAAGTCATGAAAAACGTGTCCATCTATGGTCTTTATTTCATCAAATAAAGTCAGCTTGATTATATATTTTAAACAAAAATGGTTTACCATGAAAGTGTTTCACAAGCTGCTTTCAAAGCAAATCAAATGGTTTCATTGGAATCAATTTAGGGAAAGTGAGTGTACAAGTGTGTGGTTTCTTAAAGGAGCGTATCACTTCATATTTAAAAACTGAGCCATTCAGCCACATATGTATAGTAACACTTGGCCTGCATTATTTAATATGGTGGTATACAGGTAGTGATAAACATACACATACTGAACCTGAAGTGATCAGCATTGAGACATCTACTCTGCCTGGTGCCGGTGTTCTATCACCAAGTGTCCGGCTGTCACTAGGTGTCCGAAGTCTACTGCGCATGCGCAGTCCGGATCCAGAAGATTTTCGGAAATTGTCGGAAGATGAGCGGCGCCTGCGCCGTGAGTCGAGGAGAAGCCCCCACCATCCAAGCGGACATAGGGTTAGTCAAATTGAGAGGGCCCCTCGCGGGCTCGCTTCGCTCGCCACGCATCGGGCACGGCCTCGCTGCGCTCGGCACTTTTATATTCTAACTCTATGTCCACTGGGATGGTGGGGCTTGAAAGTGGACTCACGGCGCAGGCGCCGTTCATCCTCGGCAATTTTCGGAATATGGGCGTTCTGTGTACTGCGCATGCGCAGTACACCTCGGACACTTGGTGATGGGGGACGGATAATGATACAACACCGGTCCACTTTTGGTAATAGCATAATGACATCACTGGCTCCGCCCTTGTTGCTAGGACACGACGTGCCCCCGATCTCTGTAAAGACCTGCTGACTCTGTGATCTGTTGTGTCCAATCACAGCCGGTAAATATGCGGAAGTGGCGGTAATCGGCTCTCATCGCCTCACACTGACAGAGTGTGTGGCGAGGAGAGCCAATCAGCAGCATCTCCTTACAGGGGAGAACAGGGAAGGTAATTAGGGCACTGATCATCAGTGCCCTGATTACAGTAAAGTCCCAGCAGTGCCACCAATCAGTGCCCATGAGTGCCCATTAGTGATGCAAATCAGTGGAGAATTTGTCTGGTGATGGTGCACAAGCTATATCTACAGGAGTGATTGTGGCGTTTTGCAGCAAGGACTACTATATGAACTTTGCGTTATATCAATTAACACTGTCTAATTTATATTAATATTTTTCACGTTTTTTGGATGCACTCAAGATATTGGGATTATTTGCCAATTTTGTTGGCTTGCACTTTTTATATACTACATGAACTTTGCGTTATATCAATTAACACTGTCTAATTTATATTAATATTTTTCACGTTTTTTGGATGTACCCAAGACATTGGGATATTTGCCAAATTTGTTGGTTTGCACTTTTTATGTATTAGATTGGGCATAAGTGCTTGATCATTAATTTTCGTTGTACACATTGTGATACAAGGTACAGGGTCTGTTATATTTATATTATTTAATTTAAATAGAGCTCGGTCAGCTCTATTTTGTGTGTTAATTATCTTTGGGGTAATAATTAATTTATACCTCACTGGGTCACGCTAGGTGTCTGGTGTTATTATTGTTTGTATAAACTTATACACGGGGGTGTCTTATACACAGAAAAATATGGTAATTGTGTACCTAGCCAGTGTTTTTGTGTACTGTGTTAGGTGCTTTTATCAAGGGAAGAAATGGATTTTGTTCACAGCTTTGCAGTAACACAAAATCCATCCCTCCCCCCCCCCTGTCAGAACAGAGATCTGCCTTGTTTACATAGGCAGATCTCAGTTTTGTGTGTTTTACCGACAATCGGCGGCTGCTGGTGGACATCCAGTGCAGTGCAGTGCTGTGAATAAACTCCTGCAGGTGGAAGTGCAGAATCACATATATGTATATATATATGTATATATATATATATATGTATATATATATATATATATATATATATATATATATGTATATATATATATATATATATATATATATATATATATATATATATATATATATATGTGTGATTCTGCACAGGAGAGCCGCCCTGTAGCGGTAAAACTGCTATGGGGCAGTCTTTAAGTGGTTAAATATACAAATAGAAATATATAAAATGCTATAAAATCTATAGTTAGTCAACAAGCAATCATTTTTCAATGTACAATTGAAACAATTCAAATGAAAAGTGGAGTACCTGTGGATTCTACAATTATAGGACCTTATCATTGCTCATTGATTATTAAAAGCGTCACACTCTTGTTGTACAGTATATCTAAAAACATTTTTTTTTACTGTTGAACAGACTGTGTAAGCGTTGAAACCTTGGGTCAAGTGTTTTTGTTGTCTTTGTCCCTGCTGAGAAAATATGCCCTCTCCATTAGTCCAGATGACCTTAATTATGGGATAGATAGTAATAGAAAAGCCCAAATTTTACAAAAAAAAAATATTTTTTTTTTTATTATCAATCTCTACTGCAATCTAAATAATTAAAATAACGTTTTTTTTTGTTTTTTTTTATTACTTTAGGCATTTGTAAAACCTCTTGTGATTCAGTTCATCTCTATTTACCTTTTATACCGTGTGTACCAATATGCAGTACTGTATATTAAAAGACATGTAGAAAATGATCTGCATATTATGTTTGAAGGTAATGAGCATGAGGAGGCCAGCAGAGTCAAGTGACTAATAAGAGTGGATAATACATCATCAGGAGAGGAAAAAGACTGTATTACATAATCAACTCGGCATGTGCCCAGACACAGGCTGGATTGCATCACTGTGCCTAGCAGGTCACAGATGTGATCAATAAGCTGCCATCTGCTATTCCACCAGGAATGGATGTTTATGCCCTACTCTTACACCCTCCATTCCATCAAACAGCCCTCACTCTGCTGTAAAATTTCAAAGGCTGAACATGGCAGAATTTATTCTGAAGTGATCTCACAGGGAGGGTGGCTGGAACCTTCAAACAAAGTGGAACAACATTCTTCTCTTCGACTGTCACTAAAAGAGTACCAGCAACATGTATTTTGTCTTTCTTTTTTTCACTGATATGTATCACTTTTAGTCCCTGAACACTGTAGACCTCAATTCACGAAAAATAACCAAAGCATTGATTTGAACCTAGGAGGGTGCTTGGCAAATGGCAATAATTTAAAGTAGAGAATAACTCCAGCCCAGACATATTTTTTCAATTTGGGTAAAGTAGTTAAAGTAGTGTCAGGTTTTATCTGTGTAGGAGAGATCTGATCTCACTATTCGTCCTGGGGACAATTTTCACCAGGAGTGGAAGTGAAGGGGAATCCAACATTTTACAGCTGTTGCCAGAAAGAGAATAGAAAGGATATCTTCCAGTGCAAACGCCTACTCTGGTGACAACTGAGAGCAGGGATTTCTCCTTATTTTGGGAAGACTTTCACTTACTTCTTGTTGTGTCCCTAGAGGTGGGAAGTGCAGGAAAATCTCCCCAGTGGGAGCACAGACACCAATACAAACATGGCATAGGTCTTAACCCTTCCTTGCTCTAGCCAAAGATATAAAGTTATTTTTGGCTGGAGTAACACATTAGCACAACAGGATTTTCCCTAATAAGCCAGTTTGACTATGCACTTGATTAGTAAAAAGATGCTTAATATTTTTGCACCCAGTAAAACATTAGCTTTTACTGAGTAAATCTACAGTACAGCCACAGTTAATGTTTCCAAGTTCATTTATGTAATGAATCAAGCCGCGTACACACGACCGGACTTTTCGACAGACTAGGTCCGACGGTCTTTCCGACTGACTTTCGGCGGAGTTCCGATGGACTTTCCGAATGAACGGACTTGGCCACACACAATCACACTAAAGTCCGACGGATTTGAACGTGATGACGTACGACCAGACTAGAATAAGGAAGTTCGAAGCCAGTAGCCAATAGCTGCCCTTGCGTCGTTGTTTGTCAGTCGGATTAGCATACATTTCTCGATAGGAACTAGGTCCGGCGGAGTTCTGTCAGAAAAAATTGAAACATGTTCTAATTCTAAAGTCCGTCAGATTTTTCTACAGCAAAAGTCCGATGGAGCCCACACACGATCGAATTGTCCGACAGATTCGTTCCGTCGGACCTTTGCTGTCGAAAAGTCCGCTCGTGTGTACACGGCATTAGGCTCCATTTACACTTATGTGACTTAAAAATCGTTTGATTTCCATTACGATTTTACCAAGCGACTTTGATGCAATTTTTAAATAGACTTTGGATGAGTGCGACTTTCACCAATATGGTAATTTTGTTTGTGCACTCCAAAGTCACTAGACATGTGCTGAATGGAAAGATTTGTTTAGTTTAGTTTGGTTTCTTGATATTCTAACGAATTGCACATTTTCAGAAAGATTTAAATTAGAAGGAAGCCGGCTGCTGTGTCCTTAAAGTGACACTTAACCTTTGTTTTTGTTTTTTAACAAACATTTCATACTTACCGCCACTGTGCAGTTCGTTTTGCACAGTGTGGCCCCAAACGTCATCTGGCTGTGCTCATGGCTCCTCCCCGCATCGGTAAACCCCCTGGGAGAAGCACTCTCCCGGGGGGTTACCTTGTGGCCCACTCCCGAGTCCAGTATTTGTGTCTATAGACACAGAATGCAGGACTCGGCCCCGCCCCCCCGGTGTCCACGTCATTGGATTTGATTGACAGCAGCAGGAGCCAATGGCTGCACTGCTATCAATCTATCCAATCAAGAACCGAGAAAAAGAGCGCTTCTCCACCGAGGGGGGGTGGGGGGGGGGGGTTGATTACTGACACTGTCTCACTATACTACACTGAAACTATCTGAGCTGTCCCTACTCTAGCTGCACACTATGCAAAGCTGAATAATGGTCCTCCTTACTACACTCACACCATCCCTAGACTGACACTAAACCAATATTCTACACTGACAATTGAAGCAAAATAGCACAGTATAGCACACTAACTAACTAATAGCACTGAACAGAGCCCTATTCTACCTCTCTCCATGCTGAAATCACACTGAAAATGGCTGCCATTGAAAGAATACTTTTATACTGTGGGGTGGGAATGAGCCATGATTGGATAAAGTCATGATGACAGTGTCCAATCATAACTCTGACAGTGCTCTGTGCCCTGATTGGCTGCTTCAGCCAATCAGGGCTTGCAATGCACTGTTCAGCGCCGCAATGCATTGTGGTCGGTTCGGGGGGCCAAACAAACGGTCGAACGACCCATTTGTTCGGATTTTCGCAGAACAACAAACGTTCGGCCTGAACTTATGCTCGGGCCAAACAGTTTGCCCAGCTCTAGTAGTCACTGTGCAGTGTGTAAGGTGGATGAGTTTTAAATCATAACTTGAATTATCTGGGTCTAATCCTAGATATGACTCAAGCCAGAGTTTTTCCTTCCCAAGTAAAACTTAAAACACTCTGCTCCCACACTTGGGCAAGTGTCTACAAAAAGCAGATTCTGTGTTAGATTAGAGCAATTACTTTTTGGAATTAGGTCTGATAAACAGTTTGGCATTTAGAGCCAAATCTCAACCCCTGCGATCTTCTTACAAAGACTTCTGTATAGGGTGTCTGTCAAATAGCTCCTGCTGTGCAATCACCAGTGACTTCCTGGGATTTGACTATTGGTTCTGTTGGTACTTCAAAGACTGCCGTTTAAACAGAGATAATCTTGTTTCTATCCTTACTCACAAGGTTGCTTTCCTTGTCACTATCACTTTTGCAAGGAGGGTGTCCGAGCTGCCAGCATTGTCTTGTAATAAACTCTTTCTGGTCATACACAAAGATAAGGTGGTATTGAGATCCAGAGCCTCCTTCCTTTGTAGAATGGTTTCAGCCTTGCACCTCAGTTGTTGTTCAACATTGTTCTTCTATCTCCAAATAGACTCTGTGATCATAAGAAGCCATTGAAAACTCATTACACCCTTAAAAAACTGTTTAATTTTGTTTTTCTCGTTGATTTCACCGCATTTTCAAAAATGCATATATTTCACTAAGAAAATCTGTCAGTTTCACTCATTCTTACCAGTAAACCCAATTGAATTGTTTAAACACAACTATAATGAATCATAGATAGACATCAAAATGTTACCCATAAATCTGTTTATCGTGCTTCTATGCATTACCAAAATGCATTTTTAACAAATATTACACTTTGACAATGAGTATTCAACAACAATAAAAGCAATGTGGATAATAATAATATTAATAATAAAGTTCTACAATAAGCCTATTGTACACTACTTTGAGTAATTCAGCTTCTTTAGCTTCCTATTCTCCATAAAAGTCTTCCGGTCCTCAGAACAATCTTTAATATCGAATAATTGTGACAGCATAAAATGATACAAGAATTCGCGTCTATGCCAGATATTGTTTTTCTTAAATCTTATTATATGTTTTGAAAACGTTTTGTGCATGATATCATTAGCTTTTGTGGTCTGGTTTGTTTATACATCATGTAGGTTGATGAAGGAATAACATCATGTTTCCCCTTGACCAGAATAGCTACTTGGCTTTGCTTCTGGAGTTACAATGTCAGATAAGGAAAAGCTATGCATTATGTTTAATATTTTCTTAATGTGATGAGGGTGGTCACATTCATTCTAATTATGATACCGACACCTCATTTACACTCGTTTGGAACCTTGCTTGAAAGTTGACTTCAAGTTCTTCAAGGCCTTGCAAGTCTCCAGGCCAATTGAAACAGTTTTTATTCCAAGCCTTGAGGGAATCATTTTGATGTTAACAAATACAACTTTAGATTGTAACAGTACAGCCAAATACCTCCCGGAAGGTTAACCTTTGATTTTTTGTGAATTTAGGAGCTGACTAAAGAGCTTATGCTAAGATATATGGCCTCAAAATACTATTTTCACCAAGTTACAATAAGATCCTGCTTTATCTGTCTTGTTAATAAGTTTCTTCACTGTACAAACTTATTGACCCCACCCAGGTTTTCCATTATAAACTCACGTTGACAATGCGCCCATGTTTCAACATTTTAATAAAACAAACTAGAAAGCCCATCAGTAACAGAGTAGTGATGTTTTCCCGCTTGTCCAATCCAGCCAAAACTAACAAAGAAGAAAATGTCATTTTGGATTCTATCCAAAAAGACTGAAACTGAATGATATAGATTTTTTTTATTCTTTGACTAGTAGCATTGTGTGCAGCCTTGAGATGTCCAAGTCATATAGTCTTAGATTTTTATATTGGCATCCAAGGATTTTGTTTGCCACAAGCAAAATCAATATAGCTTATTTTGCACCCTGAAGTTTGCTAAATAATTCAGATGACAAGTATACATATACTGTATATATATTTGCAGCATCTGTTTGCATTTATATCAGTTAACTGTCACACTGCACAAATGGAAGAAATTAGAAACTCACCTGCAACTCTCAGGTACAAGTGCCAGACTCCATATAACACTAAGTATGAATGAGCAAGATGACGTAAAGCAGGAATTGTCAGAATGAGTTTCACTAAAACTGTCAAGGTACTGTATTGGTAGAGTATAAAAAGAAAATAACCACTTTGTACCTTACTGGTCCTAGGTAAACTTGGCAATTAATCAATGCAAGTTTTAGCTGAATTCCAGGTACAGAGATTTGCATATATGTGTAAATGTATCATAATCTATTTCTACAGTGTACTTTTGCAGAATCATCACAGTATGTGTTTTGTGAATGGACAAGTATACAGTGCGCAGAGACACAAGACCAGAGCTAGTCACAAGACCAGAGCTAGTGTCCATCATAGCTGCAGTGCTGGTGTCAGGCAGCGGGTATAAATACAAATGAAACAGCCATAGCTATAAGCTAAATCTTATGCCATCAGAAGAGGAAAAACAAATCGAGTACTTAACCACTTCAGCCCCGGAAGATTTGGCTGCTCAATGACAGGCCATTTTTTGCGATACGGCACTGCAATGCTTTAACTGACAATTGCGTGGTCGTGCGACGTTGTACCTAAACCAAATTTACGTCCTTTTTTTCTCACTAATAGAGCTTTCTTTTGGTGGCATTTGATCATCTCTGCAGTGTTTATTTTTTGCGCTATAAACAAAAAAACTAGCAATAATTTTGAAAAAAAAACACAATATTTTGTACTTTTTGCTATAATAAATATCCCCAGTTTTTTTTTTAAAAAAAAGCAAATTTTTTCCTCAGTTTAGGCCAATATGTATTCTTCTACATATTTTTGGTAAAAAAATCGCAATAAGTGTATATTGATTGGTTTGTGCAAAAGTTATAGCGTCTACAAAATAGGGGAAAGATTTATGGCATTTTTATTATTTTTTTACTAGTAATGGCAGTGATTAGCGATTTTTATCGGGACTGCGACATTATGGCAAAAAAAAATGGGCACGTGTGACACATTTTTGGGACCATTGACATCAGTGCTATAAAAATGCACTGGTGTAAATGTCACTGGCAGGGAAGGGGGTAACACTAGAGGGGGTTCAAGGGGTTAAATGTGTTACCTAGGGAGTGATTCTAACTGTGGGGGCATGGGACTGCTTGGGTGAGGAGAGTGATCGTTGTTCATACTTGGTATGAACAACAGATCGCTCTCCTCACCCCTGACAGCACGAGATCTGTCTGTTTACATTGACAGATCTCCATTCTGTCTCTGTGTGGAGCGATCGCAGGTGCCAGGCGGTCATTGCAACCCCCGGGCGCGCACATCAGCTCCGGCGGCATGCGGCGCACGTGCCTTCACGGTGTGCGTACGCCCCCTAGTGGTCAAAAGGTGAACCGACGTACAGCTACGAGGGTTCGCCCAGGGGAGACAACCTGACGCAGTATAACTAAAAAAGGTAAATGGGTAATGTCAACACCCAGAATGACTACCCACCCTTGCGCCAATAATGTTAACCAATGTGCAGATAGATGTGTGTGTGATACACACCTATAAAATCCCTAAGTGTGAATAAACCTCTAGCAGCCACTTTAAGAATGTGTAATCATAAAAAATGTGATTATAATCAAACTAGTAATGACAAGTGAAAAATATAATCAAATGGCGCTTAAAAAAAGAAAAACATAAAAACAAAACAAAATTATATATAAACTGCCAGAATAAATAAAACACCACGTGAAATAGTGTCCGTGAGATGATACCAAAAACAAATCTTCATTAGTATTTGTGTAAATTCAAAGAAAAAATGTGATTAAATCTTCCAAAGCAAAAAATGTCCACCAACAAATCTTCAATAGAATAATCAAATATGTCTTCCACCACACCAACTCGTGTTCCCTCTCCCAATGAGACCGCACTCACCGATGGTATTGCCTCGCACTCTCGTGGTTGGCAAATATGGCGATTACCCCACCTGGGTTATCTGTGCGATCAATCCAAACTTGCAAACTCCATGTGAAAAAAATAAAAAATGTGCCTCCACATAGCGTGATACTGTGATAAAACTTATTTATTAAAATTCAACGTCACTCACACTTCAATGTTTCAACTTACAAAAACACAAAGTGATAAAGCCAAATCCAGCACACAATCCACTGCAACTTTTGGATATCAGATGAGCCGACAGAGCGCACATATGATCACCAATGGGTGAAACAACTAGGTAGAAAAACTGGGTAACAAGTGATCTCACACCCCTCGCAGCTCTGCTCCTGGTGTGGGTTCTTTCTCCGGGAGTCACTTCAGTGAGGTTGCCGGGTAGTGATCTCAAACAATAGTGGTGATGGAGGAGACAGCACACCAATTCAAACGATTTAA
This sequence comes from Lithobates sylvaticus, assembly GCA_028564925.1. Lineage (NCBI taxonomy): Eukaryota > Metazoa > Chordata > Amphibia > Anura > Ranidae > Lithobates > Lithobates sylvaticus. The sequence continues at coordinate 432,625,224 of CM053030.1, forward strand.
ACACAAAGATTGAAAAATTGAGTATCTCAGTGTCCGTGTGGCTACACCCTTGACATGTTTCGTCGGTATGACTTCTTCAAAAAGGGGAGTTGGCCACACAGACACTGAACGCTTACCTAAATAATGATGAGAACGATCACATGATCGCGATGGACCAATTGCTTATAGAAACTCATGTGCGGATGATTCTCTCAATCATGCCCCCTTGTTCATCCCATAGGCCCAGCTGGGTCACGTTCATGGCATTTTTATTATTTTTTTACTAGTAATGCGACATTATGGCAAAAAAAAATGGGCACGTGTGACACATTTTTGGGACCATTGCATTTATACAGCGATCAGTGCTATAAAAATGCACTGATTACTGTGTAAATGTCACTGGCAGGGAAGGGGGTAACACTAGAGGGGGTTCAAGGGGTTAAATGTGTTACCTAGGGAGTGATTCTAACTGTGGGGGCATGGGACTGCTTGGGTGAGGAGAGTGATCGTTGTTCATACTTAGTATGAACAACAGATCGCTCTCCTCACCCCTGACAGCACGAGATCTGTCTGTTTACATTGACAGATCTCCATTCTGTCTCTGTGTGGAGCGATCGCAGGTGCCAGGCGGTCATTGCAACCCCCGGGCGCGCACATCAGCTCCGGCGGCATGCGGCGCACGTGCCTTCACGGTGTGCGTACGCCCCCTAGTGGTCAAAAGGTGAACCGACGTACAGCTACGAGGGTTCGCCCAGGGGAGACAACCTGACGCAGTATAACTAAAAAAGGTAAATGGGTAATGTCAACACCCACACTATCACTTACCTGGTGACAACTGGAATGTTGTGACGGCCTCTCTTGCACCTACTGCACAACACTCGCTGGTGAAGTCCACTCTTAGTTGGATGAAGCTGGGGGTTGCAGTCCCTAGAAACAGGATACTGAAGCAGCTTGGCACCAGAGCAGGATATGATAGCAGAACAGATATGCAGGCACTAGGCATGGGCCGAACACCCCCCAGTTCGGTTCGCACCAGAACATACCGAACAGGCAAAAAATTTGGCAGAACACACGAACACCATTAAAGTCTATGGGACACGAACATGAATAATCAAAAGTGCTAATTTTAAAGGCTTTTATGAATGGTATTATCATAAAAAGTGTTTGGGGAACTGGGTCCTGCCCCAGGGGACATGTATCAATGCAAAAAAAAGTTTTTTCGGGAGCAGTGATTTTAATAATGCTTAAAGTGAAACAATAAAAGTAAAATATTCCTTTAAATTTCGAACCTGGGGGGTGTCTATAGTATGCCTATAAAGTGGCACATTTTTCCTGTGTTTAGAACAGTCCCTGCACAAAATGACCTTTCTAAAAGGAAAAAAAGTCATTTAATAGTACTAGTGGCTATAAAGTCATTGAAAAAAGGCATGGGATCCCCCACAGTCCATTACCAGACCCTTCAGGTCTGTTTTTTTTAAGGGGAACCCTGCACCAAAATTTTTAAATAAGTGGCGTGGGGGTCCCCCCAAAAATCCAAGTATGCAACCTGGCAGGTCACAGGAAAAGAGGGGGGCAAGAGAGCGCCCCCCCTCCTGAACCGTACCAGGCCACATGCCCTCAACATGGGGAGGGTACTTTTGGGTAGCCCCCCCAAAGCCCCTTGTCCCCATGTTGATGGGGACAAGGGCCTCATCCCCACAACCCTTGCCCAGTGGTTGTGGGGGTCTGCCGGCGGGGGGCTTATCGGAATCTGGAAGCCCCATTTTAACAAAGGGACCCCTAGATCCCGCCCCCCCTGTTTGAAATGGTAACGGGTACATTGTACCCCTATTATTTCACAAAATAGTGTCAAAATTAAAAAAAAACACAAGATACACTTTGGGGCAAGTCTTTTATTAAAAAATTTAAAAATAAAAATGTCCCACGAAGTCCATTCATCTTCTTCTCTCGCTCGCCGATGGACCGAAAAATAAAGAAATAAAAACCAGCAAGCTGCCACCAATCTGCCTCCATGGGAGGCACCCGCTGTATGAAGTGTCCTCTCAGGTGACAGTTCTTTTATAAATGAGGGCGGTGACATACCCGGGTGACCCTGCCCCCCTCTGATGCACAGGGACTTCTCCATGGCTTTCCCCAGGCATCAGAGGGGGACGGGGATCAAGCAGATGTGTAGTCAAAGAACAAGCCAAGGTCTGTTACGATTGGTAGGGAAGAGTGACAGCAGCAGGAGTGACAAGAGCAAGATATTGGCTGAGGGAGCACAATAATCTGGCAAACAGGAAGTAGAGACACATGGCTTAAATCAGGAAGTTTATGGGAGGAGCACAGGGTTCAAGGTTCAAGACAAACAAAGTTCAAGGTAAGATCATTCGAGGAATTATTCAGAGAACTGTCCAGTGTTCCAGGTGGCTCAGTAAGAAGAAATACTGCCAGACCCAGCAGAGAGTCCCAGATTTAAATCCAGGCCCTGACACCTCCACGTTTTTGTCTTGATGTCACAGGGACAGGAAGTGAGAGAAAATATACCCAATGAAGACAGTCACAATCTGACATGAATTGTAATTATTTGTATTGTATCCAAAAATAAAAGAAATACAATTATAAAAGGATACCCATGTTCTCCTTATCCCTATACTCTTTGAAATCTCAGCAGCTGCTCAGAAGTTTACCCCCAAAACACTAATTAAAATATTTAACAGAGAAAAGCAGTGCTCAAAAATAAATGAATCACATTGTCTAACATTATCTGGTGCGTGAGACACTCCAAAGAGCACTGGCACTGGAGCACAAGAGGGTTTTTTGCTTCAAACGGAGCACTTGGATTGTGGACTTTACAACCTTTTTTATTGTGTGGAATTATGTATTAATGAATATTGTTTTTGTTTTTTTTTGCACTATATACAGTGCCTTAAAAAAATATCCATACCCCTTGAAATTATCCACATTTTGTCATGTTACAACAAAAAACGTAAATGTGTTTTATTGCAATTTTATGTGCTAGACATACAGTGGTGTGAACACAAAATGCAATTTGTAAATGAAGGTGTTTATTATTAAAGGTGAAAAAAAAATCCAAACCATCATGGCCCAAAATCATGCCGAGACCCAAAGAAATTCAGGAACAATTGCGAAAGAAAGTCATTGAGATCTATCAGTCTGGAAAGGGTCATAAAGCCATTTCCAAAGCTTTGGGAATCCAGCGAACAACAGTCCAAGGAACTGCAGGCCTCAAGAGCGCAGCGACGACTCATCCAAGGTCAGCGTTCATGCCTCCACCATCAGGAAAAGACTGGGCAAAAATGGCCTGCATGGCAGAGTTCCAAGGAGAAAACCACTGCTGAGCAAAAAGAACATCAAAGCTCGTCTCATTTCTCCACAACACATCTTAATGATCCCCAAGACTTTTGCGACAACATTCTGTGGACCGATGAGACAAAAGTGGAACTCTTTGGAAGGTGTGTGTCCAAGTATATCTGGCGTAGAAGGAACACTGCATTTCAGAAAAAGAACATTATACCAACAGTAAAATATGGTGGTGGTAGTGTGATGGTCTGGGGCTGTTTTGCTGCTTCAGGACCTGGAAGACTTGCCGTGATAAAAGGAACTATGAATTCTGCTGTCTACCAAGAGATCCTGAAGGAGAATGTCCAACCATCTGTTCGTGTACTCAAGCTGAAACGAACTTGGGTTCTGCAGCAGGACAATGATCCTAAACACACCAGCAAGTCCACCACCGAATGGCTGAAGAAAAACAAAATGAAGACTTTGGAGTGGCCTAGCCAAAGTCCTGACCTGAATCCTATTGAGATGTTGTGGTATGACCTTAAAAAGGCCGTTCATGCTCGAAAACCCTCTAATGTAACTGAATTAGGACAATTCTGCAAAGATGAGTGGGCCAAAATTCCTCCAGGACGCTGTAAAAGCCTCATTGCACGTTATCGCAAACGCTTGGTTGCAGTTGTTGCTGCTAAGGGTGGCCCAACCAGTTATTAGGTTTAGGGGGCAATCACTTTTTCACACAGGGCCATGATGGTTTGGATTTTTTTTCACCTTTAATAATAAACACCTTCATTTACAAATTGCATTTTGTGTTTACTTGTGTTGTCCTTGACTATTGTTTAAATTGGTTTGATGTTCCGAAACACTTAAGTGTGACAAACATGCAAAGGAACAGGAAATGAGGAAGGGGCAAACACTTTTTCACACCACTGTAAAAGACACAAAGTGACACATAATAGTGAAGTGGAAGGAAATGATAAATGGTTTTCATTTTTTTTTACAAATAAGTATGTGAAAAGTGTGGTGTGCATTTGTATTCAGCCCCCCAAGTCAATCCTTTGTAGAACCATCTTTCGCTGCAATTACAGCTGCAAGACATTTTGAAAGTGAAATTTTTGCCTATTCTTATTTGCAAAATAGCTCAAACTCTGTAAGATTGGATGGAGAGCATCTGTGAAGAGCACTTTTCAAGTCTTGCCACAGATTCTTAATTGGATTTAGGTCTGGACTTTGACTGGGCCATTCTAACACATGAATATGCTTTGATCTAAACCTTTCAATTGTAGCTAGGGCTGTATGTTTAGGGTCATTGTCCTGCTGGAAGGTGAACCTCTGCCCCAGTCTCATGTCTTTTACAGACTCTAACAGGTTTTCTTCTAAGATTGCCCGGTATTTGGCTCCATCCATCTTCCCATCAACTCTGACCAGCTTCCCTGTCCCTGCTGAAGTAAAGCATCCCCACAACATGATGTTGCTCCCACCATGTTTCACGGTGGGGATGGTGTGTTCAGCGTGATGTGCAGTGTTACATTTCTGCCACACAAACTTTTTGGCCTAACAGCAAAATGCTAATTTTTGTCTCATCTGACCAGAGCACCTTCTTTCACATGTTTGCTGTGTCCCCCACATGGCTTCACACAAACTGAAAATGGGACTTCTTATGGATTTCTTTCAAGAATGGCTTTCTTCTTGCCACTTTTGCATAAAGGCCAGATTTGTGGAGTGCACGACTAATAGTTGTCCTGTGGACAGATTCTCCCACCTGAGCTGTGGATCTCTGCAGCTCCTCCAGAGTTACCATGGGCCTCTTGGCTGTTTCTCTGATCAATGTACTCCTTGCCCGGCCTGTCAGTTTTGGTGGACAGCCATGTCTTGGTAGGTTAGCAGTTATGCCATACAGCTGTATTAATACTGAGAATAAATTACACACAGGTGGACTCTTTTTACTACTTAGGTGACTTCTAAAGGCAATTTGTTCCACTAAATTTTAGTTAGGGGTATCAGAATAAAGGGGGCTGAATACAAATGCACACCACACTTTTCAGATATTTATTTAAAAAAAAATTGAAAACCATTTATCATTTTCCTTCCACTTTACAATTATGTGCCACTTTGTGTTTGTCTATCGCATAAAATCCCAATAAAATACGTTTATGTTTTTGGTTGTAACATGACAAAATGTGGAAATTTTCAAGGGGTATGAATACTTCTTCAGGGCACTGTATTCTGCTTTTGCACAAGCAAAATAGATAAGGATTTTTGAGCAGTATTACAAATAAAGTATATTGATTTTATTTATTTAAGGTTTATAGCCTTATAGGGTATGATTCACTAATTTTTAAGCGCTGCTTTTCTTTGTTAAATATAAAAATATAAAATAAAAGAATGGCTGGAATTAGGTATTAAAGAGCAATCTTGCAATTTCTGTTTTTTCCTTTCTAGTTGCACTGTTTGGAATAAATAGACCTATTCAAGAAAGTGTTTAGGCTTGTAGTGCTAACACACGTAGCCTTCATTTTTTATGTTTTTATTCCTGGCTGGATTAATCTTGAAATGTTCATGTTGAGATCTCTGGGTCAGCCTTCCAAAAGTTCATTTTTCCAAATAAGCTAACAAAGCATCACAAGTACGTTATATAATACATTTATGCACAAAGGGTTTAATTTTATACTTAATAAATTTAAACTTAGTTTTTCCACTGAAACCAAGTGACAAAAAACATTTTAATTTCATAGCAAGTACTCTCCTATCCATCTGTTTGCTTTGATGTTCTGTATACGTATTATTTATATGAATGTAGGTTTATGAGTTTCAACTACAGTCAGTGTGCTATAAAGCATGATACTGACATTTAAGTGGTGACAGTGAAGAAGACAAGAAGAAAATGGTCTCCAGTGCTGAGGTTTATCAGAAAAAAAGCTCTTTGTTACATTTTGACACCACTTGCTTTTGAAAGGTTTTATGTGGATTGGACTTTAATGTACGTATTGTATTACGCATTAGAAGCATATTTGGTATATTGTTCCTTTCTGCAATGCAAACAGGTATTTCTGCATTATCATCATAAAAGGAAAAAAGCCAGACGCTATTGCGTTTCGCTCAAAAGAGCCTTTGTGTCTGTCTACAACTAAATGCATCCTAAAACATAGGAGATGTGTCTATACCAAATGCTGATTTTGTGGTTTGTTTGAGTAACTCATCAGACAGCATGTTGAGATTTTTTAGGCTCATGGAGCACGAGAAATCATGTTGTTTTTCCAATTGTTTATTCAATTTGACTGCTAAAGGGCAAAGTGCTCACTGTTAGCTGTGGTTACTGTCATAGCAATATAGGCAACTGCCACTATAAAAAAAAGAGGGTATGGAAATTCTACCACCAATACAGACTTCTTCCATCATGTTCCAGTCAATCAACATCTTTATTACTGATTGAACTGCTGTTGTTTTCACCTTTTAATCTATGTGAAACAAGATGTACAAAGGTATCACCAAAAGCTCTTGTTTCAATGTGCAATTAAACCTTCAATATGTGTGTCTCTTTTAGCATTGTAATTATTCATACAGTAATGTTATGATTTTTAGGTGAATTTCCCTTGCAAATGCCTTAATATTTGTTTTCTCCTTTAGGTATTTCCCACTCTTCTCTCCAGTGCTCTGTGCTAGTATAGATGAGTAATGACCATATACTTCATTACGAATGTCCTTACACAGACTGGTATTGCACAGGAAGAGATGGGATGCATCTAGCAAGGTCTATTCAATTAGTGAGTGCACTGAGTCAAACTGGTGCCTATTGGACTGCACAGTCATGCCTAATCACACTTGCTATAACAGGAAAGTGGAAGATGTTAGTACAACTCATGTAATGCTGGGAGCGAGTGTGTTATAGTTTTAACATCCTAGCAACAAGACAGAATGTGTGTAAGCAAGTGTTAGTTTTCCTTTTTAGGGAGACCATTCCCCTGGGTGATGCTAGTGGGTGGAATACTATGCCCTTTAAAATTTGATGTGAGTAGGGCCCTGGGAAGAAGGTGGATGGGAGCTGACTACCCCTGGACCACAGCATGTAGGTTTGTAGCCTGGAAAATAGTAAGCCTTCTGGGCCTAGGCCCAGAGAGTTGCAAGACCTGGATCATCTGCTGGTGGCACTTCGGTTCCCTGGGCGGAGGGTTATAATTCCAGTGTCCACCAGCCGGTGTCTCCCAGCAGATTCCAGTAATCAGTTTCCACCTGATGCTGGCTGCTGGGAGGGTATTTAGGTCCTCCCCTATTAGTGCCTTTCACTCCAGTGTTTTGCTGCTGCCAGATCCTGTTGCCATTTATCCTGATCTTGCTCCTGCCCTGTTCCCAGTACCCTGCTGCCTTGTACCTGCTCTCCCTTGTTCCTGGTGCCAGTCTTGCTTCCCCCTTCCCATCTGCTCCCTGCACCTCCAGTTTTCCATGCCCTGCTGTGTTCCACATTTTGTATACTGTATATAGTTAGTTGTTAATTAGGCTTCTGTTTATTAGTTATTAGTCAACTATTCTTTTACCGGGATTTTTGCTTTACTTCCATTTTCATGTTTGCTGTGTGCTGGTGTTTGGAAAGATTTTGTTTCAGTATAAAAAAAACTTACTTAATGCATGCACAGTCTAGTCCCAGTTTCCTGACTGTAGCTATGCAGATTTGGTCAACTCTACTGCCGATTTCAAATGAGTCACAGCTAGAACAATATAATTTTACAAAGCTGCACAGTTGTTTAATATCTACTGGGGCCCATTGACTGCATAGGCTCCTGTATGAGAAAGGTGAACTAAGGGCCAATTCACACCATGCTCACACATGAATCGCATAGGAACATGCTGTGCGTTCCTTTGCGATTCACATGTGGTTCTGTGGGGTGCGATTTCAGCTCAGAATGCACTAAAACTGCACCACACCAAAACATAGTGCTTGCACTACATTTTAAAATGCACTGTAATCGGATCGCATGGTACAATAGTGTGTTTTGCACGCAGTCTGAATTGCACAGGAATGCACAGTTCATTCCTGTGCAATTTATGTGCAGGCATGGTGTGAACCGGGCCTTAGTCTTTAAGTATCTTTATTTTAATCAAGTGACTATAACTTTTAAATCTTATTGGACTCAACTGAAAATAACTATCACTTTTTTGGTAATACTGTATGTATCCTTATCTCTGGTGTTACCTTTATTAAATGAGCCTGTTGTGTTGTACGAGGTTGCATGGACTATTATTTTGCACAGTACAGACCACCATGTAAGAGGAAGGAGAGAAGTAGCAATGTTTCTAGAACTATAATTAGTCTTCTGACTCCTCTCAACATTACATGCACCCCTTTCACCTATAATTATTTTTCTGAATTTACTTGCAAATGTTGAGAGGTGGACAGACTAGGAGAACAACACTATCATGGTATACAAAGGTTGAGGCTGCCCCATTCACCCTGCTGTCCAAGACATTGGCCCATAAGTACGTTATGATAAATAGAACCCTTTTTATTAATCTAACTGGAAAAAAAAACAAAATACATCTGTTATAAAAAGTAGGAGCTGTAAATAAGCATAAGCCTGTTCAATCAGAGTCATGTCAATTAGCTGATCCATGCAAAATACCCAATAAACATCTTCTTCCAACAATGGCAATAGCACACATACAAGAAAAGAAACCTCTAATTATTTTCTGAAAGACCTCAATACTATAAAGGGTCATTGCACTTTTTTGCAATCTGAAAAATGTTCAGGTCTTTTACTTTGCTGCCAGATAGGTTGTCTGTTTCCATTCCATCAATGCTACAGTGTCTCAGACTTACTTTCCCACTATTTAATTAGACTTCAGCTATCAAAAAAAGATATGATGTCTGTGTTTGGGTGCATTGGATTACATTCTGTGGACTATGATGTCATTACCTGAGTGCCATGTCTTGTCTGTTCTCCAAGTTTTGCCTACTTAGTTATTACTGCCTTTATAATGTGTGTGCGTGTGTATATGTGTGTGAGTGTGTGGTGTGGTGGGGGTTCTGGTGTAAAAAAAAGATGTCAGTAATTTTTAACGATAAACATGTATACTTACATAATGTCTGGTTGAACATCTCCTCGTCCCATTTACTTCTGCAGTCCTTCAGCAGTACCTGTTCAGTAGGATACAAACCAATTCCCCACAACTTGTATCACATTTGCAACTCCCTTTGAATGTACAAAATTGATATTCAGATGCACAAAATAGAATTTCAACCCAAGTGTACTGTGGTTTGATGTGCACCATATATAGAGGAAAAAAACGCGCTAACAAATATACATATATGGGGGCAGGCTACTGCTCAATGTGGGATACACGCACAAGAATACATAGAATAAAAAAGGAGCTGCGCCAATAGCAAATAAAAATACAATTACATAAAAATAACTATTATAAATGTTGAGGCTGAGTGTATCCCAACACATAGGATGACCCAATGGTGAGAACCTTAGCCACACTTAGTCACCCTCAACAGTGACAAGAGGTCCCAGTCTCTGTCCACACAGTAACCAGTCCCCACAATGAAAAATAGATGACTCAAAAAGTCCAAATAGCAATCATGGGATTCTTCAGGTTGAAGCAGTAATACAGGCAAGGTGATCCTGGCATCCGAAAGTAAGTAAGTAGAAGGAAAAAAAACCTCAGTGACTTGTATATCACCATTGGGTCATCCTATGTGTTGGGATACACTCAGCCTCAACATTTATAATAGTTATTTTTATGTAATTGTATTTTTATTTGCTATTGGCGCAGCTCCTTTTTTATTCTATTTGATACCATGTTTCAGGCCGCAATAATCACAATCACGCATATGAGTTGATTTACTAAAACTGGAGAGTGCAAAATCTGGTGCGGCTCTGCATAGAAGCCAATCAGCTTCCAGTTTTTTTTTTTTTTTTTTGCCAAAGCCTATCTGAACAAGCTAATGTTAGAAGTTGATTGGCACAACTGCACCAGATTTTGCACTCTACAGTTTTAGTACATCAACCCCATAGTGTTCCTGGCAAGGTCCACCGTCTAGATTGGAATGCTCAGAGGGCATGAACCCAAATATATACTGTATGTTGAAATCAGCCTGATACAGTCTATAGCAACAGTAGCTGAGCTGAAAAGTTGAGTTCAGAACATCAGACCCATGTTGGAGTTGATAGAGCTGACCACCAATAAGGACACCAGAAAAAAACATACTCTGTCCCATTCTATTTAAAATGTAAAAATCCAGTTACTCAGTAAGAGATCCATTATGTCTTTATTTTGAACAAACAAATGCATTCAGAAAGATGACTGGGAGTTAAATACACAGAGGAGATTTAATTTTTAAATATATATTATAAGCTATACAAAATATTTGTTTCCTGCTTTCAAAAATATATTGTTTGGTAAAACTTTTAGAGCCGGTTCACATATGTTTTGGTCATGATTTTATTGCGATTTTTAAAAGGACTCCGGTGCTGTTTTGTTCACCGCACCGGTAAAATACTTGAAATCGCACCTAAACTGGACTGAAAAACATACATGACTCTTTTTAAAAACTGTGGCCGGCCTGAACATATGTGAACCAGCTCCATAGAAAGCCGGTTCGGTTCACATGTCATGCAAATTGCATGCGTTTCAAATTGCATCCAATTGGCAAATATGTGAACCGTGCCTTACAGAGCTTTCAAGGAAATAAAAGCATAGCCATCTAAGGTGCAGAATTTGAAAACGCATAGAGGGTTAATCAGCTATAATAATTACGTAATTCCAACCTATAAGTTATAAAATAGATAAAAACAAAAATTATTATTTCCTGTTGATTATTGGATGGATAAAAAAAATCTCCATGTGTTGGCCTATTCTGTGATTAATGTTAAAGAAAATATTTCTGAACCATAATATGTTATTTTGATTTAACTTGTTATTTGATGTTTTCTTCTTTGTTAATATTGCTCAGACAGCTGCATTTGCCATCGTAGCATGACACATCATAACTCACCCTGGCTACTGCAGAAAACTCCCTCTGTACAACGGGATACATCTCATTTTAAATTACACTCATAAATTTGCTCTGCTACTCAGAACATATAAACCACATCTTCTATATACAGTATCTCATAAAATCTTGTTAATGAAAAAATGGTCTAAGAAACCTTGTGGAATGTTTGCACCACCCTAGTTAGAAAATAGCCAGACGAGTATGATCTACAAAGAGAAACAACTGTTGGGTTCATGGACTTAGATTGTTCTCTAGAGCAAATTCATGTAAATGCATATACGCACATAGTTGCCATCATTTAAAAAAACATTTCCAGAGGCACCTTTTTTTTAAGTGTCGAAAAAGTAATAAAAACACACAGTATTTGACAAGTCCTGTATTAAAAAAAAATAAAGAATAGTGTCCCCCAATGTACAGTGGCAGCTGGTGCTCAAAATTTTTGGGGGGGGGCGCAAACAAACTGAAAAATTCAGAAAAAAACCCAATCAATTGCAGCCTCACTGTGCCATCAAACGCTGCCACTGTGCCCATTAAATGCTGCCACTGTGCCCCAAATGCTGCCACTGTTCCCATCTAACGCTGCCACTGTGCCCCAAATGCTGCCACTGTGCCCGTTAAATGCTGCCACTGTGCCTCAAGTGCTGCCACTGTGCCCCATGTGCTGCCACTGTGCCCCAAATGCTGCCAGTGTGCCAATTAAATGCTGCCACTGTGCCCCAAGTGCTGCCATTGTGCCTCAAATGCGGCCACTGTGCCCATTAAATGCTGCCACTGTGCCCCAAATGCTGCCACTGTGCCAATTAAATGCTGCCACTGTGCCAATTAAATGCTGCCACTGTGCCCCAAGTGCTGCCATTGTGCCTCATGTGCTGTCACTGTGCCTCAAATGCTGCCACTGTGCCCATTAAATGCTGCCACTGTGCCCCAAGTGCTGCCAATGTGCCCCAACTGCTGCCACTGTGCCCAAGTGCTGCCAATGTGCCCCCCACCCGCCATCTGCCCGGCACTTACCTTGTCTTAGTGTGCAGCGGCCTAGACATCCAATCACAGCGCCTGTGATTTCAGCCAATCAGGTGACAGGTAACAGACCCGGCAACCTGATTACCTGAAAGGCGGGTCAGTGTTAGGGAAGTGATGTATTCGCTTCTTTAACACAATACTGTGTAAACAGCGAACGCACAGCATTGCGCCTGCTGTTTACACTTTTGGAAGCCTATTAGAGCCCACTGCTCTAATCAGGACGTCTATTAGAGCTGACAGCTCTAATTGGGCGCTTCCAAAGAAACCCTGCGGCTGTAATTCAGATGCCCGGCGCCCGACAAGGGGGCAGCAGCGGTGACAATAGCTAGATTCATATTGGTGATAGAGCGGTGCAGGAGAGTGGCACTCCTGCGCCCTCTATGGACACACTGCCACTGCCAATGTAAATCTTTTAAAGATTTACTTTTTTTACACTTTTTTGGTGAATGGGTAGGGGTACTATGTACCTGTTACTCATTCACATGGGGGCTGGGGGCCTCCTTGTTAAAGGGGGCTTCCAGATCCCGATAAGCCCCCATGCCTGCAGACCCCTACAACCACCGTTGAGAACATGTGGCCTGGAATGGCTCAGGAGGGGGGGGGGGGTGGCGCTCGCATGCATGCCTGGATAAGGGACTGGTATAGCAACATTAAAATCACTGCTCCTGAAAAAATATGATTGTTTTACAATAGTTTTTATGGCCAATTACTTGCATATAAGCCTTCAAAGTGGGCACTTGATTTTTCCTATTCGGCTCCAATAGACTTCCATGGGGTCCGCCATTCGGGTTAGAACTTTTCCCCTGTTTGGGAGTTCTGCTGCATATCGAACAGGAGGGGGGGTGGGGGGCGTTCGGCCCATCTCTACTGAATCTAAACACGCCTGACAGGAGAAAAGCATTCAGAAGAGCATAGTGTGCAAGAGGCCTTAAACAGAACATCAGAGCTAGCGTAAGGATTTCCACATTCACAGTCAACCAGTGCTGACAGTTTTATCAGTTTATCTTATTTCAGAAATATGAGTTGATGGATTTAATATGGAGCTTTGATATCAAAATTTCTGTTTTTTGTATTTAGTGCTGAAATACCTAGACATCTTTTGTAAGTTTTGATTCATTCCAACTGCTATTTCTTAAATATGAGTATGTAGAAGACAGATTAATGAGATATCAGGTCATAGATGTTTATAGAAGAATTTATTTGCATACGTTGTAAAGTTTATAATACAGTATGCTTGCATGCATTCAGATTTTGGAGTCAGCTATAGACCATATGTTAAATATATGTAAAATAGGCAAATAGTGGTTTAATAGGATTAAGAAGGCTAGTCAACATGAGCATTTGAGATTAGTGAGAGGTCAGTTGGAGATTAGGTCAGGTTAGTTTGAGTGTATACTCTTTTCAAAAGATCCAATTCAAAATTCAAATACTGCATTCTATACCCCATATTCCTTTACAAATGGATGTGATGATGTCATAAGTAAAACAGAAATAGTCAGTGTACACAAGCCTGGATGACAGGGTATCAGTCGATCTTAAAGCAGACCTTCAGTCATTTTTTAAACTTTCCATCTATTAAATCTTCTGTCCTTGTTGTTTTAACTTTTGATAGTAAAACATTTTTTTTTCTGCCAGTAAATACCTTATATAGCCCACTTCCTGTTTCTTGTCTGGTCATTGGCCTAGGCTTATGACATCATGCACAGCTCTCTCTTACTCTTGTGAGAGTTTGCCAGGAAGGGAGGGGGGATGAGTCATAAGAGGGTCAATGAAAGCTGCAGGGCTGCAGAGCTGGAGGTGTGTAAATCCAGTAAGTAAACAGGCAGCAGCTTCAGCTGCCCACAGTTAAAATTAGTGGCGGGAGATTTCTGCAGCATATTTGGCAAGTACAGAATCACAGTATATATAAAATAATATGCAAAGTGGTTGGAGGGAAGCTTCAGAACAGCAAAGATGTTTTTATTACAAATTATGTAAGCAGACTGCAGTTCCTCTTTAAGTTAGGCACACATATAACAATCTGATTATACAATTTCTATAAAAAATCTTAAAGGGTTAGTTCATCTTTAATGGTAATTTTCCAAAAATACCCCATGCATTTCAACAGCCAAACACATTATATACCATTCCTCCACCATTCCAATAGTTTTTCCTGTCCCCCACCATTCATGTAAGCCATGTGCAGTCTGTCTGAAGGGTGAACTATTGGTAAGTCTACAGGAGATTGCAAAATATGAATAAGATGAGTATGATCAACAAGAGAAGCCATCACTTATAGAAGTTTCGCGAGAAAATAAAACACTACACACCGAATCGCAGTCTTCGATCGGCTAATCAAAATCTTCTCCTCATTCCTAAATCCCGCTACAAATCAAAGGGGGAACGGAGATTCGCTGTCCAAGGACCACGGCTATGGAATGCTCTACCAACCGACATTCGCATGGAAGAAAACCATCAGGCTTTCAGGAAGAAACTCAAGACGCACCTCTTCTAGAAGCTCGACAACCAAATGCCAATACAGCGCCTTGAGGCGATTCAGTTCGCATTGTAGCGCTATACAAGTTATTCATTCATTCATTCATTCATAATGTATAGATGGTAACTGAGAACTAGCCTTATTGTAGGACACTGGCTTGAGGTTATGTAGCACACCCCCAAAGGGACTGCTGATGAACTTGGATCCCCCACTCCTGCACAGCCAGGAACAATGGATTTTCAGAAGCACCCAGAGTCAGAGAACAGTCTGCAGCTTTTTTTTTATATTTATTTGAGGGTTGATAACTTGGAAAGGGATGGGAGGTTATGAGATGCCCACTTGACTTCGGCAAAACTTTCAACAAGACTTCAGGGACATCTTCCTATATATACACACATATATACAGTCTCCTTCACTTTCCTCCTGCACACACTTATTTGCTCCAGCTAACTTACTTAAATGATCTGACAGGCTCCCAGTCAGATTTAGCAATAGCCCTTTACAGACAGGAACTCGTAACCCCTTTTTTTGTAGCTCATTTGCAGTGAAACAGCTTGTAGCTTCTCCTCTGTGGCCACTGATCCCAGAACCACATCTTCAGGCACTGCCAACCCTCCTGGCTGCAGCTGTCCCTTTCACTAACCCTCCAGGCTCACCCTCCACACCAGTCCACTCGACTGACTCTTCACCAGGCCACCCGGCTGACTCTCAGGGGATCTCTAGGGAAAGGCTGAAGACTTAAGCACACTGCTGTCTTCAAGGGAGACTGGCTAAATGTGTCAGTCCCCCTCTTTGTTAGTCCCCACAGAGTTGCTCTACTCACTCTGTCCTCTCTTGCTATCGTGCCTCCAGAAAAGACTTCCTCCTGTGTGGTATGGCAAGATCCTTCCAGCACCCGAGCCCAGGCCCAGGCCCAGGGCAGGACACCCCCCCTAGACTAGGGGAACCCCTGAGAGCCACCGACAGGCTTCTTGACACTGTATCTTTATCTGCCACACAACTGCACCTGCTTGTATGGCCCATGGCTATATATGAAGTGGTCTCAGCCCCCTGTCAGCCCACCACTGAGAAAATATGCATGGCAGCTCCTCCGCCCTCTAATTCTAGAAGATTCTCCAACCTTCTAGGCAGGCTTCAGAGAGCTGCCAGGATGAGACATCCAAGCCTGAACTGTACTGAACCCTGACCCAGGTTCCATAGCTCAGCCTTAGCCCTGAGCTAAACTACAATTTACCTACTCTATCATCTAGCACACACTAGAGGGTGCTACAGTTATTTAACAGAACAGGTAATTTAACAAATCTAACAAGGAGTAATTATAACTTGCAAGCTACTAAACAGGTGCAAAGTTAGAAACATAAATGCAAAACAGGTTTTGGATAGGAAAAAACATGCATACACAAAATAATAATACAAAAATGGGTTGATAATTGCAAAGAGCATGCATATGCTCTAGAGTCTGATTATGAAAACTGCACAAACATACACTTTGGGAGGAGAGGAGAGGAGAGGAGAGGAGGATGGAAAAGCAGTAGAGGGGGAAGATAACAGAGGAAAGGAAAAGAGAAGAGGGGGAGAGGAAAGAAGAAGAAAATGAATATAATGAGAGAGAAAGGAGGAGAGGAGAAGACAGGACAGGTCAAGGGGACGGGAGATGGAAAAGGAGAGAAGGGGAGGACAACAGAGGGAAGGAGATGAGAAAGTAGGAGGAAAAAGAAGAAAATGAATAGAAGGAGAGAGAAAAGTGAAGATATGGGGAGGACAAGGGAGGAAAGAGAGGAAAAGAGATAGGAGTAGAGCGGAGAGAAGAGAACGAGAGAGAAAGAGAACGAGAGAGAAAGAAAAAAAAAAATTGAGAAAAGGGAAGAGTAGAAGGAAGAGGAGAGGAAAAGGGTGAGGACAGATAAAAGTGGAGAAGAGCTTATAAGGGAGAGGAGAAGAAAGAAAAGAAGATAAGAGAATTAAGTAGAAGGAAGGGAGAACAAGAAAAGAGAAAGGTGAAGTGGAATGGGAAGAAGGGGAAAAGGGGGACAGGGGAGAGGGCTAGGGAAAGGAGGGAAAGGGAAGGAAAGGGATCTATTTTCTTTCTTGCTTTTATGTTATGTTCTTTTTGAAAGAAAGCATCAAAGATCATTTTACAACCAAATGAATGCTGACTGGATTATTTGACATATTGGTTTAATGCATTTCCTTCAGTTTATTCATTATTGACTATATTGATATTTTGAGAGTAGACAATTTTATTGTTGTACTCCACAGTTGTATGAGATGTCTGAGAGGAAATCGTTTTTCTTTTTAATCCTGAAAACATGCAGTGCTTTCCTTGGAATGAGCATTTCTATTTGTACAACAGTAAAACTGTAGTCTGAGCATCAGTCACACATCTTCTACATAGTCATTTGCCTTCTAAATTGTCATGTTGGAAAAACAAATAAAAGCGTCTAATTTAAGAAACACATACCGCTAAAACAACTTTAAAAACCATGTAATTAAAAGTGAAAGTCCTAGGGCTACATTCCAGAATCCTCCATGTATAAGAATAGTAGAGTATCCGTTTTATTTTTGCAGAATTTGGATAAAACTGGAGCAAATGATACCACATGAAATATAATGAAAACAAGTGAAGGGATAATTCAGGGACCACTGACAATGAGTGCTTGTTTTTAGTGTAACAGCAAAATTGTTAAATATTCTTTTATACTCACCTCTACCAAGTAGTTCTTGGATTTAAATTAAATTTGCAACTAAAATCTAAACGTTGGCTGTCTAAGAGGAATTTGTTAGCACTGTTTATTGTGCCAAAGCAATACAAATAAATTACTTTGGTACATCATTTTATTAAAGGGGTTGTAAACCCTTGTGTTTTTTCACCTTAAGGCCCCTTTCACACTGGGGCAGTGGGTGCGTCAGCGGTAAAACGCTGCTATTTTTAGCGGTGCTTTACCATCAATTTTGCGGCGCTATTCGGCTGCTAGCGGGGTGCTTTTACCCCCGCTAACGGCCGAGAAAGGGTTAAAAACACTGCAAAGCGCTGCTGCCGGGGGTATAGATTTCAATGGGCAGGAGCGGTGAAGGAACGGTGTATACACCACTCCTTCACCACTCCAAAGATGTTACTAGCAGGACTTTTTTAGCATCCTGCCAGCACAGCGCTCCAGTGTGAAAGTCCTCGTTAGGGGACTAATAATTAAAAAATATTTGGTAAATAAGGTTATTGACGGTCATTCGTCCCACTCCCATCCGCATCCACGCATCGAGGGAGCAGCATCAAGCATCGCCAAAAAGCCACTGAACAAGGCCAAGGCAATCCGTGGAGACGATGGCAACCGCCACAGACACATCCAGAGTGGGTATGTGTAAATATTGTGAGCTGGAAACCCCCTAGGGGAAAACTATGTGAAAAAAATGTATGCAGTGACTGCACATGTAAATAATGTAAGCTGATGCTAAAAAGTGCTATGTGTTGAGGAAGTGAAATAAAGTAAATGCAGAGAATTAGAAGGTGAAAAAAAGGTGAATGAGAGGAAAAGTAATGGGGGAAAAAGAGATAAAAAACATATAATAAAAGCAAAAAATCAATAAGAACAAGATCAAAGGGAGAAAAGATAAAAAATAGGCGAAAAAAAAAAAGAAGAAAAAAAGATATGAAGAAATGACAATAAAAAATTTGAATGTGCCTGGTGTGAACAGTAAATGGCCATGATCCATAGGCGTGAATGTGGTCGCCTCATGTGCAAAGAAGTTATGTGTATCCTCCTGACTCTGGAGACCTATGTAGGTGTACCGTCACGGTCCCGCCCCCAGCGCCCAGCTGGGCAATTACAACAGAGGAGGGAGGAGCACTTTCACCTAGGCGGCTCAGCTATCCGGCGGTTAGCGCCCGCCCTACCCTCCAAAGTGTCAGCCTAGGATGACAAATGCACAGTTGGACGGTGCCACGAGGACGCCCCCCCACCCAGCCCCTAAAGCATGACGCCGGTGAGCAGGGACTGTGCCTCCGCCCCCCCGCATCACAGGGGGGCAGAAAAAAGGGAGGAGACCCACAGTACCAGTACAGTATGAACCACGGCCAAAAGAACATCGGACAGATCGGTGCGGCCAAACGCCCAGCCAAGGGTGCGCCGACGCAGACCCAAGCAGGACACAGCTGTTGTATCCAAGCAGGACACAGCAGCCAACAAATAATAAATAAAAAATCTAATAATAAAAACCAACTTGGTAATTTGTTAATTAAACAGAAAAAAAGGGGAATAAATATTTGTTGGAGAATTAAGCATAAAGCCATGAATGTTAATCACTGTGTCTACATTCAAAAAAAGATATGAAAAAATAAACTACTCCAGTGTATTTATATGTTGCATTTGTTTACATTAGGGCATCCCTCACAGGGCATTGGTCTTGTGCTGTGATTTCCCCAAGAGAGTGAGCCCAAGGTTTGCCCCACTGCAGACAACTGACATTAAGCACAAACCAAAGGTGAGGTACCAATTAACCTGACAGATGGCAGCTGGAAGTCCAAAAATTATGACATACAGATTTAGTTAGGAGACATGAAAGATGCAGGTCAATAACCAGATTATTCAGAAGAGAAGCATTGACCAGGACAAGGGTGGATGGAGCAGGGTACCAGGTACAGTATCAAAAGGGCAGAGGAAGCAGAAAAAGCAAACTTGAGTCATGCACAGGACACGGAAGACTGTGGATCAGGAACACTAGGAAACCATTTTGCTCAGGCATCTTGGTGATGCTGAATGCTTTTTTACATGTCATTTAGGCATCAGGTATTTGTTCAATTGTAGAAGAAAACAGAGCTCTAGAAGGAACTGCATGTGCAAAGGAAGAGACTTCAAGAACCTGATATACCATCATTGCAGTAGCTTGATCCAGTTGGTAGCGAGGAAGTCAACCAATGTAAGGACAAGGTTATTTTTTCACCAAGGTGAAAAGGCCAAAGTGTGCTCCTCCCTAGGAGCTCTATTTTAGGAACAGTTATCTGGCAGCCAGTAGAAGAGGAAGAGGAGTCAGTCCCGTTATCTGACAGTCAGTAGAAGATGAGGAGGAGTCAGTCCCGTTATATGGCAGTCATAGGAGACATTCGCTCTAGATGAATGGTCCTAAATGTCACTGTGTGCATCAAAATCATATGTAAATACTTCATTGATCAAAGCAAATTACAAGGTATTGCTTAGATGGTACATGGTACCGATGAGGATAGCATTGTTTGTCCCAGGGGCCTCCCCTCCTGCTTTCGAGGGTGCGGTATAGCAGGAACAGTGACCCATATATGGTGGTCCTGCCGCAAGGTAAAACGTTTTTGGATTCGCCTCTATAATTTCAACTTCTCACTACCACAGCGGAACTTAATTTAATCACCGCAGCAAGCTCTTCTGGGGCACCCGGTGGAAGGCACATCTAAACAGGCGAAAACCAATAACCTTTATATTTACGGCAGCTAGAATAGCAATTGCCAGATCATGGAAGACGCCCACGATCCCTTTCAACTTGGTAAAAAACAAGTCATGGATAATGATAAATGAACGCCTTTTGGCATGTTTCTTCCATTAGGGAACATTATATTTAATTCTAAAAAAAATTTTTTTTAAAAGAAAAAAAAAAAGTCGCTGCTGACTTTTAAAAAGTACACTTACCCTCCCAGGGCGCCCGCGATATCGTTAGTGGAGGCCGAGGGACATGTCCCTCGGCTATCCGGATCCACCGCCGCCATCCTGAGTAAGGGAAACGGCTTCTCGTTTCCTACTGCGCATGCGCGAGTCGGCGCGCGGCCTACTGCGCATGCGCGAGTCGGCGCGCGGCCAACTGCGCATGCGCGAGTCGTTTTGTGAATGGGTGTGTTGTGGGACACAGTTCCCACAACACACCGCGCCCCATTCACCTGAAGACGGAAGAAGAGAAGATCACCGCAGCGCTGGAGGAGGCAGATTAGGACGATCTAGCAACAGCCATTTCTGGTAATAAAAAAAAAATTTTTTCTTTTTTTTTTTTTTTAAATTGTTACTAACTTTCTCCCAATTTTTTATTTTCAGGGTGTCCCACCACTTTAATTCTGAAATGAAAAGGAAATACAAATACATAGGCCTCTCTGTGTATACATCTATTTTTAAATACTCTGTCTACCTTAAAGGGTAATGCCACTTTTGTGGGAAAAATAAAATGAGCAAATAAAAAAAAAAATATAGCATATACAATTGCGACACAAGGCATATTGTAATTGAATGTTATGCCCCGTACACACGATCGGACATTGATCGGACATTGCGACAACAAAATCCATGGATTTTTTCTGACTGATGTTGGATCAAACTTGCCTTGCATACACACGGTCACACAAAATTGGTCGCAAATTGCGAAGTCAAGAACGCGGTGACATACAACACGTACGACGAGATGAGAAAAATTAAGTTTAATAGCCAGTGCGGCTCTTCTGCTTGATTCCAAGCATGCGTGGAACGGATTTTGTTGTCGGAAAATTTGAGAACCAGATCTCAAATTTTGTGCGACGGAAATTCCGATGGAAAATGTCTGATGGAGCCTAAACACGGTCCGAATTTTCGACAAAAAGCTCCCATCTAACATTTTCCATCGGAAAAAAAAGACTATGTGTACGAAGCATTATTAAAAATTACCTATAATTTTTAATCTGCAGCTCTGTAATTTTCTGTAAAATTATGCAATATGGCTACCTGGAAGAATTCTGTACACAGATGGTGTACAGTGCGCCCTCCCAGAAAGGTAATTTTCTGCTTGTGTGATTGGCTTACTGACTTTCCCAGAAGTCCACACTAAGATACAACTCAGATTTCAAGCACTCCCTGCAACAAAGATGTCAAAGGGAAATCACATCTAAAGTGATGCAGACCCTGCAGCTTTCCTCAGAGCCCTGCAGATGCAGAAGCTGATTTAATAATTATAAAACCACGCCCATACAGATTCAATGAGCACATAAACACAGACAAACAAACAGCAATTTCTTAGGAATAATATAAGGTAAGAAACTGAAAAATTTTGTTAAAATCCCTGCAATGTACAGAGATCACCCAGAAGGGGAGCTTTTTTTCTCTACAAAAATGGAGTTACTCTTTAAAGCCCTGCAAAATTTATGGACTAATCTCACGAAAACTGTAAGCTTAGTGACCATTCACCACTTCTCTGGAAAACCTACAGTGAATCTTCCAATCTTGAGCTTTGCAAAAACAAATTTTATTATCCCATGATGAAATCCCTCCATGTCATAGAACTTTACGAGTATCAGTCAAAAAACAATTGCTGGCCAATCCATTGTTAAATGATTATCAGGAAATACAGCCACACAAGCCAAGTGGAAATACTCAGTTCAACTTTCCAAGATATATTTAGTGATGTAATTCATTTATAAATACTAATCTCCCCCAGAGGCTAGTTTAAGTTCCATTTTCAATTTCACAGATATTAATCTAAAAAAGGTAAGCAGCTAGGTCAGACTTTTTTATGTCAACCTTTAAAGGCAGGCTGGAGAGCACATGGTTTTACATACAGTAGTCCAGCAATGTGGTGGAAAATATCACACACGTGTTCAGGGCTCAAGATTAGAAAAGTCGTAATCATCTAAAGGCAGAACCTAAGGCCAAGGAGTAGGCTTTTAAATCTAATGAGCAAGACATTTTCTCATAGAACTGTGGGACAGCAGTCACTCTTTTTGAACAAGTTCTGTACAGTAAGACGTTGATTATAGTTGTTCCATAATTTCTAAATGCCAACACCTCTCTCTGATCAAGGACTTACTTAACTCTCATTGCAGGGTTCTTGCCAACAATTTTCTGGTATCAGTGCCAAATCCATTTTCCTCAATTCACCATAGATTTGGCAGAAATCTCAGGGTCAAAGATCTCAAAGTTTGGCAGTCACATATGTATTTTTTTTATGTGTTGCAATCTACAAATGCGCTATTGATTTCTTAAAATAAAGGAGGATGATATTTCTTGCCTACAGTTGACGTGGAGTGCCACATAGTGCATGTTTAAATGGTTACTTGATCTTTTCACAAACTTTAAAAAAAGGTTATTACAAAGGCAGAAGAGGTGTACCCCGCATATCCAGAAACCATCATTTTTAATATTACAGAACTCATTTAAATTATATGAACTATATGGCTTCCTGGACTAGCAATGGGCTGTTGATTTGGGTTTCAAATCTTCAACAATTGCCAAGAAGGTGTTGATATCTAGTGCTAAAAATAGTGCATTGTATAATATGCTTTATGTATCCAAGATTTTCAAATTTAAAGTAAACCTTTTTTAGAACAAAACCCTCCAATTCACCTCACTTTACAGTAAGCACACTCTATAGATTTTACCCACTACTCCCACTTCTGTCCACTGCTCTGAATGCTGCTCTGAATGATTCTAGTACTTTGGCCGATAAGAGGCAGGCATTGTTTTTTGCGCTACAACAATACAGTGGTTTGTGTCTAAGTAGTTAGTATCCAGACCTGAGTGCCATCACATGGCACAAAACACAGTGAAAGAATTTACTTTAAAGTGGGGTTCCACTGCCTCGGATGTTTTTTTTTTGGGGTACATTTAAAATCTCATACAGGTTTAAAATCATTACTCACCTCTTCCGTTTTTGCCGATTTGATCGTTTATTTTTCTCATAAAAATATATAGTTATAAAATACCCATCCAGGGGTTTCATCTTGCCTGTGGGCATGTGAAGCCCACAGGCATTGTCTTCCGGAAATCGCTGACGATGCTTTCCCATCATGCAACGGCGTTGTATCGCAGATCTCGCGCATACGCAGTAGACCCATATCGGAGCACCGTCCACAGCTTTGGTTGCCATCACAACGGGCGACGTCGTCGGAAGTTCCGCCCCGTTGTGATGGCAACAGAGATAATCATGTTACACAAGAATCCATACACATAGAATCGTGTTTCTTCCTGTTTGGAAGTAACGTGATTCTAGCCCTCGGCGCTGCTCAAAGACTCCTGGGAAATGGTGACACACATCTCCCAAAAGCCTTAGTGAGCCGGGCAGCCAAGGGAAGTGACGTTTTTATCCCGGGCTATGGAAGAGGCAGGTTTCGTGGGACCACCTAGCAACAGGGAAAAAATTTTTTTTTTTTATCCAATTATTGTTTATTATCAGATTGGATGCAGATCTAAATAAAGTTGTAATTTTGGGGGAAACACCACTTTAAGCGCCCCTAAAAATGATTTGCCAAATTATTGCATGTGCATTTATGCATGAGTTGAGGCACATGGCATTAGGCAGCCCAATCACCTCCAGCCCATGAATTACGTTGATTTACTGCACATTCAGCAGGTCAAAAAATGTCATGGTTCACCAAATCTTTTCACCAGGGGAAAACAGAATGCACTGCCATGTGAAGACAGTTAGTGTACATATCCCTGAACAAATTTCAACTTACCGTAATTAAAGTTCAAACTTGCACAGCAATTTTTGGAGGCATCAGAGCTGGATTAGGAGTAGGAGTGTGGCAAAAGTAGACTCTTTGAGGAGCTTGCTATATAGACTGCCAGCTACTGTACCTTATTTTTCTAATACAGACTAAGTATAAGTATAACATTTAAAAGAATTCCAAGAAAAATGTAAATTCTCTCTCTGCATAATAACAATGTAGCTTGACTTACATCTTCCTTCTAAACAAAAAAAAAAAAGGATGCCTGTCTTGATACTTCTTATATTACATGGAGGTTTGACCACTCAAATACTAATTACATTTCAGGTCTAGACTGGAGCCATTTTAGATGGGCAAAACTGCTGCTGGTAGCACATCACTAGCAGCAAAATAAGAAAGTAGAGGTTTCCACATACATAGAGCTTAAGTATAGGTATTATCTACCCATTTTTGACTGTGTGTTACACTTCAAGAAGGGGAGGACTTGGACATTGATGTCTACAGGAAATCTAGCCACACAAACCAGTATCTGCATTTTGACTTCCACCACTTACTGGAATCAAACTGGGCGATATTAGAACTTTGCAACACCAAGCTGAGCAACAAAAACAAAACAAAGTCTAAAGACAATGAACACAGACATCTCAGGAGTGCTAGTGCTAGTTACAGTGCATTCGGAAAGTATTCACAGCGCTTCACTTTTTTAACATTTTGTTATGTTACAGCCTTATTCCAAAATTGATTAAATTCATTATTTTCTTCAAAATTCTACACACAATACCCCATAATGACAACATGAAAGAAGTTTGTTTGAAATCTTTGCAAATTTATTAAAAATAAAAATGAAAAAATCACATGCACATGAGTATTCACAGCCTTTGTCATGACACTCAAAATTGAGCTCAGGTGCATCCTGTTTCCTCTGATCATCCTTGAGATGTTTCTACAACTTGATTGGAAAGGCACACACCTGTCTATATAAGGTCCCAGAGTTAGCAGTGCATTTCAGAGCACAAACCAAGCCATGAAGTCCAAGGAATTGTCTGTAGACCTCCGATACAGGATTGTATAGAGGCACAGACATGGGGAAGAGTACAGAACAATTTCTGTAGCATTGAAGGTCCCATTGAGCACAGTGGCCTCCATCATTCATAAATGGAAGAAGTTTGGAACCACCAGGACTGAGCATTTAGGGGAGAAGGGTCTTAGTCAGGGAGGTGACCAAGAACCTGATGGTCACTCTGACAGAGCTCCAGCATTTCTCTGTGGAGAGAGGAGAACCTTCCAGAAGAAAAACCTTCTCTGCAACACTCCACCAATCAGACCTGTATGGTAGAGTGGCCAGATGGAAGCCACTCCTCAGTAAAACGCACATGACAGCCCGCATGGAGTTTTCCAAAAGGCACCTGAAGCACTATTAGACCATAAGACTAAATTCTCTGGTCTGATGAAACAAAGATTGAACTCTTTGGCCTGAATGGCAAGCATAATGTCTGGAGGAAATCAGGCACCACTCATCACCTGGCCAATACCATCCCTACAGCGAAGCATGGTGGTGGCAGCATCATGCTGTGGGGGTGTTATTTAGCGTCAGGAGCTGGGAGACTAGTCAGGGTTGAGGGAAAGATGAATGCAGCAATGTACAGAGACAGCCTTGATGAAAACCTGCCCCAGAGTACTCTGGACCTCGGACTGGGGCGAAGGTTCACCTTTCAACAGGACAACGACCCTAAGCACACAGCCAAGATAACAAAGAAGTGGCTATGGGATAACTCTGTGAATGTCCTTGAGTGGCCCAGCCCAGACTTGAACCTGATTGAACATCTCTGGAGAGATTTGAAAATGGCTGTGCACCGATGCTCCCCATCCAACCGGATGGAGCTTGAGAGGTCCTGTAAAGAAGAATAGGAGAAACTGCCCAAACATAGGTGTGCTAAGCTTGTAGCATCATACTCTTGAGGCTGTAATTTTAATAAATTTGCAAAGATTTCAAACAAACTTCTTTCACGTTGTCAATATGGGGTATTGTTTGTAGAATTTTGAGAAAAATAATGAATTTATTCCATTTTGGAAAAGGCTGCAACACAACAAAATGTGGAAAAAGTGAAGCGCTGTGAATACTTTCCAGATGCACTGTATGACTACTCAAGACTGGGCTTTTATCTACAAGGTTAAGCAAAAACACAAGACCATTGATCAAAGAGGAATACACAGAGTAATATAGTCATCCCCTGGAGTGTCAGAAAAAAAACAAAGAAGAAAGACATCACTTTGTCTTTCAAGCCTAGCCATGCACTAGAACAGAAGCATGTACATCCAAAAAACCCAACACCCAAACACAAGCAAAGTAAGAAAACATTAAACAATGCATTGTATTGAGAGGTGCAATAAAAAAATGGATGGCCCAAAAAAACTCTGCAGTCACCACACATCAGTCTTCTACCATTTAACCTTTTCACTGCTACCAACGTAGTCGGCAGCAGCGGTGGGATTTACACACACACCTGTGGGTAGGTGCAGCAGGGCAGTAGGTAAAGACACAGAGTTGGCTGCAGATAAACTCAGAACTTGTATTACAGAGCATGCCAACTACAAACAACCCCAGTGGGGGAGCACCGCTACAGTAACACTCTCAGTTCAGTTCAAGGCTGAGAGGCAGAGGGTAAAGATGCACCAGCAGCATCTATCTTCAAAGGGTGGAATGGTCCAAAAGAGGAGACTACAGTACTATATTGTGAGTCCCTAGCCTGTCCTTTCTCAACTGGAACCTTTCACTGCAGGTATCACTTTTCCTGACAGGCGGGTGCTCTTTTCCTACTCTAGCTACTTTGCAAAAATGTGCTCCAAACCCAGGGGCAGGGGCTCAAATAGACTTTGCCACACCCAAAATGGCCACCAGTCACATGAGCAGCCAGCATCCAATCAGATCGCTGCCCCAGTGACTCAGGAAGCCACACACGCATGGGTCCATCTCCCCGTACAGTGCATCCTAGGGACCCAACCTTTATTACATGGAAAATGCAGTGATGCCTCTAGAGAGAATAAGCATGGTGTTGTACAAGAGTCAAGCTTCCTAATGTTCAAGTATTATATATGAATCAATGTCACTGGGAGTGAGGTGATGGGTAGCTGTGCTAGTGGAGTGTAATACAGCCTCAGTGGTTCTGGCTCAGAAATGCTGCACTATACAGAGAGAAGAGTTATGAAGTTTATTGAGGAACTGTTATCCATAGTGTACAGAGTGTGAAGAACTGTGCCAAGAATTACAAGGAGTTAATTGTGTTCTTTAAGGCCCCTTTCACACTGGGGCGGGAGCGGCGTCGGCAGTAAAGCAGCGCTATATTCAGCACTGCTTTACCATCGTTTTAGCGGCAGTTAGGGGTGCGGTTTAAACCCCCGCTAGCGGCCGAAAAAGGGTTAAAACTGCCCCTTTGCCGGCGTTATTGCCGGGGTGTCCCATTGATTTAGAATGGGTAGGAGCGGTGAATACACCGCCCCTTCACCGCTCCAAAGATGCTGCTAGCAGGACTTTTTTGACCGTCCTGCTAGCGCACCGCTCCAGTGTGAAAGCCCTCCGGCTTTCACACTGGAGTGAAAGGGACCGGATTTTTTCAGGCTCTATACAGGTGCTATTTTTAGCGCTGTAGCGCCTGAAAAACGCCCCAGTGTGAAAGGGGCCTTAGAGAAGCGTAGCTTTTACAGTAAGTTGGAGTGCTGCCTTAACACCAGCCTTCTGTTAAATGGCAGTCTGAGCCCACGTTTTGGGACACTAGCGAGCATTCTCTCCAGTTTCTCACATGGGCACAGTAAGCCCCGCCCACAGAAGGGTGACTTGGCCCTAAGAGAAATTATTGTCAGATATGCTTTCCTGAGCACCTGATCCTTAAGCCATTATAATTCAGTAAATACAGCCAAATCTGAACCCAGGCAGCAGTGGTAACAAAAGAGAAGAAGGAAGAAGAGCTGAACAATCTTTGGTCACAATAGAGAATATAAGGTTTGTATACAGTATATATACTGTATATGAGTTTAGGAAAAATAAAAAAAATTGTTTATGCTTGAGTCATGCGCCTTAATTATATTGGCATGTTTTTATGATTTAAATTACAATCAGATCTAACTCATGCTATAATGTACTAACACAGGAAAGGACTAATGTTCAGGAATCTGTCAACAGGTTTCCATGTATAAAGAAATTGCTAAATATCAAACTATAATTGCAAATATATTGTTTGCTTTGGAGGCAAACTGAGCACCTATTATTTGTATATTTTTATTCATCACTTTGATAATATTTCCAGTGTACTATAAAAACACCCAAACATTTGTTATATCTGGAGAACTTGCAGTGGTTTGAACTTACAGGCTATAAAAAAGTAAAATAGTGGTTTTCATATCCCTACAAAATCTCCCCACAACCATATGTACATACTGTATATGCCTTACTTTCAACTATGTTAGCAGGCTTGCAGTTGGAGTGCCCAATCTGTAAGTTGATGGTGGGAGGTAGAAGTACCTTGCTGAACATACATATGGGAAAGAGCTTAGAGCGAGGGTCAGCTAAATTGGCGATAATCATGTTTTTGGTGCCACTAGTTTGGCCTTGTAGTTTTTAGAGAGTGGGGTTGCTGAGAATTAGTGTGAATATTGTGGATTTCCTGAGTTTAAGTAACTAATAATGATACCCCCACACGAAAGGCGCACTTTAAACCTAGCCCTACTGATAACAAAATCCCAAAGGGCTCGTTTACACTTACTTCAAAACATGGCTTCGGACATGCTTTTTTTAAAGCTTTCTGAACGTCAGTCAAAGCACCTGTCACTAAATAAAATGGTTAGCTTACAGTCCTGTTTACACCTTGCGTTTGCTTTGCTTTGCTTCAAAAATGATTCCCTGTCACTTTAGTGGTGCTTTAAAGTGTCTTCAAAGCCTCCATAGAAGTCTTTGGCAAAGCTCGCTTGAAGTACTCAAAGCTTTTGAAATTTAGCTTTAGCTTTGCTTTGTTTTGGAGAAATTGCAGGCATGAGATATATACACACACACACACAGGGCATCTGCCAAGCTTCATTAAAGATTTAAAAAAGCACCACCAAAGCACCACAGAAGCATCAAAAACACGTAAAAAAAAGCATGTTGAAGCAGTAAGCGCTTTAATGTGTGTTGAAGTCGAAGCAAGAATTAGCCCTATCACTAAAATAAGACCTTAAAGAGGAGTTTCCATTAAAAAAAAAAAAAAAAAAAAATTAAAAGTCAGCAGCTACAAATACTGCAGCTGCTGACTTTTAATAATCGGACACTTACCTGTTCCAGGGTCCAGCGATGCGGGGGATCGAAGCCCCGCTCATCCCCCCCTCCACTCGGGGGCGCCGGCACTGCTGTGGCTTCACGTCGTGATTGGCCGCGCAGTCATCTGGGATCTGTCACATGTCTCAGATGATTGACAGGATTGAGGGGGCAGAGCTGAGCCCTTCCTGCGCCGAGGGGAAGTGAGTCACCAGCCCAGGCACTGAAGGAGGCAGACTACGAGGGACCCCCTAGCAACAGCCATTTAGAGGTGAGTTAAAAAAATAAAAAATTCCAAATGTTTTTTTTTTTTTTTTTTTTTAGGAATATTAATGGTATTTTTTTTTGTTGTGTGCAACCCCACTTTAAGGGGTTAAGGTTACACTTGGTTCAAAACATGGTCTCAGACTTGCTTTTTTAAATCTCTCTGAATGCCAGTCAAAGCCTCTGTCACTAAATAAAATAGTTAGCTTACAGTCCTGTTTACACCCTGCTTTTGCTTTGCTTTGATTTGGCTTTGCTCCAAAAATTATACCACATGTCACTTTAGAGGTGTTTCAAAGCATCTTCAAAGCCTTCATAGAAGTCTTTGGCAAAGCTTCCTTCTCATCCCCCACCTGTACCCATCCTGTACTTCTATGGTTTTTCAATAAAGAATTTGATTATACATCGTTGTGTGGAAGTGCAGCCTATCAGAATTTTTCATGTTACACTTTAATCTGTGTTGAAGTCTAGGAAAGTTTAAATTACCCCCCATAAAGGGCAGCACAGTGGTGTAGTGGTTAGTACTTTCACCTAGCAGTAATAGGGTCGCTGGTTCAAATTCCGACCATGACACCTTCTGCCTGGAGTTTGCATGTTCTCCCTGTGCTTGCGTGGGTTTCCTCTGGGTACTCCAGTTTCCTCCCACACTCCAAAGACATGCTGGTAGGTTAATTAGATCCTGTCGATAAAATTGGCCAAATATGTGTATGTTGTATGTGTATGTGTTTGTAAGCGTGTCAGGACCCCACAGGGCAAGGACCGCACTATACCACAGATGAACACCAGTGGCAAAAAGCGCCCTGAGGCGATTCAGTTCGCATAGGTTGCGCTATACAAGTCATTCATTCATTCATTCAAAGTGGTTGTAAAGCTACTATGTGATGTTAATACAATCCCCTCTGTTAGATAACAACATGTGCCCCAGTGTCTATGCTTTATAAAAAATATGGCAATTTCTACCTTATTTCAGAGCATCTACCAGCACTCACGTGACTGCTCGGCTCTCTCCTCTCCCAGTCTGACAGCTACAGCGGGAGGGGCTGAGAACTCCCGCTGATGTCAGCCGGGAAGAGGGAAGGAGAAGAGGAGAGAGCCAAGCAGTCACGTGAGCACAGAGTGGCGCTCTGAAATAAGGTAGAAATTGCCGTATTTTTTATAGAGCATAAACACTGGGGCACATGTTGTTATCTAACCGAGGGTCTATTGTATTAACATCACATTGTTTTATAGCAGCGGGGAGGGGAACAGAGCGGCACTGGTAAGAGCTGACAGGCAGGGAGGGAGGGAGGGAGGGGGGATAGGAGGACAGAGGAGAGCTATGGATGACGGAGGTACATAAACTGACCACATTGTCAGGGCTCAGCAGCCACGATGAACCATGGTCAGTTTACAGGGGGGAGGGCAGAAACTGGCAGGATCAGCCAGGTATTTCAGCTGATACAGGGGGCCAAATTTTACAACACAAGCACTGTGCTGTATACCATGCTTTAAGGGAACAGGATCCATTTTTTGGTTGTACAGCTCGTTTTTGGCAACTCGTTTGGCTGTACTTCTCCTGTGGATCACGGGAGCACAGTTCATTCTGCAATCCTTTGACCCATTTTTGGCAGACAACTGTCCGCTTTCATCACAGAGACGATGCTGCGGCATGTTCTCATAGGACTTGGAGTACTCAGGATTCTCCAGGATCTTGTCGGCATGATAGTGATATCACCCCCCTGCACTATGGAAGCCATAGGCAAGGTAGGTATATTATCTAAGTTTCCTTCCAATAGTTTTTATTTATTTTACATTTTATGCAGTGTTTTACCAAGGGGGAAGGGTGGCTGTGCTGAAAAAAGGGCCGTCACATAAAATGCAAAACACATTGTGTTTGGATCTGCAATGTATACGTTTTTTTAAGGACCTGAACATAGCTTTGTACTGTGGTATGGGCCCATGCACACAACAGAGCACAGTTATGTAAATTGAACTACCTTCAGCTATGTAAAAAAAATATGCATTCACAGTACTGTGTATCAACTTTAACGTCGTATGCATGTAAACATTTGTGCTAATATTTACTTGCATCCAGCATACATAGATCTTATTGGCCGCCACTGCTGATTAGGACCAACATGTAAATAGCAATAATGTGTAGACAGCGGTATCTGTACCACTGATTTACATACTATTGATGTTTACATATTTTTCCTAAATTAATCATTCATTCGACAGTAGTGCATGCGCAGCATGACTGGGGGCATTGCATGTAACCAGCTGATTACACGCATATGTTTACATACCATAAAATACCTAATAATACAACAACGACATTGATCACACACTAAGCATTGCTGATAACCAAATGTACAGATTGTACACTATGGCTTATGTTGGCCTTGAGCAGAGGTGGTAGTACCAATGTATGGGGGGAGGTCTATATGAGTTGAAAGGCAGTACAGACAAGTTTGTTATGTAGAATCTTGCTACCAGCAAGATCCCATATAACAATATACATAAAAAATTATGCCCATGTGCATGAGCCCTAACACTTAACCTCCCCCTCTGACCCCTAACCCCTAATAATTGTTCCTAACACTAACAAATTTACAAAACTTAGCACAAATATTAGTTATCCCCTATTCTGCATACTAAACTCATCTTGGGCCCCTGTAATGTGTATTGTTAGTGATTATGATAGTGGCAGAGAAGTCAAGGGGCCCCAATGCACTATTTCAGACAGGTGTACTGTGCACTGTTGGAGATGGGTGTCAATAATTAGCATCCCCTGGGTGTGACTGTACATACTCAATTATGCAATGAGATTTATAGAAAAACTTGAGAAATGAAAACAACAACTGCTCGAAAGGTTTTTTTTTTATATTCACTTTAGATTTAGATTGGCCTCAAAAGCAACAGATAAAAATGCTAATAATTGTGGATTCTTGTTTATTATTATAACACACATTAAATGAGCTTACCTCCCCAGCTTAAAATGTGTTTATGTTCGTAGAGGGTGGGAAGCCTGTGTCTTCTTACACTTCAAAAGTCTGGAAAAACATGATCTGTACTGCAATTGGCTGATGTCAAATTGTGTTGGATTCAAGTTCTGTATCTTATTTAAGAGTTAAGCTGTCTGTGGATGATGCCAAGTCAGGAGGAAAACCATACTGCCTGGACAGACCAGTCTAACGCCGCGTACACACGATCGTAATTCTCGTTGGAAAAAGCTCTGATGGTTTTCCCGACGGAATTCCGATGGAATTCCGCTCAAACTTACTTGCTCACACACGGTCACAGAAAATTCCGACCGTCAAGAACACAGTGACGTACAACACTACGACGGGCCGAGATAAAATGAAGTTTAATGCTTCCGAGCATGTGTCAAATTGTTTCCGATCATGCGTAGGAATTTTGAGCGTCGGAATTGCTACAGACGATCGAAATTTCCGACAGAAACCTTTTCCGTCTGAAAAATTGAGAACATGCTCTCAATTTTTTTGGCAAAATTCAGATGGAGCCTACACACGGTTGCATTTTCCGATGAAAAGCTCTCATCTGTCTTTTGCTGGCCGAAATTTCCAATCGTGTGTACGTGGCATAAGGATGTATGTCAAAGCATAAAACAGCATTTGAAACAGAACACACCACATCTAAGGATTTGTAAGCTGTGAAATATTATTATTTTTAGTTTTTGCATTATATAAATGTAAAAATATAACTATAGGCAAAGCTTTTTTTCTCATTTTGGATAGAGTAGGGGAAAATCATAACCCCTGTCAGATTATTTTTGGCCATCTGTGTCCCATTGGGGATAATTTACTTCACTTCCTAATCAATTGTCAAAACAGGAAAAGAAAGGACATCCCTGCAAATTAAGGGAATCCATTGGGGGGTCACCTAGGTCACCAGAACTAGTGTCCCCATTGGAAGATATACCCTCTATTACTGTTCTGAGGACAACTCAAAATATGGGGGTTTCTTTTACTGTCAATTGATTGTAAAGTCTCGTTTTTTTTTTTACATAAAAATAACAAGCATGTTATACTTACCTGCTCTGTGAAATGGTTTTGCACAGAGCAGCCTGGATCCTCCTCTTCTCGGGTCCCCCGTTGGTGCTCCTGGCCCCTCCCTCCTGTCGAGTGCCCCCACAGAAAGAAGAGTGCTATGAGGGCACCTGAGCGGAGTCACAGCTCCCTGTGTCCATTCAGACACGGAGCTGAGGTTCGCCCTCCCCCTCTCTCTCCTGATTGGCTAACTGACTGCCCATGGTGCCGCTGATGTGTCTCAGCCAATCAGGAGGGGGAGTCCCGGATTGCCGAGGCAGTCATGCGCATCGCTGGATAGAGATGGGGCTCAGGTAAGTATTAGGGGGTGCTGGTGTGGCTGCTGCACACAGATGTTTTTTTATCTTAATGCTTAGAATGCATTAGGATAAAAAAAACCTTCTGCCTTTACAATGACTTTTACTGTTAATGATAATAGTAAGCAGGACAAATAGAGAGGATGAATCTCCCCAATGGGGACATAGACAGCAATAAACAATAACAGATGTTCGAATCCATCTCCACTCTATCCAAAACTAAAAATGTTTGTCTTTAGTTGTACTTTAACACTAGATTTAAATGGTTGAAACCTTAAAAAAAATCACTGCCAGCCCCTCTATTTTATCCAGCCATCCTACACAGTGTACATGTTTGTTGAAATTATGCCTTTAAATACCTTTTTTCAGATTTCTTCTGGCCGATCACATGACTCCCATCTGCTCTCCTACTCCAATCTATGGGCTACAGTGGGAGGGGCCGAGATCTCCCTCTGACTTCAGTCGGGGAGGTCACGTGACCAGCCAGAAGAGATCTGAAAAAAGGTATTTAAAAGAATAATTTTCAACAAACATGTACACTGTGTGTTATGGCTGGATAAAAGAGAGGGACTGGCAGTGACATTTTTTAAAGTTTACTTTGATACCAATAGCAGCAGGAGGTAGGGGGGAGATGGCTCACATACACACACATACACACACAGAAGCTGACAGGCAGGGAGGGAGGGGGAGAGAGGAGAGCAGGGGATGACGGAGGCACATAAACTGACCACAGTAATCAGGGCTCAGCAGCCATCATTACTGTGCTCAGCACACCTAGGGGGACACAGACAGGAACAGGCAGGATCAACCAGGTTTTTTTTTTTACAGCTTAAAGAGGGACAGGTTAGACAGCACAAGCTTTTTGCTGTTTAACCTGCTATAAGGGAACATGATCTTTTTTTTTTTTAGGGTTACAAGCATTTTAAAAAGAAAATGATCCAGGCTTGTTCTCTTTGCAGATTGTTCTGCAGCATTTAAAACATATAAAACATACTGTGGTGATAAGTGCTGTATCTAGCTCTGGATCATTTTAGTGACCCTGAAAACTAGCACCCTTTGGGGAATAGTCTATTTCTGAGCAAACAAACCAAATTCCAAGTATCTTATAAAATGTTTCCTTTCATCTTTAAACAAGTTGCATTTTAACTATACTTTAACTGCACTGCTTACCATTTTAAAGAGCATTAAGCATTATTGTAGACCATATCATGAAAGTTAAGAATTATGAAACACCTTTTTAGTAGGGTATAATGTTTAATGGTTTAGAAAATATTTGCATTTATTTAGTGTAAGCAGTGTGTGAACACAGATCATGCAGTGCTGTCTCTGACGTTTTCCCACGCTAAACAAGGGTAATAAGATAAAAAGAAATCCATTCTTCCTCTCTTGTTTTGATGGAATATATACATTTAGAATTCTCCTGCTAAATGTAATCCACTTTGACAATAAACAATAATTACACTTCTCGTTTTCATCATTCATATAGAATTTGTCTTTGCCGTGTATGTAATCATGAGAATCTAATTTGTGTAGAGCTCTGATTCCTATCAGCGTTAGTTTGCACATGGGACATTTGCCAAGTTGTTTCTCGTTTTCGAAAGTAGGAAAGTCTGTAACTAAGCGACCAAACTTCTAAAAGGAGACCACCACCCTAACTATTTTTTTTATTAGTTTTGCTAGGTAGTTAAAGAGACCTGCATTTTACAAGAATCATTGAACACTTTGGGGTCTATTTATAAAAAGATTGCAGTGCAAATATATTAGCATTTGCGCAAAAAAAATATATAAAAGGACCGTCTGTCTGTTTACACCCAACTGCCATCCGAACTGATCTACCAGAAGGATGGTGAATGTATCCCCATCCGTCTGTTTTTAGATGATAGGATCGGATCAGATGTTGGCAGATGTATACAGACACATGCCAGTATACACTACAGCTCCATAGAGGAGACTGAAGGGTCCGATTGGGTTCGCCTGAAAAACTGAAAGGCGGACCCGATCAGTCCGCTAGTGTGAAAGGGGCCTAATGAATCAGCTACTGCAGAGAGTGAATTGATACAATGTTGCAGCATCATAACTCTGTTACTTGGCAAGTTTCCAACACCAATTACCTAAGGTAAACATCTATTTCTACAACATTGTACCAATTCTGTACACTGCACTAGCTGATTCATTACACTGTTGGTGGTGAGCATGGGGATCTAGATAAACTTTGTACACAGTGCAGAGGTCTCATAATAGTTCCTCTTCTTGTGCAATGGAGTGTGGAATGTGCCTCTAGTGTTAGGCTCCTTTCTATATAAGTCAAATGTTTTAAGGTTAAGCATTCTAAACTTTTTAGGCATATTTGCAGACAAAAAAATGTTTTTGGAGGTTTCAACACTAAGTGTTTTGGATCCTTCTCATTCCAGGGTGCCCCTCTCTCCAGCCACCACATCATGAAGCCACCACAGCCTTCTAATGTCTATTCTAATGTCTAGTCAAAAGTGCAGAGGCAGCAAGGGGTATGTTCTGTCAATATGAAAGTGAACAAAAAGAGAAAAACACATCATTGTCCCACCATCTTTTTGACAGTGGGACTAAGGGTCTGCTGTTTGCTAAGCTAGCTCAACTGCTGTCAGCGCCATGAACTGCTATTAAGAATCCACGCATGTGATGTATTATTAGAACACACATGAGTGAGGAGTTCAGTGGCGACTGGGGCCATTGATAATTGGATAAAAAATGATGGTTCCCAACAGAAAAAGAGATGGACTTCAAAAATTGGAGAATGGATGGTTTCATTATGGAAACATACTGTAAAATTGAGTTAGTAGGAAAACAGTACCAGGTGGGAATTGATGTTTGGAAGTAATAATGGAAGTACAGGGTCACTTTAATGGGCAGACTTCCCAAAATGATTAAAGTGGAACTTCATTTTTTTTACATTTTTGTGTCCCCCCCCCCCCCCCCCCCCTTGTATTAATTGTGTCCAACTTTTTTACTAACTATTCTCTACACTTTAGCCCTGTCCCCAGCCTACTTCTCAGACCAGTGCCACCAACCCTCTTTAGGCATAATGATAGTCATGTCATTCTGTCTATTTCCTGTAAGCCCAGCCTGTCACTGACATACTCCCTAGGGTAGGAAAGAGGGGATCCCCCCTTTAAAATGTGTCAGCCATCTGAAAGGTCCTCCGGTATGCATTCCTTATGGGCTTTGACATGCTTTTATGATTGACTCGTTTGTGAGTATATTTCCTTTCTTTTTATACCAATAAACATTACTTGGGTAAAGCACAAGGTTGGTGTGCCCTAGCTTTTCCTACAAAAAGAAGCTACTGTCACAAGACCAACTAAAAGACTGCAGAAAAATAGCAAAAAATAGAAATAGAGGGATTGACTGCAGCAGTGTTTGATTAATCCATGTCTGTTTTAAAGCAAGCCTGTTCTTTGCCATTGTGATAGGCTAAAAACTAAGCATTAGCACTATTACATGAGGAGAGTCCATGGCCCTGTGCAAGCTACAACTTCAGCATAACAGAGCAGTGGGAGAGCAAAGGAAAGGTGAGCATCTGTTGTTGGTGAAGTGGCTTAGGTGATTACCCCCAAGATCCGGTTCTGCCACCTAAAACCACAACCAAAACCTTTCTTTTCTTTAGGCTGAGCATCAGTGTCACCAGGATGGGAATGGATTATAAATACAAAGGCAGGATACAGTTATGATTAAGCCATGTTTCATTTTATTGTGTAAAATTTATCAAACAAATGGACTGTTGGAAAATGTGGTGAACTCACTTTTTGTCAAATTACAAATTTAAAGTTTTTAGTGTGTTTTGTTAGATAGCTTACATGCTTACCAACCTATCTAATGTAAACGGAAATATAAACTCAGGCTGTATCTGAGCATTGCACAACCACAAACAAATTCTCACGTTTAGAATTAATGTAAATGCTTTACCATGTAAAAAGTTACCAGAATTTGATCTACGTGCAGATAACCATGTAACTACTCCTATTAAGATCTCAGGATATCAGT
The DNA here is from genome assembly GCA_028564925.1 of Lithobates sylvaticus. Taxonomy (NCBI): domain Eukaryota; kingdom Metazoa; phylum Chordata; class Amphibia; order Anura; family Ranidae; genus Lithobates; species Lithobates sylvaticus. The sequence continues at coordinate 432,663,299 of CM053030.1, forward strand.
CGAAGATCTCTCAACTGTTGGTTAAATGTTGTGTTGGCACAAAGGACCCTCTTTTTAACACTGTGCACCACAAAGCACAGCATCTTTGTTGTGGGGCTCTACACAGAAGGTCCATTTCCCCCCTACTGTATTAGTGTGTTGTGTACCATTCCAAATGGCATCACAATGAGTAGTAAAACATAGGCTACCATAACAAAAATATGTGAATGGGTCATAAATTTGGCCACGGTTGGTTGAGGAGCAAGTTATATAGTGCTTCTTAAGTTGTGATTAGGGTTCCAACTCTCACAAGCACACTCTGAAGACATTTTCCAACTTTCTGGAAAACAGGTCCTGCATGCACTCACATCTTGCTCATAAAGAGGAATTATATATTTAAATTATGCTACAAGTCACCCAGATCAATGTGATCCCCATGTCAACAAAATATTTAGCATTGTGGTATAGTTTTACTTCCATACCGGTACTTATGGATCTCATGTATAGAAAAAGTGCACCAGTGATTTCAGTCTTAGTTTTTATTCTCCTTTAAAGAGGAAGTATAGTGTATTTTTAATGACCACCTATTTTAGGTTAGTAGCTTAAATTTTCACATTTTACATGGTTACTTTCCTATTATAGCATTAAATGTAGAGTGTTGTAAATTAGCCAACAGAGGAATAAATCACTTAACTAGTTTGCAATTACTCCTCCTCCATGAGGTATTAGCCACATAGGGAGTTTATTAATTTCAATAGGTTGTCTGACTCACCACGGTTGATGACAAAATGAATAGAGGCTGTTCACCTAGCAAAGTGAATAGGGTGAAGCTATGTCCCATTCCCACCCAATCTTTTTTTTTTTTTTTTAATTTCGCTTGCATGTAAATAGGTACTCAAATTTGACATAACTTTACAAGCTTAGTGAACAATCTGTTCTCCTTTAGTGAATCACACCTATGGACATAAATTGTAAGAGGCAGCAGTAAAACGCAACTGTTGTGTATCTCTGCAAGGAAACAGAGTCTGCATAGATAACGGGCAAATATGTCTGCCCCCATGTACATACAGTATATATTTACAATCTGTACAGAGAATCAAAGTTTTTTAAACATTGATACACAGTAATACAATTATTTACATGAGACTCGTGTCATGTACATGAAGAAAAGACACATCTCCTTTAAAGGCCAACTCAACCCAAAACATATTTATCAGTTTTATATGGCCACTGGCAAACTTAATCCTTTCCTGGCTTCCTATATCTCCCATGGGCTCCAGTGGTGAGATAAATTCTGCAGAATTCATCCAGCTGCAGAGGCCATTACAAAGCCAAATGATGGTGTTACGCGCCCCCAGAGGTTTCTTCATAATGTAGATAAACAATAGAACAGTTAATTACAAAACCCAGCTGCAAAAATATTTAGGCCAGCCATAGATGGAGCCAATTTCTTCACTGCAACCATGGGTTGCAGGAAAGAAAATTGCTGAAGTCCCCCATCAACACAGTCCCGGAATCCCTCCCGCAGACCTATTGTGTTCTCAAGGCAGAAGGGGATGGGGAAGCCATTCCCATCAGGGGGGAACACAGTGAAAATTGCTAGAGGCTATAGCAGCCGCTAGCAATAATGCCTCTAAAATCCAACAGGCTGGTTCTACCCAAGTTGATCACTCAATCAACATGGGTACATTCAGCCTGCCCATACATTGTTTGAATCCCGGGCCACTTCCTACTGAAAGGGCTGAGATTCTAACCACCTATGGCTAGCCTATCACCCTCTTTGTGGTCTTGTGAGACAGGCATAACAACAAACTTCTGCAAGTTAATCTCATTACCGAAGTCTTTAAAAGACATAAGGAGAATGAAATTCAAGCCACCAGTGCCCATCTATAGTCATGAGTGGAGTTGTTCTTTAAGCTTCCCAAAAGTTTATTGCACTTACCAGCAGTGTGGATTATGCCTTTAAGATTTATTTATTTTTCTTCAAACCAGATAATGGTTATTGTAATGCGTCTTGCATTAGAATGCCCTCAAGAAGAAAACCATTTGTAAACTAGGTTAGGAATAGAACATTCTGTTCACTTTTTGTATCATCATAACCCAGCCCTGGCTCTGCTTTTCATAGCTAAACTTTAAAAATCAAACAATGTAATAATGAGCTAAAACATCTATTTAACAAGGATTTTCTTTAATTGTGAAGGCCATCTCTGCATTCTGCTGAGCTGCTCACAATAAGAAGTACAAAGTGTCGTCCTGCTGTGTGAGTAAACTGATGACTCACATTTAATATTGGGCTGAGCCAGGCGTTTCAACTCTGCCAAGTGAACTCCACAGGGAGCCCCACTTCAACCCACTCAGGTTTCCAACTAACAGAGCTGTATTTTCTGCAAACTGCTTAAGTTGGTCCTTATGATTTGCAAACTGCAGTAGGCTATAAAATGTGGTACACTGACAAGCTTCTAAGACAAAGTTCCTGGTAGGGGGAATTCTGGGAACAATTGCATAAAGTAAAAGTTAGACATCGTAGATCAAATTTTTAAAGCGTTAAAATACGACTTGATGGATTATTTTCCTGTGTCATATCAGTTACAACGATAAGCAAACTTGTAATCATATTTTTGTTTCCTTTAGAGTTTTTCAAAGTTTCGGAAAAAAAAAACTTTCCAAGATTTTTATGTGCTTTAAATAACAATTTACATTTCTACATCACTGGAAAACCATTTTATTAGCCTTGGACATGTTTATTTGAATCCCAGGATCCCCATTTAGAAGAAATTTAGGAAGTGCAGAAATGCCCTGAAGACAGAAAGTCACCTCTGGCACATTTGGAACTTGCTGCTTTTCTGAAGTTAAAGAAATGTTTAACTGCACAGATCAAAGATTTAGGTTTTATTAACCTGTCTGTATTATTACTTGTTACATGGCATTATGATTGTATTCACTGCATGGGATTTGTATGCAGGAATCTGTAAACAGTTTGCATTCTTAATCCAATATTTTAAATACATTATGAAACATGTCTGGATTTAATTCTACATTTATTTTATTTATATATTTACTTAGCTATAAATGTTAATAGGAAATGTTTTTTTTGCCTACTATGAGAAAAACTAAAATAAAAGGTTAATAAAGTTAAAAAAATTAAGATCTTAGAAAATGCAAAGGCCACCAACAGCCTAAAGTCTATGCATTAAGATAAAAATACCTTCAGTGTGCAGCTCCCCCCTCAGCTCCCCTAATACTTATCTGAGCCCCATCTTGAGCCAGCGATGTTGCAGGAGAGCCTCGGCTGTCTCTCCCTCCTGATTAGCTGAGACACAGCAGCAGGCACCATTGGCGCCCGCTGCTGTCAATCAAACTCAGCGAGCCAATGAGGAGAGAGAGGGGGCGGGGCCGAACCGTGGCTCAGTGTCTGGATGGACACACAGAGCAGCGACTCAACTCAGGTAACCCCATGGCAAGCTGCTTGCTGTGGGATCACTCAGCAGGAGGGAGGGGCCTGGAGCACCAACAAGGATTCGAAAAAGAGGAGGATCTGGTCTGCTCTGTGCAAAACCACTACACAGAGAAGTATAACATGTTTGTTATTTTTAAACAAAAAAAAAAAAAAAACAAGACTTTAATATCACTTTAAAAAAGTACCTTTAGGTTTATATGGGTATATTAAAGCAGAACTAATGTGCAAAATACTACTTACCTCTGCTCAAATTGTCTGACTCTCTCAAGGTTCTTTGCTAAATTCTTCTCCCATCTTGATTGGCTGGCACAGGATGTTGTAACTCCCGCACATGCGCAGGTGTTCAGTCATCCTGACACACAGGCACCATGCTGAAAATGTAAACTGGGCTGCAAGCAGGAAGGTAAGTTCATAGTTTTGGAAAGAAGACACTGTGGAGGTGATTTTCTTAGGCACACTGAGGCGGGGGGGGGGGCGTTAGCGGTAAAGCGACACTAGTTTTGCGGCGCTTTACCGCTGTTATAGCAGCGCTATTCAGCAGCTAGCGGGGTGCTTTTAACCCCCGCTAGCGGCCAAGGAAAGGGTTAATAGCGCCTAAGGCTTCATGTACCCTGGATGTTATTTAACCTCTCCTGAACGATTTAACGTGACAACTAGAAACCAGCATCTAAAAAACGTCCATTCAGCCGCGTTTACATGGCACGTTTGCATCCACAAGCGTTTATTTTTTTTGTTAATATGAAAAATGCCTGTAAACAAAATGCTGCTAAACGCGAGTTACTTGCGTTTAGCAGCGTTTACAGGCTGTTATAGGCATTTGGCGTTTCAAATGCCTCTGAACATCCGCCTAAACCCATTTTGAACCCATGAAGGACTTGAGAGACTTTGATGAAGGCCACACTGAACGTTGGGGAATGTTGTGTGAGAAGAGGATCTTGCATAAGAGTAGATAGACTGATGGACTGCAACTCCCAGATATACACTCTTAACAGGAGGGGAACAGAACAGTTTTTCTCCTGGACTTTAGGGAGAGAGAGCTTCCTCTTGCTGTGAGGGGATCAGAGTGTGCACATCCTGCTACAATCCTGCAGCCTTTGACAGAAACTGGATCGCTGTTAACCTGTGTGCTGAGGACTGGATTCGCTCTAGGCAGATCCAGAAGTGAGCTGACATCTGAACAGCGGGACCAAAGTTACTGTATTGCTGGGACTGGTGATAGGGCATTGCTGCCATTGAACTATTGCTGCTAGCAGAGACTGAGCTCATAGGGACTGGACATTTGACCAGCATGCCACCACTGCACTACCACTGCATGCAGACTTTATTGGAACTGTACTTATGTCCACCATCGTAAAGAATGTTAGCTGGCTGAAGAACTAGGGCAAAAGACTGTTTTTTCAGATAGCTGCTTTACAAGGACTTCACTTGCTGCCCAAAGAAAGGGGAGCCTCTGGTCTGGGTCTTAGCGTAGTAATTCATATATGATTTGCAGATTACAATATATAGATTAATCTAACCATATAAATCCTTATTCTAAACTACTACAATATAGAAATCACCTTTGTCCAGAGCAGTGGTCTCCAAACTGCAGCCCGGGGGCCCCTTTGCTTGCTTTTATCTGGCCCTTGGGCATTATTCACCCGCTGTCAAAAACAGTGGGACATAATTCCTATTACTGACATCAACAATGAGGCACTATTCTTCCGACTAATACCAATGATGGGACTCTATTCCTTGCACTGATACCAATGATGGGGCATTATTTCTCCCACTGACACCAATGATAGAGCACTATTCCTCCCACTGACACCAATGATGGGGCATTATTTCCTCCACTGACACCAATGATGGAGCACTATTTCTCCCATTGACACCAATGATAGGGCCCTATTTCCTCCACTGACACCAATGATGGTGCACTATTCCTCCCACTGATGGCAATGATGGGGCACTATTCCTCCCAATGACACCAATGATGGGGCACTATTTCCTCCACTGACACCAATGACAGGGCACTATTCCTCCCACTGATACCAATGATGGAGCACTATTCCTCCCACTGACACCAATGATGGAGCACTATTTATCCCACTGACAACAATAATGGAGCACTATTTCCTCAACTGACACCAATGATGGGGCACTATTCCTCCTACTGATACCAATAATGGGGCACTATTCCTCCCACTGATACCAATGATGTGGCACACTTCCTCCCACTGATACCAATGATGTGGCACTATTCCTCCCATTGACACCAATACAGTAGCACTATTCCCTGCACTGACACCAATGATGGAACTTGATTCCTCCCACTGACACCAGGACATTTTTTACCCCCACTGGCCACAGTCCAGTCCCCATCAAATTTGAAGGACCATAAACCAGCCCTTTATTTCGAAAGTTTGGAGACCCATGGTCTAGAGAATTGTGTTTGTCTTACACTCTACTTGTTCCCATATGTACATATTGCCATCTACTTTAGTCCGTTACAATATAATCAATTTCTTTATTCCTAACCAGTCTGGTGTTTGCTTCCTGATACTGAAATGTAGTGTGTGCAGGATATTTATACTTGTGCTAGTAATAGTGGTGCGATATCCTTTTTGCTTAACCTGGTATGTCAAAGGAGCTGAGGTCGTTCACTGAGTTCAAACAAAGAACAGAGAACTCAAGTAGTTCCTGCAGGGGTAGTGCTACACAAATTTTGCAGACACATTTTGCTGCTGTTGCAGAAAACTTAAAAATAAAAAATGCTGAAAGTTACCTGATACCATAGGTGTGCGCAGCCTATTGCATTAGGGTGTGCACCCCAAAGTTCAAACACACATGCACAGTAGAGCAGTGGATGGTGTTAGTAGGGATGAGATTGGTGTCAGTAGTTTTTTGCTTGTATTATTTTATTTTGTTATTTTATACAATAAAATTTTTTTTTTTAAATCATAATATATATTTTTACAATGTGTTAGGAGCCCCATTGAGGGGCATTGGTGAAATATCAGAGAAAGGGACTGAGGACAGAGATTCCCCAGTCCTTTTCTCTGTAGCCTTAGCTGCCATGGGGGTTCAGCAGGGGGAATGTGCACTGCACAAGGTGATTTTCTCTATAGCCTTAGCTGCCATGGGGGTTGAGCAGGGGAAATGTGCACTGCACAAGGTGATTAAGGTGTGCCTAGGCACACCCACCACACACTGTGCGCATGCCTATGCCTTTTCTCAGGGCAGCCATCAGGGGGGTACAGCCGTTACAACTGTAAGGGGCCCGCCCGGGCCAGTAGAAGGCCGGACGGGTGAAGGGGATCTGTGCTGTGCAGTATAGAAACGATCTCACAGTTTCTGCAGTTCTCGTGTCATTGATTTTAGACTTCAAGCTCTTTACTGCCACCTCTGGCTACTATCTGCATATGCACCCCTTGTGTGACAGTGATCTGCCTGTACTATGCTTCTCAGCAACATGTCAGCTTTGTAAAAATGAGCTGGGACCAGGTAGGAAGTTACAAGTAGGGGCTGTTTAGGAAAGGGAGGGGGGCTGTTTGTGCACAGGGAGGGGCCAGAGGCTTGTGTGTGTACAGATTTGTGTATGTGGGGCTGCCATATATACAGGTGTGTGTGTGTGCATGGGGGGGGGCTGACATATATAAAGGTGTGTGTGAGTGGGGCTGCCATATATACAGGTGTGTGCATGGGGGGGCTGACATATATACAGGTGTGTGTGAGGGGGGCTGCCATATATACAGATGTGTGTACGTGGGGGGGCTGACATATACACAGGTGTGAGGGGGGCTGACATATATACAGGTTTGGGGGGGCGGACAAATATACAGGTATGTGTGGGGGGGGGGGCTGACATATATGCAGGTGTGTGTGAGGGGGGCTGCCATATATACAGGTGTGTGTGTGGGGGAGGGGGGCTGACATATATACAGGTGTGAGGAGGGCTGACAAATATACAGGTTTGGGGGGCTGACAAATATACAGGTGTGAGGGGTCTGACATATATACAGGATTGAGGGGGGGCTGAGTGCATACAGGTGAGGTGGCCGGTGTGCGGATTCGGTAGGATGGCCCATAGGCAAGCCCTGGGGAATGTTGGTGGTCAGGTTTGGGGGGGGGGGGGCGGCGGGCCCAGGTCTAAAGCTGTGTAAGGGGCCCAGAAATTTCTTATGGCTGCCCTGCCTTTTCTCAAATGTATCAGAGTGCCAGGGCTGGGCTCAGCCCTTCCTTCTCTGAGCTGGCCACTCAGCTGTCGGCTAATTGCCAGCTCCCATCTCTTTCCACAGTTACTCAGCTGTTGATGATCCTGTTCGTCAGTCCTGCCTACTTAAGCCGTCCTGTCCAGCTCTGCCTTTGTCTTGGTCACATCACAAGAAACTATCTCCTGCATTCCTGTTTAAAGACTGGTTTGCTGACATTCTGGCTCCAGATCATGCTTGATGTTCCACTACTTTGATCCCTGACTTGTGGCTTGGCTGACTATCCATTCCGGTTACTGAACTTTGGCTATGTTTTGACTACGTTTGTTCTTTTTACTTTTATTATTAAACAAGTGTGATTTAACTGTACTTCTGTCTCAGTCTGATTTCATGGCTTATGACAGTAGGCGAAGGCCATGAATTCAGAAGATGCAGTCAATCCACTTGGTAATATTTTTTCCAGATTGGATGAACTGGATCACCGCATGGATCAGTTTCGCCATGGCGATACAAACGCTCCTGAGGTGCACGGCTCACCTGGAATCGCCCACTGTGGCTGCCCTGATACAACCTATGTTGCAGGCCGACCCTGCTGCTGCTCCAGTCTCTGTGCAGGCACCCGCCTGGAGTATTACCTCTATTAGAGGTATGTCTGGTTCCGCTCCACTTCCCCAGCGATTTGGGGGCGATCCAGTCCAATGCAGAGGGTTTCTCAACCAGGTTGAGATATACTTTGAGATGCTGCCCCAGGCATTTCCCACGGACAGAAGCAAAGTAGGTTTTGTGATATCTTTGCTTTCTGAGAGAGCCTTGGCCTGGGCAAACCCTCTATGGGAGATGTAAAAACCTGTTGTCTTGAGTTACCCTGAATTTGTAGCTTTGTTTAAAAGGATATTTGATGTTCCTGCACGCTCCACTTCTGCTGCCAAGTGCCTCACGTCCATCGAACAGAGTACGAGAACTGTTGCCGACTACGCCATAGAATCCCGTACACTGGCAGCAGAGGTTGCGTGGAACAATGAGGCCCTCGTGGCTGCTTTTTCTCATGGTCTCTCGGATACCATCAAGGATGAGATAGCAGCCCGAGATATACCCATTGAGCTGGAGAAATTAATCCTACGTTACCTTTTATCCTTAAGGTTGATGCTTCTGAGACTGGTGTTGGTGCTCTTCTGTCTCAACATCCTACCTCTGAGAGTGCTATGCATCCTTGCGGCTACTTTTCCAAGAAATTGTCACCTGTGGAGTGCAATTTACGAGATTGGTGACAGAGAGCTGTTGGCGATCATTTTAGTCCTGAAAGAATGGAGATATCCCCGCAAATGTACCACTGTGCCGGTTCTCATTCTTACTGACCATAAGAATCTCACATTCTTGTCTGAGCCTCTCTCCCAGAAGGGCACAATGGGCTCTTTTCTTGTCAAGTTTCAATTACATTGTCTCATTCTTACCCGGTACTAAGAATGAAAGGGCTGACACCTTGTCACGCCAAATTTCCTCCACTTCCAATTTGGAATCGGTTCCGGTTCCTGTGATTCATCCTGAACGTATTCTGGCTACGGTTCGCACCAGTCTCACTTCTCCTTTGGGTGACAAAATTCTTGCTGCTCAGGTCCATGCTCCTCCTGAGAAACCTTGTGACTGCTGCTTTGTCCCAGAGAGTCTCCGTACTGCCGTGCTCCAGACTTACCATTCCCCCAAGGCAGCTGGCCACCCTGAGAAGAATCAACTCGTTTGGGCTATTTCCCAACAATTATGGTAGCCTAGTCTACGTGCTGATTTAACTGCCTTCGTAGCTGCCTATTCCGAGTGTGCACAGAGTAAGACTCCACGACACCTTCCAGTGGGCCTCCTACAACCCATACCCAATGGAGAGAGGCCCTGGACCCACCTGTCTATGGATTTCATTGTGGAGTTACCCAACTCCCAAGGCAATACTGTTATCCTCATGGTGGTTGACCGGTTCGTTCATTGTATTCCACTTAAGAAGTTGCCCACTTCTAAGGAACTGGCTTCCATTTTTGCTTGGGAGATCTTTCGCTTACATGGGCTACCCAAGGTGATTGTCTCAGACAGGGGTAGTCAGTTTGTGTCCTGGTTCTGGCAAGCCTTTTGTGCACAGTTGGGAATTCAGCTTGCTTTCTCCACTGCATATCACCTGCAGTCTAATGGGGCAGCAGAACGAGCCAATCAGTCCTTGGAGCAATTCCTACTGTACGTTGCTATATTTCTGACCATCATAACAACTGGTCAGACCTATTACTGTGGGCAGAGTTTGGTCACAACAGTGCCTTGAATTCTGCTTCCCGATTGTCCCAGTTTATGGCGAATTATGGTTTCCAACCTTCCATGTTAAAATAGAATAGTGCAGCGCAAAAAATAAATAAATAAATAAATCGCATACAGTCCCAGAAACTATATCAAATTTAAAAGTTACAAGAAAGTGCATGTGCAGAAGGAAACACTCAAAATCTTCCAGTGGGGTGATAACAAAATCCAGGTAACACAATACTCTGTGCCAGTGATCCCTTCACCATGAATAGGGTGGCCTCTCACCTCCCTGCTTCGACCTCCAATAGGTCACAAAGCAGTATGCAGCAGTAATGACAGTGGAATCCAGCACTCAAGGTCTCATCTCAGCACAGGAAAAAAACATATCCAAACAGTAGCCAGCATATATGTAAAATAAAAAGAGACTATCTAGTGTTCTCTGATGGTAAAATAAATTTATTTCCATAAAGAATCCAAGAAAAACACTCACATTTCAAAGCACTCAGTCCCGAGTGCTGGCGCTGTGAGTGTATCCAAAACCAAAGATGGCCGCGGGTGACGTCACTCGTGCTCCCTGAGGGCACATGCACTTTCTTGGAACTTTTAAATTTGATATAGTTTCTGGGACTGTATGCAATTTATTTATTTATTTTTTGTGCTGAACTATTCTATTTTAATGTTCCTATGAGGTATTCTGAATTAACCTTGAGTGTCAGCTGGCATTTTATTTGTTTTATTCTTTGATTTCATGACAGCGCTGAGTACCTCTTTTATATTATCAACTTTCCATGTTGCCTGACTCGTTTGTTCTGCAGAGTATTCCTGCATTAGAGGAGCATCTCCGTAGTCTTCGTTCCACTTGGGCACAAGTCCAGGAGGCTTTGCATCATACTAATGATAGGTACAGACTCCATGCTGAACGCAGACACCTGCCTGCGCCTTCCTACCAGGTTGGGGACCGGGTCTGGCTGTCATCTCGCAACCTCCGACTTCGTGTTCCCTCACTGAAGTTCACACCTCGGATTATTGGGCCTTTCCCTATTCTTTGCAGGATTAACCCAGTGGCTTACGCATTAGATCTTTCTATTATGCGTATTTCAATTGTATTTCATGTCTCCTTATTAAAACCTTTGGTATGCAACCGCTTTACCACCTCAGTGCCACGTTCTCACTCTGTACGGGTTAAGAACCATAAGGAGTATGAAGTACAGTCCATTGTTGACTCCCGTACATTCCATGGGCGCATACAGTACTTGGTGCATTGGAAAGGGTACGGTCCGGAGGAACGCTCTTGGGTCTCATCCTCGGACCTACATGCCCCTGTCCTCCTCCGTGATTTCCATAGACATTTTTCCCTCAAGCCTGGTGGTCCTCCGAGGGGGAGGGGTTGTTGAAGAGGGGGTACTGTCAGGGCTGGGCTCAGCACTTCCTTCTCTGAGCTGGCCACTCAGCTGTCGGCTAATTGCCAGCTCCCATCTCTCTCCATAGTTACACAGCTGTTGATGATCATGCTCGTCAGTCCTGCCTACTTAAGCCGTCCAGTCAAGAGGAGCTCTGCCTTCGCCTTGGTCACATCACAAGAAACTATCACCTGGGTTCCTGTTTAAAGACTGGCTTTGCTGACATTCCTTCTGGCTCCACATCCTGCTTGCTGTTTCACTACTTTGATCCCTGACGTCTGGCTTGGCTGACTATCCATTATGGTTACTGAACTTTGGCTATGTTTTGACTATGTTTGTTCTTTTTACTTTTATTATTAAACAAGTGTGATTTAACTGTACTTCTGTCTCGGTCTGATGTCAGGGTTACTGACACAGAGAAAGCTTTGGTATTCTAGTTTTGATAGATGCTGAAGAATTAGACCACCTACTAGATCTCTTGAAGATTCTGTTGGCAAGATCTCTACATTTCAGTTCCAAGGCTTGTACACCCACCAGGGCCATTATGAGGGACCCCATTTTTTGTTCTGTACTGCAGAGAATGTAGCAGGAGTAGAGGAAACACCCCAGGGTAGGCAGACAAGCCAAAACATCAGGTTGGGTTAGAAAAGAACCTCTCATGGATTCCACCTAAATCTTTAAAGTTCACTTTTGGGGCTAATAACCTATTTAAAAAAGGTACTATAAAAAGGCTGATAAATGGAAACCAAGGCTGAGGTGTCTTTTTTTTCTGACTCTTCTCATCAATACACTGGAGTATTCAAATCATCTCCTGTGTTTTCAGCAGAATCAGCAGTAATATATCTACTGTAAACTGCATCAGTATAATTAATATAACAGCTGTTCTCAGTTCAGCTAAACATTCAGCTGATCTTATATTAGAGAGATGTAGTAGCCATTAGGGAGTGGAATTAAAAACCAACAACTGACGCCAGAGCTTGGACACTGAAGATAAGGCCCAGTGAGAACCACTGGAGACAAACTGTCTCTCCTTGCTCATTGGAAATTGTAAAATATGTATTTTTTCACAAAAAAATACAAATTTATACAATTGGTAACAGCAATAATTTACCTTTATTCTCTTTTATCTGCATTCATTTCAAATAATGTAGTCTAAGTTAATAAATCACAAAAAAAAGCCTTCTGTGTGCAGTAGCCCCCCTCCGACCCCTAATACTTACCTGAGCACCATCTCTATCCAGCGATGTTGCACGAGTGTCTCAGCTGCCCAAGACACCCCTCCTCATTGGCTGAGACTGCAGCATAGCGCCATTGGCTCCTGCTGCTGTCAATCAAAATCACGTCAGCCCATCAGGAGAGAAAGGTGGCGGGGCCGGGTCACGGAGCTGTGACTCAGCTCAGGTGCCCCCATAGCAAGTTGCTTACTGTGGGGGCACTCAACAGGAGGGAGGGACCAGGAGCACTGAAGAGGGACCTAAAAAGAGAAGGATTTGGGCTGCTCTGTGCAAATCCACTGCAACAGAGCAGGTAAGTATAACATGTTTGTTATTTGTAAAGCAAAAAATAAAACGAGACTTTACAATCACTCTAAAGCCTACATGAGATTTTAGAGGGTGGAATTGCACCCTCTGAAACAACTTCCCTGCACATGTATAGAGATTTTATTTTGTTGTTTTGTTGTTTACAGTTTTTTTTGCAAAACTGTCCAGCCCTGCCTCCCCATGTATGTCATTTGTCTAGGCCAGGGGTCTCCAAACTTTCTAAACAAATGGCAAATTTACTGTCCTCCAGACTTTAGGGGGGGCCGGACTGTGGCCATTGGGAGTACAAAATGTCCCAGCATCAGTGGGAATAAACAATCCCCCCATCATTGGTGTCAGTGGGAGGAATTGTGCCCCATTGTTGATGTTATTGGGAGAAATTGTGCCCCATCATTGGTGTTATTGGGCCCCATTGTTGGTGTCCTTGGGAGGAACTGTACTCCATTGTTGATGTCACTGGTAAGAAATGTTCCCTTCATTGTTGTTAGTGAATAAAATAGCACCCCCAAGGGCCACCTAAAAGCAAGCAAAGTTATCCAGCCCCCGAGCCGCAGTTTGGAGACCACTGGTCTAGGCGAACGATGGGCACACTGCCCGCTGTGCATCCCAGGATATGCTCATCACATATCCCAGGAGGCATAGCCTTTTATTCAGGAATGGTGAAGGGGGTGGGGGTGATCGTCACGTCATCAGAAGGCCAGTCAGAATAGCCAACGAACCTCTCGATGACGTTAGACAGAACATGGCAGGGCGGGACAGGCTGTGGCAGGGCCTGAGAGGATCTCAGCAGGACAAAGCTGGATCTGCTGGATAGGTGGTATCTCAAATGTGCGAATACCACCTTCTGCTAAACAGGGATAAAATAAACAAAATACCGGGGGGATGAGATGTGGAGATCCGCTTTTATAATCATACTATGCTTATGACATCTTGTAATATTACCATATTACAAAAATCTTCCGTTTGCTTTCCTATTTAAAACATACTTATTTTTTGCATGTTCTGTTGTGTTCTAGGTAGGATTAAGAAACAGGCTTCATTTAGCAAGTTTAAATAACAAAAAAAAATGACACTTAAAACACCTGCAGCAGTTACAATTTGTTTTATTGCTCCTTAAACGATCGTTAGATCCTGAACTATTTAAGATACAATCACAGGATAGACAGTGTCAGGGGAAAAATTATCATTTAAAGATGAAAAATGATATTACCTTTGTGTCAAGTCTTTTTTTTGTAACAATAGTAAATTAATTGGACTAAATGTAGATCAGAGTTTTGACACAGACAGGGTTGATGTTGATTTCAGAGGCCCCAGAAAGCTTACCAGGGAAGGTGTGAGACGTAATTAACTGCTACAATATTTTCCTTGAGTCTGCTCTTAATCAGGAAGTGGAACACCACTGATTGTAGAGAACAGTAACAGTTTATTATGTAGCACATTCCCATTCCTCTTGTTTTATGGTCTGATCAACCACATTTTACCTAACAATTTATTATGTTTACCATACAGACAATTAGGTTTTCTCACTTCATACCAACAGACAACATGGTGAGTTTGTTTTGTATCAACACTAACTTACTTGTCAGATATACGGATTGCTGCAGAGGATATGCATCTGCTGTAGACATTAGAATTTGTGTGCAGCTCCGGAATGAGAGTTTAATGCTTGTTTGATGGCTTTTTACATTGGAAGTAAAAAAAATAAAAAAATAAAACAACTAAATGACATCTTATAAAATCTGCTGAATAATACCCTTCAATACTCCAAAGTTAAGAAAAGTTTGTGCGTAGAATTTTAACTTCTGTCTTAAAGAGAACGTGTAGCGTGTACAAGTTTTCTTTATTGATTGTGGTCAGGACTGAAATTTTTTTTATTTTTTTTATTTACATAAGAGCCCTTTCACACTGTGCCGCCTAGGGCGTCATTGGTAAAGCGGCGCTATTTTTAGCGGCTATTCGGCCGCTAGCGGGGCAGTTTTAACCTCCCGCTAGCAGCCAAAAAGGGGTTAAATCCACCCTTAAAGCCGCCGCAGCTGCGTTTTGCAGGCGGTATAGCAGCGATGCCCCATTGATTTCAATGGGGGGCAGCGGTGGAGGAGCAGTGAGTTCACTCCTTTACTGCCCCAAAGAAGCTGCTGGCAGGACTTTTTTTTTTTTTTTTTTTTTTTTTTATCATTTAGTTTTTATTGAAGATTTTCAAGAAAACATACAGAAAATAAGACAATAAAATAAATAAATAATAAGATATGCAATGTGGGTAGTAAAGATCGAGATCCGGAGAATGCAATGTACACAAATATAAGTATACTCAGTAACATATACATAGCATTACAGCAAACAGGAAACGGATCTTAAGAACAACCCTGAGAAAGATCCATAGGCCATATAGACCAATACTTGGACCAAACTGTGGACACTTAAAGGCATTGATGGCGAATAAGCGCTCGAAAGTATAATTTCTACGTACAGCAGCAGTGACATCGGATACATTGATAGCATTAGTGGACTTCCAATTACATAGGATCAGTAACCTAGTTTTAAGTAAAATATGGGATATAACCGGTCTAAATGATTTAGGAAATTTATCAATATTTAAATGAAGAATTCCTAAGGCAGGATCCGGGGCAGTGAGTATTCCCGTGATGGAAGATATAAGTTGGAAAACACCATTCCATAAGCTTTTAATCGTAGGACAGTACCAAAGCATATGTAATAGGTTGCCCAACTGGCTGCATTCCCTCCAACAGTTTGGTGAGGAACCCGGAAAAAAAATCGCCAAGCGACAAGGAGTGTAGTGCCATCTATTGGCTAGTTTAATGGTAAGTTCCCAATGTTTAGCACAATGGGATGCAGAATGAATTTCAGAGAAGGCGTTTCGCCACTGACCTTCCGAGAAATCAGAGCCTAATTCTGCTTCCCATTTGAGCATAGCAGGTGTCTTGATAAATTGCAATTTCACATCTTTTTTACCTGGGGAGTAAAACTGCCAAAGTTTGTATGGAATGGTAAGTGATGGGGGGGGGGGGGGGGGTAGGGACTCGAGCAACTCTACTATCTGGAGAATATGAAGTGACATGTCAGCAGTGAGATTATTCTGCAAAGATAATTGTGCTGTAGATTTAAGTAGATTTAAGTTGGGTGCCATCATATAAGTCTGACACGAGTGTAATCCCTTTATTGATGAAGTCAGTCACTGATAAAGTTGGAATTTTCGTTTCAAGTATAGAAAGTGGTATGTCGTAGGGCAAGTCTGTCATGTCATCTTGAGCCGCATGTAGAATGTGTTGCCACGCCTTCAATGAAATTTGTATCATGGGGGATAATTTAAGTCCCATTCAGAGAATGTACATTGGGCACAGGTAGTGGTACTAACGCGTTCTCGACATCCACCCAAACAGGCGGGTCTTCGGTCTGAAACCAATGTTTAAGTTGGTCCAATCTAACTGCCCAGTAGAAGTCATGGATGTCAGGTAAACCTGCACCACCGAAGCTCCTATGTGAAGTAAGATTGTTTCTGGAGCATCTAGCTTTTTTACCATTTCATACGTACTTCCAGCACATGGTAGATAGTTTTGTAAGAAAGTGTTGAGGAACATGAAGCGGGAGCGAATGAAATATATACAATATTTGAGGTAAGATCAGCATTTTATATGCTGCAATTCTACCAAACCAGGAGACTTCTTTCATTGAAAAGTCTTTAAGTTGGACTTCCAGTTTGGTAATAAGCGGTTTTAAATTAGATTTAGCGAGTTCGGAAACTTTTGCTTTCAATACGATTCCCAGATATGGTATACCTTCAGTACTCCACATATATGGAAATTGTGATTGGAGAGCAAGTGTAAGCTTGGGCGGAATTTTGAGAGCAAGGATCAAGGATTTAGAAAACCTTATAATATGAAATTCTACCGAAAGCTTGGAGGATTTCATGAGCATGAGATAGGGAAAGCTTTGGATTAGTCAATAATAAGATAACGTCATCAGCGAAAAGGTTAATGGTGTGCTTAGTGTTACCAAACTGGAAGCCTGAGATTAAGAGATGTGTCCTTATGGTTTCTGCAAGAGGTTCCATCATAAGATTAAAAATGGAAGGAGACAGGGGGCAACCCTGCCTAGTTCCATTTCTGATATTGAAGGGTGATGATAAAGCATTTGTCGAATATACCTGGGCTGTGGGGCAAGAGTACAATGCCAAGATAGCTTGAAGTATACGACCCTGAAAACCAAACTTTACAAGCGTCATCTCCATATATGTCCAATGGACTCTATCGAACGCCTTCTCTGCGTCAATAGATAACAGCAGAGAAGGCATTCGGTGCAATTTAGCATGATACAATACATTAACAATTCGTCTAGTTGCATCGGAAGTTTGCCTCCCCTTCACAAATCCCATCTGATCGTTTTTCACCAATAAAGGAAGAATATGTGATAAACGAATGGCCAACAATTTGGTATACACCTTTGTATCAGAATTTAGGAGTGATATTGGCCTGAAATTTGCCGGCGTGTCAAGTTCCTTACCATGTTTAGGCCAAGTGATTATGTAAGCTTTTAGCATATCCGGGGGCATACTGGCAGTCTCAGCAGCTTTATTGAAAGAATGTGTAAGGTGAGGCGATAAAATATGTTTAAACGCTTTAAGGTATTCATTAGAGAAACCATCAGGGCCAGGGGACTTGCCATTAGGAAGTGAAGCAATGGTTTTCTCAACTTCCTGAGTGGTAAAGGGAGCATTGAGGGATTCCAACTGTAGGGTAGAGAGAGAAGGTAAATGAACGTGTTGCAAGAAATCCCTAGTAGGTTGAGTCGTAGCAGGATCATTATGTAAGTTATAAAGTGAACCATAATATTCGGCAAATTGATCCGCTATTGCCTGAGGATGTATTATTTTGTGGTTCAAGGTGGGATGTTTAAGGTGTGCTATCCTTGTCTTAGTGCATAGTGCTTTCAATCTATTAGCTAGGAATTTGCCTGCCTTGTTAGCATTATGATAAAAATTCAATTTCAGGCGCCTGATATGTCTGTCATATTGTTGGGATAAGATTTCCCTGAGTCTCTCTCTGTGGGAAGATAATTTGTGTGATACAAGTAAAGTAGGTGATTGCTTATTTAGTGTTTCAAGATCCCTAATATCTTTGAGGACAGTTTGAAGCTGTTGAGATCTTTGCCGTTTAGCCCTAGCACCCATTTGTATGAGAATACCTCTCATGTAGGCCTTGTGAGAGTTCCACAAAACATGTGGGTCAATAACTGAGCCATAATTATCTAAGAAAAAATTAGTGAGGTGTTGTGCCAAAAGCTTACCAGAAGAAGGTTCCTGAATTAGTCTGGTGTTGCAACGCCAGATGGGAGGTGAAGAGGAGACACCCTTTTCTAAAATGGTTAAAGAGATTGCAGCGTGGTCAGACCACATAATGTCGTGTATGGTAGCTGTAACTACATCCTGTAACAACCATTTATCAGTCAAATACATATCAATACGGGAGTATTAGTGATGCCTATTAGAAAAAAAAGTAAAGTATTTTTCCCCAGCATGGAGACATCTCCACGCATCGAACAGTTCCTCCTTATGAAGAATGTCCTGTAGTGCCGGTGTCTTGTTGAGTTTAGCTGAAGATGTATCCATTTGAGGATCTGAGGTAATGTTAAAGTCCCCGCAAATCAGAACTTTACCATATTGCATAGACTTGAGCTTACGAAGGACTTTATGGAAAAAACGGATTTGGTGGGTATTTGGAGCGTACAGAGTAACCAAAGTAAATGGTTGTGAATTGATGTCACCTGAGACAATGATAAACCTGCCAGCAGCATCAATAAACGAGTCCCTGTGTTGAAAGGGGGGTGAATTTCTCAGGGCCAAAATAACTCCTCCCGTTTTCTTATGGGGATTACATGCTACGTAAACATGAGGATAGTCCTTGTGAGAACATAGCAGAGCATTACCAAGTTGAAAGTGTGTCTCTTGTACACATAAAATATCCACCTTATGTTTATAGGCTTCCCTCCAGAGGGAAAACCGTTTGGTCGGGTGATTCAATCCATGTGCATTAATGGATAAGCAAGAAATCGTCATTGGACAATTGTGTAAAAAACATGGAAGGCTGACAAAAGCGTACTCACTGTGACCGATAAGTCAGCTCTCAGCTGCTGGTGGACATCTTGCGGGTGCGTGAAGTAAACAGAGGATGCTATGTTGCTTGTAGAAGATCTGTGCATATCAAGGAAAAAATGCAAAAAAAAAAAAATGACAACAAAAAAAAATTAATAAAATCGATAACACCATAAGAAATCAAATAATCGATCCAAGAGCAGAGCAATCTGCTATTAGTAACCAGGGGTGAATAGGATAAAGAGTATAAGTCACTCTTCCTAAGAGACAATCATATGGTAGGCTGACTCGTAGAATAGCTTCCATCGGTGGTCTTTTTGTGCGATTTTTTGTATGTGACAACTTGCCAATCATTGTGGACAAATGATGGCCCATCTGCTGAGGGATATTGGACATTGAAATCAGGTAGTATATTCCATTTGCGTAACAACTTTATGCCATCATCTAGGGAGGAAATCATGGAGGTGGCACCATTGTAAATGATAGATAACGTAGCAGGGTATTTCCACTTATGGAGTATATTATGGTTCCGAAGTGCTTTAGTGATGGTGAGGAGATTGCGACGCCTCTGTATGGTGTGCCTGGACAGGTCAGGAAGCAGTCTTATATTGGCATATTGTGGAGGAACATTTTCTTGTTTCCTAGACGCTTGTAAAATCTGATCCTTAACGTGGAAATAATGTATTCTCAAGAGAACATCCCTAGGGATGTCAGCTGGTAGAAAGGAGGGTTTGGGGATTCTATGAAACCTGTCCACAATAAGGTCTTGTGCAGTCGCCTGAGGTAAAAAAGTTGAAAAAAGGGCCTGGGCAAATGGCAATAACTGATTCGGGGGTACATCCTCAGGGATACCCCTCAATTTCAGGTTGTTTCTCCTGGAGCGGACCTCGAGGTCTGCTAATTTGTCCTTAAGCCATCCAATATCTTCCCCCTGTGCTGCATTTGATTCCACCATTATATTATATGATGAGGTAAATTCCTCCATTTTGTGTTCTGCTCTGTCCACCCTGCAGGCCCAGTGAATTAACCTCGATCCTGCATTCAATAATTCCCCTGACCATATCAGCTTGAAGTGAGGACCGTAGAGAAAGTAACATGTCCTTTAAGACAGTGTCAGAAACTGGCCTGTCAGATGTGGGGAATTCAGATATGGGGTCTCCTCTCTGACTGAGCTGACCAGCGGTGGCTGTGTGGGAACCGCTTACCTCCATGTCAGTAGCTGAGTGCTGCCTATATGGGGAGTCCCTCCGCGCCCGGATTTCGCAGGGCTTCGTGTGGTGGGAGTAGTAGGGCCAGATGAGGAGTCATGGAGGCCTTCTGAGGGTGAGTAGCGGTGGAGGAATGCCCCTTGTGGACCGGGCCTGGTCCCTGTAGCTGAGCTCCGTCACAGGGTCTGCCGCCGCTGCCGCCATTTTGTGAGGTGCCGTTCGTGGCATAATAGTCAGGCAGTTTCCGCGGCTGTTGCGGATTTTTCCGGTGTCTGGCCATCACCGGACTGTTCCTCGGAGTCTCCGGTATCAGCAGACCCGCTTTGGGGAGGTAATACCACTGGGATATGTGAGTGGCTGTCGATTGCCTCAGACGGACGAGCGGAGCTCCAGAGCTAAGCGGCCATCTTGGAGTCCGGTCGCCAGGCCCCCAGCGGCAGGACTTTTTCTGACGCCCTGCCAGCGCACCGCTCCAGTGTGAAAGCCCTCGGGCTTTCACATGGGAGTGAATGGAGCCTCTTTTTTCAGGCGCTATGAAGGCGCTATTTTTAGCACTGTAGCGCCTGAAAAACGCCTCCGGTGTGAAAGGGGTCTAAATGTAAAATGCATATTCACATGACACAAGGAAGTTATACTGCATCAGCAAGGTCTCTCCCAGCACTGGGGACCGTAGATTAGTGGTCAGCCAAGGAAACTTAATGCAACAGATGAAACACACATAATGCTTACTTCCTTTCAACATCGAAAGATGTCCAGCAGTACCATCACCTACTGTCTGGAGAAGTCTAGCCAGAAGTGGTCTTTATGGAAGAATTGCAGTCAAAAAGCCATACCTCCAACTTGATAGCAAGGCTGAATGATTTAACTGCACAAAAACATAGGAGCTGGGGTGCAGAAAAATATCAGCAGGTGCTCTGGACTGATGAGTCAAAATGTGAAATATTTGGCTGTAGCAGGAGGCAGTTTATTTACCAAAGGGCTGGAGAGCAGTACAATAATGAATGTCTGCAGGCAACACTGAAACAAGGTGGAGGTTCCTTGCAAGTTTGGGGATGCATTTCTGCAAATGGAGTTGGAGTTTTGGTCAGGGCCAATGGTGCCCTCAATGCTGAGAAATACACGCAGATATTTATCCATCATACCACACCATCAGGGAGGCGTGTGATTGGCCCAAAATGTATTCTGCAGCAGGACAACAACCCCAAAAATGCAGCCAATGTCATTAAGAACTATTTTCACTGTAAAGAACAACAAGGAGTTCCTGGAAGAAATGGTTTGGTCCCCACAGAGCGCTAATCTCAACATCATCGAGTATATCTGGGATTACATGAAGAGACAGAAGGATTTGAGGCATCCTACATCTGCAGAAGATCTGTGGTTAGTTCTTCAAGATATTTGGAACAACCTACCCACTTTAAAAATGATGTACAAGTGTAACTAGAAGAATTTATGTTGTTTTGAAGGCAAAAGGTTTTAACCCTTTTATTTCTGAAAGCATTCTTAAAGTGGGGGGCCACCCTAAAAAAAAAAAAAATGACATTAACATTCTTAAAAAAATATAAAAAAAAACATTTAAAAATTTTTTTTTTTTACTCACCAGAAACCCCTGTTGCTAGGTAGTCTTCCTAATCTGCCTCTTCCTATCCAAAACACCCCTTTAATTAACCACTTGACCACTGGGCACTTAAACCCCCTTCCTAACCAGACCATTTTTCAGCTTTCGGTGCTCTCACACTTTGAATGACAATTACTCAGTCATGCAACACTGTACCCAAATTAATTTGTTGTCCTTTTTTACACACAAATAGAGCTTTCTTTTGGTGGTATTTAATCTACTATAAATCAAAAAAGACTAAAAATTCGGTTGAAAAAAAAAAAATTCTTTGTTTCTATTAAAATGTATTGCAGAGTATTGGTGAGTATTGGCAGAGTATTGGTGAGTATTGGCAGAGTATTGGCGAGTATTGGCAGAGTATTGGCGAGTACTGCACAGTGTTGGCAGAGTATTGCGCAGTGTTGGCAGAGTATTGCACAGTGTTGGCAGAGTATTACAGTGTTGGCAGAGTATTGCACAGTATTGCAGTGTTGGCAGAGTATTGCACCGTGTTTCACTGTCATTGAGCAGCGCTGTGGGCACTACACATCCAGCCCACAGTGCTGCTGACATCTCTCCCCCTCTCCGCTTCACCCCTCTCACTGTACCGATCGGTACAGAGAGGGGAGGGAGGAGTTTACATGTGATCGCTCCGTTATTTGACGGAGCGATCATGCGGTAAATGGCCACTATCAGCGGCCATTTACCGTGATCCGTGATGCGCCGGGTCCTCTGGACCTGACAGTCACGGATGTTCCCGAGTGCGCGCCCCAGGGGGCGCGCAGGAGCAAGATTCTGGGAGGACATCCTACGAACGTCCACCCAGAATACGCCGACTGCTCTGTAGCCGTCTTTCGGGTATGGCCTGGTCGGCATGTGGTTAAGTTAAGTTAAGATAATAATTGAGCATAAGCTATTATAGTTTTCAATTATATTTAAAGCAGAGCATTGTTCACAGTAATTATATTGAACTGTGCAGTTAACATTGCCTCTAGCTTTCCTCAGTCTGATGTGACACAAGTGTTAAATATGTTTTATGCTGAAATGGAAATAGGAGATATGTTTTAGCTTTAGCCTTTAAAAAAGTATCTTTACACAAGCAACAATTGTATATATCAACCCTACAGATCAACTTATTATTATTTTCTGTAGCTACACACCCAAGTGTGCCCATTCTACCAAGTATTAATGCATGGTAATGTGGGCTACAACAAAGGGCTGTGAATTTGCATTGTGCTGCATTGCCATTCATTTCAGTGGCACCCCAATACACATACATGGGGAAAACAAACGCACCTCCCTCTCATTACACTGCAATGCACATAATAGAAACAATTTAACAATAAATTAAGGAAGTTGAGAAAAAAACGTGTTAAGTTAACACATGCATGAAAATGTACATGTACATGGATGGGCCCTCAACTGCTTCTTGGAAACATCAGTCCACTCCTTTCTATGTATCTAAACTGTTCCTAACAAGCCAAGATTTGGTTCAGAAAAAATGAGCTGACAAATTTTTTAAAAAAGAACATAAAAGCCGCTTAGAGTCAGTCTTTTAGTGAGAGCCATAGGAAAGTGCAATGGTTTTGCACAGAGCATCCCCATTCTTCTTTTTTTTGGGTCCCCCACCCGCGGTCCTGGCTTCTTCACCCTGCTGAGTGCCTCCAATAGCAAGCGTTTTGCTATAGGGCACTTGAGCAGGCTTGCTCCCAAGCCGCACTCCTGTGAATGAACATTGGCCATTCACACACAGAGCATGGCTCGACCGTTCCCCCACTCTCTCCTCATTGGCTCACTGGCTGTGATTGACAGCAGCAGGAGCCAATGGCTCACACTGCTATGTGAACCAAGGAGAGAGACACTGGGAGAGCTGCTGCTCTCATGCACATCGCTGGATCGAGATGGGGCTTAGGTAAGTATAAGGGGTGGCTGGGGGGAAGCTGCACCCAGAAGTTTTTTTTTACCTTAATGAATAGAATGCATTAAGGTAAAAAAAAAAAAAAAAAAACTTCTGCCTTTAGAATCACTTTAACTTTAAGAGAAAGTGGTATCATCCACTTGGAACTGTGCCATTTGACAGGGCTGTATACATCTCAGGGCTGGGTGGATAAAACAGTTTCCTTTAATGAATTTTGCCTGTGTGTTTATCTGTTTTCCTAGGGTTCAGCTTTAATTGTGTTAATTATTTTTTTATTTTTAAACTTTTTATTGTTATAGAAAAAGTACAAATCTAATTCCAATATAAAGGGAACAAAATGCATACATGCAGGTATAAAGCTCAACAATATATCAGTTCTAAGGACACACTAATTATGCATTATGTATAATGAATAGAAGGCACAGGACCTTCCAAGCATATTGGATCGAACAGAGGAACCAATATTGGAACTATTACCAACGTATACAAAACTGGTAGATAGAAAGTGTATAGAGAGGGAACCGCAAAAAAAAAAAAAAAAGAATCACATTCCTTTAGTGTTTGAAGAAGAGGGAAGATAAAGAGAGGAAAATAAGAAGAGTAAAGAGGGTGGAGAAAAGGGGCAGAGAAAAGAAGCAAGGAGAAAAGAAGGGAGGTTGACAGCTCTGGGCCAGCCCAAGGCCCTAGTCAAGATAGTCGTGAAGGATCTTGTCTCAGGGTTGTTAATTATTTTTTTAAGTTCGACATATACAGAATGAAAAAAAAAAAGAATGAAAGTAAAAAATATTTGCAGCAGATACACAAATATAGTATATATTTCCTATGCATCCATAGATGATCCTGTCTGCATACTTATGTCCTGCTGTGTCTTTCTGCTTTTGGATGACTTTTTTAAACCACTGTAATTGTTTTGCATCTATAAAGCACATAAATTATCCAGAATGTCTCTGTTCTGTAAAATATATTATCTACTTGGAACATTGTCCTGACATTAGAACTTCAAAATGTCATACAATAATAAATATTTTAAAGTATATAATTTTAGGAGGATGTCTTATACAAAAAAAACAACTGCCATGGAATAACAAAATAAAATTTTCATGATAAAATAAGTCAAAGCCTATATGTAACCACAAAAAAGCAAGAAAGGTTTTTCTTTTAAAAACTAAGAGATGCAACTGCTTCAGATGTGTCTGAATTGTAGGATTTCCTAACAAACACCATGGCGTTAATTTACTTAAGGCAAATAGGCTGTTCATTTTGCAAGGGAACTTGCCCTTTGCAAGATAATAATCCCCCAAAGCTTAGTAAATATGGTGGAATTTCACTTTACAAAGAATACCCAGTCATATGCAAGGGAAAAAAAAACACAGTTTTTGCTTGAACATGATTGGATGATGGAAGTCAGAGGAGCTTCATCTCTTTTTTTAAGTTCTGAGTATTTTCCCTTGCAATGCACAACTTCCCCTGCAAAGTAAACAGTCAGTTTGCCTTAAGGAAATAATCCCCAATGGCTACTTTAAAAATCTGCACAGAAACAAACGCTGAAAATAATTCTACTTTCAAAAAGGATTTTTTTCACTAAACTACTTTTAAATTTGCCAAAAAAAAAAAAAAATCTGAATTTGAAGCAGTAAAGTAAAGCATTTCATAACATGGAATTAACGCAAATCAGTGTTCACTTTATAGCTGGCTGTTGGTCCAGAGGTAAACATTTACTTTGGGAAGCTTTCCTTGTAGGGTGCTCCAGGATAATCAGGGATCTGTATGGGACTGTATCGACAGACTGAACACATTCAGGAGACAGTTCCATAGAAGTCTATGGGGATCGACTGCACAGGTGTAGATAGCAGCTCAGGTATAGTACACTATAAAAATTGTTCTTCTTTTACACTGTGAAATACTGTAAATCATAATCTCTTGGTGGTCCTTAAAATGAATCTGTGCTTTGCTCATGGTGCAACCCATGCAGCTGTATATATTTTCCATGCCCTAACTTGCCTACCAATGAGAAGCCCCCAGTAAATCCAGGCACTGGGGTACATATGACACACTCTGTTTCTTCCTCTTATATAACAGTGCTGGTGATTGGTCATTGAGGCACCCAAAGACACAGTGGTAAGGGACTTACACAGGGCTTCTTCTCCTTGCTCCTGGAAGGATAGCAAAGGAAAGGTAAGTATTACAACTTTGGGGATTGACTTTTAAGTAGCGTCTTAATCAGGCCAAAGATTATACACTAATATTGGATCATTTCTATAATCTATATAGTCTCCTCTATATCAACCACAATTATGTAATAGAAGCCCTACTTTAAAGAAATGTATTCCATTTGTATCCAATCGGGTTGGCTTTTGTATTACAAAGTTGGTGGTAGATCTAAAGCAGACTGTACAATCATATTGTTGTATGGTCAGTTTAGTTCCACACTGTTCACCTTCGCTGTACTTTCCTTGGCAGCCACCCAGTCGCTTTTAGCAAAATATGTGTAGTGCAATCTTAAAGATGGACTTCAGGACATAAAGAACTTTACCCTTGCACGAGGTCCTCCCTCACAAATGCTTCATTGGGGTTTCTTTTGCCTTCCTCTTGATAAACTGTGAGCATAGGATTGTGTAATATCTTTTTCTATTGGTTAAACTAGGTGGACTTGTGTCTTTTTTCAACCTAACTATGTAATTATCTATCTATGGACCTGCATTGCGCAGGATAACATCAGACAGCTGCAACTGGTTGGGCAGCAAAAGGAAGACAGCTTGGGTGGACCGGTTGCACAGCATTGAGTATATCATCTTAATTATAATCCCCTGAGCAAAATTTAACAGGCGCATTGCAAGGGTAAAGTTGTTTTGATTTTTTCTTACCAGAGTTTTTACCTCCCTTCCACACAGGCTAAGACATTCAAAGTCTTCTCTACTGAAAATTCTCTAGCTCTTATTAATTTTTTGTTTTATGGTTTAGTTCTACTTGATTACTGATGAAGAGGTTACAAAACTTTTGCGCATTTCAGTTTTTCAAACTGCACACTTAAGTTCCATTAAACAAAAATATTCAGGTAGTTCTTTTCAGTGGTTGTGTGATTGCAGAGATGCTCTGTCAGCAAACTACACTATATCACCAAAAGTATTGGGAATGCCTTTACATGCACATGAACTTTAATGGCATCCCAGTCTTAGTCCGTAGGGTTCAATATTGAGCTGGCCCACCCTTTGCAGCTATAAAAGCTTCAACTCTTCTGGGAAGGCTATCCACAAGGTTTAGGAGTGTGCCTATGTGAATGTTTGACGATTATTCCAGAAGCGCATTTGTAAGGCAGCCACTGATTTTTGGCGAGAAGGTCTGGCTCACAGTCTCTGCTATAATTCATCCCAAAGGTGTTCTATCGAGTTGAGGTCAAGACAGTCATGTTCCTCCAACCCAAATTCGCTCATCCATAAACCTTTTGGACAGCCTTCCCAGAAGTGTTGAAGCTGTTATAGCTGCAAAGGGTGGGCCAGCTCAATATTGAACCCTACGGACTAAGTGTCACGTACCTGGTACGTGAGCCTGATGTGCAGAGGAAGGCCTCTCATTCAGCTCTGGCTTGGGGACCACTGATAGTTGAACGGCGGTCATGGGAGCATGGTGACGTATTAGTGCCTGCAATCAGTCCAGTAGTCTGTAGCTCAGCAGGGAGCAGATGGGTGAGGCAGCAGGCAGGCTGAAGAAGACAGCTGGATGCAGGAGCCAGGTGACGACTTTCTGGGCTGGAAGTAGGTAGCAGGCCGGATGAACAGGTTGCAGGGTCAGACAAGCCGGGTTGGTAACCGTTGGGCAGATCAGGCATAGACAGGAAACAGCAGGATAGTTGAGTCACGAGCCGGGTTGGTATCAGAATAACATCAGACAGAATCAGAGGGCAGAGTCCAAGGCAAGCCGGAGTCAGGGTATCAAGCAGACAAGCACAGGTTAATGGTAAGCCGGTTCGGAGGTCACAGGGAATTAGGAACACATACAGAAGCTGCACACCAAACAGCAATGAGTCTATGCAGAAGCTCTGTTTAAATAGCCCGCCTGGCGTAAGCATTAGTGGTGGTGGGCATGCGCATTGATGCGTGAGTGTGCATCCGTGTGCGCCAATGTGCCAATGCCCGAGTGCACATGCATGTGTGCCGTGAACTTCTAACTGTACTGAGGACCTGTCTTTCCTGACACTAATAATGGGATGTCATTAAAGTTCAAGTGTGTGTAAAGGTAGGCGTCCAAATACTTTTGGTAATATAGTGTATCCATAAAAACCTTACAAAAAGCCTTACACAATCAGCATTTTAGAAACTGAATTCCATATTGTGTCAGATTGACAGTCACTACACAGTTATGCATCCTTCATGAACTATTATATGCATAGTGCACTTCATGAACTATTATATGCACTGCAACTCTTACAACTCTTATTTTATATGAAGATGTATGTCTATTAAATCTGCCCAAAAGTTGGAACTGGAGAGGAACTGATTAATTGCAGTCTTGATACAAATATATAATTTTGGAGCTTTTGGGGATGCCTCTCTGGTACTATACCTATACTATACCTTTCCCTCTACATATAAAATACATTGTGTTGTTCCTTAACACATAAATGGGTTAATTGCAAGTTATTACATTTGTAAAAATCAGCTCATTGTCAACATTACTACAGAAATGTAGCCAGAAAGAGTGCATGTAAAGCATACTAAAACAGATTTATGTCATCAAGTCTAACACTGCATTAATCATTTGGTAAGGTCAACCCCAGCTATCACAGTAAGTGCTTTGGTAAAAACGCCAAGTGAGACATAAAATAGGTCACTGGTACATATTCAGGTGATAGAAAAACAAAGTTGAGAAATGTTAGAAAATTATTTCTTGGCAACATGGTTATGTAAAGGTTTGCCTTGAAAGGGAAATCATTAATCAGAATGTACACAGATTGCTTGACATGGAAATTAAGTCACACTTAGAAGAAAGAAAAAAAGTTTAATTTGGTTGTTTTTCAAATCCAATTCTAAAACTCACTAATGCATATTAAAGAAAATAATTTGATACTAAACAAAAAAATATGTCTAATCTCAGTGAAAATTGTACTTATCAGAACGCAGTGTAAGGACAGTGGTCATCTAGGTTAGGCTGTGACTTGGCCTGTGCAAATGGGAGGCTCCCTGCCACAAGTCAGATTGGCTGGATCCTGCTGTTTTCACAAGCCAGTCTGGCCAAGAAATTATTAGCTTGCCCTGTTAAGCACTCAAATGCCATACATGAGACCCCCCAAAATTAATGTATTGCTTTATAACAGTATATTTCAGGCCCATGAAGTGAACATATCCTTTGTCCATGTAGATCAAAGCAACACGTTTATTTAATGCAGACTCTGCAGCTGTTTAGATTTTCCTTCACTTCTCATTCTGATCTGTTCATGCACAAAACAGATGTGAAGAAGCCCTGTCTAAGACCCTGTACACACGGTCGGAAATTCCAACCACAAAATCCGTCGGATTTTTTCCGACGGATTTTGTCCGGCGCTGGTGTTGCATACACACGGTCGGACAAAGTTGTCGGAAAATCCGCTCATTCTGAACGTGGTGACGTTCGTTGCGTACGACGGAACTACGTAGAGGCTAGTAGCCAATAGCTTTGGTCTCGTAATTTGATCTGAGCATGCGTGGCACTTTGTCCGTCGGAATTCCCTACACACGATCAGAAAAAGTCTGATCGGATTTTGTTGTTGGAAAATTTGAGAGCAGGATCTCAAATTTTTTCCGACGGAAAAAGTCTGATGGAGCCCACACACGGGCGGATTTTCCGACAACATGGTCCGATCGGACATTTTCCGTCCGAATTTCCAACCGTGTGTACAGGGCATTAGGGCCCCCTTACATGACTTTATTTTGAATGGCACCCCAACGCAAATCCAGTATGCAGTTTCTTATCAGCTCATGGCAGAACACTTCTATCTACAATGTGCATTGTGATACACTGCAATACAAACAAGATGCAGCAGGACTTACATTAGTATGTGTTAAGCTGCCTTGCAGACAATTTATTTTGAATGGGCTGCGTTACACAGTAAAGCGTAAAAATATATAACCTGTGGTATATCGCTTTTAGGGGTAAATGGCCCTAAGTTCCAAGTTACATTTTAGAATTTACAAGGATTTTCTTTTTGCCCCCATGTGACAGCACTGGGTACCTGAATGGGCAATTGTCAAGTACCGATGCTGTCTCTTGGGAGGGCGTGCAGTAAGTCACATGCTTCCTCATACACTGGTATGTCTCTTACCTTACCCAGTTGAATGTAGTAGCTGTAGAGCAAAAGAAAATTAAATGTAAGCTCTTGCAATGACTGGTATTAAAGTGATCTTGATGATTTACCTCCATGAGCAAAGAGTTTCTTTCTCAGGCTTGTTTAAACCATGGAAATACTGTATGTGAAACATAATCTGTTGGTGGTCCCTTGTTCACACCATGTGCGCTAAGCAACATTTTTATGAACACCACCGATAAATATATGGTGTAATAAGGGCTCGTAAAAAACAACTGTTGTCTATGTGCCCTGATCAGAAAAACAGAGCACCTACAGATTATGTTTTACATGCTCCCACAAAGTTCCAACACTATGTTAATTGATCAAAGTGTAAAAGAATAATAATAATAATTCACCTGTGATAATCTAAAGAGATCTGGGAAAAAAAAGGCCTTTTTTAAAGCCAGAACATAACTGTATTCAAGCACCACAAACCAAAAACGCTTTTTAAATCATTTTTATTTCTCAAAGCAAACTCACCCATCCATCCAAGTCTCTATGCTTTTTGGTTGAGAAATCACTTTGAAAAACACCCTCCTAGCATTGCTAGCTGCAGCCATCTTGCAAGGTCAAATGATTCATGTAGCACTTTCTTCTTTGAATCAATCTGTCCTTAGCACAGGCATGCAGGCATACTCCACCCACCCCATCCTCCAGATGAAAGAAGACTCCTGGAATGTATGACATCATTTTAGCCTAGGCCAGAATCCAAATAGCAAATTAAGAAATGTGAAAAAAAAGTTTAAAACAAGTAACTATAGTATACCTTCCTATCTATTTACTAAGGCTATCGACATAAGGATTAATATAGTTCTGCCCTACGGTTAACCGGTTAAGGAAACATTGGGGGTTATTTACGAAAACTGCATGCTTAGGGGGTAAGCATGCAGATTAGTGCTCAGCAGTGTTTTTAGTGGGGGGACACATATGACTTAATGCCGCGTACACACGATCAGAAATTCCGCCAGCAAAAGTCCGATGAGAGCTTTTGGTCGGAAAATGCGACCGTGTGTATGCTCCATCTGACTTTTGCTGGCGGAATTCCAGCCAGCAAAAGATTGAGAGCAGGTTCTCAATTTTTTGGGCGGAAACATTTTCGATCAGAAATTTCGATCGTCTGTACCAATTCCGATGTGCAAAATTCCTATGCATGCTCGGAAGCATTGAACTTCATTTTCTCGGCTCGTCGTAGTGTTGTACGTCACCGCATTCTTGACGGTTGAAAGTTCAGCGAACTTTTGTGTGACCGTGTGTATGCAAGCCAAGCTTGAGCGGAATTCCGTCGGAAAAAACATCCAAGATTTTTCCGACGGAAAATCCGCTTGTGTGTACACGGCATAATACATCTTGGGGAGGGGGGTGCGCAGTTCACCATGTTCGCCCTGGGCTCTAGATGACCTTGCCACTGCTCAAGAGTACACTGGTACACTGTAGCGTTTTTCTTAAAACTATACTTTCTAGTTTTATTTACTAATATGATTAAGGATTAAAAGAGGGGGAGTCTGTGAAAGAAGGTCATTGTTATTGATTGTGTAGGGCGGTGGAATCTAAAATAGTGCCCTGAGAGTCGGAGGTAAAGACTTGTTAGTAAGGTGAAAAAGTGCAGTAATCGATTGTACCCAATTAGAACTCAATTAACGTGATATTAAAGGCTAAATTATTTTAATAAAAAAAAAGGTACTGCTTACCTGCACTGTAATGATATTGAACAGAAAAGTTTCTTTCTTCCCCTTTTAGCAGTCCTCTGCAAGCGCTGTCAGCTTCTCCCTCCTCCATGTGGGTCCCGTAGTCCCTGTTAAGGAGGTACCTGTGCGTGCACTCTCCTGAGTCGGGCTGTGTGCGTCCATGGACACACACACATGGTTCCAGTAAGCCAAGCCCCCAGTCCTTCCTCACTGGAGCCTATGGCTCCACTGCCCTCAATTTCTCCTGTGAAAGCAGGAAGTAAGGGGAGTGGTGCTGGTGCTGGAGACGGAACTGATGCAGTGACATGGAGGCAGGGAAATGCGTAGGAACAGGGGAGTCAGAACAGGTGGTGGGGCGTTTTTTAACCTAATGCTGGGAATGCATTAAGCTAAAAATCATTTAGACTTTAGAACTACTTTAATGAAGTTAGGCCAGTACAACATGGATTCTGTTTGGTTGTTATAGCCACTGCACTTGACCATTTGCACTGTTAAGATGAATAAAATAGACAATGAGTCATTATCCTGTGTTAAAGACGGTGGCTTTTAAGAAATGTAGGGTAAATACAGGCCTGGCTCTCTTTCTAATTTGCATGATTAACTCTGATGTACCAGTAATAAAAATGTAAAAGCATCCAGCATTGTATATACAAAGTTTTATATACAGTATACCTGTTCTTCATTTGGACTATGTTACATTTCCCTCAAAGCAAGAAAGTTAAATTATTCTCAGCTGGAAAATTACAATTGTTCTGAATTTTCTGTATTTTAATTGTGTGCATGCTTGCACATCGACCACAATACCAAGTCCACAGATAATGCTTATTATTTTAGGACTTATTTAGGAGTCATTCCAAACTATGCCTTTTTTCCAAATCACCGAGCTGTTTGATTGGATGTTTTAGAGTGAAAAGGCTTAATTGTGATTAAGCAGGCCATACAAACTGTCTGTTAGTGCAGTGATAAGATATGGGGGCCAAAGAAAACATTTTTTTCTGAATGCACAGTAAAACCAGCTCTGTTATTTCAGCACAGTCTCAAATTAAGAATGAAATCTTTTGAAGGAATTCAAAACAAGCGCTCACAGATTGTGGAGGAAGGCAAATAGTAGAAATGAAAAAAAAAGGACACAAAGGTTTTTATTGCTCCAGAAATCCAACAGCCAAAAGAAAGAGCTAAGGGATTTTACTTGGCTTTTAAACAACTATAGATAATGAAAATGAGGGCACCATATGAGTTAATTTACTTCTTCAACCTTTCTTCTTGTCACCACAAAGTACTGGGATGCCTGCCTTTACACGCACATGAACTTTAATGGCATCCCAGTATTAGTCCGTAGGGTTTAATATTGAGTTGGCCCACCCTTTGCCGCTATAACTTCAACTCTTCTGGGAAGGCTGTCCACAAGGTTTAGGAGTGTGTCCATGGGAATGTTTGACCCTTATTCAAGAAGCAAATTTGTGAGGTCTCCGCTCTAATTCATCCCAAAGGTGTTCTATGGGGTTGAGATCAGGACTCTGTGCCAGCCAGTCAAGTTCCTCCACCCCAAACTCGCTTATCCATGTCTTTATGGACCTTGCTTTGTCCAGTGGTCCAAATCATTTGGTGGAGGGTGGATTATGGTGTGGGGTTGTTTCTCAGGGTTTGGGCTTGGCCCCTTAGTTCCAGTGAAGGCTTCAGCATACAAGAAAAAATTGTGGTCAATGAGACTTTAAATGAGACCTGTCATAAAAAATGCATATATGAATGAATAAAAATAAATATAAAAATAAAATGTAAAATGTTTTTTAAACAGAATAAAACAAAACATATTCACCCATGATGCAATATCAAAAAGGTAAAGTTGATAAAAGACTGACATCTAATTGGCGACACAGTGGTGTAGTGGTTAGCACTCTCACCTAGCAGTAAGAAGGGTCGCTGGTTCGAATCCCAACCATGACACTACCTGCCTGGAGTTTGCATGTTCTCCCTGTGCCTGCGTGGGTTTCCTCTGGGTACTCCAGTTTCCTCCCACAATCCAAAGACATGCAGGTAGGTTGATTGGATTCTGTCCTAAAATTGGCCCTACTATATAAATGGGGACCTTGAATTGTGGGCTCCTTGAGGGTAGGGACCGATGTGAGTGTGCAATGTACAGGGATAGGGACAACTGTAGACACTCACTCAGGTTGGACTGATGTCTTTATTCAACCTTACTAACTATCAAACTATGAAGAGGCATATCAATAAGGGTCATCTAGTATGGGTATTGACATAATAAGCATAAACTATGAAAGCCAAAGATCTCTTGACATCTATTAAAACTCGACACGTTTTGTGGGGTTTGCCCACCTATCAGAAGTGTGGTACAAGAGATATCTATAAACAAAAATAATATACTAGTCAATGGTTCAAAAAAAAAAACTGAATGCCTACATGTCAGTTATGAAATTGGCCTGGCACTAAGGAGGGGGTATAGACCTCCAACAAAGGTCTCCGCCAGGGATGAGGCAGGAAAAATGTCCCAGCTCAGGAAAGCAGCCGAGAAACCAGTGAGTTATAATAGTAAAATGACAAACATGTAATCCACATTAATTGTATACATTAATATATGTAAATAAATATGCATGAGTGAGTCAGTGAAAGTGCACATGTTCATAGGTGTATCCAAAGTTACAAGAAACACCAAGATAAGTGAAACGGCAAGAAAAGAAAAGAAATAAGAGAAAAAAAGGGGAGAAGATGCAGGGATGTAATATTGAAGCAAATGACCCAGAAACATGGAAAAAGCGAAAAAGAAAACAAATAAACCAAAACCAAAAACACATGATGAAATAAAAAACAGTGGGATGGTGGCTGAGTAAGTGAAAGTAAAAGTGCGTGCATGAGTGAAATTACAAAAGAGATAACCTAAGTCTCATGTGTGAGAGGAGTAAAAAATTCTAGTGCTTCTATAGTAGACAAGCAGTGGTAATGACAATAACCTGCTGGCTCCCCGCTCTTATATCGGGGATGGGGGCGGATCCCTGCCAATGTCATGCTGGACACCAAACAACGGGCCGGAAAGAGTGGAAGCCATATCCGGCGCATGCGCCGGAAACGACTGAACACCCGTCCACCATGGGCATCAGCTAGAATGGATCCACCCCACATTGCAGCGCCACTGGCGTAGCTAGTGGGGTATGATGGCATGACGCCGATGCGTGAGAGGACACACCTGCCCACACCCCGTCAAAGAAGGGGAGGGAAAGCGCTGTCACGCATCGCAGCCCCGGGATCCGATGGAAGTGGAGTAACCCCTGCTGGCATGGGCCAACTAGTAGATGGAAATGGTGGGTTCGACAATGAAAAATCAGGAAAAAATAATGTAGAGAAAACAAACTGCTAGTCAGAAAAAACATCAAAGATGGGGAGGGAAATCACTGTCACGCATCGCAGCTCTGGGATCTGACAGAAGTGGAGTAACCCCCGCTAGCATGGGCCAACTAGTAGATGGAAATGGTGGGTTCAACAATGAAAAATCAAGAAAAAATAATGTAGAGAAAACAAACTGCTAGTCAGAAAAAAAAAATATGATATACAGTCAAAAATAGTGGTGTGGTAAGATCACTGTAGACCGGGGTGTCTTCCACCCAATAGTTGCATAAACATTTTATTTTTATTTTTATATTTATTGTTATTCATTCATATATGTATTTTTTATGACACGTCTAATTTAAAGTCCCATTGACCACTATTTTTTCTTGTATGCAACATAACAGGGACAGAGACGTGCCATTGGGGTTGTGTCAGGTCACAACTTTTCCTGTTAAGGCTTCAGCATACTAAGACATTTTCGAAAATTTCATGCTCCCAACTTTGTGGCAACAGTTTGGAGATGGCCCCTTCCTGTTTTTACATGCCAACAAGGCACCAGTGTAAAAACAAGGTCCATAAAGACATGGATGAGCGAGTTTTGGGTGGAGGAACTTGACTAGCTGGCACAGAGTCCTGACCTCAACCAGATAGAACACCTTTGGGATGAATTAGAGCGGAAACTGTGAGCCAGGCCTTCTCGTCAACATCAGTGCCTGACCTCACAAATGGAAGAATGGTCAAACATTCCCATAGACACACTCCTAAACCTTGTGGACAGCCTTCCCAGAAGAGTTGAAGCTGTTAAAGTTGCAAAGGGTGGGCCAACTCAATATTGAATCCTACATACTAAGACTGGGATGCCAGGCTTCCCAATATACTTTGCTACAATGTAAAGTAGTGAGTGCACCGCTTGTATAACAGTGTACATTTGCTGTCCCCTTAAAATAACTCAACACACAGCCATTAATGTCTAAACCGCTGTCAACAAAAGTGAGTACACCCTTAAGTGAAAATGTCACAACATCACTGAGCTGGTGGATGTTAGAGACCTTTGCGCTCCTCCACCTTCCATTGAGGATGCCCCACAGATGCTCAATAGGGTTTAGGTCTGGAGACATGCTTGGCCAGTCCATCACCTTTACCCTCAGCGTCTTTAGCAAGGCAGTGATCATCTTGGAGATGTGTTTGTGGTCATCAT
Organism: Lithobates sylvaticus; assembly: GCA_028564925.1. Lineage (NCBI taxonomy): Eukaryota > Metazoa > Chordata > Amphibia > Anura > Ranidae > Lithobates > Lithobates sylvaticus. The sequence continues at coordinate 432,699,507 of CM053030.1, forward strand.
GTTGGAATACTGCTCTGCGGCCCAGACACTGAAGGGAGGGGATCATGCTCTGCTTCAGTATGTCACAGTACATGTTGGCATTCATGGTTCCCTCAATGAACTGTAGCTCCCCGGTGCTGATAGCACTCATGCAGCCCCAGACCATGACACTCCCACTAACATGCTTGACTCTAGTCAAGACACACTTGTCTTTGTACTCCTCACCTGGTTGTCACCACACACACTTGACACCATTTGAACCAAATACGTTTATCTTGGTCTCATCAGACCACAGGACATGGTTCCAGTAATCCATGTTCTTAGTCTGCTTGTCTTCAGCAAACTGTTTGCAGGCTTTCTTGTGCATCATCGTTAGAAGAGGCTTCCTTCTGGGACGACAGCCGTGCAGCCCAATTTGATGCAGTGTGCAGCGTATGGCCTAAGCACTGACAGGCTGACCCCCCACCCCTTGACCCTCGCAGAAATGCTGGCAGCACTCATATGTCTATTTCCCAAAGACAACCTCTGGCTATGACGCTGAGCACGTACACTCAACTTCTTTGGTTGACCATGGCAAGGCCTGTTCTGAATGAATGAATGAATGAATGAATGAATAACTTGTATAGCGCTACAATGCGAACTGAATCGCCTCAAGGCGCTGTATTGGCGATCGGTTGTCAAGCTTCTAGAAGAGGTAGGTCTTGAGTTTCTTCCTGAAGGCCAGATGGTTTTCTTCCACGCGAATGTCGGTTGGTAGAGCGTTCCATAGCCGTGGTCCCTGGACAGCGAATCTCCGTTCCCCCTTTGATTTGTAGCGGGATTTAGGAATGAGGAGAAGATTTTGATTAGCCGATCGAAGACTGCGATTCGGTGTGTAGTGTTTTATTTTCTCGCAAAGGTATTGCGGAGCGTTTCCATGTGTGCATTTGTGGGTGAGGCAGAGGGTCTTGAATGCGACCCGATTCCTTACGGTTAGCCAATGTAGGCTCCTCAGGGAAGGGGAGATGGATTCCCAGGGTTTTTTCCCTGTTATCAGTCTTGCTGCCGTGTTTTGGATAAGTTGTAAGCGCGCAAGTTGATATTGGGGTAATCCTATGTAAAGGGAGTTAGCGTAGTCCAGTCGAGAATCGATGACTGTTCCAACTACCACTGCTTTGTCCTCCTTTGGAATGAAAGGGATGAGTCTGCGTAGCAGGCGGAGCAGATGGTGAGATCCACTGACTACTGCTCCTATTTGCGCATCCATTGACATTTCTGAGTCAAAAATGACTCCGAGACTCTTGGCCTTGGTCCTAGTGGTGATGGTCCGTCCAAAGATGGTGGGGGGTGTCCAAGGGATCTTGGTTCGGGGGTTATGATTTGCATGTAGAATAAGAAGTTCTGTTTTTGATTCATTAAGTTTGAGGGAGCTAGTATTCATCCAGTCGTCTATCATCGTGAGGCATTTTCCTAATTGCTGATGATGGTCTTTTTGTCCGGTGATACGAAAATATAATTGAGTGTCGTCGGCGTACGAGTGGAAGCAGAGGTCTGATCTTCTAATGATGTTGAGGAGTGGGCGGATGTAGATGTTGAAGAGCACTGGCGACAAGGGTGATCCTTGAGGGACTCCACAGGAGATTGCCCGGGTTTCAGAGGTGAAAGCTCCTAGTTTCACTGTCTGAGAGCGATTTCCTAAGAAGGATCCGAACCATTGTAGATCTGAGCCAGTGACTCCTGCTACTTCTGTAAGGCAGATGAGTAGAGTATTGTGGTCCACAGTATCAAAGGCTGCACTGAGGTCCAACAGTATCAGGAGACATGATTCTCCGTCATCCGCTGCTTCGAGGGCATCATCCCAAATTTTCAGGAGTGCGGTTTCTGTCCCATGGCCTGGGCGGAATCCTGATTGTAACGGATCCAGGAGTGTGTGTGTGTCCAGGTGGCGTTGTATCTGTTGTACTACCGCTTTCTCCATAATCTTGGAAATGTTGTTCAAGCTTGTTATCGGTCTGCGATGGTTAGGGTCCTGGGGGTCGAGGTTGGGTTTCTTTAGCAGGGGTTTGATAATGCCTTGTTTGAGGGCGCCTGGAACAATCCCTTCTTTGAACGATTGATTTATGAGGTGCGTTATGGTGGGAGCCAGGATGTCGGAGCATTCTTTCAGAAGTTTTGTGGGGATGATGTCAATAGAGGATGTGCTGTCTCTGAGATTTTTGATGATGTTTTAGTGGTATCCGTGGTGATTGGGATCAGAGAAAACTTTGGTGGTTGTGGGATGTTTGTGTCGATATCGACTTTTTGCCTGCCGTCGGATGTTTTTTTCTGATCAATTGTTTTCCTAATGTTGACGATTTTATTGATGAAAAAGTCTGATAATTCATTACAGAAATCTTGGGTTTCATTAGCGGGGGGCTCTAAGCACGCCGGGTTCATCGACTGAGCAACTATTTTAAAAAGTTCCCGTGGCCGATTTAAGGCCGCTGAGATGGTATTTGAGAAATAATCTTTTTTTGCTTTGAAGATTGCCTTCTGATAATTCTGTGTCAGCCCTTTGTATTTTGTGTGATTTCCCTTGGTGGGATTTATTCTCCATGCTCTTTCGGCTCTTCTGCGTTCTTGCTTGAGTAGCGTGAGCGAGCTGTTGAACCATCCTGCGTTTTTCCTCTTCATGAGTGTTCTGCGTTTTGGAGCCACTGAGTCTGCTGATTGTCGTAATACATTGTTTAGGAAGCTGAGAGTTTGCTCCGATGAGTGGGTTAAATTCAGAGTTGCTATTTTGTTTGATAAGGTGGTTTTGAAGGAATCGGAGTGCAGTTTTTTCTGCGATCTGGTCCAATGCGTCATTGTTGCAAGTTTCTGTTTTTGGTGGGTGATGTTGGTGGAGATTTTGAATTTGATGGCGTGGTGATCCGTCCATGGTAGTGGTATGTTGTTTACTGTGTTGATGTCCAGATTTTGTTTGAAGATGAGGTCCAGAGTGTGTCCTGATCCGTGAGTGGGGGTCTTTATCAGTTGCTGGAGACCCAGTTCTTCCAGTTGGCTGATGCAGGCGGTCGCGATAGGGTCTTGGGTAGAGTTTGCCCAAAGGTTGAAGTCTCCAAGTACCAGGAGATTTTTGGATTGCAGTGTGTGTATTGAGATAAACTCCATGAGGGGTGTAAGCAGATTGGTCTTTGGTCCTGGTGGTCTGTAGCAAAGTAGAATGTGGGTGGTGTCATGGGGTGTTGATTGCAGATGTAGCGTCAATGTTTCCATAAAAGGCACTGGGTTCTGTAAGATTGGTTTGGTGAGTGCCAGGTGCGATTTAAAAATCACTGCTAGGCCTCCTCCTTTTTTTCCTATCCTATGTTCGGTTAGGATCCTGTAGTTCTCCGGCACCAATTCGGTGAGGATGGTGTTGCAGTCGGGTGTTAGCCAGCTTTCCATGATGAAGAGGCAGTCTATATTGTTCTGGGTGATGAAGTCGTGTACTTCTAGTCTGTGTTTGGCTGCAGATCTGGTGTTGATCATGGCGCATGTTAATTGTTGTGGTTGGGTTGGTATCTTCCTGTTTTTGCTGGTTGATTGTAGGTCGGTCTTTAATAGACGTTCTTTTCGTAGAATTTTTTGAATGGGAGCTGGCAATGTTGCGGTGGAATTTCTTAGTCTGTGGAGGACTTCTGCTGAATATTTAAAGTAGCACATGGCCAGAGGATGAAGTTAATGGCCCTGGGGTGACTGAGCTGATGATCCGGGTCTGTCCTGTTATCAGTCTAGGTATCAGACTTGCCGCCGCATAGACTAAAGCCAGCAAGTTGATCGTGTGGTGCCCTATGTGTGAAGATGCTGATCCTGATCCGTATCTGGGTTTGTCCTGTTATCAGTCCGGGCATCAAACTTGCCGCCGCGTAGACTAAAGCCAGCAAGTTGATTGTGTGGAGCCCTATGTGTTAGGTCTTGGTTTAGTTGGGTAGTAGGTTCCTGGCTGTTCCGGCTGCCTCTGCTTGTCGCGAGGGATCCTGGACCAGAAGAATGCTGCTGATGACAGCTGCGGTGTGTTGCTTAGTTGGAGCGAATAGTTCCTGTAGGGGTGATGGGGGCCTGTTGAACCTACTGCCCTCTCATTGATCCAGAGGAAGGCGAAAAACCCCTCACTGTGCTGGCCAATCGCTCAGCGAGTGGAAAAAATTCCTTCCTGACCCCGAGAGGCGGTCGGACCGCAGTGCCCTGGATCAACTGCTAGTGGGGGGGGGGGGGGGTCCTGAGAGCTTACCTGTTAGGAGATAATCCCTGAAGCGCTTGCTGTGTTGCCTGGTGCTTCTGCGATGAAGTCCGGTTGCTGGGTAGGGGTGTGCTGAAGGGGATGGGCACGCCGGCCTGCCGAAAGGAGGAAAGGGATAAGCTGGGGGGTGGGATGAGGTGGGATGAGTCTCATCCGCAGCCGGTTTCTTCCTCGTCTATCAAGCTAGAACCGAGGCGCTGGCGGCTGTGGATGTAGCCCCACCTGGGGGACTGACCTGAGGTGGAAGGAGTGCCCGAAGTATCTGTTGGGGGGTCGGGGAGGTCCTGGGGATGTCCTTGTAGTAGCTGGGTGTACCAAGATGGCCGCCGGACTAGGCCCAATCTGCTGCCTGACCTGGCTCTGATGGCTCCCGGTTCTCCGGTGAGTGTTGGAGGGCTTGAGGACTGGAGGCAAGGGGGGGGGACTCACCGCAGCCCAGTTGGACCAAGGAAGAGGGCTGGAGAGGCGATGGGGGGGCGGACGGCCGGGACTAGGCCGAAGCCAGGGACTCTCCTATCTATATATTGCGGGGGCCCACGGGAACCGCAGTGGGGTCCGGATGGGGTGAGCCCTGACTAGGGTCCTCCTGAATGGGCGAGTGGGGCACGGATGGCCGGCTTCGGCCGGGACTAGGCCGGAGCCGGGGGCTTGCCTAGCTGCTGATGCCCGATGGGCGGTTGCGGCCGGCGCGGAGAAGGGGCCAGTTAGTTGCGGGGACCTTCGGGGCCTGCGGGATCCGCAGTGGGATCGATGGATGGGGGCACTGGCTAGGTCAGTGACACGGCGCCAGCCGGCTAGGCCAAAGCCGCGGAGTTTCCTGGACGCCTACCCGGCGGGCAGGCTGCCTGCTGGCTACGGTGCGTGCGGCGGTGATGGATGCCGCGAGGAGGTGTGTGAGGGGCCGTTGGGGTCGTGTACCCGGTCCCCGTGCCTGAAGGGTGGGGGCCGGATGCCGGTACACGGCTGATGAGGATCCAGGGAAGGCTGGAAGGCTGGAGGGGCCTGAAAGGCCTGAACGGCCGGAGCTTAGGACGGAGCAGATGGAGCTACTGACAGCACGTCAGCACTCTGTCCTATGTGTTCTGAGTGGAACCTGTCCTGTTAAACCACTGTATGGTCTTGGCCACCATGCTGCAGCTCAGTTTCAGGGTCTTGGCAATCGTCTTAAAGCTTAGGCCATCTTTATGTAGAGCAACAATTAGTTTTTTCAGATCCTCAGTTTTTTGCCATGAGGTGCCATGTTGAACTTCCAGTGACCAGTATGAGAGAGTAAGAGTGATAACAACAAATTTAACACACCTGCTCCCCATTCACAAATGATGGTATATAAATAGCACTTATAAGATAACTATAAGTGAAAAATAAAGTGGCAAAACCAGGGGTATATTGTTGTAACCCTGCAGTGATAAACGTTCAATATAATAGTAAATTTAATTAATATAGACAATTGAATCAAAGGTTAATGTGAAATCTGGCAGACTAGTGTTGAAAGGACAATGGGACATCAGTTACATCTGAAGGAGACAACTAAAATCTGGTAGGTCACAGTCCACCCCAGCACCTCGTAAATCTGGCCCTGTGATGAATGATGCTTGGTGTAGCGGGAGAAGCGTCGGCCAGGATCTGAGGAGAATGAGATACTGCGTAGAAGAGGCTGAGTACTACTTTATGTTTTTTGAATGGGTGGAATTGATTTTATTTTTATAATATCCAGAATGCCAGTGCTTTTAACTAAACTAGAAGACCTTTTATGGGGTTAAAGATTTCTGTCCAGCTAATACTCAACAGGGTTACATACACATATTTCAGAATATTTAATAACTACAAACTGAAACCAAGGATCATTACGCCCCTTATTCCACAATAATCCAGCTTCCTCTCCAGTCCAGACAATATGTAGTGAGTACTGTTTTGGGACTTTTGAATAGGGGGAAATTGATTTATTTTTTGAAATTGTTATTATAGATGGACTTTAAATTGTGGAATGCCCTGCCCCAGTAGTATTGGCAAATCACTTAAAAAATGTTTTAATAATTGTATTACTTTTCGTATCTGTAATAGTTTTCAATTTTATATTTGTTAAGGATAGCCTTATTTTTTGCAAAATATGTGTTTTGCCTTTGAATCAAAATCGCTAGAAACAGGTTGATCATTTTCATTTATTTTTTTAAAACATGTAGATCTGAGAAGAAGAGCTGGAAAATGGGCAGTGTGTAAAGAGGCCACATAATCTTTTTCTTAAGTACAATATGGCAAATAATGAAAAACTCAACCTCTAAAAGAAAGAATTACTTGTCCTACCAGTTGGTAGGAATCTGAATATCTTGATACATATCTCACTAAGGAAATATTGTAAACATTACAAATTCATTACATTTTTGATTTTCACAAAATGTGAGAATTGTTGTGTCTACAGGAATACCAGGAATTTATTATGTTTAAAGTACGAAAGGGGTAATCTGCAAACCAGAGAAATGGCTAAATGGTTTGACAGCTCTGCTAAATGTATATCTTTTTCTGCACAATAATAGAAACAGTAGGAATAATTTTCCTCCAGTGGAATGAGCTTTGGCTATGAATTAAGTACTCTATGTTTCAAATGAAAGTGCTCATTTTTCAAGATAAGCATAAGCATTTAAAAATGCTTAAGCATTATTTGTCTGTATGGCGACACTTTGAAATTCCACTCTTTGTTTTCCTTATACAACAACTGAGATATTAAAAAATAATTTTTCAGGTTTGATGGGACATGTAATTTGCTACAGATATCAGAGAATTATATATTATTTTTAAAAGCAGTATACTTGAATAATCAATATTGTGGTGGTTTATAAGTTCACTGAACCACATGTATATTTCCTGAAAGGCTAATGCCCCGTACACACGATCGGACTTTCCTACAACAAAACCGTGGAATTTTGTTCGAAGGTTGTTGGCTCCAACTTGTCTTGCATACAAACGATCACACAAATATTAGCCAACAATTACAAACGTAATGACATACAAGACGCCGATAAAAAGGAAGTTCAATAGTCATGTGATATCTCCATTACGAACGCTAGTTTTACAAGACCGATCGCTTCCGGCTCGTACTTCGTATTCAGAGCATGCGTGAACTTTTGTACACACGATCGGAAAGTCCGACAATAAAGTTTTGTTGGCGTAAAATTTGAGAACCTGCTAGCCAACATTTGTTGGCGTAAAGTCCGACAACAAATGTTCGCTGGAGCATACACACGGTCAGACTTTCAGCCAACAAGCTCACATCCAACATTTCCCGTCGGAAAGTCCGATCGCGTGTACATGGCATAAGTCTGCTTTTTACAAAAAGTAACAAATGCACCCACATTTGCAGAACAGTATATGCTTTTATTTATTTACTTATTTTGCATATGAGTCTGCAAAGAATTGAAACTGTGATTAGATTGTAGATTGTGAGTGCACTGCAGACTTTCCCTCCAGCTCCTTAATGCAGACTTTCAGTTACATAGCTGGAGGATGTCAGTTGACTACAAATGCAGTATTCAGTGCACTTGTGTTCCACTGATAGCTACCGTGGTGGCAGACAAGGCTTGTAGTTAATTTATTCACAGATCTCTGTGACATGGGTGTGTGGGTGGAGCAAAATGTATTTCCTTGTTCAATATTTTTACAAATCATAACAAGCATCATAGCATGGGATTCATAGATAAACAAGGGTGGAGCAAAATTTAAAACCTATAGCTACAACCGGGAAAAAGAACCCTTGCATGCTGTAAGAGGGGGGGAGGGGCAGTTTGGTGGTTGGAGAGGAGCTTGGCACTAGGTTAAACCTTAAATATGGGTGTAACATATTCTAAAAGGTGGAGTTAACCTTTAAAAGGATTCTATAATGTATCTGTGATGTGTACACAATTTGCACTGTTATTAATAGCCTCACTGGAATACATTTTTATTGTGGCATTCATTACCATATTCCGCGTACAGAAATATAACCATAGAAATATTGGTCAGTTATCTGTTCATTGGACAGTACAATCAGCCCATTTGCTGAGCTACAACCATATACCATATTGCTTTCAGTCACCCCAAGCTATCTGATGCTAACTTTTGTAATAAAGGAATCCAGGAAATTGTGAAAAGAGATGGTTAACAGACAGGCAGAACTCTCAACATAAAAGGAGATTTTTCGTGTAAGCTTATATTTTATTGTCAAAAACAACTATTGTTTGTAGAACCTTTGGGAGTGTGTTGATTGACAAACACAATTTGCTTTAACCACTTCAGCCCTGGAAGGATTTGCCTCCTTAATGACCAGGCCATTTTTTGCGATAAGGCACTGCATCGCTTTAGCTGACAATTGCGCGGTTGTGTAATGTTGTACCCAAACAAAATTGTCCTTTTTTTTCCACAAATAGAGCTTTCTTTTGGTTGTATTTGATCACCCCTGCATTTTTGATTTTTTTGCGCAATAAACAAGGAGCGACAATTTAAAAAAAAAAATAATTTTGTACTTTTTGCCATAATACATATCCAAAAAAAATAATGAATTCATCAGTTTATTATTTTATTTTTTTATTTGTGGTTGAACTGGATGGACTTGTGTCTTTTTTCAACCTAACTAACTATATAACTATGTAAGTTTAGGCCGATATATATTATTCAACATATTTTTGGTAAAAAAAAAAATCGCAATAGGCGTTTATTGATTGGTTTGCACATAACTTATCGCGTCTGCAAACTATGGGATAGATTTAGGGACTTTTATTTATTTTTTATTGTTTTTACTAGTAATGGCGGCAACCTGCGATTTTTAGTGGGACTGCGACATTGCGGCAGACAAATCTGACCCCAAATTACACTTTTTGGGGACCAGTGACATTATTACATTGATCAGTGCTAAAAAATGCATCAAGGTGATCAAGGGGTTAACTGTGTTCCCTAGATGTGTTCTAACTGTAGGGGGGATGGGCTGCCTGGGACAGGACAGAGATCACTGTTCCCGATCACTGTGAACAGTAGATCTCTGTCATGTCTTCTGTCAGAATGGGGATCCGCCTTGTTTACAAAGGCAGATCCCCCTTCTGCCTCTGTACTAGGCAATTGCGGGTCGCCAGCGGACATCGAGTCTGCCTGACCCGCGGGCACTCTGATCCTTGTAATAATGTCACTGGTCCCAAAAAAAGTGTCAAAAGTGTCCGATATGCTCGCCGTAATGTCGCAGTCCCACTAAAAATCGATGATCACCACCATTACTAGTAAAAGAAAAAAATTAATAAAAATGCCATACATCTATCCCCTATTTTGTAGACCCTATAACTTTTGTGCAAACCAACCAATATACGCTTATTGTGTTTTTACCAAAAATATGTAGCAGAATACATATTGGCATAAACTGATGAATAAATTAGTTTTTTTATATTTTATTTGGATATGTATTATAGCAGAATGTCCTTTTTTTGTTTATAGCACAAAAAATAAAAACCACAGAGGTGATCAAATACCACCAAAAGAAATCACTATTTGTGGGAAGAAAAGGACGTCAATATAGTTTGGTTATAACGTTGCACGCCTGCGCAAAATAACGCAGTGCCGTATCGCAAAAAATGGCCTGGTCCTGAAGGGGGTAAAACCTTCCCGTCCTTAAGTGGTAATACGGCTTTAAGATTTTTTACTGCTTGTTAAGACTATGGAAATAATTGACTGTCTATGGTGTGGGCACATATACACTTTAAAGTATTGGGTTAAATACATTTCTTCACTACATTATTTTCATCCAGATATTATTAGATGGCGATTCGCCTTTTGTATGCCAGGAAATGTAATGGGTTTGCAGCAAAATGTGGTTCCATATTAGCATTATGGTGTCTGCTCTGCTCTGACTGCCATCAGCAATAGTTTACTGTTGTGGTGTATGATTGTGCAACTAATTACATTAAAGGCTGTGGTAGATGAAACCATAATTTAATGTTGGTCCTGCACTGAATAAACCCACAAAATGAAATCTGACTTGTGATGATGATCAAAAAATAACAGGGCTCCATGGGACTTCGATTCAAAGTTTAGAATTCTGTTCAATTCACACTGCACCTCTGATTTATTGTATGTCTTAAATAAGAAAGTACTGAATAAATCACATTTAGAGGAACATATTAAGAAACTATAAGTAATGTCATATTGCAAAAACTCCCTGATTTAAAAAAAATATATATTGCTTAACCTATTAAAGCTGAACTTGAGCTGTACCTTTAGGCTCCTCTACTGTACTAAAACTCCTTACTACGATTTCACTGCACACTGTGAGCTTCCCATAGTATGCATTAGAAGCTGCGTCACCAAGGGTGTTCGAGTGTAGTCTGCCTAGGAATGCCAATTCTCCAGAATTTTGCTCATCAAGGTGTTTTGATATTTGTACAACTCCTCCCAAGAGCCAGCCCACTGCTTTAATCAGAAGAGAAGTACAGAGGCAGGGTGCTGTGATGTTTTTAGGAAGCTCTGTACAACATTCTGCTGGTCCCTTACACTAGCCATGAGCTGTTTGCATTGCATAGAGAAGCACAGAAACTCAAATACCGGTATGTTAAAAAAAAAAAAAAAGAGTATGTAATGAAAAAAGGGATGTCTTGTTTTAAAATGTCATTGACATGTTAATGAGGGGGAAAGGAGGAAACAGGGAAGACAGAATTTAGATTAAACTTTAGCTTTAAACAATAATTTATTCCAACTTTAATAGCGCTAATTCACCTATGAGTGTAGAAGTTTAATTAATTACTGACTAAAACTGCTACATCTTGGAGAACACATAAACCAACTAAACTCACTAAACCAACTGCTACATCTTGGAGAACACATAAACCAACTAAACTCACTAAACCAACTGCTACATCTTGGATAACACATAAACCAACTAAACTCACTGCTATATCTTGGAGAACTTCATGGATGTTTAAAAACCCTGCTTCATTACTTCTGCCTTACTTCCTGGACAGACTTTAGGTCATGACACAGGAAAGAGATGCTTATGCCTATGGCGTTTATGCCGAAGAGTTCTGTCAATATGTCCAGGTCATATTGAATGTCACAGCCATCTTTGCAAGCCACAAGTGTGGAAAATATACTTCTTATGTGGACATTCCTTTCTTATTGAATATAAAGGCTCAAGGCTGGGGATGTCATGGAGTTGTTCACAATATGGCCAAGGTTTCTATGTACCAGCAATAGGTCCCTGTTCTATCCAAGAAGAAGTGGGGTGAAGGTACTAGCAATGTGGTGTCAACACACAGCCAATTGTGATCCCCCTTATAAGCTTCTAGGGAGAAAGAAAATTCCAAGTATGAAGAAACATGTAACTTTTCTTTTTATGTGATTTATTGTGTTCAATAAACAGATACAATTTAGATGTGTGACCTAGGCACAGGATTTCTTTAACCTCTTTGTGACCGCCCACAGTCATATGACGGCGGCAAGAAACATCTGTTGTTCCGGGCCACTGTCATATGACGGCACTTCCTTTGCGGCCACTAGGGGGCACGCCCGCAGTGTCGCTGGGGACCCGGTGCACGTGCCCGGCGGCTGCGATGTCCGCCGGGCACCCGCGATTGCCCAGTTACTGAGCAGGACGTGGATCTGTGTGTGTAAACACACAGATCCACGTCTTGTCAGAGGAGAGGAGACCGATGGTGTGTCCCTTGTATATAGGGACACCGATCGGTCCCCTCCCCCAGTCAGTCCCCTCCCCCCACAGTTAGAATCACTCCCATAGGGAACATATTAACCCCTTGATTACCCCCTAGTGTTAACCCCTTCCCTGCCAGTCACATTTATACAGTAAACAATGCATTTTTATAGCACGGATCGCTGTATAAATGTGAATGGTCCCAATAAAAAGATTACCGCCATTACTAGTAAAAAATAAATAAATAATAAGAATGCTATAAATCTATCCCCTATTTTGTAGACGCTATAACTTTTGCTTTTGCTTTTGTTTATAGGGCAAGAAGATAAAAACCGCAGAGATGATAAAATACCACCAAAAGAAAGCTCTATTTGTGGGGAAAAAATTATAAAAATTTTATTTGGGTACATCGTTGCATGACCGCGCAATTGTCATTCAAAATGCGACAGCGCTGAAGGCTGAAAAATGGCTTTGGCCAGGAAGGGGGTGTTCGTGCCTGGTAGGCAAGTGGTTAGAGAATAAGTCCAGATGCAAATCCAAAAAATAAGTACAATCACTTTCAGCTCAATGTACCCACCTTCTGCCACTAAATGCTGGTCATGGAAGTTGGCTTATGGCTTTCCACAAAAAAAAAGCAAATGTTGGATGCACCTTGTTCACAGTTGTGCCCTTCAGCCTCATAGGCTTGATTTCCACCTCTCTTGGTAACTTAAAGAAATATTTGGAGATTATATATGCATTTAAGTGGGACAGCACAGTGCACACTACCTGCATGGGGTTTGCGTGTTATCTCTATGCTTGCATGGGTTTCCTCTGACACTCCAAAGACATGTTGGTAGGTTAATTGTTTCCTTTTTAAATTGGCCCTAGCATGTAAAGTATGTGAGTTAGGGTCCTTAGATCAAAATCTCTTTGAGGGCAGGGACTGATGTGAATGTACAATATCTGCACAGTGCTGCAAACATTGTCTGCATATAAATACTATAATAAATATAGGATAGTATATAGTAAGATAGATAGTGGAAATATTATCAATTATTTTATATTAACAATTAAAACAGATAATAACGTGCCTTGTTGGCTAATCACAAACAAGATAATATGAATGTGTGCAGTCATTCTATAATGGCCGCTCTTCCATTTAGCTCTATGAATGGATAACATCTGCAGTAAATAAACCCTTCAAACATGTAATGACTTCCAGTATTTGACAGCAGCATGTTCATTTAGAAGTGGCTGAAAATAGTTCCTGGGGAGGATTGCACAATAGAGCTCAAGCCACTATTAGAGTCGGGTAAACCTTGGAGGTGTGAAGCTGTTATCCTCATACCTCCTGAGGAAATTAATCATTAAGTAGTTTAAATACACACTGTGACAACATGAATAGCCACACAGAACCTGTGATTTAATACCGTGTTTCATCAAGGAAGAATTGCCATGTTGTTGTATTAAAGTACAAGAAATTACTGTGATTTCTATACCCGTTTTTCGACCAGACCAAACAGAGCAACTTCGTTTGAAAGTGTTTCCCAATGTCTGTCTTTCTAGGTAACACTCCATTCTTATACTAATTATATATACTCTCAATGATCAATTATTTAGATATGTCCAGGGCTGGATTAACAATTGGGTACAGTGGAGCCTTTAGGTTGCAGAGGCAAAGAGGGGGCTTTTTTTACTACTGTATATTAAAATTGTGTGAATATTCATTTCAGATATCAAATCTTGTGATAAGCATTTGAGTAATGGATTTGTTCATTTTGGGCCCCTTGCTGAAGTTCCCAAGAAACACACAGACTGCACAACATGAATTTAAATGGCCACAACAGCCCTTTATATAACCACAAAAACAATTAACAGCTTAAATAACCAAATAAAAACATATCAATAAATAACATAACGACTTTTGGTTACAAGAATAGATCTTTGGTGTCCACTAGCTAAATAGGCTTATCTAAAGTCCACACTCGTCCTTAGCTGCTCAAGGACAGCAACAGAATCGACTATTAATGACTTCACAAATGACTGAACCCCCATTATTACAATCGACGCCAATGTGGGAGCAACATACCACCAGACAGGTCCGTTGTAACAATCACATGGAAAACCATATCTGGGTGGGTTGGACAAATTTCTTTCCTCACTGACATTTTGGAATGAACTCCCAGCAGCCCCTACAGATCCTACCCCTGTAGCTCCTCACCTGACCCTCAGCCTCCAATCAGGTAATGTCTCCTGTTCCTAAAAAATAACTTTTTCTTTGGGACAATTCCCCATCCCAGTCATGTAGCCCCTCCCTTAATTTTCTTTCCTCTGGGTCTGTCTTGTTTAATTATTTCATGTGCAAATGATTGGGTATTCCAAGTAAAACTGGAATTTGCTTTTCACATGATTGGATGATTACAGTGGATATTGACACAATTTATTGAGTAAGGATTTTAAGTTTCTATACTAAATCAGCCTCACCATCGCAATATTCTAAACCAGGTTTGGATCAGTAAAACGAGAAAATTCTTTGTGTACAAAATTGCTTCTAATAAAGGCTTTGGGCTCCAAATGCTGTGTGTCTATAGGCTCCAATGATGGAAATATGGTCCTGGATCCACATACCAATACAGATAGCCAATACAACCTTCTAGTTTTCGGCATCATAATGACCAATAACGTCACTGGTTGATAAGTAGGATGTCGGTTGCCTGCACAGAATCCATGTTTGTCCCTCTCTGCCAGCACTGGGGGTCACATTAGCTGAATGAGGGAGAGAAACTGAAGGACAAAAGGAACATCGGAATACTAGTCAGTACCAGTGTGCAAAGGTGCGTTTGCTCTGGAAGAATAAATCACCTCTAACATTGGGTGTCCTACATGTTTGTGGATTGTTCTGCATTCTGTAACACTATTCGTTTAGTTTTTTACATTTTAGAATGGGGTGCCTTGAGATTGTGCAGAATTTTAAAGGGCACTTTGACTGAAAAAAGGTTGAGAAAAACTGGCTTAGTGAATGTGTTGGGAAAAGAATACTTAATCACGTGTAAGAAAATATTTTTAAAAGTGAAATTTTGCTTACACATGATTGGATGATGGAAGTCATAAAAATATTCAGCTTATTCACTATGTTAAGTGAAAATTCCCTTAAAAAATTGAACAGCCTTTAGTAAATCAACCCCAATGTCCCTTGATCATAACACAGTCTGCTAGGTCAAACTATACACCATACCCACTTATTTGAATAGCCAATCAATGAGCAAGGAGATGACCAGACTGTGTTTCTTTACTGCTATAAAGAAAAGGTAGGTCACTAACCTGGCTCTGATATTTGGTATGTAAATCTCAGGACTGGATGGGTGAAAATACAAATCTTTGGCAGGAAAAACAGCTTTCTATGCATTTGTTTCAGAAGTATAATTAGCTTGCAGTTGGACTTTAAAAGGCAAACTACTTGCTTCCAGATATCCAAACAGATTAAAATACTGGAATAACGTCTTGAAACCAGGCTTTCTGAAGCCGTATAATTGAATTGCAATAATTAGCGCATATTTACAGCCAAAGAAGAAAACATAGAAAAGAAGTTGAAAATATTTATAATAATCAACTACTTGGAGATCAGAAAGAACTTTAAAACAAAAATTGAATGTAAATATTGGAAAGTCTGCTTTTTTCTACCATATACTTTCTTCGCAATTTTAAATGGTATGTCAAAAATAATTTAATTTTAGTGTTTTCTTTCTGTGGAATGTTCAACAGAGGAATTCCAGAATATCCCCAGAACCACAGGAAATTTGTGGAGCATTTCTCACAAGATCAAAGGGTTTGCCTATTCCTAGATGAGAGTTCCTAAAGAACTACGAGGTATAATGATAGCTGAAGTTCACATGAAATCGAAGGAAAGTTCAGTGATGCATACCTCTATCACCCTTGGGTATCTGGCGATTGAAGTCGGTGCTCTCGTGTACCTCATACATTAAATGACATTGAGCTGGCCCAATCAAATTAATTGAACAAAATTTCACTGGAATTTGAAACGTGGCCAAGTTAAATGTATGGATTGGTTTCTTTCTACTCTTCACATCCCCATCATTCCTAGCAACCTTTCTAATGTCTACTATGACAAATGAATCTTAGTAAGAAACATGCTCCAGACATGTCCGCAGAAAATTCCTTCAGCAAGAAAAAAACTTTATCTACACATTTGCTGTCAGGAAGTAAGACAAGCCAATCACTTTGCAACTACAAAAATGTATTGTGCAATCAACCTTTTTATAGAGATAATTAGACTAGGAAATAAGACATTGACATAGCTGGATAAATATTTTACAAAATGGAAGTGTCAATTGTCACAAATAAATATACAGAACTAATCAAGGAATCATTGAGCGTATTAAAAAAAACAGCAAGCAGTCACTGTAGATACCATTCGTTTGTACTTTCTAACAATTTTTGGAAAAAAAGGGACATGTCTTCAACATAAATACACTATATTACCTAAACTATTGGAATGCCTTTCTTTGCACGCACGTGAATTTTAATGGCACCCCAGTCTTATGCCGCATACACACGGTCGGACTTTCCGACGGCAAATGTGCGATCGGGGCTTGTTGTCGGAAATTCCGACCGTGTGTAGGCTCCATCGGAATTTCCATTGCACAAAATTTGAGATCTGGTTCTCAAATTTTCTGACAACAAAATCCGTTCGTGTAAATTCCGATCATGTGTACACAATTCCGACGCACAATGTGCCACGCATGCTCAGAATAAATTACGAGACGGAAACGCTCGGTCTGGTAAAACTAGCGTTCGTAATGGAGATTTGTCACGCTGCAAATTTTGAAATCTTTTAATGCAGTTCATTCTCTTCTTCTTTATAATACTAGAAGAATTAAGTTGTTTTGCTGCTCATATTCACACACAGTTCTCACAAACTGATTTCTTTATTATTTCTCTTGATCTCATGAATAATATTATTCACATTATTTATGTCACATAAAGCATTGGAAACCAATGTTTTGGAACCTTGCAGGTTCCTTTTTTCAAGTCAATATAATGGCTAAATTGTCTTGAGAAGGAGACCCTACAAGGCCCTGAAATTTCATTTTTTTACGCCTCCTGTGACAGTCTTCCCAATAAACATGTGAAACACATTTACAGTATTTGGAGTGCTGGTGACTTTGCATCTTTGCATTTGGTTCTAGCATGGCACCATTCCTTACATTCACTTTGAGCATCCATCATTTCAAGGTCAATTACTGTGAGGAATGCAACTTATATTTGGACTTTATTGACCTAGCTTCTAGAGAGAGATTTTTTTGTCTCAAAATGTTGGATTTATATGGAGACTGGAGTGCAGATTTAATTACCCTCCTCCCAACCGGTCACTGTACATAAATGGCCAGGTGGGCCTTTCCTCATTCTGAGTGGACGTTCAGAATCGTTTTAGAACTCGAGGCCTGTGGTGGTTGGGATTACAGGACACAGCCAAGATGGGATCGGGATATGGGCGCTGTGATTGGCCCTCCCGATCATGTCCAATCACAGCCTTCAAAATATAAACAGAGACACGTGTCTCTGTGACAGTTCTCCCCGCTGAGTTCAGTGAGAGCTCAGTGCTTGGGGGAGCAGGGGAATCTGCAAGCTCTGTGTAAGGATGATTTTACACACAGAGCTGTCACAGATCCCCCACAAACAGAACACCAAGCACCACTGTCACCCCTGTCCCCATACACATCTGTCAGTCCCCATCACATCTGCACCAGTGCACAAAACATCTATCAGTCCCCCATCACATCTGCACCAGTGCACAAAACATCTGTCAGTCCATCATAACATCTGTACCAGTGCACAAAACATCTGCAATAGTGAAAAAACAAAAGAAATTCTGCGCTACCCAATAGCTGCAGCTTAAAATTGTGAGATATATACAAATAAGGAAATATAAAGGAAAACAATAAATTATAATAAATTCAATCTGTGACTGGATTTTGGGTGAAACTAATTGTTTATCCAATTTTCTAGTTTTTTGCTTTTTATCTAATTAATAAGAGAAGGTTTTTAGATAGGTTGGGTTACTTAATTAGTCCCGTCTAGTCGTTTATACTCCATCAATACCAATCAACCAATCACCAATCATCAATATGGTTGTATACTGGTAATGTTTTATATTTATTATTTTTTTAGTTGTATCTCCTTCTTTCCTCCACTAGATAGCATGGTGGGAGTGATATTCATTGTCTATCCCATTTTTGCAGTTTTTTGGATAGATGGAGTTTTTATTTTATTTTTATTTTTTTATATATATATATAATAATTTTTTTTGTTTTATATTGATATATCTCTCTATATATTTTTTCAATGTGGGCTTTGTCCCATATAACATTTTAACCATTCCTGTCCTGTAATAAAGAATAGGATATTTTTTAATACCCGTAGTATTCAAATTAAGTTTGGCTAATTCCTGTTTACCATGAGAAGATCTGGTACCGCCGCTCAGGTTTCACAACAAGGCGTGGTTCCGTGTATCTATTTAGGCGATGGGTCAGTGCGTCGCCCGTTCCCCAGACGACATCTTTTTGAGACGAAACGTACCTCGGGTGGTTGACGCGCTGACATCTGGCTATTGTTTTTATCCTTGCTGTTTTTACCTTTACATGAGTCACAGGGAGGATGCGGTTGAGGTAGTCACCCTATTCATATAATAGTCCCCAAAAGAATGCCGTAGGTCCATCATTGAAACATTGCCAGGATATTCTAGAAAAACAGAAAAGAGGAAAAGTAGAAAAAACTTGGTCAAAAAAAAGGCAGAAGAAAAGTGCGATCGTCATTCCAATGAAGAACATAGGTCCGTTATCTCTTATTCAAAAAACATGTGAACGATAAGTTGGTATTCAGTCCTCTAGTCCTCCTCATGGGCACCGTGCCCATGGTATGGGTCCAATAGGCTTCACGTTGTAGTAGTTGGCGGTCTCGATCACTACCTCTGATGGGTTGTTGAACATGTTCGATGACCATACCTCTCAGTTCGTGTGTCTGATGCTTGTGCTCAAAAAAAATGCATAGCAACTGGTTTGGTGTAGTCAACCTGTTTGCCCTCCTCCGTCTTAGTCAGGGCGACTCTGATGTCGCTTCTGTGTTTTTGGAATCTCCTTTTAAAAGGGCCGGTTGCCTTGCCAACATACATGAGTGCGCATGGGCTTTTAAGAATGTAGACGCAGTAGTCTGTGTTGCAGTTCAGGTATCCTTTGATGCGGTAGCGGTTGCCCCTGTGTGGGTGCATAAAGTATTCACCTCATATAAGGGAATTGCAAATATTGCAGCTGTGGCATTTGTAGCACCCGGTCTTCTGTGAGATTTTTGGTATGGTTTTGGCATATTTTTGTCTAGGATCAGCTTGTACAATGGAGTCGCGCAGAGTTTTGTTGCGTTTATGTGCAATGAGGGGTACTGTTTTCAATCCATATGCCAGTTCGCTGTCAGCTTGTAGAATGTGTAGGTTTCTGGTGACGGTATGCTTAATGTGGTCGGATTTGCGATTGAATGTGTGTATGAACAATCGTTGATCCAGGGGCCCCTGGATCGAAGCAGACTGCAGACTGCTTCCATATTCATTCCTATGGCTGGAGTCATGTGCCCCCGGAGGGCAGGGATCATCATTGATATGGACCAACCATAGGAATTATTGAAGCCATGGTACACATGCACAGTAAGTGCAGGGATCCACTGGCACTTTTTTCAGCAAAGGCTGTGCAGTGCCAGACAGGGCCATGCAGTTGAGATCTCTGGAGCAGGTCTGAAGGCAAGCACTTCACTTAGGGCTCATTTACACTTGATTCGACTTCAACACACATTAAAGCGCCTACCACTTCAACATACTTTTTTGATGTGTTTTTGATGCTTCTGCGATGCTTCAGTGGTGCTTCGATGGTGCTTTTTTTGAAGCGTTAATGAAACTTGGCAGATGCCATGTGTGTGTGCTAATATCTCATACATGCAATACCTCCGAAGCAGCTGAATTAAAGCCTCTCAAAAGCTGCAGGTGCTTTAAGCGATCTTTGTCATAGACTTCTATGGAGGCTTTGAAGATGCTTTGAAGCACCACTAAAGCTACATGGGGTATAATTTTTGAAGCGAAGCCGAAGCAAAGCAAAAGCAAGGTGTAACCAGGACTGTAAGCTAACCATTTTATTTACTGACAGATGCTTTGACTGGCGTTCAGAGAGCTTTAAAGAAGTGTGTACGAATCCATGTTTCGAAGTGTAAGTGTACATGAGCCCTAAAAGTGAAATTGTCCTTTATTGTCTTCTACCCTACATGGCCTTGTGTGTAAGAAAGCACATTGTTTAGTTAATCAAGCCATTTGTATTATTAAGTGAGAAAAAACTCAGAGACTGGAACACTAGATATTTGTTATTCTGAGCCATACACAGTATTTTTATATTATTCTACCAGGACAGAGTCTTTGATAAACGACTGCCATTGAAAGCTTTAGAAATAATGGGCAGGCATTATGTTTCTTTAAAACAGGTATGTTTCTCTGTGAATTTATTGACTGCTCTATAAACTAACAAAGACAGACTTCACCCCTCTACAAAGCTCAGATTATGTGTTAGAAATGTGGAACAAATGTATGTATATCACATGTGGTGATGGCCCGCTGTGTTTGTGGTACAGATCCTTCGATTCACCTCTGTATAAATTTGTACCAGGCTGGTACAAAAAAAAAAAAAAAAATGAAACAATAATAGAAAAATCCATTAATTAATAACAGCAAGCCTGAGCAGAAAAGGTGTCCCATTTCCAAAGTGCTTACAGCGCAAGGTGCTGCTGACATGATCAAGATGGGAGAGCGTAGATTAAACTGAGCTGCACCCTCCATTGTACGTGCTAAACTTGGGTGGCGCTATTCAGTAAAGCTCTCTGTTTTCCCTAACAGCTGCAGAGAGATG
Source organism: Lithobates sylvaticus (assembly GCA_028564925.1). Lineage (NCBI taxonomy): Eukaryota > Metazoa > Chordata > Amphibia > Anura > Ranidae > Lithobates > Lithobates sylvaticus. The sequence goes on from CM053030.1 coordinate 432,720,319, forward strand.
TACACTGAGCTCCACTCGGTGAATGCCATGAGGTTCTGATGGTGCTAAGCTCTTCACACCACTTGGGTAGAACTATGTTTTATTAGAGACATCTTAATACTCAAACGTTTTTTAACTAACTAGGGCTTCAAGATTATCCTGGGGGAAACGCTGCAGCCAAATTCTATACAGAAATATGGACCATTTCAATAAGAAGTGAACAGAGTGAAACTTTTTTCCATGGCAAAAAGAGTGAAGACAAATGGGGAGATTAATTAGGTAGACAACATATAAATTAGTCAGGATGACGTAATCTACAGGGTCTTTATGGCTTGAGATTTAGTACTGAACGTGCCTCGGGGAACTCCTGAAATGTACTGGGCTGTAGATTTACAAACAGCAGAGTTATTTCAGCCGGGACGGCAGGATAGAATGTAGAGTAGAGATTTTGGCTTTGATTCTTTAGAATATACACGCCGCAGAGTTATAATTCTGCATTTGCGTTGCAAAAGTTGGCTTTCAGATGCTGCTAAAAAAAAAGGGTACATATGCAGCACTTTCACACAGTAAACAAAAAGTCTATCACAATCCCATAATAAAATCCAGAGATTGGTAGATACACCACAAGTGCACTATTAACGCAAAGAGTGATCTGAAGATGTCCTTCAGTATCATAGCACTCCAAGCCTCTTACCCTCTGTTGTGGACCACCTAAATAAAGTGGTCAGCAGCGCTCAATTAAATATCAATACAAAAGATTGCTGAACCATTCTGGGGAACATATGGTTCCCAGAAAAAAGGGTGTTGCCAACATCCCAAGATAAATATTTAGCGTGAAGTCTCTAAAAAAAGAGAAAACACCAGTACCCTCCGGTACAGACGGGATTTTTCAGGCGAACAAAAGAGAGAATATATATGTATTTTATTTGATTTTAAATCATTTATTTGAAAAAACAGAAAAAAAGAGGGGGGGGGGGGGAATTAAATACAAACAAAATTGTTTAAAAACAATAGTGATTCAGCTGCTGACCCAATACCTCACATGACTTCGGTACTGTATAGACTGTTGGAAACAGCGACCCCTAACCCCAAGCCCCTCTACATCAAGGAGTGGGAAAGAGACCTACAACTTGAATTTACAGAAGAACAACTCAACCACCTTTACCGCTTGACCCACTCGAGCTCCATAGACGCCAAAACACAAGAAAATAACTTTAAAATCCTGTCAAGATGGTATAGGGTCCCCACTACCTTAGCTAGAATTTTCCCCACTGCATCTGACCTCTGCTGGAGGGGATGTGGAATGAAAGGCACATTCCTACACATTTGGTGGGAATGCCCAATACTGAAGCCATTCTGGTCTATGGTGAACAAACATATCTCTGACAGCTTGGGAATAGACGTCCCGGACCTGCCGAAGCACTTCCTCCTCCATGTGCCCCCCATATCTCTGTCTCGCTACAAAATAAGCGCTCTCCCCCACCTCCTAAACGCAGCTAAACGGCTAATTCCAATACATTGGAAGAGTGCGCAGATCCCTAGCGAACAAGACTGGCTGGGGAAGGTGGGGGAGATCATGGAAGCAGAGAGTTGGCTGGCCACCTGCCGAGACACTCGAGACAAATTTGAGCTTACGTGGGCAGCATGGAGAGCCCACACGCAAGAGACAGACTGGGCCCCCTCTAGCCTAGATATTGCGCTACTTGCACTAGCAGACCCTTCCTTTCAGAGACTTGTCCAGGCGAACCATCCGTCAGCAACCACAAGCTCCACCTAAAGGTGGGCACCAACGAATCCGGTGGGATATGGTAAATATGCTTCCTCTTCGCGCTGGTCCTCCCTTCTTTCCTCTTTTTTTTTCTCTCCCTTTCTTCTTTCGGGGTACATGCCCCAATCTCTACCCACCTTTTTCCATTGTTATTAGTTGTTTTTATTTGACCTGGTTTTATCATATTTGCTTGCATGACAACCAGGGGATACAAAGTTACTTAAGGGGAACACCCATCCACCCCCCAACCCGGGGGGTGGCTCGTCTGTCTAAAAGGACCGAATGTCCAAGATGGGCGGGGAGTCTCCCTAAACACTAGAAAAGCTGCACCCCTGCAGTCGTTGACTTAACCACTTACTCTTAGAGCGATAAACTTGCACCCCCCTCCCTTTCTCCTTCCCCTCCCCCCTCCTCCCCCATTTGCTCCCCCTACCCTTCCCAGATGTCCCCCCCCCCCCTCTGAATTTTTCATTGATGTGTTGTGTTGTTACCTTGTTAATATTTGAAAATGAAAATAAAATTATACAAAAAAAAAAAAAACAATAGTGATGTAATTTTTTACACAACATGACAAAGCACATATATGAAATATTCTAAATGTTACATATGGATATGAGAGTACAATGTCCTTTGATTGCCTGACATGTTTCGGGAATAAATCCCTTCTTCAAAGGTGCTGATCAAAGGTAAATGTAAAAGATTCAATATCCAAATAGTCAAAAATGTATGCGAAAGCATTAATTGGTTTCCACAGAGACAATATTTCAAGGGAGAGAGACTTAAAAATAATGAATCTGACCCAAATGAAAAAAAGACTTTTTTGTTTTTCACTGCATGTTCAAAGTCGAACAAAGAAATGCCCAAAAAGGTTTCCGAAAAGGGCCTACACGGGGATCATTGCATTCCCAATGGAAAGTGCATCCCGGTGTTCATAGAGTGTTTCAAAGAAAAAAAGGTCTGCCTGGTGACATAAAAGCTGCGTGGCAGCTTTATCTCTGTGTTCGCCTGAAAAATCCCGTCTGTACCGGAGGGTACTGGTGTTTTCTCTTTTTTTAGAGACTTCACACTAAATACTCAATTAAATATCAGCCCCAATTGGTGCATCCAGAGTAGCCTCCTGGTATATTAAAAAGGAACCAGAACACTCCACCAGAATCAATAATAAACCATGCAGCATAGAGGGGTATAACAAAACCTCATTGCAGCACAGTATTAGAAACAGGTCTACATTTATTTAAATACATCAAAATACTCACAAGCAACAAAGCATAAAACGCATATAAATCCAAAAGAAGTGTCTATGTTTCAAACCAACAAAAGGGCTGACTTCCATGTGTGGCGACGTTACGTGACCAGGATCCACCCAACGCGTTTCTTCACACAAAGATGTCTTTAGATGCTGCTGGTAATTTTTTTGGCCCGATTTTTATAGTCTTCTATCCATATCAACAATAAAGTTTTTAGAGGAGGCAAATCCTAAAGTGGTATCAATCCAAAAGCAAACATTTATTATAGTGCAGCTTACCAATTCTTAGATGTGCATTTGTTTTCTTTTTTTAGGCTTTCTTTCCTTTATTTTCACCTGGTTATCTGGCAAGTAAGTCTGTTGTTTTTCAAAAGAACAAGCTGTTCTGCAGATGTAGCAGTTACAGGGTTGAGACAAACCATTTACTACAGGGTTGCTTACAATGATCAGCTTTTATTTATTTATGCAAAACCTTTATCCCAAAAGGAAAAAAACTGTTTGCTGTAACTGCTTATAAAGTGTGAGATGGAATTTGGCTTTGATTAGTTAGTTATCTAAATCTAATAGTACATCTAATGCCGCGTACACACGAAGGGACTTTGTCCGCCGGACCTAGTCCAGCGGACAATCCGCCGGACTTTCCAGCTGAGCTTCGGGCGGACTTGAAAGCGAACGGACTTGACCACACACGATCACGCTAAAAGTCCGGCGGTTCACGCGATGACGTACAGCACGTACGACGGGACTAGAAAAAGAAAAATACTAGAAAAATACTTGCTACTGAGCATGCGTCCTTTTTGGTCCGCCGGACCATACTACAGACGGCCATATTGTCTGCCGGACTGCCAAGTCCAGCGGATAATTTTAAAACAAAACTTAAAACCTAGTCCGCCGGACTTTTGGGAAAAAAAGTCAGTCGAAGGCCCACACACGAGGGGAATGTCCGGCGGACTCGAGTCCAGCGGACAATCCCGCGGATAGTCCCTTCGTGTGTACGCGGCATTACACTCCCCTCCTCGGACTGGCAATGCTGCTGTCCATATGTGCCCCTGAGCTCCTTCATCCAGAGTGAAGGCCCTCTAATACAGGATTGTGTTACTGTCCAGATCATCAGGTAAAAACAGAGGGGGAAAAAAATATAAAAATAAAACGAATGCAGCCACCACATCTAATGATCGGTAAGCTGCATTATATTACATTTTTAGTTTAAGGTTGGATTTATTACCGGCTTTAAAAACAAACTGGGATTTACAAAGATGGGTGCAAATGGTGAATATCATGAAAGCATGCACAACTAAAGGTTAGTTTAAGTGCAAAACTAATTATATTACAGGTAGGGGCAATACTGAGGTCCTAAAAGACCCCCAGACACCAAGAAAGAAATGTGGTAGGACCTATAAAAGTGGGTGAGGGGTTTTGTTCCCATAAAAGTAAACCATCTGGCCCCTATGCTGATTGTTGTCGCAGGCTGGAGAAGGACATTCAAAACACCACCATGGATTTCACCAAGCTTTATATAGCTCTTCTCTACATGCAGTATAAAGTACCTTGAAAAATAATTCATACCATTTGAAATTTTCAACATTTTACCATGTTACAATCAAAAACGTAAATGTATTCTATTGGGATTTTATGTGATAGACCAACACAAAGTGGCACATAATTGTGAAGTGGAAGGAAAATAATAAATGGTTTTCAAAATGTTTTATGAATAAATTCAGCACCTGAGTCAATACTTTGAAGAACCATCTTTCGCTGCAATTACAGCTGCAAGTCTTTTTGGGGATGTCTCTACCAGCTTTGCACATCTAGAGAGTGACATTTTTGCCCATTCTTCTTTGCAAAATAGCTCAAGCTTTATCAGATTGGACGGAGAGCATCTATGAACAGCAATTGTTAAGTCTTGCCACAGATTCTCAATTGGATTTAGGTCTGGACTTTGACTGGCCCATTCTAACACATGAATATGCTTTGATCTAAACCATTTCATTGTAGCTATGGCTGTATGTTTAGGGTCATTGTCCTGCTGGAAGGTGAACCTTCACACCAATCTCTTGCAGACTCTAACAGGTTTTCTTCTAAGATTGCCCTGTATTTGGCTCGATCCATTTTGCCATTAACTCTGGCCAGCTTCCCTGCCACTGCTGAAGTAAAGCATCCCCACAACATGATGCTGCCACCACCATTTTTTAACGGTGAGAATGCTGTGTTAATTATGATGTGCAGTGTTAGTTTTCCGCATTTTTCTTCTAGGCCAAAAAGTAACATTTTCGTCTCATCTTACCAGAGCCCCTTCTTCCACATGTTTGCTGTGTCCCACACATGGCTTCTCGCAAACTGCAAACGGGACTTCTTATGACTTTCTTTCAACAATGGCTTTCTTCTTGTCACTCTTCCATAAAGGCCAGATTTGTGGAGTGCACAACTAATAGTTGTCCTGAGGACAGATTCTCCCACCTGAGCTGTGGGTCTCTTGGCTGCTTCTCTGATTAATGTTCTCCTTACTCTTCCTGCTGGTTAGTTTAGGTGGACGGCCATGTCATGGTAGGTTTGCAGTTGTACCATACTCTTTACATTTTCAGATGATGGAATGAACAGTGCTCCGTGAGATGTTCAAAACGTGGGATATTTTTTTTATAACCTAACCCTGCTCTAAACTTCTCCATACCTTTATCCCTGACCTGTCTGGTGTGTTCCTTGGCCTTCATGATGCTGTTTGTTCACAAAGTTTCTCTAACAAACCCCTGAGGGCTTCACAGAACAGCTGTATTTATACTGAGATTAAATTACACACAGGAGGACTCTATTTACTAATTAGATGACTTCTGAAGGCAATTGGTTCCAGTAGATTTTAGTTAGGGGTATCAGAGTAGGGAATGCGCATACGCAGGACTTCCGGGAAGACACTGTAACCTGGGAGCTCCGACCCACTCCGGCCACACAGAAGCCTCCCTGCTAGCAGACACAAGCGATCTCTCAATTACTGGTTAAGAAGGAGGTTAGTCGCCAGCTCAATTTTGGCCTACAAACTCCGGGGCCTTCCAAGATGGCAACCGCAGCTCCTCAATGCAGAGTAAAGGGGGCTGAATACACACAGGTGGACTTTATTTACTATTTAGGTGACTTCTGAAGGCAATTGGTTCCACTAGATTTTAGTTAGGGGTATCAGAGTAAAGGGGGCTGAACACTTTGTGTTGGTCTATTACATAAAACCCCAATAAAATACATTTACATTTTTGGTTGTAACGTAACAATATGTGAAAAATGTCAAGGGGCACGAATACTTTTTCAAGGCACTGTATATATATTTATATGTTTATTCAACTTCTTATTGCTGTCCCAACAGCTAACTGTTGTCACTAATTTAGAAAAAGAGAGAAAAATAGAACTGTACAGTTGCCAACCGGAGATGATGATAAATCTCCAAAATTGGAGACTATTTCCAGTATCAACAGTCTGAGATTGAAATTACCCTTATTTTGTAGAGATTTCCTCACTCCCTATTGCATCTCTCAGACAGGAAATGAAGGGATATTTCCCAAATGAGACAAAGTTAACATTTTTGCCTACTGTACCCAAAAGTAAAAAAAATTGATAAATGTTCAACCACATATTATGTCTGCAATAAGGTAAATATGATATCTAAATTTGTGGGTTACATTTTGCAATAGGAGTATTTGCATTCTAGCCTATAACATAGTGTTTATACAGTACTTATGCATCACCCTAATAGGGTTATTTGCATGTTTAGCTTATAATATAGTGTGTATACCTATGCATCACCCTATGGGGGGGGGGGGTAATTCAACCACCAACAATAGCTTTTCACATAGAGAAGTAGCACCTCTCAGTATAAAACCTGCCAGATCACTGCGATGCTATAAATATACTCTCTATATGTACATATATTAATTTCTTATTATTACTCTGTTGGGACAAAGATATAGACTAACTATGCCCCCCCCCCCAACAAATTCACTTTATTCCATGATAAGTTAAACAGTTCCTATGTTCCTTTAAAATGAATATAAATGAATGAATGACGCTGAGTCATGAGGTAGTATTTACAATACACGAAAATTATCTAGAAAGGTTCTAAATAAATAAACAGATAAAATCATATTGGAGGTTGGAGAAGGAGGAGAAGGGGAAGAGGGCTCCCCTTGGGACCCCTGTGCGATATATAGCTGGACTAAAGAGTAGAAATACCTAGGCACATGTTACAGTTCCTGCGGAAAGTCACGGCATGATATGTGAAATTTATAAATTAATATGACTACTAAAAGTTTGTCACTCTATCTAGATAGCATTAACAAAAGTATGTATTGTTATCTCCTGATGAAGAGGACGGTGTGCAAGAAACGCGTTGAGCTGAAAAGACTATCACGTGCAAATTACTGCAGTATTGGAATTGATTGTTTTATAATTGTATTTTAAATCTTTTGTTATGTGGACTAAATTTGTCAAATTTTAAGGAAATTAAATAAAATTAATTTTTTTTTATCAAAATGCTGTGCCTCAAAAGTCCCACATTTATACTATGATTATAGTTTGGATGCAGCAGTTCAGTACTTCATTGAAAATGTCAGCTCTGCTAATTGTAAAGAAACATTGGGCTTGCGTATGTAAACAGATGGTCGTCCCTTTACATCCACTTACACCCGTGTCCATTCATGTCCGTTTTTGTAAACAGAACAAGACTGTGTCCTTTTCTTTTTAGACAAATCTAAAAGATGTAAACGGATGTCATCTGTTTATATCCGTTCTGTTTATATCCTAGGGCCTGTGCACACCACAATTCCAGAACCCTGGGTGGTGTTTCTGCATGTGCATTTACACATGTTTTAATGCTTTTTTTAATGCAATTGTAATGCGTGTGCAATGCATTCCAATGTTATTCTCACTTGAAAAAACATTTTTCCCTACTTGCATTTATGTGCATTCTGTTGCATATACATGTGCTTAGACACTTTCCATGAGTAAAAAGTGCATGCTGCTCTTCTGTTTTTGGAAGCACTGGTAGTGAAAGCACTGGTGTGAACTAGGGTGATTGGAAAACATTGAATTTACTGTGTATGCATTCTGGATGCAATTGAAAAAAGCAGCGGAAAGCATCTGGCGTGAACCAGCCCTTAGACAAGAAGCATATTTGTGTTTATACTTTTGTCACCTATGACTTCGCTCACACAGGTATAACTTAAGTGTACACCAGTTTGAAGGGCCATGCTTGCCTGAATGGGATGCACAGGTGCTCCGGGCATCTGCGTGCAGGCAGTCCGATTCACGTCAATTGGGGCACAGCGCTGGTCCCACTTTAACAATGCCGTTGCTTGTCCCGAAGCTCCACTGTCTGCATTTGGGGACATGCACCCACCCCCACACAGATGTCAAATTAGATGCTGTGTCCATGCAGTCATAGCATCCCAATTGATGTACATGGGACTGCCTGGACCCAGGTGCACAGTGCATCCTGTGCAGGCAAACACAGCCCTTCACATAGATGTACACTTAAAGTGGTTCTAAAGGCAGAAGGTGTTTTTATCTTAATGCATTCTATGCATTAAGATAAAAAACCTTCTGTGTGTAGCAACCCCCCTCAGCCCTCTAATACTTACCTGAATATAATCTAGATCCAGTGATGTTGCATGTCAGCCTTGGCTGTCCGGGACTCTGTCTCCTCATTGGCTGAGACAGCAGAACGCGCCATTGGCTCCCGCTGCTGTCAATCAAAATCAGTGAGTCAGTAAGGAAAGAGAGCAGTGGGGCTCAGCCGCAGCTCCATGTCTGAATGGACACACAGAGCAGAGGCTCGGCTCGGGTGCCCCCACTGCTACTGGTGCTACTGGCCCCTCCCTCCTGTTGAGTGCCCCCACAACAAGCAGCTTGCTATGGGGGCACCCGAGCCGCAGCTCTGTGTGTCCATTAAGACACAGAGTGGCCACTCGGCACTGCCCCCTCTCTCTCTCTCATTGGCTCACTGACTTTGATTGACAGCGGAGGGAGCCAATGACACCGGCTGCTGTGTCTCAGCCAATCAGGAGGGAGAGTCCTGAACAGCCGAGTCTCTCATACAACATCGCTGGATTGAGATGGGCTCAGGTAAGTATTGGGGTGCATACTATGGAGTGTCAGCTCCAGTGTCTGAATATTCTGCAGTTTATAGCTTGCCTGAAATGAAAATGTAATTTATGTTTTCAGTTGTAACATGACAAAATGTGGAAAATGTCAAGGGGTATGAATATTTTTCAAGGCACTGTATTGATTTGGGTCTATCTGACCATGGGTAGGGATTGTTAAAAAATATTCATCTAATTTTTGAACAAAACTGCATGAAGTGAATACTGGTATTATTAAAGGGGGCTGTTAAAAAAAAAAAAAAGTAAAGCCGTAGTGTATGCTATGCTAGGAGTACAGCAGTACATTGCCCCTTCTATACAGGTTTACAGTAATAAAAGGCCATACACACATTCCCTTTTTTGCTCCAATAGCATAGGGTTCAGGTTTGTTTTGGGGGAGGCAGAAGTTTTTTTTTATCATAATGCATAGAATGCATTAAGATAAAAAACCTTTTGCCTTTACAATCACTTTAATATCACTTTAATTAAGCCCATGTGAACGAGGCTTTCAAGTAATTGAACTAGATCAGGGATAACTTGATATGATACGGTTACATTACAGACTTGCATGAGTTTGCGCATGTATATGTTCATAATAACACAATCCTTCCACCTGTCTAGTAGACCTTACACTAATGCTGCGTACACACGACTGGACTTTCCGACAGACTAGGTCAGATGGAATTAGTCCGTCGAACAATCCAATCGTGTGTGGGCTAATCCGATCGCTTTTTCGTTAAAAAAAATCAGACGGACCTAGAAAAAGAACATGTTTTCAAATCTATCCGACGGCAGCTATTGGCTATTGAACTTGCTTTTTTAGTCCCGTTTACATCATCACGTTCAAAACCAACGGACTTTCGAACAGACTAAGTCCGTTTGTGTGCGGCCAAGTCCGTTAGTTCGAAAAGTCAGTCGAAACTCCGCCGAAAGTCCGTCGGAAAGACCGTCGGACCTAGTCTGCCAGAAAGTCCGGTCGTGCGTACGCGGCATGACATTCGTAGAGTATGATGGAGCTCTAGTTTGCTGTGCATGTTGAATTTCCAAGTAATGCTGCTTTTGTGCCTTCTGTTCTGTTAAAGCTCCTGGTCTAATATGTTTGAAAAAAATAATAATGTAACAGGCTCACTAAGCACTGAAATGTGCATGCACCAGGCAAATGAGCAGCTTCCCCCCAAAACAAACCTGAACCCTATGCTATTGGAGCAAAAAAGGGAATATGTGTACTGCTGTACTCCTAGCATAGCATACACTACGGCTTTACTCTTTTTTTTTTTTTTTTACAGCCCCCTTTAATAATACAAGTATTCACTTAATGCAGTTTTGTTCCAAAATTAGATGAATATTTTTTAACAATCCCTACCCATTAGACATGTGCATAACAAAAAAATTTGTTTATTTTCGTTTCGTTTTTTTCCGTTACCGTTGATTCGTAACGATTCGTAAATTCGTAAGTCGTCGGTGTTTGTATTCGTAACGATTCGTATTTTCGTAAGAGTTATTTTTTCGAAATTCGGACGCATTCGTATTTATTCATACATTCGTAACATTCGTAACATTAGTAGATTCGTAATCGGAGCATAATTCATAATTTTATGTAATGTGTATGCTATTATACATTTTAAGAGACACGGAAAATTACGAATCGGAAAAAAAAGTTACGAATGTACGAATTTTTTCGTTCAATCTATTCGAAGCACGTTAAGCAGCGCCATTGTAAGAGACACGGAAAATTACCGATTCAACAAAAAAAAAAATACGAATGTACGAATTTTTTCGTTCATTTTCATTTTCGTTGTTCCTGTTTTCGTTTTTCGGATTTTATTCATTCGTACATTCATTGTTTCTAATTTGTTATTTTCGGATTTTCGTTATTTTCGGATTCGTACGATAACGAATGAACAAAAATAACGAAAAAAAAAAAAAAAACGAAAAACTAAAGAAAAACGAAATAAATTGCACATGTCTACTACCCATGGTCAGATAGACCAAATCAATACAGTGCCTTGAAAAAGTATTCATACCCCTTGACATTTTCCACATTTTGTCATGTTACAACTAAAAACGTAAATTACATTTTCATTTCAGGCAAGCTATAAACTGCAGCATATTCAGACACTGAAGCTGACACTCCATAGTACAACATACTTAGTAAATACAATTTGGTTGTCTGTACATGATCGCTGCATTATGCGCATAAGCTTTAATAAATCAGGCCCGCTTTGCTGCGCTATTAAAGTAAACCTGTAGGAAAACATAGGAGATGCATTTGCTGACTTGAATTTTAAGTGGTTCTAAAGCCTTGGTCTTTTTTACCTTAATACATTCCCTGCTTTAAGGTAAAAAACACCCCACTAACTATTTTACTCCCCTCAGAGACTCTGGCAGCCAGGGGAGCCATCGGTTCCTGCTGCTGTCAGTCAATCCTATGAGAAAAGAGACAGGGGCGGGGCTGAATCTCACTGCCTGTGTCTATAGATCCATGCGGTGTGGTTCGGGATCGAGCCCGCATGAGTGCCACAACAGGCAGTGGTTTCCTATGGTGAAACGCTGAGAAGAGGAGGAGCCAGGAGTGCCAGCGAGGCTTCCAAGAAGAAGAGGATTGGTAGATATAACATGTTTATTATTTTAAGAGAAAAAAAATGGAGCATTTACTCTCACTTTAGAGATGCAGGTTCTGGAGATGTAATCCTTATCCTTGCTACTCTACCTAGTGTGATCCGATACAAGCATACAAGGATGGGTTTTCAGACTCTTCTGGCTGCATGCTTGATCCAGATCATAGGTAATAGGACCATAGTCATGATGAAACCCTGAGGCCCTAATCTTTTAAAAACAGCAAGTCAGCATTAGCCGGCCCCTGTCTACACCTCCATTTCTGCAACTCGGCCAGACAAAGACACAGATTTGCTGCCTCAAGTAGAGGCAAGGTGAAGATGCAAAAGTGGAAGTGAGGATAAAGGAAGGCTGGACTGTGGGGGGCCATTCCATGAGATAAGTAAGCATTTACAGGGTTTAGCAGCTGAAAGGAAGCTGCATGGCGGACCTGTAGGACTGAATGTAGAAGAAAAGCCTAATTCTAACTCTTCATAAAATTGATACCTACTACATTCTTCTACCTATCCTGCATACCATGTATATAAAAAAATCTGTGTACCTACCTATATTTAATCTGGTCCAGTCACATGGTCCATGTGTCAGCGGCTGATGCAGGGGAAAGGATGGATCGCTTACAAGGGCTGGGCCATCATAGCCTATGGATGACATCATGGCTCTCATAATTCACAACCGTTGTGGCGTGCTTCCTTACATGGAGGTGTTGGAGCTTCTGAATCACGTGACTGGACCGGATTAAAAATTTAAGTACACACATCTTTATACAGGGTATGCCAGATAGGTAGAAGGAGGGGGAGAGAATGTTTTTAAGAATAGTTAAAGCGGAGCTCCACCCAAAAGGGGAAGCTCCACTTGTTTGCTTCCTCCCCCCTCACTGCCACATTTGGCACCTTTCGGGAGGGAACGGATACCTGTCAAAACCAGGTATCCGCTCGCACTTCCTCGTAAGATCGCCGCAATCTTGTGTGGCCATCTACGCAATGTCTGGCCTCTCCTCCTCCCCCCCGCTGCTTTCTGGAAGACACACACAGGGCCCCGAAGACACTTCCTGTTTCCCTTAGTAAGGATGCCGGCGCCTGCACCTGAAGCTGATGGACGGATCGGCTAGGGGTGCTGACATTGCGGGATCCCTCAACCGAACAGTATTTGTAGCTGCTGAATTTTAATTTGTTTTGTACAGGTTGGATCTGGCTTACTACCACTTGAGGTACCCCTGACAATTGTGCGGTCGTGCAACACTGTATCCAAACAAAATTTACGTCCTTTTTTCCCCACAAATAGAGCTTTATTTTGGTGTTATTTGATCGCCTCTGCGGTTTTTTTTTTTTTTGCGCTATAAACAAAAGAAGAGCGAAATTTTGAAAAAAAACAATGGGGGTTATTTACTAAAGGTAAATTCACTTTGCACTACAAGTGATCTGCAAGTGCACTTGGAAGTGCAGTCGTTGTAGATCCGAGGTGGGCATGCAAGGAAAATAAAAAACAGCATTTTTGCTTGCACATGATTTGATGATAAAATCAGCAGAGCTTAATCTAATTTCAGAGCTTCCCCTCTCTCTACAGAGATCTACAGCGATCTACAGCGACTGCACTTTCAGTGCAGTTGTAGTGCCAAGTGGATTTGCCTTTAGTACATAAACCCAAATATCTTTGACTTTTTGCTTTAATAAATATCCCACATTTTTTATCAAAAAAAATTAATCTTTTCCTCAGTTTAGGCCCTTATATATTCTTCTAAAAAAATCGCTATAATCGTATATTGATTGGTTTGCGCAAAAGTTATAGCGTCTACAAAATAGGGGATAGATTTTGGCATGGCATTTTTATTTATTTTACTAGTAATGGCGGCGATCTGCGATTTTTATCAGGACTGCGATATTGAGGCGGACAGATCGGACATTTTTGGGACCATTGACAATTATACAGCGATCAGTGCTATAAAAATGAACTGATCACTGTAAAAATGTCACTGGCAGGGAAGGGGTTAACACTGGGGGCGATCAAGGGGTTAACTGTTATCCCTCACTGTGTTCTAACTGTAGGGAGGATGAGACTGTCTAGGAGGAGAGAGTGATCAGTGTTCATACATAGTATGAACACACAATCTGTCTCTACTCCCCTGAGAGAACCGAGATCTTTGTGTTTACACACACAGATCCCGGTTCTCGCTCTGTCACGAGCGATCGCGTGCACATGCTCCTAGTGGCCAAAAGGCGAAGTAATGTAAGGTAACGATGTTTCGCCCAGCCGTGCCATTCTGCCGCAGTAAAACTGCGGCGGCTGGTCGGCAAGCAGTTAAGGTAACACAGTGCCGTATTGCAAAAAATGGCCTGGTCATGAAGGGGGTAAACCTTCCAGGGCTGAAGTGGTTAATTTGAGACACATTTAGTATTCATTGCAGGTGCAGTTGACCTTATTCTGAACTGCTTCAAGCTGCTGTTACATTCCTATAGACTTGTACAGAGAGAAGCAGTTCTTACGCAAACAAAAGCATGTCAACACAAACCCTAAAATAGGGGGAAAATGTATAAATCGGTGAATGCGACGTTCACCAAAAATTCACGGGTTCATTTTCTGGTACCTGTGTTTAAAACTCAGTGACTGATTCACCTGCAGTGAACATTCGGTGAATATCATGTTCAATGCTTTATAAATATCCCCTTTACTCTCATAACTAAAACATGACAACTAGACAGAATTCCAAGGGGCCTCAAAGGGCCACAAGGACACTTGTTTGGGAAAGTGTATAATCAGCTCATCTTGGAGGATTTACACTCACGCAGGGATGTGAGCAAAATCTGCACACAAATTTTAATTAGACACATTTACAGTAACTATGCAAATACCTTAGGAGCATAGGAGAGAAAATGTGCAAATATGCTAGAAAATTCCTGTATACACCATAAAAGTATAAAGAGCAACAAAAGAAATCCCTGAATGACTGTAAATCTTCCCAATGGGCTCTTAGAGTTATTGGACCTCCTATGTTCAAATAAGCAGGAACACCTATTAAAAATCATTTATTCAACAAGTCAAACAGGTACAAACCCAATATTATGGGATATTTGCATTTGTTTCTGAGGTTACATAAAGATGCATTGCGGCTGATTTGCTTAAGGCTGCATTCACACCTGAGCGTTTTGTTGCCTGAAGCTACAAAACGCTAGAGGGGAAAAAATACATTATTCTCTATGGAGATGGTTCAAATCTCCACTCCAAAACGTCTGAAGCCCTACGAGGCTAGGTTCACACTGCTGCAAATTTTATTGCGAATTTGAGCCGTTGCGATCGCTCAAATTCGCAAGTCATTTTAATAACATAGTTTTCCGTGAGTGCCGTTCGCATCAATGCGTTGCGAATCTAAGCTGCGTAAAAAAAGGGTCCTGTCCGAGTTTGATCCGTGTGCAATGGGAATTCAGCTCCATAGAGTGCAAAATTTGCAGTAGAATTGCAAGAACACATAAAAAATTTGCAATGCAAATTCGCAATGCAATCGGATCAAAATCGCGCTAAATTCGCACAGCAGCAGTGTGAACTTAGCCTGAGGCTCAAACAAGTTCCGGACCCTTTTTTGTCGCTCGAATCAGGCAGATTTGGGTGTTTTTCTTCTTTTTACATTGGTGACCTTTTGCTCTGCACAAAATTGCAGCAAAACGCGATAAAAAACTACGCGAATTGTGGGAAAAAACGCAGCAAAAAACTATGCAATTTGCGCGATTTTCTGCATGAAAAGGCTACACTCAGGTGTGAATGCAGCCTAAGGGCCGGTTCAGACTGCTGCGATGCGGGAATGCTGCGAATCTACTGCGGGTTCCCGCATCGCATGTCTCCCGGCGGCAGTTCACACTGCCCTATGCGAGCTGCTGGGAGTGTCAGTTAAATGTTAATGACACCCCCAAATCAGTTCGCATATCGCAGTGCGATCTGCAAACTCGGACAGGAATTGGATCGCATGGTGAACACCCATGCGATCCGATTCCGCTGCGGACCAAAAAAAGGGTCCTGTACAAGTTTGGTCTGAATGCGATGCGAATTTAGCCATACTATCTTTATGGCTGAAATCGCATCGCACAGAGTTCGCATGTGATTTGCACTGCAGTGCGGTGCGAATCATATCCGATCTCGGACATCGCAGCAGTCTGAACCGGCCCTATGGGTTTCACATCAGCAAGTGAATGATAGTAAATAGGATCAACCTCTGTTGACTTTGAATATCCAATCATGTGCTTAAAGTGAACCCAGATTTATCTTATTTAGAAACTCAGGGAACAACCCCTTTACAAAGTGAGTCTGTATTATTTTAATAAAGCAGTTTCATTGTGTGTATGCTCAGCGGCCACTTTATTAGGTACACCTTGCTAGTACCGGGTTGGACCCCTTTTTGCCTTCAGAACTGCCTTAATTCTTCGTAACATGGATTCAAGAAGGTGTTGGAAACATTCCTCAGAAATGTTGGTCGATATTGACATGATAGCTTTACGCAGTTGCTGCAAATTTCCTCCACATCCTAAAGATGATCTATTGGATTGAGATCTGGTGACTGTGGAGGCCATTGGAATACAGTGACCTCATTGTCATGTTCAAGAAACCAGTTTGAAATGATTTGAGCTTTGTGACATGGTGCATTATCCTGCTGGAAGAAAATGGGCACATGGGCACACATTGCCAACATTATAAAAAAAAAATTACAGGGACACTTTTTTGTCTGTAGGCTTATTACAATTCGGGGCATTCGTTTTTAGGTGAGGTGTAGAGGTGTAAATGGGCGCGGTTTAAATTAAATAGTGGGTGTGTCGTAAAGGGGCATGGCTAAAATGAGGTGTGGTCCGAGTCTGAGATGAACGAGGGCTGGAGGGAAGGAGAGAGAAGCAGATAAAGATACTCCAAACACATGTTGTTAGCTCCTCAATCATCCTGGGACCATGGTTGGTATGGTGTCAGGATGATTAAAGCTCATTATTTCTATTATTACATTGAAATATAAAATAAAATAGTTCAACTCACCATAATACAGAATCAGTGGGAGTACTGAGCATATCACTTGCCACGTCGCCTGCCACCAGATGCCAGGGACACTTTTTTGTCTGTAGGCTTATTACAATTCGGGGCATTCGTTTTTAGGTGAGGTGTAGAGGTGTAAATGGGCGCGGTTTAAATTAAATAGTGGGTGTGTCGTAAAGGGGCATGGCTAAAATGAGGTGTGGTCCGAGTCTGAGATGAACGAGGGCTGGAGGGAAGGAGAGAGAAGCAGATAAAGATACTCCAAACACATGTTGTTAGCTCCTCAATCATCCTGGGACCATGGTTGGTATGGTGTCAGGATGATTAAAGCTCATTATTTCTATTATTACATTGAAATATAAAATAAAATAGTTCAACTCACCATAATACAGAATCAGTGGGAGTACTGAGCATATCACTTGCCACGTCGCCTGCCACCAGATGCCATCAGGTGTCCCCAGCAGAGTCCCTCCTTACATCACGCATCCCCAGCAGAGTCCCTCCTTACATCACGCATCCCCAGCAGAGTCACTTCTTACATCAGATATCCATAGCGGAGTCCCTGCTTACATCGCGTGTCCCCATTGGAGTCCCTCCTTACATTGGGTGTCCCCAGCGGAGTCCCTCCTTACATCAGGTGTCCCCAGCGGAGTCTCTCCTTACATCAGGTGTCCACAGCGGAATCCCTCCTTATATCGGGTGTCTTCAGCGGAGTGCCTCCTTACATCAGGTGTCCACTACGGAGTCCCTCCTTACGTCAGGTGTCCCCAGCAGAGTGCCACCTTATATCAGGTGTCCCCAGTGGAGTGCCTCCTTACATCAGGTGCCCCCAGTAGAATGCCTCCTTACATCTCAGGTGCCCCCAGTGCAGTAGAGTCCATTGGCTCTGACTCTCACAGACCGACAGCAGGCCACAGGGAGGAGGGTTGGCGGCAGCTCCATGTGTCTTTTCCCTGTGTTCAGTGGAGAGGCCTCCGATCCGCGCAGCGAACCAGCTTCAGTGTACAAGAGAATTGTCTACTTGTACACTGAAGAGAGAAACCGATTGGCTGCATGGATCGGAGGCCCCTCCCCTCTCTGCTGAACACAAGGGGAAAGAACCTGCTAGCTGGAAAGAGATCTCGTGGCGGTGGCGGCGACCGTATTTATGGTGCCAGAATGCCAAAAACAGTCCCGATTTCGGGACAAAAGCAAAATCCCAGGATTTTGATTGGGACGGCCTCAGATCGGAAAAATCAAGACTGTACTCAGGTAGGCCGTGGCATTTAAACAATGCTCAATTGGTACTAAGGGGCCCAAAGTGTGCCAAGAAAAGCCTGTTCTTCCTGTTCTTAGCTGACAGGAGTGGCACCCGGTGTGGTCTTCTGCTGCTGTAGACCATCTGCTTCAAGGTTCAATGAGTTGTGCATTCAGAGATGGTATTCTGCATACCTTGGTTGTAACAAGTGTTTTTTTGAGTTACAGTTGCCTTTCTATGATCTCGAACCAGTCTGCCCATTCTCCTCTGACCTCTAACATCAACAAGGCATTTTCATCCACACAACTGCCTTTTGCTGGATATTTATTCTCTTTTTTGGACCATTCTCTGTAAACCCCAGAGACGGCTATGTGTGAAAATCCCAGAAGATCAGCAGTTTTTGAAATACTCAGACCAGCCCGTCTTGTACCAACAATGCCACGTTCAAAGTCACTTAAAGTGGAGGGCCACCCAAAAAAAAAATAATGCATTGATATTCTTAAAAAAAAAAAAAAATAAAATAAAAATAATATTTTCTTTTTAACTTACCTGAAACCGCTGTTGCTAGACAGTCTTTCTTATCTGCCTCTTCCTATTCCGCAGCTCTTTCTCCTCTTTGGCAAGCTGCCCCGTTGCCTACTGGGACATGTGTGTGTCCCAGAAAACAACGGGGCCATTCACAAAGCGCCGCACGACTCGCGCATGCACAGTAGGAAACGGGCAGTGAAGCCGCAAGGCTCCACTGCCTGTTTCCCTTCGTTAAGATGGAGGCGCCGGCAGCCGATCCGATGGACGGATCGGCCTCAGGCAGCCGACATCGCAGATTCGCTGGAGGTAAGTGTCCTTATTAAAAGTCAGCAGCTACAGTGTCTGGAACACCACTTTAAATCCCCTTTCTTCCCCATTCTAGTGCTCAGTTTGAACTTCACCAAGTTGTCTTTACCATGTCTAGATGCCTAAATTCATTGAGTTGCTGCCATGTGATTGGCTGATTAGCAATTCATGTTACCAAGCAATTGAACAGGTGTACCCAATAAGGTGGCCGGTGAATGTATATAAAAGTGCGGAAATTTTAGAAGACCTCTTGTGTGTGTATATATATATATATACACACACACACACACATATATAGTATGAATTGCTTAATACACCAGTAGATTTGTGATTCTGTTCATCCATTCCTGAGAATTGCACAACCCTGTCATACAGCACACACAGGAAAAAGATGACGATATCCTTATTCTCCTAAGATAATTCATACAAATCCACTAGTTAATGGCCCTGTCATTTTTTTTTTTCATTAAATTGTTTCTTACTGTTTTTTTTTTTTTTTTTTTTTTACTTCTGTGAATTCCTGAACCTCTCCTTGTCCCCCAGCATTTGTTTGTAATGAGGAGTGTACCTTAGTTGCAGCCATGTGCACGGCTCTATGCAAAATCCATAGTTCATAGTCGATAGTTCACCCTCAAGAAAGGGTTGTTTTGTTCCAGTGGTATCATGGAGGAGCCCAGGAGCAATAAAAGGTACTTTTAAAAAAAAAATAGAAATACATAGTTAAAAAGATTTTTTTTTTCTTTAAACCAGACGGTCTCTTTAATTTATACAGTGGTGTCCTCTATGCTCCCCTCAGCCTTCTGACTGGGCGGTGAAAGAGAAGCAGTAGACAAATAAGGTCACTTGTCTGCTCTCTGCTGGTAAGCACAATTGCATGCAACTCACCCAATCGGCTCCCAGTCCTGCCCTTGTTTTACTCCTATTCTTTAGTAGTACCCACACTTAAGGTTAAAAAAGTATTTCCCAGTTGAGCCTGACAGTTGTAAACCTCAGACATGAAATCTGAACAAAGCACATATTTCTATAATTTTTACCTGCCCCTCTCTACCAATCACTAATGCCCCGTACACACGAGCGGAAATTCCGCCAGCAAAAGTCTGATGAGAGCTTTTGGTCGGAAAATGCCACCGTGTGTATGCTCCATTGGATTTTTGCTGGTGGAATTCCCGCCAGCAAAAGGTTGAGCGCATGTTCTCAATTTTTCGGAAATTTTTCGTCTGTACCAATTCTGGCACGCAAAATTCCTACGCATGCTCGGAAACAATTCGACGCATGCTCGGAAGCATTGAACTTAATTTTCTCAGATTGTTGTAGTGTTGTACGTCACCGCGTTCTTGACGGTCGAAAGTTCAGCGAACTTTTGTGTGACCGTGTGTATGCAAGACAAGCTTGAGCGGAATTCCGTCGGAAAAAACATCCAAGATTTTTCCGACGGAAATTCCGCTCGTGTGTACGCCGCATAAGTGTCATTTCACTCTGCTGTCTAGTTTCTGTTATCAGCATGAATGCCTTCTGACAAGTTTTCCTTACACCAAGCAAAAAAGGTGACAGGAGGAATCACTCTATGATTGACAGCCTCAGCTCTGTTCCCGGGTGCTGTGTAAGGGGGGGCCCCTTCCTTTCCCCTCTCTTCTCTTCCCTCCAATCAGCTCTCAGAGCTCTTGTTCAGTGTGTAACTGCTGCTCCCGCCCCCTGCTTTGTGAGTCTGTGAAAAATCATTTTACAAGAATGTAAAGGACATGTGGCTGCAGATACAGGTACAACTTACAGTATGTAGAAGGATTTGTTTAATCTCTGTGTATCACCTGAGGCCAATCACATCACTGGGTATAGGTAAGGGTTTGCCACTTTAAAGCACACAATGTCACGAAAGTCTGATTCACAATTGGCTGAAACGGCTGATCCAGATTCACAAGACAAGATGTTCTTGGATAACAGCTTTATTTGCTACTACAGATCCTAAATATTACAAAACATTTTTTTTTTCCCAGACAGTGATTGCAAAACCAATTGCTGACATGGGTACATAGCTTTTGATTTTATTATTTAATATTACACTCTAGCTGCATTTCTATTTAAATGTGAAGAATCCCTATTCAAAATGGTAATGAGTATTTCAAAAATTGGTTTGCTAATAAAAACTCTGTCTTGTTCTACCTAATACAGTCCAGTGATCAGTATAAGGGATATGCCATCTGAATGGACATAACATTACATGTAACAAACTCACATCCTTTGGGTGCTGGACTAGGAAATGTGTTTTAATAATGGCACAACAGTGCCATCATGTGGTGATATCAGAAATGACCACTAATGGTTTCCTTTTCAGTGGTGTGGATGGATGCATAGGGTGAATTCTTTTTTTTCCTGCCCCTAACTAAAATCTAGTGGAACCAATTGCCTTCAGAAGTCACCTAATTAGTAAATAGGGTCCACCTGTGTGTAATTTATTCTCAGACACCTCATTTCCAACAGTGCTGTGATAATGCAGCTTTTATGAGCTCAGAGATAAAATTTTACCCTGAGGCCCGTTTACATCTAGTGATATAAGAGCATCGCGTTTTTCAAATTTTTTGTGTATTTCTAATTTTTGAAGTGACACCATTTAATTGAATTGCCCTCCACTGCAAAAATGCGCCAAAGTATCTCCTGTAGCCTTTTATTGAGCCAACCCTGGCACGTTTTTCACACATTCTCTCGCACTACCAAATGCCCATTTTCACACGTTTTGCTGTGATTTTAGCGTGGTCCAGAATCCAGATTCGATTCTGAGTCACTCTAATGCCGCGTACACACGAAGGGACAATCCCGCGGGATTATCCGCTGGACTGAAGTCCAGCGGATAATCCCCTCGTGTGTGGGCGCCGGCGGACTTTTTTTGGCCAAAGTACGGCGGACTAAAGTTTTAAGTTTTGTTTTAAAATTATCCGCTGGACTTGGCAGTCCAGCGGATAATCCGGCCGTGTGTAGTATGGTCCGGCGTACCAAAAAGGACGCATGCTCAGTAGCTAGTATGTCACGGACTCGCTCGGTCTGGTAAAACTAGCCTTCGTTTTGAAGGTCGCACAATCGTCACGCTGCAGATTTTTATTTTTTTTTTCTTCTGACAGCGGGATTTGTATGTTATCGTACTTGAAGAATGATTTTGCCTTGCTGCTTGTATATTCACGCAGAGTACTTCCGAACGTTTTTTCTTCAGCATTCTTTAGTGAAGTTATATATTTGTGTATATATATATATATATATATATATATATTTTTATCTATATCTCTCTATATATATATATATATATATATAGATATATAGATATATATATATATATAGATATAGATATAGATATAGATATAGATATAGATATATATATCCAAATCACCAAATGAAAAATATATCTATATTTCTCAATAAACCCAAAAAAAGATATATCTATATATACATATATATATATATTTATATATATAGATATATAGATATATACGTGTATGTATATATATATATATATATATATATATATATATATATATATATATATATATATATATATATATATATATATATATATATATATATATATATATATATATATATATATATATATATATATATATTATATATGTACATATATCTCTATTTAGATATATTTTATTATTTGTTGGTTATCAAAAGGATTTGTTATTACACATGATACAATTGTGGAGTCAGCAGAGCTTGCCCTTAATTCAGATCTTAACCCTCACCTTTCCAGCGACTGCACTTGCAGTTCCATTGAAGTTGCACTTTACACTTGTATTGTCAAATGAATGTTTAGACATGTACCTGCCTACTCCTAAAGAAACTATGTTTTTGAATAACAAGCACGTATATCATTATTTTCTGAAAATTAAATTACCATTTATTCTGGTTTAAACAAACAAGGCAAAACAAAATAGGAAGGCAACACTGGAGCCACTTTGCGATTTTGAGAAGACTTTTTGCCCCAACGGCAGACATCAAGTTTGTGAAGCCAAAAATTAAGCTTGGGCACATTTCATCCAATATAGGGAGCACAAGAAGATTGACCAGGAATCAGACAGACCAGGAACAGCAGCAGATGACATCTATGTCCCCAAGCTGTGGCACTACAACAGCCTGTGTCTTCTGTGAGACCAGACTGAAGCCAGGCAATCACTTCCGACTCTTCCCACCACGCTGCCCTGCACTCTTCCCTGCAGTCTTCCCTGCACGCTTCCTTGGAGGCTGACTTGTGGTTGTAGGTGGAGGTGGTGGTGGAGGAGGTGGAGAAGAAGGAAGAGGAGGAGGAGGAGGAGGAGGAGAAGTTGGTGTCGGGCCTTCATGTGTCAGGCGGGTGGATTCTCGTAATTGACCCCTCAAACCCCCCTTAATAGCCTCAAAAATGAGGCCCTCACACAGGTGCCGTTGGCCCTTCTCCATTTCCAGCAACCTGCTGGCCAAGTAGGTGGCATAGGCCTCTTCTGGAATGGGGGGTTTGTCGAGAATCGCACTCGCCTTCCTAATAAGTTGGAGTGATTCCTCCTCAACAATGGTCATCCTCCTGGGCCTTCTTGGGGGTAAGGGCAGGGGTGGAGGTAGACTTCTTAAGACAGTCTGGCTGTCACTCTGGCTCGTGCTGGGCCCAGCCACCTCCTGGCTCTCGCTGGTCATGTCCTCCTCCTCCATACCACTTGTCCCGGCATCATCCTGGGTCAGCTCATCCTGTGTGCAAATAAAAACAAAAATCAAACACCTGTTTTTTGGTTTATGGCCTCCTCAATCATCCAATTGTAAACTTATGAAGGAGCAGATAAATTTTTAAAAAGATCCAAAAGGCTATCATTTGGACCCCTGCATTTTCCAAGCAGATCACCAATGTTGTATAAGGCATTTTTTGCCACTACTGGATGTATGTATACACTATATATGTATCGATATGTTGCACCCACACTTTTTCGAAGTTTGCGCAATTTTTGGCAGCTTTTTGCACAATTCTGAGTTCAGGGTGTTAATTGTTTCACATTTTAACGTTTACAGCATTAATATTCACACAATCACAATTTAGGCTACTAAATATATACCTGGCTCCAGCTGGGCGCATCAGCCTGCTCCAAGGTGGAGGGGTCTTCTCCTTCCGTGGAAGCCTCAGCTGGGGTGGAGGGAAGAGTGGAGGGAAGAGTGGAGGGAAGGGTGGAGGGAAGAGTGGACAGTGATTGCCTGGGTTCCATCTGGTCACCTAGAAAAGCCAGTTGGTTGTAGTACCACAGCTTCGGTACATAAACCATCTCTGCTGCTGCTCCTGATCTGACTGATTCCTCAATCTTCTTGCGCTCCCGCTTGTACATGTGCCTTAAACTTGAAATTCTGGCTTCAACAAACTTGGTGTCTGCGTTGGGGACTTGAGTCTTCACAAAATCCACAAGTGGCCCCAGTGTTGCCTTCCGGACATCCCTATTGCCATATAAAGGGTTCTTGAGCTGCCACAGGTTGGTATTTTTTCTGTACAGCGCAATGAATTCGGACATGAACTGCTGGTCCTTGAATGGATTCAACTGGGCTGCTGACATGTTTGTTTCTGTTTTGTTAGTAATGGCAATACAAAAGACCAAAAACACAAATGTTACTAAAAACGCACATCCAGTTTTCCAAAACAAACATTACACAACACACCCACACACAGGCAGCAACACACCCACACAGGCAGCAACCCCTACACACAGGCAGCAACACACCCACACAGGCAGCAACCCCTACACACAGGCAGCAACACACCCACACAGGCAGCAACCCCTACACACAGGCAGCAACACACCCACACAGGCAGCAACCCCTACACACAGGCAGCAACACACACATATCCTTAAAAAATGCAGGCCCAAAACCCAGTAAACCACAGTAATGCATCCTAGAAAACACTTACCTTCGTACACAGCGCTCGCTACTTCCGTTCGGGAACACGTGGGGCCCTCAAACAGCCTTATATACACTGCGCACGCGTCGAAGTCCGCCTGCGTCCTCCGCGTCGCCCGCCCATGACGTTCCTCCTGACGAGTATTCCCCGCCCTGCTTCCCCTCGTTGCATTGTTGGTGAATAAATTCATGAAGATGGCGGACACATTCTCAGCCAGTAGCGCGGAGGAAAGCCCAGAAGCGAACACATCTGCATCCAGCAGCAGATATAAGGCCACCAATATGGCCTTTGAAGAGATGGTGGAGATGGTGGACATCCTCCAAAGGGAAGATTACGACGGAGAAAATGGCCCCTACCCTCGACCCAACTTGCGCAAGGACAAGATTCTCACTACAATCGTCAGCACCCTGGAGCAGAAATTCGGCGTACGAAGGGGCAAGGATCAACTGCGCAAGCGATGGTCCGACATCAAATCCAGGGAGCACGATCAGTACAGGAGAATTCGAAAGGCCATCAAAAAAAGTAAGTCAAGCACGTGCGCTACTATGGTTATACTTGATATGTCTAATCTTGCGCAGATGTTATTAGCATTCGTACGTGAAACTTGCGCAGATGTTATTAGCATTCGTACGTGAAACTTGCGCAGATGTTATTAGCATTCGTACGTGAAACTTGCGCAGATGTTATTAGCATTCGTACGTGAAACTTGCGCAGATGTTATTAGCATTCGTACGTGAAACTTGCGCAGGTGTTATTAGCATTCGTACGTGAAACTTGCGCAGATGTTATTAGCATTCGTACGTGAAACTTGCGCAGATGTTATTAGCATTCGTACGTGAAACTTGCGCAGGTGTTATTAGCATTCGTACGTGAAACTTGCGCAGATGTTATTAGCATTCGTACGTGAAACTTGCGCAGATGTTATTAGCATTCGTACGTGAAACTTGCGCAGATGTTATTAGCATTCGTACGTGAAACTTGCGCAGGTGTTATTAGCATTCGTACGTGAAACTTGCGCAGATGTTATTAGCATTCGTACGTGAAACTTGCGCAGATGTTATTAGCATTCGTACGTGAAACTTGCGCAGATGTTATTAGCATTCGTACGTGAAACTTGCGCAGGTGTTATTAGCATTCGTACGTGAAACTTGCGCAGATTTGATGAAAGTTCAGTTTGACTTCATAACGTTTCTTGAGTTTACCTGGCTTTGGGTTGTTGGAGTTGTAAGGTTGTTTATTATTCTCACTATCTATACAATTACTGCTGTAGTAAGGGTTTTAGGGGTAACTTACACAGGGACTCCAGAAGCTGTTTTGGGGGGGGGCATAAATATGTTAAGCAGGGTGTCAAGCTCACAATTCCAGAAAAATGCTCATCATCTACAAATACTGTAGGTGGTGACTTTTCGAAGAAGTACACTCACCTGTCCCTTGGATGGTGCAGCTACAATCTCTGATCTTGCAATCATGAAATTAATCTTTGCGGCTTCACTTCCCGGGTCACTATTGGGCATGCGCCAGTTGCGCAATGCAATAGGACTGGTCCGCGCCAGCTCGGGGACCCCTGTGTGTCCCAGCAGACAGCACGGTGGGACGGGATGTGGCGTATACTTCTGTGGGAGTCTAGGGCCGGATGTGTGTGCAAATACCTGCCTTACACAGGTATCTGCAACCCCTCCCCCCTAAAAGGTTCCAAATAAGACACCACAGGGGTGCAGGGATACAATGAGCGGAAGTTCAAATTTAGGGTTGAAGGGCGGTTTAAGTATTGGAGTTTCATTAGATAGACATTTCAATTCTGTCTTCAAGTAGGATCTTCTAACAAACTGCTAATAATTGGACAACACTTTTAAACAATGTTTAATAATCCTATTTTGGCACTCAAATATCAGTGTGATTAAAAGTGTACCTTTTTGTGTTCCATTACCATAGGGGGCAAAAGACTCAGACGTCAGTCTGAACCTACGAGGACCTCCCGGCCTCACCAGACTAATTGGGCAGTTAGCCCAAGCCCACGCGTGGATGTGGCGGAACAGGTGGTTGAAGTGGATCAAATATGCACCCCACCAAGTGAGTGTCTCAGAACACAGATTGAGCTAATAAATTAAGGTCTGCATGTTTTTGACACTTTTTTTCTTGTGTTTTATCTACCCAACTTTTAGGTGATGCTGATCTGTTTGTGGAAGGACAAGCTGCGGAGCCATTTTCAACAGACAGTGCCCACAGGCTTATTGGCCAGATCATGGCCTGGAATCTGCAGCTGGAAAATATGCAGAAGGAGATGGCCACCATGCAGCAGGGAATGAAGGACATGATTGATGTTTTGGGGAGAATCTAAAGACCCCTTTTCCATTTCTTAACATCAATCATGTCCTTCATTCCCCTTTTGATGCGCTATGTTTTACAAATTTTAGAGGCCAAATTTTTAATATGCACACGGTGTGTCAACATGTGCTATGTGCCATCAGGGGATCTCAATGGACGCATTTTGTGTTTGCAACCCCTAATGCTAGTAGGTGAGAGGGAAGGGGTTTCACACACAAAACACGTCCATTGATTCCCCATGATGGAACATAGCACATGTTGACATTACCCATTTTCCGGTTAAATTAGTGTGCATATTCTAAATTTGGCTTCTACTGTTCATGGGTTACCTGTTGAACTTTGTAAGTTCTGGACTTTTACATTGTGTAAATATTTTCAAATCCTAACCCTAAATTTTTTACAATTTTAAAACATGTTTTTATGTTTGTTTAAAAAAATCAATCACAAAAAAAAAAAAAAAAAAATATGTTGTGAGAAAAAGACCAAAAAAATTTAAAAAATATAACATAAAAAAAAAGAAAAAAAAAATGTTGTTAAAAAAAATAAAAAAATATTAACCAAAAATACCAAAAATAACAAAAAAAACAAAAAAACAAAAAAAAACATAAAAAAGGTTTGGATGTGCACTAGAATAAAAAAAAAATGTTTGCACAAATTAAACAATGTGTGGCTTCTTCTTTTTAAATACTACCAGTTTGACCAAAACATGTTGTGGTTCATTGACAAAGGGGCTTATTTACTAAACGCAAAACAAGTTTGCCACTATTAAGATGTGCACTAGGACAACATATAAAACAGGCAAAATTCAAAGCTAAACAATACGAAAATACCAATATTTCAAACATAAATAACTGTATTTATTCTTTGTAAAACAAAAAGATGGTTTAAGGGTCTGCTGCCATTGCAATGGCCCCCCTACCATTAAAATAATGTAAATAACGGTCCCGCACTTGCTGGGCTGATTGTGGGGCCAAACCAAGACGGCGATTATCCAGCCCGGTCATGTCGCCTTCCACTCCGACCTCAGGCCCGATTGGTAATGAGTAGGTTCCCGAATGTTTGCGTAAATAATTGTGCATGACACAGCATGCAAGAATAATAGTATTCAGTTTGTACTCTGCCAGATGTATGGATGTAAGGAGCAATCTGAAACGGTTGGCCATAATACCAAAGGCATTTTCCACAACCCTTCTTGCTCTGGCCAACCGATAATTAAAAATCCTCCTCTCAGGGGTGAGGGATCGTTGGGGAAATGGCCTCATCAGGTGGTCACCCAGACCAAACGCCTCGTCGGCAATGAAAACGAACGGGAGTCCCTCCACATTATCTTCATCTGGTGGCAGCTCCAGGCCACCAGTCTGGAGACGATGACCGAACTCCGTGTGGTTGAAGACTCCTCCGTCCGACATCCGGCCGTTTTTCCCCACATCCACATAAAGAAAGTCATATTGTGCCGACACCCCCGCCATCAACACTATACTATGGAACCCCTTATAATTCCAATAGTAAGACCCCGAATGGGGTGGGGGCACAATTCGCACATGTTTCCCGTCAATCGCCCCCCCGCAGTTGGGAAAGTCCCAACGGTAGGCAAACTGGGAAGCCACAGTCTGCCATTCCTGTGGCGTGGAAGGACACTGTGAAGTCAAACAGAAATATACAAATCAAATTAAAAACCAGGCAAAACACCTAACTAAATGCAACAAATTAACAAACAATTTGGAATAACATATGTATTTATTTTGTAAGTCCTTGAAATAAAGCCAAAAGATTAAGGATAAGGGACAAATCTCTGATTGATGACCCCTCTGATGGCCCAGAGAAGATAATAATGGGGATGTGGGTGTGGAGTAATTAATTGTAAGGTCACACAATATACACATGCAATTAATTAAAGGGGTGTGTGTGGGGGGTGGGTTAATTACAAGCTGACCAAAACCACATGCAATTAATTAACGGGGTGTGTGGGGGGGTGGGTTAATTACAAGCTGACCAAAACCACATGCAATTAATTAACGGGGTGTGTGGGGGGGGTGGGTTAATTACAAGCTGACCAAATCCACATGCAATAAATTTAAAAATGAGGGTCAAGGGGGGTGAAAGGGGTGAGGGTCAAGGGGGGTGAAAGGGGGGGGGTGAGTAAAGCAGTACAATGGAGCTGGTAATATACATTTTTAACCAAAGAAAGTGACTAGGCTAGGGGTGTTTAGGGGGCCAAGATTCCATGCTGGGGAAGTTGGTGCAAGGAAATATGCATGTGACCCACTAAATAATACATTCTTAAAGCTATTTTGATAAGTCAACCATAAAATACTAGACAAAAAACAAATAAAAAAAAATAAAAGGAATAGGGGACATTCATAGAATAGTCCTATCATGGTAATTAGCTAATGATGACATTGATGCACTACATTAGCAAACATACAAGACATAGGTAATTTTAAAAGACAAGACTTACCTTAATGTATTCCTCCTGCAGGACGTGGATAATGGCAGAACAGGTCTCTGGAATAATGAGCCCCAGAGCCTGGGGGGAGATGCCTGTCGTGAACTTGAGGTCCTGCAAGCTTCTCCCCGTCGCCAAGTAACGCAACGTGGCGACTAGCCTCTGCTCCGCACTGATGGCTTGCCGCATGCAGGTATTCTGCCTGGTAATATAAGGGGACAGCGAAGCCAACAGACGGTGAAAAATGGGGTCCGTCATCCGGAGATAATTCCTGAAATCATCAGGATTATTCTCACGGATCTCACGGAGCAAAGGCATATGCGAGAATTGGTCACGCTGGCGCAACCAATTCTTGGTCCATGAACTCCTCCTCACCCTGTTCATGGACTGGGCTCGTGCCAAGGTGTTAACCGCAACACCGAGCCCCTGCACAGCACGAACTCGTTCCCGAGTACGTCCACACTCCATGGCTTCAAAACGGTCGGCTGATCAAACAAACAACTTAACAGAACGCACTGAAGAACAGCAAGGCCTATGAAGAACGACCTGAAAAACAGGAACGAGCGGACCAGAACGGCCTGAGAACAGGTAGGAACTGATCCACACGCACTGAAAGCCAGATACAAACCTCACAAGCACAAACTGAACGGCAGAAGCGAACGAATTAAGCAGAAGTCTGAGAAGCGCGAATCGTCTCTAACCAAACGTCAACTAACACGCGATACACACGAGATCAGCTGACGGTGCCCAAAGGGTGTCGTTTGGGATCTCGAGCTTCCTTTTTCTAGTCCCGTCGTACGTGCTGTACGTCATCGCGTGAACCGCCGGACTTTTTGCGTGATCGTGTGTGGTCAAGTCCGTTCGCTTTTTAGTCCAGCGTACCCAGCTGGAGAGTCCAGCGGATTGTCCGCTGGACTTAGGTCCGCCGGGAAAAGTCCCTTCGTGTGTACGCGGCATAAAACTTTCTTTAGAGAAATATAAAGCATGATAAGCTGACAGCAGAGTGCTGCTCAGCCATTCATGGTCAGCTTTTTGTTCACCTAATGAATACAAAGCTTCTTCTGGCTGAGGCAGAGAGGCGGGTGGATGATATTATAATCTCTGCCTCATCCAATCAGAGGGAGTGTTGTATTTATTCAGAGAATAAATAGCTTCTTATGAATGTCACTGAGTCACTCTAAAACTTTCTTTAGAGAATTATAAAGCATGATAAGCTTGTCTGCGTCCAGTCCTGAGGATAGGTTTATAACTCTGAAGTTAGGTGTGACCTCTAATATAGAAAACAAAGATAAAATGGAAGAACTTGTACCATCATCCAGAAATCATGTGATGTAGGGATTGGGAGCCTAATCCCCAACTAGGTTACCAGGAGAGGGGGGCAGTTTGGACTATTGCGGTACAATAAAAGCAGTACAAAAAATAATGTAACAAAAATATATAAATATAAATATTCCAGATGATTTTATTGATGCCAGAATACAAATCATCATTTACATGTTAAAAACATAATGGTGGTACATATATCAATCACAAGTGAGTAATTAAAATACAACAATTGATCACAGATGTCAGATGTCATTGGTCTCGACTAGTTTCGCGGTCATTTACCGCTTCATCGGGAGATTATCTGTGATTAAATCAAAAAATTCCATATAATGATCAAAATATAAAAACAAAAAACATACAGCATCCTAATAAGGGTAATTTTTAATGATATAACGGGGAGAAAAAGCAACACAGCTTACCTATGCTCCAGCAGGCTAACAGCTCATAGTGCTACCACCTAGTAAGTGGTCCCCCGCGGCAACTCGGGGGAGCTATAGTGTGGTGGTTGGAATCTGGAGGGATACGTTTAAAAGGTAAAAATTGGGTATAATATGGGCTTCGAGGGTCAAAAAGATGGACTTTGTGGACAGGTTTGTGATAGGGTTATGTGAATTGGTAAGAGAAGGTGAAGAAGTACGTAGTTGTGTAGGGGGAGTAGGAGAAAGAAAGCACCGGACTGTTGGTGAGTAAGGATGGGCCCGGTGCTCGATGCGAACCCACGTTCGCATCGAGCACCGGGCGTTCGCTCGCTCGGCGAGCCCAGAACTATTTTGGCCGCTCGCATCACGTTCGTGTGATGCGAGCGGCCCCGCAATGCATTGCGGCCGGCGCGGCCGACGCAGTGCATTGCTGGCTGATGATTGGCCAAGCATGCACTGTGACCCCGCATGCTTGGCCAATCACAGCCCCGGAAACTCGAAGAGCCATAATTGGCTACAGGCAGGACGCCTGTAGCCAATTACAGCTCAGGGGCTGTAGTACACGCCCCCCCCCCCCCCTATAAAACGCCGCCACGCCGTCTGCGCCGGTCACATGCTGTTCCGGCGCAGATTGAGCAGGCTGTTTCTGTGACACTCTGTCTGCTGCATTTAGATAGATAGAGAGATTCACTTGCAGAGATTGAGTTAGATAGATTCAGTTACAAAGATTGATTGACAAAGAGGGGCTTGTAGTGTGCTCGTGGCAGGCAGGCAGAGCTCCTATATTTTGTTACCAGAAGCACCTATAGGACTTGTAGTGTGTTCGTGGCAGGCAGGCAGAGCTCCTATATTTTGTTACCAGAAGCACCTATAGAACTTGTAGTGTGTTCGTGGCAGGCAGGCAGAGCTCCTATATTTTGTTACCAGAAGCACCTATAGGACTTGTAGTGTGTTCGTGGCAGGCAGGCAGAGCTCCTATATTTTGTTACCAGAAGCACCTATAGGACTTGTAGTGTGTTAGTGGCAGGCAGGCAGAGCTCCTATATTTTGTTACCAGAAGCACCTATAGGACTTGTAGTGTGTTCGTGGCAGGCAGGCAGAGCTCCTATATTTTGTTACCAGAAGCACCTATAGGACTTGTAGTGTGTTAGTGGCAGGCAGGCAGAGCTCCTATATTTTGTTACCAGAAGCACCTATAGGACTTGTAGTGTGTTCGTGGCAGGCAGGCAGAGCTCCTATATTTTGTTCCCAGAGGCACCTATAGGACTTGAAGTGTGTTAGTCCCATTACACACACAGAGCTATATTTTCTTCCCAGAAGCACCTATAGGACTTGAAGTGTGTTAGTCCCATCACACACACAGAGCTATATTTTCTTCCCAGAAGCACCTATAGGACTTGAAGTGTGTTAGTCCATCACACACACAGAGCTATATTTTCTTCCCAGAAGCACCTATAGGACTTGAAGTGTGTTAGTCCCATTACACACACAGAGCTATATTTTCTTCCCAGAAGCACCTATAGGACTTGAAGTGTGTTAGTCCCATCACACACACAGAGCTATATTTTGTTCCCAGAAGCACCTATAGGACTTGAAGTGTGTTAGTCCCATTACACACACAGAGCTATATTTTGTTCCCAGAAGCACCTATAGGACTTGAAGTGTGTTAGTCCCATCACACACACAGAGCTATATTTTCTTCCCAGAAACACCTATAGGACTTGAAGTGTGTTAGTCCCATCACACACACAGAGCTATATTTTGTTCCCAGAAGCACCTATAGGACTTGAAGTGTGTTAGTCCCATTACACACACAGAGCTATATTTTGTTCCCAGAAGCACCTATAGGACTTGAAGTGTGTTAGTCCCATCACACACACAGAGCTATATTTTGTTCCCAGAAGCACCTATAGGACTTGAAGTGTGTTAGTCCCATTACACACACAGAGCTATATTTTCTTCCCAGAAGCACCTATAGGACTTGAAGTGTGTTAGTCCCATCACACACACAGAGCTATATTTTCTTCCCAGAAACACCTATAGGACTTGAAGTGTGTTAGTCCCATCACACACACAGAGCTATATTTTGTTCCCAGAAGCACCTATAGGACTTGAAGTGTGTTAGTCCCATTACACACACAGAGCTATATTTTGTTCCCAGAAGCACCTATAGGACTTGAAGTGTGTTAGTCCCATCACACACACAGAGCTATATTTTCTTCCCAGAAACACCTATAGGACTTGAAGTGTGTTAGTCCCATCACACACACAGAGCTATATTTTCTTCCCAGAAGCACCTATAGGACTTGAAGTGTGTTAGTCCCATCACACACACAGAGCTATATTTTGTTCCCAGAAGCACCTATAGGACTTGAAGTGTGTTAGTCCCATTACACACACAGAGCTATATTTTGTTCCCAGAAGCACCTATAGGACTTGAAGTGTGTTAGTCCCATCACACACACAGAGCTATATTTTGTTCCCAGAAGCACCTATAGGACTTGAAGTGTGTTAGTCCCATTACACACACAGAGCTATATTTTGTTCCCAGAAGCACCTATAGGACTTGAAGTGTGTTAGTCCCATCACACACACAGAGCTATATTTTGTTCCCAGAAGCACCTATAGGACTTGAAGTGTGTTAGTCCCATTACACACACAGAGCTATATTTTGTTCCCAGAAGCACCTATAGGACTTGAAGTGTGTTAGTCCCATCACACACACAGAGCTATATTTTCTTCCCAGAAACACCTATAGGACTTGAAGTGTGTTAGTCCCATCACACACACAGAGCTATATTTTGTTCCCAGAAGCACCTATAGGACTTGAAGTGTGTTAGTCCCATTACACACACAGAGCTATATTTTGTTCCCAGAAGCACCTATAGGACTTGAAGTGTGTTAGTCCCATCACACACACAGAGCTATATTTTGTTCCCAGAAGCACCTATAGGACTTGAAGTGTGTTAGTCCCATTACACACACAGAGCTATATTTTCTTCCCAGAAGCACCTATAGGACTTGAAGTGTGTTAGTCCCATCACACACACAGAGCTATATTTTCTTCCCAGAAACACCTATAGGACTTGAAGTGTGTTAGTCCCATCACACACACAGAGCTATATTTTGTTCCCAGAAGCACCTATAGGACTTGAAGTGTGTTAGTCCCATTACACACACAGAGCTATATTTTGTTCCCAGAAGCACCTATAGGACTTGAAGTGTGTTAGTCCCATCACACACACAGAGCTATATTTTGTTCCCAGAAGCACCTATAGGACTTGAAGTGTGTTAGTCCCATTACACACACAGAGCTATATTTTCTTCCCAGAAGCACCTATAGGACTTGAAGTGTGTTAGTCCCATTACACACACAGAGCTATATTTTGTTCCCAGAAGCACCTATAGGACTTGAAGTGTGTTAGTCCCATTACACACACAGAGCTATATTTTGTTCCCAGAAGCACCTATAGGACTTGAAGTGTGTTAGTCCCATTACACACACAGAGCTATATTTTCTTCCCAGAAGCACCTATAGGACTTGAAGTGTGTTAGTCCCATCACACACACAGAGCTATATTTTCTTCCCAGAAGCACCTATAGGACTTGAAGTGTGTTAGTCCCATCACACACACAGAGCTATATTTTCTTCCCAGAAGCACCTATAGGACTTGAAGTGTGTTAGTCCCATCACACAGAGCTCCTCTATTTTCTTTGCATAAGCACCCACAGGACTTCTAGTGTGTTAGTGGCATCACACAGAGCTCCTCTATTTTCTTTGCATAAGCACCCACAGGACTTCTAGTGTGTTAGTGGCATCACACAGAGCTCCTCTATTTTCTTTGCAGAAGCACCCATAGGACTTCTAGTGTGTTAGTGGCATCACACAGAGCTCCTATATATTCTTCTCAGCAGCACCCACAGGACTTCTAGTGTGTTAGTGGCATCACACAGAGCTCCTCTATTTTCTTTGCATAAGCACCCACAGGACTTCTAGTGTGTTAGTGGCATCACACAGAGCTCCTCTATTTTCTTTGCAGAAGCACCCATAGGACTTCTAGTGTGTTAGTGGCATCACACAGAGCTCCTATATATTCTTCTCAGCAGCACCCACAGGACTTCTAGTGTGTTAGTGGCATCACACAGAGCTCCTCTATTTTCTTTGCATAAGCACCCACAGGACTTCTAGTGTGTTAGTGGCATCACACAGAGCTCCTCTATTTTCTTTGCATAAGCACCCACAGGACTTCTAGTGTGTTAGTGGCATCACACAGAGCTCCTCTATTTTCTTTGCAGAAGCACCCACAGGACTTCTAGTGTGTTAGTGGCATCACACAGAGCTCCTCTATTTTCTTTGCAGAAGCACCCATAGGACTTCTAGTGTGTTAGTGGCATCACACAGAGCTCCTATATATTCTTCTCAGCAGCACCCACAGGACTTCTAGTGTGTTAGTGGCATCACACAGAGCTCCTATATATTCTTCTCAGCAGCACCCACAGGACTTCTAGTGTGTTAGTGGCATCACACAGAGCTCCTCTATTTTCTTTGCAGAAGCACCCATAGGACTTCTAGTGTGTTAGTGGCATCACACAGAGCTCCTATATATTCTTCTCAGCAGCACCCACAGGACTTCTAGTGTGTTAGTGGCATCACACAGAGCTCCTCTATTTTCTTTGCAGAAGCACCCATAGGACTTCTAGTGTGTTAGTGGCATCACACAGAGCTCCTATATATTCTTCTCAGCAGCACCCACAGGACTTCTAGTGTGTTAGTGGCATCACACAGAGCTCCTCTATTTTCTTTGCATAAGCACCCACAGGACTTCTAGTGTGTTAGTGGCATCACACAGAGCTCCTCTATTTTCTTTGCATAAGCACCCACAGGACTTCTAGTGTGTTAGTGGCATCACACAGAGCTCCTCTATTTTCTTTGCAGAAGCACCCATAGGACTTCTAGTGTGTTAGTGGCATCACACAGAGCTCCTCTATTTTCTTTGCAGAAGCACCCATAGGACTTCTAGTGTGTTAGTGGCATCACACAGAGCTCCTATATTTTCTTCTCAGCAGCACCCACAGGACTACCGACTACAATGGCTGGAAGACCGCCAAGGGGAGGCAGAGCGTGCAGAGCCAAGAACACAGGGCAGGCAGGCTCTGTTTCTAGTGGACGTGGCCGTGGACGTGGACGTGGTCGTGCATCGTCATCAGCACATGGCCATGGGACACGCGCGTCTTTGTTTTCGGCAGCTGGACATGTGGAGCCGCATCATGCTGAAGGCTTGGTAGAATGGATGACCAAGCCCTCCTCATCCTCCTCATCCTCTCTCACCCAGGCTCAGGGTACTGACAGAGCATCATCAGCCACCCCTTCCCTAGACCCACCATGTCCTCCTGAGGAGTCCCCCGAACTCTTTGAGCACAGTGTTGGGTACATGCTCCAGGAGGATGCCCAACGATTCGAAGGCTCGGATGACGATACCCAGCTTGAGGAATCTGGCAGTACAGTTCCACCAGCTGCAGCTTACTGCCAGGTTTGCTCTAGTGGTGAAGAGGGAGGGGATGATGAGGTCACTGACTCCACGTGGGTGCCTCAAGGGAGAGAGGATGAGGAGGAGGACGAGGAGGAGGAGGATGCGGCGTCACATGTCCAACGAGGCAGGATGCCCCCTGGAGGCCAGGTAGAGGCCAGCACAGCAACTGTACAACACCGCAGAGCTCCGCCTGTGCAGGGCGCTGCCTCTGCACGTTATCAGAAAAGTTCTTTGGTGTGGGCCTTTTTTGAGACGAGTGCAGCAGATCGCACCACTGCTATTTGCAATATTTGTCTCAAGCGTATCTCGCGTGGCCAAAACATCAGCCGCTTGGGCACGACAAGCATGACCAGACATATGGCGACCTGCCATGCAGCTCGTTGGCAGGCACACATAAAAGACCCACACCAAAGAACTAAGCGGACCTCTCCTTGCTCCTCCTCAGCTGGGATCTCCATCCCCACTACACCTTCAGTCCTCTCTGAAAGCTGCTCTGAGAGGACTGAAGGTGTAGAATTCGGTGTGTCACAACCAAGTACTTGCAGTACACCGACGTCCGAATGCAGCAGGCAAATTTCCCTGCCCCAGCTGCTGGACCGTAGAAAGAAGTACACTCCCAGCCATCCACATGCCCAGCGGTTGAATGCTAGCCTTGCTAAATTGCTAGCACTTCAACTGCTGCCTTTTCAGTTGGTAGACTCGGCCCCCTTCCGTGAGTTTGTTCAATGTGCGGTTCCTCAGTGGCAGGTTCCCAAACGCCACTTTTTCTCGCGGAAGGCGATTCCGTCTCTCTACCGGCATGTGGAGGGCAATGTCCATGCCTCGCTGGACAGGGCGGTCAGCGGTAAGGTGCATATTACCGCTGACTCATGGTCCAGCAGGCATGGACAGGGACGGTACCTTTCTTTCACGGCCCATTGGGTCACTCTATTGGCAGCTGGGAGGGATGCAGGACAAGGTGCAGTAGTGTTGGAGGTTGTTCCGCCACCACGCCTCCAAAACGCGACTACTGCTACTGGTTGTGACACACCTCTCTCCTCCACCCCCTCCTCTTCTTCTTCCTCCAGTGCTCTGTCCTTGGAACCAGCGGTGCTCCGTAGGCGTACAAGGGGCTACGCAAGTACGCAGGCAAAAAGATGCCATGCCGTGCTTGCGCTGGTGTGTTTGGGGGACAGGAGCCACACTGGGCCAGAGGTTCTGGCAGCTCTGCAGGGGCAGGCCGAGAGGTGGTTGACGCCACGTCAGCTTAAGCCAGGAATGGTCGTTTCTGACAATGGCACCAACCTCCTCTCCGCCCTGCGACAGGGGCAGCTCACCCATGTGCCCTGCATGGCTCACGTCCTCAACCTGGTGGTGCAGCGGTTCTTGGGCAGGTTCCCAGGCTTACAGGATGTCCTGAGGCAGGCCAGGAAAGTCTGTGTGCATTTCCGCCGATCTTATAATGCCAGTGCTCGGCTGACTGAGCTGCAAAAGGAGCTGAACCTGCCCAAGAACCGCCTAATATCTGACATGCCCACCAGGTGGAACTCAACGTTGGCCATGCTGCAGCGACTGCACACGCAGCAGAGGGCCATCAATGAGTACCTTTGCGACTACGGCACCAGGACAGGGTCAGGGGAGCTTGGTTTTTTTTCCCCACGTCAGTGGAGCATGATCAGGGATGCATGCACTGTCCTCTCACCATTTGAGGAGGCCACGAGGATGGTGAGCAGTGACAGTGCATGCATCAGTGACACTGTCCCTCTTGTCCACCTGTTGGAGCATACGCTGCGTGGGATAATGGACAGGGCACTTGAGGCAGAACAGAGGCAGGAAGAGGAGGACTTCCTTGCCTCTCAAGGCCCCCTTTATCCGGACAGTGTTCCTTCTGTCCCACCCATCACACAGGAAGAGGATGAGGAGGAGGAGGAGGAGGAGGAGGAGGAGGAGGATTGTGTGAGCATGGAGGTGGAGCCTGGCACTCAGCATCAGCAGCAGCAGTCTTTTAGGGATGATGTACAGTCCCAACAAGCCAGTGGACTTGTACGTGGCTGGGAGGAGGTGGCTGGCGATCATGTCATCCTCAGTGACCCAGAAGACTCCGGACCGAATGCCTCAGCTAACCTACGCTGCATGGCCTCCCTGATCCTGCAAAGCCTGCGGAAGGATCCTCGTGTTCTTCGGATCAAGGAGAGGGACCATTACTGGCTGGCCACTCTCCTTGATCCGCGGTACAAGGGTAAGGTTGCGGACCTTATCTTGCCGTCGCAGAGGGAGCAGAGGATGAGACATCTCAGGGAGGCCTTGCAGAAAGGTCTGTGCAACGCGTTCCCAGAAACTGGGAGGCTACAAACTCCTGGTCCTGGGCGACGAGTTGCTGAGGCTTCGGTCAGTGGCAGAAGGAGCGGTGGGGAAGGTGGACGTCCGACCGATGCGTTCAGACAATTTTTTAGTCCGCAGCCCCAAGGTATGATCGGTTCCAGCAACCATCGCCAGCGTCTGATATACATGGTGCAGGAATACCTTGGGGCAAGGTCAGACTTGGACACCTTTCCCACCGAAAATCCTCTGGCTTACTGGGTCCTGAGGATGGATCACTGGCCAGAGCTTGCACAGTATGCAATTGAGCTACTGGCCTGTCCTGCCTCCAGCGTTCTTTCCGAACGCACATTCAGTGCTGCTGGAGGATTTGTGACTGATCATAGGGTGCGCCTGTCCACCGCCTCGGTTGATCGACTGACATTCATCAAAATGAATCAGTCTTGGATCACCACCAGCTACCAGGCACCTGAGGCGGATATAACCGAATAATTTTTAATGTCACATCCCTTCAAGACTGCCTATGCTGATGCTGAGTGACTGTCCTCTTATGTTCACTGACTATCCTCTTCCTCCTCCTCAATGATCCATGCCACAGCACCAGTGCCTAAGGCACAATTTTTCAGCCCCTGTTTAACAGGGGCGTGTACTTACAATTTTTAAAAAAAATGCTTCGCAACACGTGTGACTGCTGTGCTCCAAGTACAGTCTCTGTGAGGGCCGTGTTGCAGTGTTGTGGCACCAGCACCAGTGCCTAAGGCACAATTTTTCAGCCCCTGTTTAACAGGGGCGTGTACTTACAATTTTTAAAAAAAATGCTTCGCAACACGTGTGACTGCTGTGCTCCAAGTACAGTCTCTGTGAGGGCCGTGTTGCAGTGTTGTGGCACCAGCACCAGTGCCTAAGGCACAATTTTTCAGCCCCTGTTTAACAGGGGCGTGTACTTACAATTTTTTAAAAAAAATGCTTCGCAACACGTGTGACTGCTGTGCTCCAAGTACAGTCTCTGTGAGGGCCGTGTTGCAGTGTTGTGGCACCAGCACCAGTGCCTAAGGCACAATTTTTTCAGCCCCTGTTTAACAGGGGCGTGTACTTACAATTTTTAAAAAAAATGCTTCGCAACACGTGTGACTGCTGTGCTCCAAGTACAGTCTCTGTGAGGGCCGTGTTGCAGTGTTGTGGCACCAGCACCAGTGCCTAAGGCACAATTTTTCAGCCCCTGTTTAACAGGGGCGTGTACTTACAATTTTTTAAAAAAATGCTTCGCAACACGTGTGACTGCTGTGCTCCAAGTACAGTATCTGTGAGGGCCGGGTTGCAGTGTTGTGGCACCAGCACCAGTGCCTAAGGCACAATTTTTCAGCCCCTGTTTAACAGGGGCGTGTACTTACAATTTTTTAAAAAAATGCTTCGCAACACGTGTGACTGCTGTGCTCCAAGTACAGTCTCTGTGAGGGGTTGCAGTGTTGTGGCACCAGCACCAGTGCCTAAGGCACAATTTTTCAGCCCCTGTTTAACAGGGGCGGGTAATTACAAATCTTGATCTAATAGTTCACAGCAGGGCCCATTCCTGCACCCACCAAGAGTAACTATGAGGGCCTGCAGTCTTGTGGCAACACCGTCCACCACCACCGCCAAAGGCCCAATTTTTCTGCCCTGTTCATCAGGTGCTTGCAATTACAAATCTTGATCTAATAACTCACAGCAGGGCCCATTCCTGCGCCCACCAAGAGTAACTATGAGGGCCTACAGTCTTGTGGCAACACCGTCCACCACCACCGCCAAAGGCCCAATTTTTCTGCCCTGTTCATCAGGTGCTTGCAATTACAAATCTTGATCTAATAACTCACAGCAGGGCCCATTCCTGCGCCCACCAAGAGTAACTGTGAGAGCTTACAGTCTTGTGGCAAAACCGTCCACCACCACCACCACCACCACCACCCCCCAATTTTTCTGCCCTGTTCAACAGGTGCATGCAATTACAAATATTGATCTATTAACTCACAGCAGGGCCCATTCCTGTGCCCACCAGTCTTGTGGCTACACCAACATCTAATAGGGCAAATTTCTGCAGAGTATATACGCCAGGCCCCTACTTTCAAACATCCAACTTACAAACGACTCCTACTTGCAAATGGAAAGAGAAAACAGGAAGTGAGAGGAAATCTACCCCTAGGAAGGGAAATTCTATCCTGTTAGATTTAATTTGGGAAAAAGGTATCTCCTCTCTACTGATACTTTATCACCAATCCTTGTTTCAATTAAAACCCCACTTTTCCAAAAACATTTGTCATTGGGACGGAAAGTGAGGTGACATGTTCTGAACAGATGTGCAAAGACAGCAAATGTTACAGGGGTGATAACCCCTCCCTATGTTCTCCAAAAAGCTTAAAAATAGATTTTTTTGGGATGGAGCTACACTTCATAATGTACCTGTTCAGATTCTACTTAAGATCAAACCTAAAGCCGCAAGTGGTTTTAAATGGCTTCTTTTTTTCCTTTACAAATGTCATTTTGTGCAAGGACAGTTCTAAACACGGGAAACACATGCCACTTCACAGGCATACTTTGGACACCCCCCAGGTACCATATTTAAAGGAAAATGTCACTTTTTTTTTTTCACTTTATGCATCATTAAAATGACTGCTCCCGAAAAAACGTTAGTTTTTAAAAGTTCTTTTTGCATTGATATATGTCCCCTGGGGCAGGACCCG
This sequence comes from Lithobates sylvaticus, assembly GCA_028564925.1. NCBI lineage: Eukaryota > Metazoa > Chordata > Amphibia > Anura > Ranidae > Lithobates > Lithobates sylvaticus. The sequence goes on from CM053030.1 coordinate 432,762,074, forward strand.
GGTCCCCAAACCTGTTTTATGACATTAACATGCATATTGGCCGTTGTAATTAGCACTTTTGATTTCGAACGTTCGCGTCCATTATAACGTATAGGGTTCGAAAATTCGCGCGAACTTTCGGTCCGTTCGAAGGTTCTGGTTCGAACCGAACCCGGGGGTGTTCGGCTCATCCCTATTGGTGAGTGAGGAATGCAATAAAGTAGCAATGTGCAAAAAATAAAAAGGGATACAAAGTGAAATAAAAAATTAGGAGAATATGAGATTCAGTGTCACTGTGTTACTAAGGGTGTGAAGTGAGAAAAAAAGGAAAGAGGGAGCAAATGGAGAGGTTTATAACTCTGTCTGAGTATTAAAGCAGACCTAGGGGCGAGTGTAAAATGTCACTAACAAAACCAACAGGGACTGCATTTGTATTCAGCCCCCTTTTCTCTGATACCCCTAACTAAAATCTAGTGGAACCAATTGCCTTCAGAAGTCACCTAATTAGTAAATAGAGTTCACCTGTGTGTAATTTAATCTCAGTATAAATACAGCTGTTCTGTGAAGCCCTCAGAGGTTTGTTAGAGAACCTTAGTGAACAAACCGCATCATAAAGGCCAAGGAACCCACCAGACAGGTCAGGGATAAAGTTGTGGAGAAGTTTAAAGCAGGGTTAGGTTTTAAAAAAAAATATCACAAGCTTTGAACATCTCACAGAGCACTGTTCAATCCATCATCCGAAAATTAAAATAGTATGGCACAACTGCAAACCTACCAAGACATGGCCCTCCACCTAATCTAGCAGGCCGGGAAAAAACTGCAACTAAGAGGCCCATGGAAATTCTGGAGGAGCTGCAGAGATCCACAGCTCAGTTGGGAGAGTCTGTCCACAGGACAACTATTAGTTGTGCTCTCCACAAATCTGCCCTTTATGGAAGAATGACAAAAAGAAAACCATTGTTGAAAGAAAACCATAAGAAGTCCCGTTGTCCCATGTGGGGGACACAACAAACATGTGGAAGAAGGTGCTCTGTTCAGATGAGACTAAAATTGAACTTTTTGGCCTAAAAGCAAAACGCTATGTGTGGCAGAAAACACCGCACATCACCCTGAACACACCATCCACACTGTGAAAAATGGTAGTGGCAGCATCATGTTGTGGGGATGCTTTTCTTTAGCAGGGACAGGGAAGCTGGTCAGAGTTGATGGGGACATGGTTGGAGCCAAATACAGGGCAATCTTAGAAGAAAACATGTTAGAGTCTGCAAAAGATTTGAGACTGGGGTGGAGGTTCACCTTCCAGCAGTACCATGGCCCTAAACATACAGCCAGAGCTACAATGAAATGGTTTAGATCAAAGCATATTCATGTGTTAGAATGGGTCAGTCAAAGTCCAGACCTAAATCCAATTGAGAATCTGTGGCAAGACTTAAAAATTGCTGTTCATAGATGCTCTCCATTCAATTTGATAAAGCTTGCGCTATTTTGCAAAGAAGAATGGGCAAAAATGTAGAGACATCCCCAAAAAGACTTGCAGCTGTAAGCTGTTAACACTCTCCGCTAGTATCACTTCCTGGAGGAGGGAGTTTAACATTTCTACTGCTCTGACAATTAAAAACCCTTTCCACAATTTAAGTTTAAACCTTTTTTCTAATCTAAAATTAGCTTTTCCTGTGACCAGCGTGCGTGCATGATCCGGTCCAGGTTTTGCGGCTGTTTCCGGTCTCAGGGCCGGCTATGGCATCCATGCATGCACTGTGCAGAGGGCCTCGTGTGGCAGCCATCTTTGCTATGCCATGTCTAGGCTCACGCATGCGTGAGGTTGTTTTCACACTGGAAACATCTGTTTTCCCTTGCTTATGCTGCACGTGAATGGAGGAGAGGAGGGAGGTGATTCAGGCACATGTCTATGACCTGTTTGCTTTTTTTTTTCTGCGCAGTGCTGACATCCTTGCTTCAAAAATAACTTTCTGTCGCATAACCAAGACCTCCATGTGCTCAGGTAGGGACCATCAGTCTGGTAAGTAAGAAGAGAAAAAACAGTGCATTTCCATGAGCGTGGCCTTTGTCTTCTGATGCAACCCAGCCCGCTCTCGCTTAAAGTCAAGCTTAACCCCTTCAGCCCTGGAAGATTTTACCCCCTTCCTGACCAGAGCACTTTTTGGCACTGCGTCGCTTTAACTGACAATAGCTCCCAAACAAAATTGACGTCCTTTTTTTTCCACAAATAGAGATTTCTTTTGGTGGTATTTGATCACCTCTGCGGTTTTTTTTTTTTGCGCTATAAACAAAGAAAAGTGACAATTTTGAAAAAAAATCATTATTTTTTACTTTTTGTTATAATAAATATCCCACAAAAATATATAAAAAAACGTTTTTTTTCCTCAGTTTAGGCCGATACGTATTCTTCTACATATTTTTGGTAAAAAATATTGCAATAAGCGATTATTGATTGGTTTGCACAAAAGTTATAGCGTTTACAAAATAGGGAATAGCTTTATAGAATTGTTATTAATAATTTATTTTTTACTAGTAATGGCGGCGATCAGTGATTTTTATTGTGACTGCGACATTATGGCGGACACATCAGAAATTTTTGACACATTTTTGGGACCATTGTTATTTATACAACAATCAGTGCTATACCAATGCACCGATTCATGTGTAAATGACACCGGCAGTGAAGGGGTTAACCAGGGGGTGGCCGTGTAGGGGTTAAGTGTGTCCTAGGGGCGTGTTGCTAACTGTGGGGACCGTGGTTGTGTGTGACAGTCACTGATCTCTGTTCCAATCACAGGGAGCAGAGATCAGTGTAACTTGTTGCTAGGCAGAACGGCGAGATGCTGTTTACCTCAGTATCTCCCCGTTCGTCCTCCCCGTGAGACGATCGCAGGTATCCCCACGGCGATTGAGTGCGTGGGACTCGCAAAGGTCCCGACCGGTGGCACGGCGGCAAATTCAAAGGGACGTACCTGTACTCCCTTATGCCTATCCGTGCCATTCTGCCGACGGACATCGTTGTGCGCCGGTCGGAAGGCGGTTAAACTTTGGTAATAAAACCCTGAAGCTGATTGGTTTCTATGCAGAAGTGAGCCTGATTTTGCACTTTCCAGCTTTAGTAAATAAACCCCATTGTGTTTTTAAAAGTGGGGTATGCCTGTAACCATCTTCCTATTCTATTCTATTCAAATTTGAATTGTATCTATTAGAATTTTGGGTTATATTTTTTCTATTCTATTGTTTTTTAATTATGTTCTTTTTCTATTTGTTTATTCTATTCTGTTCCTTTGTATTCAATTCTATTCAAAATGTGAGCGTTATATTCGTTCTATTCTATTGTTTTTTTCTATACAATTCTGTTATTTTTTTTAATCTACTCTTTTTGAATTTTGGGAAATGGTTATATTCTTTCTATTCTATTTTTTTTATTCTAATCTTTTCTATTCCATTATAGTCCATTCTATTCTATTCTTTTCAAATTTATTCTATTTCAAGTTCGATGTTCAGAAGATGGTTATATTGATTCTATTTTATTCAATTCTTTTTTTATTCTATTCTATTATATTATATTTTTTCTATTCTATTCCTTTATTTTCTATTCAATTTTATTTTCTTTGGAAATTGGAAAAAAATTTAAAACTATTCGAATTCGATAACTATTTGAATTCGAATTTGAAAAAGATTTGAATTTGAAAACTATTGGAAAATTATTTGAAAACTATTTGAATCGGTTCAAATTCTAATTTCGCCTGAATTTTAATTTTTTTCGTTATTTCGGATTTGTTTAAATTCAGAACTATTGTAATTCGAAAATTCAGATACATGCAAATTTCCGAAAATTTAAAATTAGAATTTCAATTCGAAACATGTTTAGTCTCCTGGAAACAATGGCGTCTTACATCCCTATGCTACCCTGGGCACACTAGATTCTCTGGACATTCCAAAGAATTTCCTTTTTGCAATGCAGAAGGCAGCACTTGAACTAATTCACAGTTCTTCTGCCTAGATGCGCAGGAGCCTCTGGTGATGGGTATGCCAGGGGACCCTCAATTGGTCCCATCCGGTAGGTTCATTACCCGGGACCATTGTCACCACTGATATCAGTACTTGGTTCCCAATGAATGGGTCTTTAATCAGAAGATCGTGCCTATATCACTCAAGTATGGGGCCACCCTCAGCTGAGTGTTTGCATCACCATCCATCTTTTGAGAAAGATAGAGCTTTTTTTGGTGGTCTTTAATCGGCACTGGGTTTTTCTATTTTTTGCTAAACAAATAAAGAAGGATTGACAATTTTGAAAGAAAACTTTTATAGCAATTCTTCTTCACTAATGCGCTGATGAGGCGGCACTGATAATCAGTATAAACCATGTGCTGAAAGGCTTGCCAGTTATCAGCAATCCTTACCTCACACAGACACAGCGGGTGAGGAAAGGATTGTTGATAACCGGCAAATCTGTTTGCATATGATCAGCTGTGATTGGACAGAGCTGATCACATGGTAAAGGGCCGCTGTTATTGGCCCTTTACCACAATCTGTCCGAAGGACACAGAAGTCACAGGGCGCCCATGGGGCGGGGTTCTAGGACATCTATGGATGCCCTCCCAGAACTGGAAGCCAAGTCTTTTGGCTATAGCACAGGCAGGAAGTAGTTAATACCACTTTAACCACTTCAGCCCCGGAAGGTTTTACCTCCTTCCTGACCAGAGCACTATCTACAATTTGGCACTGCTTCACTTTAACTGGTAATTGCGCGATAATGCAATGCTGTACCATTTTTATACATTTTTTTTTTTTTTTACTAGTAATGGCGGTGATCTGCGATTTTTAGCGGTATTGCGATGGACAGATCGGACACATTTTTGGGACCATTGACATTTACACAGCGATCAGTGCTATAAAAATGCACTGATTACTGTGTAAATGACACTGGTAGGGAAGGGGTTAACACTAGGATGCGTGCACGTGACCGACCACGCCCATTGGGTCCCCCTCTGTGCAGTGGGCTCACGCCCTCTGATGGCTCCTAAAGGAACCCTGTACCCGTAAGGGGTTTCCCGCAGGGGAGCCATTCTGCCCCCGTAAATAGACGTGAGCCAGCCAGGAACTGGTTAAAGTACAAGAGTAAATACATTTTACACAAACGAAATCCCATATATTATTCAGTATTTTTTAAGTTTAATAATGCTTAATTTAAAATTTCTCTCCCCTTTTACAGGAGAACCAATCTATCCAGCAATTCTGACAGCAGTTGGGACAAATAACATAAACCAGGGTTTCTTACAATAGGTATCTTTTATTTACAGGATTTTAATTGTTTGGGAATAAAAAAAAATAATAATAATCTGCTCATACTGGGGTTAATCTACTAAAAGCAAATAGTCTGTTCATTTTGCAAGGGGACTTTCCCCCAGAGCTTAGTGAATGAAGTGAAATTTCAATCTGCAAAATAAAAAAAATTATTTTTGCTTGCACATTGATTGGATGGTGGAAGACAGCAGAGGTTCACACTATTCACTAAACTATGTGGACAATTCCCCTTGCAGAGTGAACAGTATATTTGACTTTAGAAAATCAACCGCAAAGTCTGCAATTGCTCAATCACACCTGGCAGCTGTATACAGTGGGGCAAAAAAGTATTTAGTCAGCCACCAATTCACCAACAAAGATGAGAGGCCTGCAATTGTCATCATAGATATACCTCAACTATGAGACAAAATGTGGAAACAAATCCAGACTATCACATAAAACAAAATTGTGCACCAGGCTGGGAAGACTGGATCTGCAATAGCCAAGCAGCTTGGTGTGAACAAATCAACTGTGGGAGCAATAATTAGAAAATGGAAGATATACAAGACCACTGATAATTCCCTCGATCTGGGGCTCCACGCAAGATCTCACCCAGTGGGGTCAAAATTATCACAAGAACGGTGAGCAAAAATCCCAGAACCACACGGGGGGGGGGGGGGGGGGGCTAGTGAATGACTTGCAGAGAGCTGGGACAAACGCAACAAAGGTTACCATCAGTAACACACTATGCCGCCAGGGACTCAGATCCTACAGTGTCAGACGTGTCCCCCTGTTTAAGCCAGTACATGTCCGGGCCCGTCTGAGGTTTGCTAGAGAGAATTTGGATGATCCAGAAGAGAATTGGGAGAATGTCATATGGTCAGATGAAAGCAAAGTAGAACTGTTTAGTAGAAACACAACTTGTCCTGTTTGGAGGAGAGAGAATGCTGAGTTGCAACCAAAGAACACCATACCTACTGTGAAGCATGGGGGTGGCAACATCATGCTTTAGGGCTGTTTCTTTGCAAAGGGAACAGGACGACTGATCCGTGTACATGAAAGAATGAATGGGGCTATGCATCGTGAGATTTTGAGTGCAAACCTCCTCCCATCAGCAAGGGCATTGAAGATGAAACGTGGCTGGGTCTTTCAGCCCGACAATGATCCCAAACACACCGCCCGTGCAATGAAGGAGTGGCTTCGTAAGAAGCATTTCAAGGTCCTGGCATGGCGTGGCCTAGCCAGTCTCCAGCTCTCAACCCCATAGAAAACCTTTGGAGGGAGTTGAAAGTCTGTGTTGCCCAGCGACAGCCCCAAAACATCACTGCTCTAGAGGAGATCTGCATGGAGGAATGGGCCAACATACCAGCAACAGTGTGTGACAACCTTGTGAAGACTTACAGAAAACGTTTCACCTCTGTCATTGCCAACAACAGGATATATAACAAAGTATTGAGATGAACTTTTGATATTGACAAAATACTTATTTTCCATCATAATTTGCAAATAAATTCTTTCAAAAATCAGACAGACAATGTGATTGCCTGGATTTGTTTCCACATTTTGTCTCTCATAGTTGAGGTATACCTATGATGACAATTACTGGCCTCTCTCATCTTAAGTGGGAGAACTTGCACAATTGGTGGCTGATTAAATACTTTTTTGCCCCACTGTAGGTCATCCCTACTGTAATGCCGCGTACACGGTCGGAATTTCCGATGGAAACAGTCCGATGGGAGCTTTTCGATCGGATTTTCCGATCGTGTGTATGCAATTTCGACACGCAAAATTCCGACGCATGCTCAGAAGCATTAAACTTCCCTTTTATAGTGCCGAACATGTTGTATGCCGCAGTGTTATTGACCGTCGGAATTTGGTGTGACCGTGTGTAGGCAAGACAGTTTGAGCGAAATTGCGTCAGAATTGATGGGAACACCTTCAGAGCTTTTTCCGACGAGAATTCCGACCGTGTGTACGTGGCATCAGTTTTGCTGGACCACTTGCCCTGCATGTAAAGGTGAAGCAAACTAGCAGCGGATTGAGAAACCATTCAGGCGGCATCGGCAGGTTTAAAAGAAACCGGCCAACATTCAGCCCATGTGTACTGGAGTCAGTCCGACATATCCTGGCCATTCGGATGACTTCTATTGAAGGGGCATGACCAAAAAAGGTCTGTCGATCAACTCCTGATCAGTGTTCTCAGCCCATGGCGGGGTGGCCATCCCCCGATCAGAACACACTAGAACAGCAGGCGCAATCGCAGTATTAACGTTGGATAGTTTGTACAGCGGTTTCTCCAGAGCTGTCAAGTTTTTTTTTTTTTTCCCCCCCCATTCAGCCCTGCTGGGTTGAATGAAAAATATCTACTAGTGCAGGGGTGTCAAACTCAATTTTATCACAGGCCACATCATCAGTATTGTTGCCCTCAAAGGGTCGGTTGAATGCAAGGTTCAGGAGTTTGTTACGTACAGAGTTCAGGGGTGTGCGATGCACAGTGTGCAATACTAACCCGTTTCCCCTCCAAAACTTCCTTGCATCTCTCCTATCTCTTACCTGGCCCAGCTCTACTACCTGTGTATTCATCTCTAGTACCTCCCTGTGTAGGCGGCTTTGCCTCGCCTTGCAGGAAGATCATTCTCCCTTTCAGATTGTGGAGATTTGTCCCTGCTGTGAGTGCAGGGATTTGTTAGATGCGGAAGCTGCTGAGAGAAAAGCTATCCTTGTAAACACAAAAGCTTTCTGTGTTTACAAGTGACAGCAGGGAGTGGAGGGTGAGAGCTGGAGGTGGCAGAATAGAATTCCACCATGCTCCAGCTGACAATCTGGGTGTGAGGGACACTTGACAAGTCCTGGCGGGCCTTGTGCTTGACATATGTGTACTATTGTGTAAAAGGCTTTAACCCCCTAATTATCTTGAAGGGAAGCTGCTTTCTTGTCCATTGCAAGATGTTTTAATGGCACCAGATTGACTATGCAGAGTGCCACAGCAATAAGTCTGTCTATGGCCACTTTAATTACAGAATGAACTACAGGCTCATTCAACAAGACAAAGAGGAAGGTTCAAAACACAGTAACTAGAGACAGAGTTCATCCATCTTGGACATTAATTTCAGAAAAGTGAATTTTGAGGTTGTTATGCATTCCTGCACATCACTATTTCTCTTTGAAGTACCAGAAGAAGTTTAATAACAAAAGAGTCTATTCCACCAATGATCTTTCATAACCAGAAAATGCTTTTTATCATCTGAGGAGCAGTGTTGACTGTGGAAACTCCACGTTTACATGTCCCACTAAATGTGCTGTGGCTGAAGCACAATGAGTAAACAAAAAGGGGGGGGGGGGGGTGAGAGGAAAAAAAAATAATCACGCAAACGTCTTGATTCTCTCACACAAATATTGAAATAAAAGCTCATATTAAATAATTCAAAGATAAGAAAGATGCACTCTGATATTTTTTAAAATTTCGTTGACACCATTCAGTTAGCATTAAAATATATATTCAATAAGAAAATAGAATTTTACAAATCTCTCAGATCTAAAAGAATTATTCTTTCCGTTTCTTTTTGGCTTTTGGTTCTGCAAACTCCTGGCTGTCAGCAAGCAAAAAACTTCTGTCCACAGCAAGGTAAGCACCATCATCACTTGCAGCTAACCCATTATCACGATGTTTGCTTTTGTGCTTCTTCCGCTTCGGGGTCTCTTGTTGGATTGTGAGGTTATCAAGCGGGGATTCCTGTGATGGAAAGTCTGTTCCACCAATTGTAGATTCTAGAGTGGAGTTCTCAATGACAGAAGATAGTTTGTGTTTTTTCTTGCGTTTCTTTTTCTCTAGAATAGTTCCAGCTTCAGCCCGCAAGTCCTCTGACAGGCTACTCTCTGTAAAAGTCGGCCCTTCTGTTATTCCATTCTGCAGATTTTGAGTAAGGCCTTGATCGGAATTATCCTTACGTTTCTTTTTCTTTGACTTTCTAGGCTGTTCTTCACTAGAAGGAACCAAAGTTTCAATGTCATGGCCCAATATACTGCTTTCTTCAACTTTGATGTTATTATTGTCAATGTCAACACTAGGCAGGCCATTGTGATGTTTTTTCTTTTTGCGTTCCTTCTTAGAAATACTATTAACAGATTGGAATAAGCTTTTCTCAGCAGAAATATGCTCCATGGAGGCATCAATCTCAGCAGTGTCAGTCTGAGAATTTAGTTCCTGATATTTTCTCTTTTTGGATTTTTTCTTAGGGATTTCTTCCAAAGTTGTGCTGGTCTCAGCTGAACCCTCTAGATTTCCAGGAACATTTTGTAGAAGTGTTTCCTGAAAGACACGTTTCTTAGCTTTTTTCTTTGGAGTGCCTTCAGGGATCACATTCGGCTCAGTATTCTCTGCACCACCTTCTGCAGCTCTCTCGTTATCAGAAGAAACGTCACCAATTTGTTCCTTAGTTGCCTCATTTAACCGTTCTATGGCATCAGTTTCCATTCTGTAACAAGGAGAACAAAACTTGCATTATAACACAGACTCACTTTTTAAAATATATTTCTTGTATTAAAAAGCTTTTCACATATTCAGATTTGCTCAGAAGTGTTCAATCCCTTTCAAACTTTTTTTTGTTGCAGGTTTATGAATTTTAGGTATGTTTGCATTCTATTATCATATATGCATGTGGTGGTGCAGAGTAACAGCAACTATAAACGGAAAAATAAATGTGAAAAACTGGAAAAAAAATTAAAAAAGTGTGCAAAATATCCAGCAACACATGAGGGTAGATTTACTAAAACTAGAGTGCATAATAGCCAACCATCTTCTAACTTCAGCTTGTTCAATTAATTTATTTTATAATTTTTTTTTTTTTTTGGTAAGACACACATGGTCTTGAAGTGAACCTGTGCATTGCCTATGCAAAGCAAATCAGCAGTTTTACTTTAAGGCCACCCATCTTAGCAGCACATACTCCCTTTTCCCATTGCTCCCTCACTCCTCTATGCAGCAGCCAGGAGCAAAAAAATAAATAAAAATAAATGAATAAGTAAATAAAAACTAGCAATGCTTTACTATGAGCTTATACAGACAAAGGGCTTTCCAATAGATGATCTGCTCAATCATTTAAGGGGCTCTGAAAGTAACGATCTGTGCTTGATTAGCTGCAGTAAAGGGCAGGAGAGACACTGGGAGTCCACTAGACTCCCAATATCTTCCTAAAGAATACTTGTTACCTGCCCATGCTACCACGTTATACATTAAATAAGCATCTCCATCAACACACCATATAAAGTGCTCGGCGTAGGGTGAACACATGTATGTAAACATTAATTGTGCAATACATGCAAGGTATTGTAAATGCCGGAGTGAGAGCTATAATTAAAAGCCCATAAATTCATAGTCAACTCCAAACAAACTGGAAAGGCTTTAAGTATGGCCTTCAAAAAAATTTTGCACCATCGTTTTTGCAATTTCACAAGAGTGCGCAATTTTAAGGCTTGACATGTTGGGTACCCATTTATTCAACGCAACATGATCTTTTATCCATTTTAAGCATACATTAAAATTAAATCATTTTAGGCTTGTAGACTAGATAAACCCCAAACTATTTTACTTTTCTTAACAGATACTCTGGGGAATAAAATGGTGGTAGATACCATTTTTTGTCTCGCACGTGATTAGCGCAATGGTTTAACAAGCGTAAATTTTCAGTAAGACCCTAGCATTCATTTTTTGCTCAAATATAAAAGATGACATTGCACCGGGTAATAAGATATCCCATCTGCGAAGCCTTAAAATTGAGTGCGTCTATGAAACAACAAACTTTGGCATCCAAAAATGTTTATATGTAGGTTTCCAGGAACATCGTATCTGTGTTCAAAAAGGGGGAGGTTTTTGCTTGGGTTCACGTTATATATTTTTTTACTTATGTGTTAGCATGTTTATTTTGACAGATTTTCTTTGAGACATCATAGATCTATTGGACCCCCGATGTCGCCCCCTGCATTCCACCGAAGCTAATGAAGTTCTGATTGCCAGGGAAAAAAAGACAGGTCAAAATCCTCATCACTTCGGGGTTCTTACTAGATAGGGGAGATTAGCAAACTGACGTTTGCTAGTCTCCCACCCCTCTGCCCGGCAACACTCGCCATGCTGGTCCTGGGCCCATTGGTGGGACAGCAGAGCTCAGAAAAAACAGAGGAAAAAACATGGAGGAGGTGGCAATGTACTGCGGGTCTATGAAAGAGGTCGGGCAGCTGTACAGCCACCAAAATACGTCCTCCTGAAATTCCATCTGTCAGATTTACACACACTGGAGTTTGCGTAAAAAAAAAAAAAACCCTCCTACCAACATTATATGAGACATAGGTCAGTGGCAGTAAAAGGGTTGAACACCATTTCACATGAGGATAACTAGAAAATGATCTTGTACATTTCTCGCATATTGCAAGAAAACAAACAAAAAAAAAAAAAAAAATCCACTTATGGGAAGGAACAAACTTTGCAAGTAAGCATTTTGATAAGTCAATAACATGGCTTCTTTAACGTTGAGTGCTATACTTGCCTAGAAGTTACCACAAATCTAATAATCAGGTTGAAGTGAACTATTTTGATTATAAAAAGTGCAATCGCTTTCATTTAAAAAAACGCATTCAATTCGCATATACGTGAATCAAGTCTTAGTGCCATCATCTGAGATGAATCCCTATTCTACATACTGTAAAAACGTAGAGGAGGTATTTGTTCCTGTTACCCATGCTATGCTATTTATTTTTTATATTGGAAACCGCAGAGAAAGAAAGTTATGATATAAATCCATTTTTTTTTTTTTTTTATAAAGGGCTCTGGACAACATCCAAGTTTTGTAAGTGGAATCCACAGGTAGGCACAGGTCAGAACTTTGTTTTAGGTTAGTGAATATAGGTGGGTTGAAAAGTGCTGAAATTGTCTTTGGTGAGTGGACTGAGACTTGTGTGCCTTGATAATAAACCCTTCCTAATGTTCCGCTTAGCAATTCATCAATTGCTTGTGTGGCTAAAGCTTTAAGGATAGACATCACAGCAAAAGGCTTATGGTATTCCAAATTTTGAAAGATGGCTAGACTGGCAGCAGTTGCACAACTCACTTCTTGTCCATCTTTCCACGAATGCAAAAGACACCGATAGCATCCGAATCTAATCGGAACACTTCAAACTCAATTTGATCTCCAACCTTCACTCCGACATGCTGCCAAGCTTCAACAGGCATCTTAAAGGGCTTTGGTATAGAGGCATTGAAGCAGCCATGAATCAGACAGCCAATATGACTTGGGGCCACATTATTGACAACACCCTAAAAAATAAAAACAAATGTATATAATCAATCAAGATGCAAATTTATAACAAAGGTGACCCAAAGCATAACCAAACCTTAAGGTCTCTTAGACACGATACACCTGTTTGAGCATCTACTTTTTCAAACTTTAAAAAAAAAAAAAAAAAAAAAAAAAAATTGTTTTTGCACATATGCGTTTGCGCATTTTCGCGCATGCACAGAAGCTTGTTCCTGGATTGACCATGTTAATGGACAAATCTGTGCGCATTTGCACACATGAGGTGTAAATTGGCTCAGTAAAAAAATAAGCTGTACTGAGCATTTTCAATCTGCAGTGTGCAAGAGGCCTTAGGTTAACCACTTCAGCCCCGGACCAATTGGCAGCCAAAGGACCAGGCCCCTTTTTGCGATTCGGCAGTGCGTCGCTTTAACTGACAATTGCGCAGTCGTGTGACGTGGCTCCCAAACAAAAATTGGCGTCCTTTTTTTCCCCCACAAATAGAGCTTTCTTTTGGTGGTATTTGATCGCCCCTGCGGTTTTTATTTTTTTGCGCTATATTAGAGCGCAAAAATAGAGCGACAATTTTGAAAAAAATGCAATATTTTTTACTATAATAAATTTCCCCCAAAAAATATATTAAAAAAAAACATTTTTTTTCCTCAGTTTAGGCCGATACGTATTCTTCTACATAATTTTTTTTTTTTTTTTTTTTACACCAAAATCGCAATTAGCGATTGATTTGTAAACGCTATAACTTTTGCGCAAACCAAATAGGGGATAGTTTAATAGCATTTTTATTAATATTTTTTTTTTTACTAGTAATGGTGGCGATCAATTTTTTTAATTGTGACTGCGACATTATGGCGGACACATCGGACATCTTTGACACATTTTTGGGACCATTGTCATTTATACAGAAATCAGTGCTATTTAAATAGCACTGATTCCTATGTAAATGACAGTGGCAGTGAAGGAGTTAACCACTAGGGGGCGGGGAGGAGTTAGTGTTACGTGTTGTGTGTTTTTTTACAGTAGGGGGCGTGGCTGACGTCTGACGTCATTAATCGGCTTTCCCGATGACAGGGAACAGCAGATCACTGACAGGCAGAGTAGGAAGCGCAGGGAGAGGTTTGTTTACACATACTTCTCCCCGTTCTTCAGCTCTGTGACCCGATCGTGGGAAACCAGCGGTGATCGGGACCGCTGGTCCCACGGCCGTGGTCACGGAGCTCCCGACCGGGTTGCGAGCGCGCCGCCGGCTTCGCACGCGCGGCCCCTACGGCTAGGCAATTAAAGGGGACGTACCCGTAAGTCCTTTTGCCTAGCCATGCCCTTCTGAGGACGTAAATATACAGTGGGCGGTCGGGAAGTGGTTAAAAGTGAATGTAAAGGCTTTTTTTTTTTTTTTAAACAAGCATGCTATACTTACCTTCTCTGTGCAGATAGTTTTGTACAGAGCAGCCCGGATCCTCCTCTTCTCGGCTCCCTCTTCGCTGCTCCTAGCCCCCCCCCTTGAGTGCCCCTCAGCCAGCAGCTTGCTACAGGGGGCACCCAAGTCGAATCAGAGCTCCGTGTATCCATTCAGACACAGAGTCCCAACCTGGCCCCACTTCCTCACTCCCCTGATTGGCAGCCGCGGTGGCCAATGCCACAGCTGCTCTGTCTCAGCCAATCAGGAGGAGTGAGAAGGAGAGAAGGGGCTCAGGTAGGTAATTAGGGTGGTGCTACACACAGTTTTTTTTTATCTTAATGTATAGAATGCAAAAAACATTCTGCCTTTACAACTCCTTTAAATTAGCTGAATACATTCCAAGTGCATCCATGTTCAACATCTTACAATTTGTATTCACTCCAACTCTGCCTGAATAGAGAAGCCTTTCCCCTGTCGGCAGGGTCAAGAGTGAAATCCCCCTCTGTGGGAAAGCAGTAGGTTCATTGCAGAGGTCCAACATGCCTCCCTCCTACTGAGTCAACTTGGCTTTACACATTATGACTGATATAATTTTGTTTGCTTTAACCGGTTCCCGACCGGCTCCTGTACAAATACAATCGGCAGAATGGCACGGCTGGGCAAAGTAACGTACCCGTACATTACTTTGAATTTCCCACCGGCGGCACGCGCGTGCCTGCCGCAAGCTCCGTGACTACGGACTCGATTGCTGCAGGGATACCCGCGATCGTGTCACGGAGCTCAAGAGCGGGGAGATGCTGATGTAAACAGCATCTCCCCGTTCTGCCTAGTGACGGCACACTGATCGTCTCCTTCCTGTCATCGGGAGAAGCGATCAGTGTGGTGTCACACACAGCCACGCCCCCAGGATACACTTAACTGCTCCCTGCCCCTAGTGGTTAACCCCTTTACTGCCAGTGACATTTTCACAGTAATCAATGGAATTTTATAGCATTATTATACAGGTATCTGCACCCTCCATCCCCCTGAAAGGTGCCAATTGTGGCACCCGAGGGGGGGGGGGGGGAGGAGGAATCCGATAAGCGGAAGTTCCACTTTAGGGGTGGAGCTCCGCTTTAAGAACTGCCCTTCATTTTTTTTCCTTGTTTCGCTGTCTAGTCAGTTATTGACCAAGAACGTGTATATCAGGCCACCAGTTTTTGTGAATGTTTCCAGTCCTTAGTAAGTAGAAAGATGGATAAGTATAATAGCCCCAGATCAGACACCATTAGAAACAATTCCAAAGGCAATTCCCCTATAACTAGAAAACCGTTGGATTCCTTTTAACCAATGAAATTTTACAGCTTTAACCACTTTAGCCATGGGAGATTTGGCTACTGATTGATCAGGTCCTTTTTACGATTCGGCACTGCGTTGCTTTAACTGTCAATTGCGCAGTCGTTTGGCGCTGCACCCAAACAAAATTGACGTAATTTCCTCCCCCTATAATAAATATCCCCCAAAAATATATATAAAAAAAAAAAAAAAAAAAAAAACGTTTTTTTTCCCAAAAAATTTAATTAAAAAAATCCCAAGAAATTCTTTAACCACTTCAATACAGGGCACTTAGCGTATATACTCGAGTATAAGCCGACCCACCTAATTTTACCACAAAAAAAAAAAAAAAAAAAAAAAAAAAAAAAATGGGAAAACATATTGACTCGAGTACAAGCCTAGGGTGAGAAATGCGCAGCTACTGTAAGTGGAAAAGAGGGTCAACAATGCCCATTTGCAGCCATAGGTCCCCCGAACTTCAAACTCTGTAGTTAAGGGTTCCTAGATGCCCCCTAGCTGCAGCCAAAGGGCCCCAAAATTACATTGCTGCAGATGGACACAGTTGACCGAATTTGGGGCCCCGTTTCTCGGGTGCCAGGAACCCCAAATTTGGTGTGCAAACCCAGTGGAACTATCACTACAACAAAAATATCCAAAGATGGGGTTCCTAGCACCAAGTGGCCCTGAGATACGGTGCCCCAAAGTCGGTTCAGAAAATGCTAAGCACTTTTTCTGCAGCAGTAAATGACATTTTCCGAACCGACTTTAGGGCCCCGTATCTCGGGGCCACTTGGTGCTAGGATCCCCATGTTTGGATATGTTGTAGTGTTTGCACGCCAAATTTGGGGTTCCTAACACCAAGTGGCCCCGAGATACGGGCCCCAAAGTCGGTTCGGAAAATTTCAGTCTGCTGCAGAAAAGTGGTCAACTCGAGTATAAGCCGAAGGGGGTATTTTTTTTTTTGTGCTGAAAAACTTGGCTTTATATGGTATACACCTTCCTGCCCAGACCAATTTTCAGCTGTCGCATTTTGAATGACAATTGTGCGATAATTCTACACTGTACCCAAAAAACATTTTTATAATTTTGTTCCCACAAATAGAGCTTTCTTTTGGTGGTATTTGATCACATCAAAAAAAATTAAATAAATAAAGCTGTACACCGCCATTACTAGTAAAAAAACAAAATAAAAATGCCATAAATATATCCCCTATTTTGTAGAGGCTATAACTTTTGCACAAACCAATCAATATACACTTATTGCGATTTATTTTTTTTAACCAAAAATATGTAGAATACATATTGACCTAAACTGATGAAGACTTTTTTTTTTTTTTTTTTTTACATTTTTGGGATATTTATTCTAGCAAAAAGTAAAAAATACTGTTTACCATAATTGATTTAATATTTTTTTTGTTTTTAAATCAATTATGGTAAATCTGATTTGTGTATGACAGATTCACAGTAAAGGAAAAATTTAGGAAGAAATAAAAAAAAAAAAAAAAAAAAAAAAACACAATCTTAGTGGAAAGTTGAGACAAAGTGCGTTGCTGCTTACCACAATTTTCTCTCCACATTTTGGCTGGAAGATGACAAAGTCGACTTCAATATTTAGGTGAATATATCCTTCATCATCATGTATGTCTGCAAGCTCTCCAACTATTTTTAAATTATCATATGCAACTGGAACACCTTCCAATCTTTAAGGGGAAAAAATTGAATTGTCAGTCCTGAATTATAAAAAAGGGTAGTACTACAGTTCTCAGCACCAACAAGTATCATATAATGACCTTTGCTTATATATATTTTTTCAAAACCCATGAATTTGATGGTTTGACAGTTTGGTCGAGGGCACCAGCAAATGTTACAGTTCAATTCCTGGCATGTTGGAAAAGCAACGGATTTTTAAAACCGTTAAATGGATGGGTTTAGTTGCTCTTTTGAATGCAAGTGTGCATTCCCAGAACACTCAGATGTCAACAGAGCCCAAGGCTTAATTACACTGGTCTACATTTCCCACAGCAAAATTGTGGCACGTTTTTGCGTTTTCTTGCGGCCGGTAGTCAAAACGTTCTTATCCTTACGAGATTATTCCGCATTCAGGAGGGGAAGTTGAAGCTCACCTAAATGCGGCAGCTCCTAAACACTGCTAAAAGCCTATGTGTACATTGGCACAGGCTTATATGAAGTTAAGTTTAGGCGCTTTGGCAAAAAAAAAAAAAAAAGCAAAAGCTCCTAAACTCAAATTTAGGAGCTGCCAGTGTACATGATGCCCAAGGCTGGCCATACACAGCAAATTTCTTTCCTGCAACCATGGGTTGCAGAAAAAAAAAAAAAAATTTGATTGATTTCCCCCCCCATGAAAACAGACAGTGTTGATGCAGGAATCACTCCTGCTAGGCCATCGTCTTCTCCCATTCTCTTGGGATTATCGCTAGCAGCTGCTATAGCCGCTAGCAATAATCGCTGTCTTCTCCTGGCGGAGATGGCTTACCCCACGAGGAAAAAGACAGCGATTAACGCTAGCGGCTATAGCAGGTGCTAGCGATATACGCAATCGGGCAGGCTGGTTTACCAAAGTTGAATCGATCAACTTAGTAGATTTAGCCTGCCCACCAATGGTTCGAATCTCGATTGGGTTCATGCTGAACCGGCCCAAGATTCGAACTGTGTATGGCCGGCCTAAGACTGGCATCCAACACTTGCAGAAATGCAGTGAAGCTCTCATTCATGATGTGCCACATGATCTCTTATCTCAATGGTGGTTAAACGCACATCACACAGGAGTGTTTTTTAAAGCGGTGTTTCACCTAAAAAAATTAAAAAAAATAAAGTAGCTGCTGACTTTTAATAAGTACACTTACCCTCCCAGGGCGCCCGCGATGTCGGTCGTGTAGGCCGAGATGTCCCTCGGCGATCCGGTTCCAGCGCCACCATCCTCAGTAAGGGAAACGGGCAGCGAGCGCTGCCCGTTTCCTACTGCGCATGCACGAGTCGGTACGCGGCCTACTGCACATGCGCGAGTCAAATTTGTGAATGGGGAACGCGATATGTTGTTGGACACAGTTCCCATAACACACAGCGCACCCTTCACTAGAAGACGGCGCTCGGGGCAGAGGAGAGAACATCACCGCGGAGCAGGAAGAGGCAGATTAGGACGATCTGCCTAGCAACAGCCATTTCTGGTAAGTAAAAAAAAAATAAAAAATATTTTTTTTTCTTCATTTTTTATTTTTATTAACATTTTTTTAAAGTTTTTTTTTTCAGGGTGGCCCTCCACTTTAAAGCATAACTAAAGAGCAAAACTTTTTTTTAGTTATGGATATAGAGTGGAGAGGGATTAGAACACCTGTCAGGTTTTATTGCTGTCTGTACTCGGCCAAATTGTCAGCACTGTCGCTCTTTGAACGACAATTGCGCGGTTAAGCAACACTGTACCCAAACAAACGTTTTATCAGACAGAGAGAGCTTTTGTTGTATTTAAAGTGTTTGTAACCCTAAAGAGATTATGTTCCCTTAGACCAGATTAAAAACAGCCCAGTGCTGTCTAACCTGCCCCTTTCTAAACTGTAAAAAACCTGGCTGATCCTGCCACTTCCTGTGTCCCCCTCTGTGAGCTGACCACGTTAATCATGGTTGCTGAGCCCTGAATCCTGTGGTCAGTTTACGTGCCTGTCAGCCACAGTTCTGTGCTCCTCACACCCTTCCTTTATGTCTGTCAGCTCCCGTGTCCATGGGAGCTGTCTCTGCTGCCCCCCCTCCCTCCTGTCACCATTTATAGTAAAATAACTTTACAAAATATCCTGGTAGCCCCTCTCCTTTATTTGGCGATAACTCATTCTGTAAGTGTTTGTTAAAAATAGATGCATCTAAATACCTTATCAGTTATCTTTAGGCCAGTCAAGTGACTCCCGGCCACTCCGCTACTAAGGTCCAGGGCTACAGAGGGAGGTGCCGAGCAGCCAGCACGGCGGTCACCTGACTCCAAGCCGAAGACAAAGGGAGATCTCGGCCCCTCCCACTGTAGCCCTGGATCAGAGTAGCCAGGAGTCACATGACCTGCCTGAAGAAAACTGAAAAAAAAGAGAGATCTATTTAACCACTTCAGCCCCGGACCAATTGGCAGCCAAAGGACCAGGGCCCTTTTTGCGATTCGCCACTGCGTCGCTTTAACTGACAATTGCGCGGTTGTGCGACGTGGCTCCCAAACAAAATTGGCGTCCTTTTTTTCCCACAAATAGAGCTTTCTTTTGGTGGTATTTGATCGCCCCTGCGGTTCTTATTTTTTGCGCTATAAGCAAAAATAGAGCGACAATTTTGAAAAAAAATTCAATATTTTTAACTTTTTGCTATAATAAATAAAACATATTTTTTCCTCAGTTTTGGCCGATACGTATTCTTCTACATATTTTTGGTTTTAAAAAAAAAAAAAAAAAAAAAAAAAAAAAAAAAAAAAAAAATCGCAATTAGCGATTATTGATTGGTTTGCGCAAAAGTTATAGCGTTTACAAAATAGGGGATAGTTTTATAGCATTTTTATTAATATTTTTTTTTTACTAGTAATGGCGGCGATCAGCGATTTTTATTGTGACTGCGACATTATGGCGGACACATCGGACATTTTTGACACATTTTTGGGACATTTGTCATTTATACAGAAATCAATGCTATTTAAATAGCACTGATTCCTATGTAAATGACAGTTGTAGTGAAGGGGTTAACCACTAGGGGGCAGGGAGGAGTCAGTGTGACGTGTGTGTTTTTTTTTACAGTAGGGGGGGCGTGGCTGTACGTCTGACGTCATTGATCGGTGTTCCCGATGACAGGGAACCGCCGATCACTGACAGTCAGTGTAGGAAGCGCGGGGAGAGGTTTGTTTACACAAACCTCTCCCCGTTCTTCAGCTCCGTAACCCGATCGCGGGACACCAGCGGCGATCGGGTCCGCTGGTCCCGCGGCCGGGGTCACGGAGCTCCCGACCGGGTCGCGAGCGCGCCGCTGGCGGCGTGCGCGACCCACAGGCAGGCACATGCACGATCACGTACAGGTACGTGATTCTGCCTGCCCGTGCCATTCTGCCGCAGTATATCTGCGTTAGGCGGTCGGGAAGCGGTTAAACAAACACTTACACGATGAATAGTTTTAGTTTGTTATAAATTTTGTAAAATGAGTAATTTTTCTCCTTCACTGATGTGCGCTACTGATGGGCACTGATAGGTGGCAATGATAGGCAGCTCTGGTGGGCACAGATTGGCAGCACAATGATGATCAGTGCAGATGTACCCTATGTGGATTTGCAGGTTTTCGGCTCTCCTCTCATGCTGTCAACGTGATGGGAGGATTGCTAATAACTGGCAAATCCCGTTTACATCCGTGATCAGCTGTGATTGGACACAGCTGATCATGTGGTAAAGAGTCTCCAAGATTAGCTAGCCACCCTGATCTGTGATCAGCTGCTTCTGAAGGATACAACAATCACAGCCTGATTCCCGCTGCAGGGGGCGTGCAGGCAGCGCAAGCAAGGGAAGATGTCATATGATGGCCTCCCGGCACAGTGAGGCCGCACTGTAGCAGTCATTCGGCTATAGCGCATTCACAAAGGGGTTAAAGTGTAAGCCCAAGTTTTGGGCTGTCACTCGAACACCGAGGGAGTAAATCTAATAGGGACACCAGTTCAGGTGACAGTTGGGGATAGCCTCACTTTAAAGAGATTTCCTCTCACTTCCTGTTTTGGCTATGGGACAGGAAGTGAAATCTCCAAGTAGAAACACACACTGTGCGGAGAAAAAAAAAAAAAAAAAAACCTAAACAGGGGTTACACCTTCCCTTACTCTATTCAAACTGAGAAAAGGGTTACCTTTAGTCCTACTGTGACTGGTAAGTGTTCCGCTCGTTGGAGGGAAAGAGTTCTCCCTCCCACAGAAGGACAGTGATCCATGACACCATCCCTCCTCCCTCTATGAGCTCACACAGAGCCCCGACACCATCCCTCCATGAGCTCACACAGAGCCCCGACACCATCCCTCCATGAGCTCACACAGAGCCCCGACACCATCCCTCCATGAGCTCACACAGAGCCCCGACACCATCCCTCCATGAGCTCACACAGAGCCCCGACACCATCCCTCCTCCCTCTATGAGCTCACACAGAGCCCCGACACCATCCCTCCATGAGCTCACACAGAGCCCCGACACCATCCCTCCATGAGCTCACACAGAGCCCCGACACCATCCCTCCATGAGCTCACACAGAGCCCCGACACCATCCCTCCATGAGCTCACACAGAGCCCCGACACCATCCCTCCTCCCTCTATGAGCTCACACAGAGCCCCGACACCATCCCTCCATGAGCTCACACAGAGCCCCGACACCATCCCTCCATGAGCTCACACAGAGCCCCGACACCATCCCTCCATGAGCTCACACAGAGCCCCGACACCATCCCTCCATGAGCTCACACAGAGCCCCGACACCATCCCTCCTCCCTCCATGAGCTCACACAGAGCCCCGACACCATCCCTCCATGAGCTCACACAGAGCCCCGACACCATCCCTCCTCCCTCCATGAGCTCACACAGAGCCCCGACACCATCCCTCCATGAGCTCACACAGAGCCCCGACACCATCCCTCCATGAGCTCACACAGAGCCCCGACACCATCCCTCCATGAGCTCACACAGAGCCCCGACACCATCCCTCCATGAGCTCACACAGAGCCCCGACACCATCCCTCCTCCCTCCATGAGCTCACACAGAGCCCCGACACCATCCCTCCATGAGCTCACACAGAGCCCCGACACCATCCCTCCTCCCTCTATGAGCTCACACAGAGCCCCGACACCATCCCTCCATGAGCTCACACAGAGCCCCGACACCATCCCTCCTCCCTCTATGAGCTCACACAGAGCCCCGACACCATCCCTCCTCCCTCTATGAGCTCACACAGAGCCCCGACACCATCCCTCCTCCCTCTATGAGCTCACACAGAGCCCCGACACCATCCCTCCTCCCTCTATGAGCTCACACAGAGCCCTGACACCATCCCTCCTCCCTCTATGAGCTCACACAGAGCCCTGACACCGTCCCTCCATGAGCTCACACAGAGCCCTGACACCGTCCCTCCATGAGCTCACACAGAGCCCGGACACCGTCCCTCCATGAGCTCACACAGAGCCCTGACACCGTCCCTCCATGAGCTCACACAGAGCCCTGACACCGTCCCTCCATGAGCTCACACAGAGCCCTGACACCGTCCCTCCATGAGCTCACACAGAGCCCTGACACCGTCCCTCCATGAGCTCACACAGAGCCCTGACACCGTCCCTCCTCCCTCCATGGGCTCACACAGAGCCCTGACACCGTCCCTCCATGAGCTCACACAGAGCCGTGACACCATCCCTCATCCCTCCTCCCTCCATGAGCTCACACAGAGCCCTGACACCGTCCCTCTTCCCTCCATGAGCTCACACAGAGCCCTGACACCGTCCCTCTTCCCTCCATGAGCTCACAGAGCCGTGACACCGTCCCTCCATGAGCTCACAGAGCCGTGACACCATCCCTCCTCCTATGAGCTCACACAGAGCCGTGACACCATCCCTCCTCCTATGAGGTCACACATGGCCATGCTCACCGGGGGCTGTATTTGAGAAGCTCTCCGTTGAGCTGCTCCTGTATTCCGCTCCTCTTCTTGTTCAGGTACCTGGGGGACAGGGCCAGGTGTCTCCGCTGTGTGCTCAGCACCAGACATGAGTAAAGACTGTCCACCAACGTACAGGCCTCCGAGAAGGTCGGCAGCAGGCGGGGCGGGGGCTCAGCTCTAAATGACACGGCCGGCCCGTCTATCACACCCGGTGTGGCAGTAGCAACATTATCCGTATCAGCCATGCTATGATATCCACATGTCTCAGGGAAGACGGGCCACGGATAATGACGTCATACAGCGCACACCCCCTCAGTGAAAGCAACCAATCCCCTGTCCCCGGACACTAGAGTGAAAGATGGGGGCGGTCCCGGAGACGCGTGTGGACTTTACAAGCCTGTAATAGCACGGAGCCATTTTGTTGAAGACCAACGGGGAGAGTTTATTTATTCTCTAGTTGTCTCTAGCTAGAGATTCGCGCCACAAGCTGTGCGATCACTGCGCTTCTCTATATGGGTGTTTGCATTGCAGTTTTTGGAAAAAATATTTATTATTATTATTATACAGGATTTATATTTGCGCTCAGTTTTAGAAATATTGAGTTATACTGAGAAATATTTTTCTAATTTATTTCAAATGATTTTTTATTTTGTTTTACTAAGTTGCATTTGCACACAGTCATGTCCATTTGTGGTGCGTTTGCGTATATATTTACGGTGCGTTCTGGTGCAGGAAAACGCAAAACACATGAAAGCACTGCAATGACGTACACTAGACTCACTGGACGACTTTCATTTTTCTTGCATGCATGGTTGTACTGCATTTAACCACTTCAGCTCCGGAAGGATTTACCCCCCTTCCTGACCAGGCCATTTTTGCGGTACGGCACTGCGTTAATTTAACTGACATCTGTGCGTTCGTGCGATGCTGTACCCAAAATAAAATTGATGTCCTTTTTTTCCCACAAATAAAGCTTTCTTTTGGTGTTATTTGATCACCTCTGCGGTTTTTTATTTTTTGCGCTATAAACAAAGAAATTACAATTTTGAAAATATAATATTTTTTTTACTTTCTGCTCTAAAATATATCCAATAAAAAAATGTAAAAAATCGAATTTCTTCATCAATTTAGGCCAATATGTATTCTGCTACATATTTTTTGTAAAAAAAAAATCCCAAAAAGTGTATACTTATTGGTTTGCGCAAAAGATATGGATAGATTTAGGGTCTTTTTATTTTTTTGTATTTTTTACTAGTGTGACTCCTTTCACTCTGGGGCGGTTTTAAGACGCTTTAGTGCTAAAAATAGCTTATGCAAAGCACCTGAAAAACGCCTCCTATTCATTGCAGTGTGTCTTTTCACACTGGGCGGTGTGCTTGCGAGACGTTTCCGAAAAGTCCTGAAAGCAGCATCTTTAGGGCGGGTTGAGAGCGCTGTATTTAGCGCTCCCAAAACGCCCTGCCCATTGCAATGAAAGAGCCACAAAGCAGGAGTTTTTACCCTTTTTTTGGGTAAAAAGTACCCCGCTATCGGCCGAAAAGCGCAGCTAAAACAGAGCTGAAACGCAGATTTGGTGCTAATGCCTAATGGGTCTGAATGTTTCATTAAAGAGAAGCTGTTGCCAAAAGCATCACATAGGGGTTTTTAGTCCCCTATGTGATGGGAAAAAAAATTAAGTAAAAAAAAATATATATATTTTTAATTGTAAAAAATTCAAGTTACATCCAAGCACAAAAAATTCCCTTCCAAAACATTTTTAAGGCCCCACCCCCACATATACGCACATATGAACATAAACGCAAGTATCAGGGGCGCCTACACATGAAAATGGCAATTGCAGTACACATGTTACATATCACTGCACAAGCCAGAGTTAGGGCTCTTTCACACGGATGTGTCTGTGTACGGAGCCCACTCTGCTCAGCGGCAGGGCCGGACTGGCCTACCGGGATATTTCCCGGTAGGCTGCCTGCCCTGGGGCCGCTTTGCGGCTGCAGTGCTCCCCTGTCATGCTCCTGTGAACACGGAGCTGGCCGGGTCTGTGTTCGGCGGCCGCTCCGTAACACGGTCCCGCCCCCTAGACCGGCTCGTGTGATAGTAGATAGAATCCACCTATCACACAGTCTAGGGGGGTGGGACCGTGTTACGGAGCGGCCGCCGAATACGGCCAGCTCCGTGAAACACAGGAGAAGATTCCTGTGAGTAGCCTGTGTGCCTGGATAGGGGGATCAGCAGGGGGGCCGCATATAGAGGAGATTAGCTTTCTATATTCCTCCATGCAGCCGCTGAATGCTTGGAGGAGGGAGAGGAGGAGAATCAAGCATTCAGCGGCTGCATGTAGAAATATAGAAAGCTAATTTCCTCTATTTGCCGATCCCCTGCTTCTCCTCCTATCCAACTTCTTTTACTGCCCCCAGTGCTCTCCTCCCCCACCAGTCTCTCCAGCCCCCCCCCCACAGTTCTCTCAACCCCCTTCTTTCTGCCCTCCCCTACTCTCCCCATCCTTCTCTAGCCCCCCCCCCCCCCAGTGCTCTCCACCCCCAGCAGTGCTCCCCACTGTACTCTCCAGCCCCCCGTGCTCCCCCCCACAGTGCTCTCCACCCCCGCAGTGCTCCCCACCCCCCACAGTGCTCTCCACCCCCCGCAGTGCTCCCCACCCCCCACAGTACTCTCCAGCCACCCGTGCTCCCCCCACAGTGCTCTCCACCCCCGCAGTGCTCCCCACCCCCCACAGTGCTCTCCACCCCCCGCAGTGCTCCCCACCCCTCACAGTACTCTCCAGCCCCCCGTGCTCCCCCCCCCACAGTGCTCTCCACCCCCCGTAGTGCTCCCAACCCCCCACAGTACTCTCCAGCCCCCCGTGCTCCCCACCCCCCACAGTACTCTCCAGCCCCCCGTGCTCCCCACCCCCCACAGTGCTGTCCAGCCCCCCCCATGCTCCCCACCCCTGTTCTTTCTGCCCCCCCGCTCTCCAGCTCTCCCCATCCTTCTCTAGCCCCCACCCCAGTGCTTTCCACCCCCCACAGTGCTCTCCAGCCCCCACCGTGCTCTCCAGCCCCCACCCCAGTGCTCTCCACCCCCCACAGTGCTCTCCAGCCCCCTCCGTGCTCCCCACCCCCCACAGTGCTCTCCAGCCCCCACCCCAGTGCTCTCCACCCCCCACAGTGCTCTCCAACCCCCACCGTGCTCCCCACCCCCCACAGTGCTCTCCAGGCCCCAAACCAGTGCTCTC
Source organism: Lithobates sylvaticus (assembly GCA_028564925.1). Lineage (NCBI taxonomy): Eukaryota > Metazoa > Chordata > Amphibia > Anura > Ranidae > Lithobates > Lithobates sylvaticus. Next base: position 432,788,228 of record CM053030.1, read on the forward strand.
CACCTCCCACAGTGCTCTCCAGCTCCCACCGTGCTCCCCACCCCCACAGTGCTCTCCAGCCCCCACCCCAGTGCTCTCTACCCCCCACAGTGCTTTCCAGCCCCCATGCTCTCCACCCCCCGTGCTCTCCACCCCTGTTCTTTTTGTCTCCCCCACCAGTGCTCTCACAAGCTCCCCCCAGCACTCTCCACTCCCCCCTGCATTTTGCCCCCACCCATGTGCTCTCCAACCCCACCAGTGCTCTCCAGTCCCCCCTGCTTTCCACCCCTGTACTTTCTGGCCCCCATGGGTGCTTTCAAGCCCCCCCTCATTGTTCTCCACTCCCCCCTGCTCTTTGTACCCCCCAGTGCTCTCCAGCCCTGTTTTTTTGCCCCCCCCAGTGGTCTCAAGCTCCCGTCCAGTGCTCTTCGCCACCCCACACTCTTACCCCCCCCCCCCCCAGTGCTCTCAGCCTCCCGTGCTCTCCACCCCTGTTATTTTTGCCCCCCCAGTGCTCTGCACTCCCCACCCCTGTGATTTCCACTCCCCCCTGCTCTTTGCCCCCACCCATGTACTCTCCAACCCCGCCAGTACTCTCTGCTCCCCCTCCTCTCCAGCTCCCACCCAGTGCTCTCCACTTCCCCAGGACCAGGGGAAAGGCTGACTGGGGCCGGAAAGTGAGGACGGCTGAAGGTGCAGGTGGCCCAGGACCACTCCATCTCACAGCAAACAGATCCTCTGGAAGGAGCACTGTCCACATCCAAAACGAGAACAGCCCCTGCCTGCTGCTGGCCATCATGGATATCCTGCTGGCATGCAAGGTACTGTACCGAGCATCAACAACACACCTTCCCACAGACAGGGACTGCAGACTGGGACATGGGGCACAGGAGGGGCTGCAATGATGGGCACAGTGAGATTGCTTTCACGGCACAGTAAAGCTGCATTTGATGGGCACAGTAAAGCTGCATTTGATGGGCACAGTGAGGCCGCATTGATGGGCACAGTGAGGCCGCAATGGTGGGATGGGGGGGCCGCAATGGTGGGCACGGTGAGGCCACAATGGTGGGCACGGTGAGGCCACAATGGTGGGCACAGTGAGGCCGCATTCACGAGCAGAGTAAAGCTGCATTTGATGATGAGCACAGTGAGGCTTCATTTGATGGGCACAGTGAGGCTGCATTTGATGGGCACTGTGAGGCTGCATTTGATGGGCACAGTGAGGCTGCATTTGATGGGCACTGGCGAGGCTGCATTTGATGGGCACAGTGAGGCTGCATTTGATGGGCACAGTGAGGCTGCATTTGATGGGCACTGGCGAGGCTGCATTTGATGGGCACAGTGAGGCTGCATTTGATGGGCACTGGTGAGGCTGCATTGAGCTCTTGTATCATGTCTGCAGTCTCTGACCATCTCCTGTATCATGTCTGCAGTCTCTGAGGGAGTCTGAAGAGGAGTCAAGAGTGGGAGTGCCGCCAGGATGGGGGTCATGGGAGCCGACTGACTGAGCCCTGCTTGGTGCACCTGAGAGGAGGTCAGTGACAGCACCGCCAGGCCAGTCTGAAGAGGGGGTCACTGATGTAAGGGGGGAGTGAGTACAATAATGTAAGGGGGCACTGATATAAAGGGTTTCCCCCTTATATCAGTAACCCCCCCCCCTTTACCTTAGTGTATTCTTTCTGCGGAAGGTGGTCCCCCCCCCACGTTCTGAGTTCCTGGGGTCCCCCTTGATGATTGACCACTTTTAACTGGAATTTGCTTATATATATAAAGCCCTATGTGATTTCATATCTGTCTTTTCTATATATAATGCACTCTTCAAATGTGCTTTAAAATGTATGGTTTTCCCTTTCTTGAACCAGAAAATAATGACGTTATGCTGTTGCGCTGGTATATTAATGCTGTGGGGCTGGTATGAAATTTTTTCCAGGGCTGAATTTTATTCCCAGTCCGGCCCTGCTCAGCGGGGTATCGCTCCGTCGATCCCCGCTGAGCAGGAAGATGACAGGTCTGTCTCTGCACTCTGTGCAGCGACGGACCTGTCAGAGTGCCGCTCTCCCCTATGGGGGATCACCCAATCCGATCCGCAGACGAATGGAAAAATAGGGTTTTCCTCCGTCACACTTTTGCGGATTGGAGCGGGTCGGATGTCAGCGGACATGTCACCGCTGACATCCGACTCTCCATAGAGGTCTATGGAGTGTCCGTTCAGGTCCGCTTAAAAAACTGACAGGCGGACCTGAACGGATCGTCCGTGTAAAAGGGGCCTAAGAAATATAATTCTAGCACCAGACCTCCTCTGTAACACTAAATTGATGACCTATAGGGGGCTTTTAAAGTGTTGCCAAAAATATAGGGTACTTAGCATGTACTATGCACTCCTAGGGCTCTGTGCTATCAGCAGATGGACTGAGGACAGTAAAAGAAGGCAGTGGCGGCCCGTCCATAGGGGGCGCCCAGGCAGTCAAAAAAAAAAAAATGTATTTAAACATGGCCCTTTACCGTTACCCATAGATGTTTTTCGGTGGGCGGCCCCAGCGCCACACCCAACCCCCGGGAAGTAAAAAAAAAAAATGTTAAAAAAAAAAAAAATTGTTATTTAAACATGTCCCTTTAAAAAAAAAATGGCACTGTATTACCATATTGCGCAGCGCAATATGGGAAGCGCCACGTCGATGCAATCATGAGATTGCAGGCGAGGCGCTTCATTTGCCCCCAAAAAACTCGGTCTGTGGTGCTGTCGATCGCGCCACAGCTTCCGGCGTGATGGACTGGCCGGGCGAGTGCAGTGCATAGACTCAGATGCATTGAGCAGCGCTACTGACGTTGAATGTGCAGCCTGGTATATGATGTGCAGAGCCCTGTGTATAATGTACAGCCTGGTATACGATGTGCAGAGCCCTGTGTATAATGTGCAGCCTGGTATATGACGTGCAGAGCCCTGTGTATAATGTGCAGCCTGGTATATGTTGTGCAGAGCCCGGTGTATAATGTGCAGTCTGGTATATGATGTGCAGAGCCCGGTGTATAATGTGCAGCCTGGTATATGATGTGCAGAGCTTGGTGTATAATGTGCAGCCTGGTATATGATGTGCAGAGCCCAGTGTATAATGTGCAGCCTGGTATATGATGTGCAGAGCCCGGTGTATAATGTGCAGCCTGGTATATGATGTGCAGAGCCCGGTGTATAATGTGCAGCCTGGTATATGATGTGCAGAGCCGGTGTATAATGTGCAGCCTGGTATATGATGTGCAGAGCCCGGTGTATAATGTGCAGCCTGGTATATGATTTGCAGACCCCTGTGTATAATGTACAGCCTGGTGTATGGTGTACAGAGCCCTGTGTATAATGTATAGCCTGGTATATGATGTGGATTTTATAAGGGGTGTGGCTTATAAGTGGGAGGGGCCAAATATGGAGGGGCGGGGGCTTGCACCCCCCCATCCTAAAACTTCACCAGCCGCCACTGAAAGAAGGGGTGGATCAAACAGCCTTTTTACTCAATGCATAAGATTAAAATAGAGCTATGGGCAAAACTTTTTTTTTTCATTTTGGATAGCGTAAAGGAGAGTTAAAACCCCTGTAAGGTTTATTTTTGCCATTGTTGTCCCATTGGGGAGATTTCCCTTCACTTTCTGTCCCATAGTCAAACAAGAAGTGAGAGGAAATCTCTGCAAATTTAAGGGATCTCTTGGGGACTCCCAGGTCACCAGAACTAGTGTCCTTATTGGATTATTTCCCCTCTATTACTTTTCTGGGGACAAACCAAAATATGGGGGTCTTCCGGGGGTCTCTTCTGTTCTTGCGGCGGTCGTCGTCTTCCGCGCCGCCGGCGCCTTGTCCTTCTTCTTGTTCTTCTTCTTGTCCTTGTTCTTCTTCTTCTTCCGATGTTGACCCGACGCTCTCTCTGCCCGGAATGCTTGTGCCGCACTGCGCTTTGACTTATATAGGGGCATGGGGACAGGGTCACATGCACATGTCACATGGTGACCCCGCCCCCTTGTGTTGTCACAGTCCCGGAGGATGCTGGGACTGTGACATCGCAAGGGGGCGGGGTCACCATGTGACATGAACATGTGACCCTGTCCCCCATGTCCCTATATAAGTCCCAGCGCAGAGCGGCACAGGCATTCCGGGCAGAGACAGCGACGGGTCAACATCGGAAGAAGAAGAAGAACAAGAAGGACAAGAAGAAGAACAAGAAGAAGGACAAGGCGCCGGTGGCGCGGAAGACGACGACCGCCGCAAGAACAGAAGAGACCCCCGGAAGACCCCCGAAGGTGGATCGAGACCCCCAGACGACGGCGGCGACGACGAAGAAGGTAGCCGGACTCCTCCGTTCGTGAAAGAGCTAGGTAAAAGAGCAGAAGAGAGCAGAGGAGTCCGGCGAGAAGACCCCCAAGACGGAAGAAGACCCCCCGGAGCAGTGCAATAAAATATTTTTTCAAAAGTGTGTGTGTTTTTGTACTTTACATTTTACACCTTAGGTGAATGGGTAGGGGTACATCGTACCCCATACTCATTCACATAGGGTGGGGGGCCGGGATCTGGGGGCCCCCTTATTAAAGGGGGTTCCCAGATTCCGATAAGCCCCCGCCCGCAGACCCCGACAACCAACGGCCAGGGTTGTCGGGAAGAGGCCCTTGTCCTCATCAACATGGGGACAAGGTGCTTTGGGGTGGGGGGGCCGCACGGCCCCCTTTCCCCAGGGCACCCCCCATGTTGAGGGCACGCGGCCTGGTACGGCTCAGGAGGGGGGGGCGCTCGTTCGTCCCCACCCCTTTCCTGGCCTGCCAGGCTGCGTGCTCGGATAAGGGTCTGACATGGATTTGGGGGGAACCCCCACGCCGTTTTTTCGGCGTGGGGAGTCCCTTTCAATCCATGCCAGGTCACGGAGCTAGCGCGGCGGCAGTAACTGCCTACGCTAGCTACGTAACCTGAAGTCACGTGCTAAATGAACGGACTTGCCGATGAGCGGCAAGTCCGTTCATTTTCAAAAGTCCCGCGGACTTTTGGCCGGCGGATTATCCGCTGGAGAAGTCCGTGCGTGTGTGGGCAAGTCCACACGCTCGGAAAGTCCAGCGGACCTAGCTGGAAAGTCCCGCGGGATTGTCCGCTGGACTAAGTCCGCCGGCAAAAGTCCGCACGTGTGTACGCGGCATTAGTCCGACCGTGTGTACGCAAAACCAACATCAGACAAAGTATGACGGACAGGATCCGACCGACCTGGTCCGCGGATTGTCCGACCGTGTGTATGGGGCTTTAAAGTGGTTGTAAACCCACTTTTTGGACTTCTACCTATAGGTAAGCCTAGAATTAAGCCTCATACACACGATCGGACCTTGGACCAACTTTCCCGTGGATTTTTGTCCAAAGGGCGTTGGCCCCAAGTTGGTATTGCATACACACGATCTGACTTTTTAGGCAACAAACATGAACGTAGTGACGTTTCAACGTACTGACGACACTTCAAAAGAGGACGTTCGAATACTCCTGCGCCACCTTTGGTCAACTTCTGTATTGTTGTCTGATCTTTTGCATTGGTTCTGAGCATGCGTGTTTGTACTTTTGTGTTTTGCTTGTACAAAAGTCTGATGGTTTTGTGTACACACAGTCGGACTTTGGTCCATCGGACTTTTGTTGGCAGAAAGTTGGTCAGTTCGCACAGCCAACAAAAGTCTGATGAAACCTGGAAAAAGTTGGTCCGATGGAGCGTACACACGGTCGGATGTTGGTCCAAACTAGCTAATTTGCATGTTGGTTGTCAAAAAGTCCGATCGTGTGTACGGGCCTTTAGGCTTACCTATAGGTAGTGGAAATATCTCCTAAACATGAGCCGTTTAGGAGATATTTCACTTGTAGTCTGCTGAAAATTAAAGTAAATCACTGCTCATTTAAAAAATTAGTTTTTTTACAAACTTTTTTTTATTGATACATGTCCCCCAGGGCCGTAACCAGACCCCCCATAACCATTGTATGCCCAATTACTCGCATATAAGTAGGGATGAGCCGAACACCCCCCTGTTCGGTTCGCACCAGAACCTGCGAACAGACCTAAAGCTTGTGTGAACTTTAGAACCCTTTTAAAGTCTATGGGACTCGAACGTTTCAAAATCAAAAGTGCTAATTTTAAAGGCTAATATGCATGTTATTGTCATAAAAAGTGTTTGGGGACCTGGGTCCTGCCCCAGGGACATGTATCAATGCAAATTTTTTTTTTAAAAACTGAAGTTTTTTCAGGAGCAGTGATTTTAATAATGCTTAATGTGAAACAATAAAAGTGTAATATTTCTTTAAATTTCGTACCTGGGGGGTGTGTATATTATGCCTGTGAAGGGGCGCATGTTTTCCCGTGCTTAGAACTGTCCCTTTTTTTTTTTTTAACCTTAATGCCTTCTCTGCATTAGGGTAAAAAAATTTACCCACTTAAGTGCTTGTGTTTTATTACTCATGTGAGTGTTTTTAATCATCATTTTAAATAAAAAAATATCAGATTTACACTATCTTGTGTGTCTGGCTCTTTTGTTCTCCTTTTCATATACAGTTTTGTGATCTTTGGAGGTTATATTGACAAGGAGTGGTGCATTCTAATAACATCATTGGACCTTTGGCATTTATGATTATTATGTGTAATGTCACCACGCTTATACACGGGGTCAAACCCCTCTGGTAAGCCTCCACGTTGGCAACTGTGGTGGAATTGGAGCTGACAGAGGAGCACAAACAAAGATTTTAAGTCTCTGATATCATGTTGCACCCTATGAAAAGTCTCTGTGGGATTTATTCAGATTTTTTTGACTGCAGCCATTAGAGAGGTCCAGTAGGGTGGAAGAAAGGGGCATCACTGGTTCTTGAGAGGCTGCGGTTACAGAGTCCAGAGTTGTCACCAACATCACAGGGTTTCTGGACACCAGAGAGCAGAAGGAGGCTTCACGACAGACTGTATAGTAAGGAGAGGTCACTGGCCAGAAGCTCCCTACTCTACTTATAAAGGGACAGTGCCATCCTAAGTAGGGTATTTATGCTGTTTGCCATAGGCAACAAATATACCTGAGTGCGCCAACGCAGGGCTTTGGGCATTGACGCTTACAACCACACTGGCCAGGGGTAGGGGTTTTGGAGAGACTCAAGGACCTTATAGCTTTTAGCACCACCTTTTGTTAGGTCCCCCACTCCAGATTTTAGAGTTCAGATACAGAAATACTTGGTCCTCCCATTGTTTTGTTGTATTGTACAAATGTGTCTTACGTTGTGGAATTGCCGAAAGGGTCATTGTCATCTCGAATCAGAGGACTCATACATCCACAGCTTCTTTGGGAGCAAGTGTTACAATAGTGTTACATCTGCCACTCAAATATTAAAGGTATATGTTCAAAGATTTACTCAAAGCATTTGTACAACATAATTCCCTAAAATATTAAATATGCTTAAACGTAGCCAGCCACTGTGTTAAGAGAGTAACATTCTCCCTTTGTTTTGTTTGTAATCTTTTGCGTGATGGAATTCTTTGGGAATATTTAATGAATTAATATGTTTATAATGTACTGTATATGTTTTATTATATACATCTTTTGAATAAGTAGTTATTTAACGCGTTATATTGGAGTCAGCCCGTGTCTGTAAGGTTTTTTTTTTTTTGCTCGCTATATGCCCATTGGAGAGATTTCTCTGCAATGCCTATCCACAGAAATTCAACAAGGAGAAATTGATCATCTCAACAAATGAAGAGTGTGATCCAGCAGCACCATGACAGTTGTCACTGAAAAAATATCCCCTCTGCTCCTGTTCTGGGGACATCTGTAAAGCTTTAGCTTTCACCTAATTTTTCCCTGGAAGATTAGATTGCAGCGTAGGTTTCAGTTTATGTGTTTATGACCTTCTGGAAATATAAGAGTTCCCAGAGTTCATAGGAATGGCGGAATTACTGAACGATGGGTGATTTCTGCATAATCAACACAAAGGGGGTTGTTTACGAAAGGCAAATACACTTTGCACTGAAAGTGTACTTTCAAGTGCAGTCGCTCTAAATCTAAGGGGTAGATCTAAAACTAGTGGAAGCTCTGCTGATTTTATCATCCAATCAGGTGCAAGCTAAAATGCTGTTTTTTATTTTCCTTGCATGTCCCCCTCGGATCTACAGCGACTGCACTTCCAAGTGCACTTGCAGTGCAAAGTGGATTTTCCTTTAGTAAAATAACCCCCAAAGTGTGATACATATAGAAGGTGTCTGCAAAGTTTTTGAATTACCACTGAATACAGAAGACACATATTACAATGTTGAGATGTTTTTTGACAAGTTTATTTCTGTATGATGCAATGGGGGTGATTTACTAACATTGAAGCAATTAGGATCTGGTGCAGCTGTTGCTTATAGCCAATCAGCTTCTAACTTCACCTTGTTTATTAAGCTTTGTCAATAAAACCTGAAAGCTGACTGGTTTCTATGCATAGCTACACCAGATTTTTCACTCCGCAGCTGTAGTAAATCTCTCCCATTGTTTTGTTTTGGAGCCACGTCGCATGACCGCGCAATTTGTTTAATTTGAGAGCGAGTTATTCATTTGCTACAATTTTTGTTTTGTTTTTTAGAGTACGCTGTATCAATTTATGTTTGTGAAAGTGGTTATTAGTTTGGTGTTATTAGTGACTATTGCAAAATTCTTGTTTTATTTTCCCAGAGAATAAAACTGATTGGTTTTAGGCAGCTGGTCCACATTTTCTCTAGTTTTCATAAATATATATCCTAAGACCCCAGTCACACACTGCATTGTAAAGCAAAACAACAGATATGTACTAAGAAGCAATATTATTCAATTATTATTATTATACAGAATTTATATAGCGCCAATAGTTTTCACAGCGCTATTCTGTGCATTTTTATTTGCTGTGATGCTCAATAGAAGAAAATTAATGTAAATGCACTACAATGGATGTTATAAAGTGCACTAAAAAAAACAGAAAAAAGAGCACACTGCTAGAGTGAACCTGGCCATGATTACTGATATGTCAGCAAAGTATGTCTGAATCTGCTTCCGCTGTTTGACCAGTAGATGGTACTAGAGCATAAGAGTCTCCACTGAATTTCTAGAAAAAAAAGAGAAGGTTAAATCTAATTCATATGAAAAAGAATTCACCAAAGCTAAAGGTTCCCACGGTGCAGTTCCTAACCAACGGATGTGGACAATTTTTCAATCTGCATGCGGTTCTTTTTTGATGTTTTGTATATGATTTTGAAGAGTTGTTAATTCTCTTGTCTTGTTTTTTGTTGACTCTGCAACAAACACATTTTGTTTGCCAAAATAGTTGACGTGTGATTGCACATTCTAGTTTACAAGCCACAGTTTGGAACTTTACATTTGGATTTCATTATGATGACTATCTGAGGACAAAGCATATATTAATCATGTGGTCTTATACTTTCTGTAAGTAAATGTTTTACATAGGTTAATAATAGCCTGTGGTTATATACATATACATTCTTTGCACCGCCATGGATTTGTGTACATATAAGTAGTGTATTCCATGTTTATGTGGTATTCAACTATGTAAAAGAACACATGGGAATAAAGTGGTAATGTGAATATTTTATGTTTAACCAAACTGCTTATATCATTTTCCAAAGAAATTAACCTCTAAGACTTTTTAAATTTAATGCAGCTGTTTTCAAAATTTTGTGATCTATTAAAAAAAACTTGTACTAGCTCTAAACACAGTAAACCGAAAGCTGATTTTCAATGCACATTTTCTTTCCTATCCAATGATCTACCTTTCCTTTGTCCTTCTGGTCCATCCAGTTCTGTCTCCCACATTATGGGTCGTAGATGCCATGTAACACATTTAGGGTATGCAAAGGAAGCAGACCAAAGCTGTGCTTGCAGTGCTGAATTTTTAAAATAATTTTATTAGTTTTACTTTCTTTCTCAATCATATTTTACATGTTGTATGTCTAGTTTTAGTTCCATTCTTTAGTTATCTGTATTTAAGGTGACCCCACTGCTTCATTAACAGAATAAAAACCGAGAAGATCTACAGATGCTGATGGTATCCGACATTTTCATAGGTGCAGTGTGGATATGTGGATAGGGGAAGGCACTGGGAGCTTTGGTTGTTGCGTTCTCTGGCACCAACCTTACAGATCTGACTGCAGCATTAAACCTGTCAGAATTAGCAAGGCCTCAATAGCTGCTGGGTGGAAGACACTGCTCTCTCCTACCTCAAATAGCAGCCTACTGTCGGCAGAAGAGAGTGGGCAGTCACTGAGAAACCACCTGCGTCTAAGCTTGGCAGTGAGAGCAGGCTGCTCTTCCTGTCTTCCCTTGTGATGTCTCCATCTTTGCCCTGGGAGATAGATGACCATGGCCTGGCACTGGTAGATATGAACAATGTGGCGGGAGGTACCAAAGTGCCCTGAGGGGGACACCTGGTGTCGTTTCGTAACTGCAGCTTTTTGCTTTATGTTTAGACTGTGGCTGACAGGGCCACGTCTGTACCTTATAGTAAAGGAGGTGCACGCATAGGTCTGTGCTGCCTGGTGCTTTAATGTGATCACTATCTTTGTGCAATACGTCCTAAAACTCGGTTTGTGGTGGCAGAGCTGGCCTTACAAGTTAATTAAGTCAAGTCAAGTCAAGTCAAGTTTTATTGTTATTCAACTACATGTGAGGACATACGGTAGAACAAAATGTTGCATCTCACAGGACCACGGTGCTACATACTAATTAAACATAATTATAAATATACAAAGTATAAAACACAGCGAAGAACTTAAAATAAAAAATGATAAACCTATACACATCTGGGAACTACGTAACTGTACATATACTGTGTATTTTTGAGAGTCTTTGTAGCAGCAATTGTTTGTAAAAGTGTCTAGTGCATATTCAAAAGTAAAAAGGAGGAGAAGTGAGACATTCCTGTTCACGTATATAGGTTGTAGAAGATGTTTCAAAGAACATTGGAGTTGAAGGCTCTCACAGCCTGGGGGGGGGGGGGACTGTTGAGCAGTCTGACAGCAGTTTTTTCCCCCAGGCTATGGTGCTTGGAAAATTACCTATTATCACTACTGTAGTCTATGGACAACCTAAGAGAACCTTAGCTATTTTTGTTCAAATATCAAACAGCCAATATGGTGCTTGGTTGTAGAATTACTGCATTGTCATTGTTTGTAATAATTACTTTTAGATTTTGGTCTGTCAGATCTAAAAAAAAAAGAGGAATATGTCAAACATGGGTCAAGTAGGTGTCCACTTTGGTTTTAGGGGTCACTCCTTTTAAAGGGGCTAAGACAGACTGGATTTAATTTTAGATGATGAACATTTTGATAAATAATGCCACCGTTTTGCTGGGAGTAGATACTGCATATATTACCGCTGCATGTTTTCTGATCCTAAAGCACTTCAGTATTGTCCTCTTTGGGGTGTATTTTTCTCGAGAGTGAACAATTTCATTCTGTTTGCCATCTCCTGTTCATGTCTATCACATATCATTCCAGGGGACAAGAATAGCAAGATGATAGCCCAGTGACTGACACGTGTGGAGAGCTATTCAAGCAGTGTAAAATGGGCACTAATGATTGAAGCACATGACTCTAATGCCGCGTACACACGAGCGGAATGTCCGACAGAAAAAGTCAGATGGAATATTTTCATCGTATATTCCGATCGTATGTGTGCCTCATCGGACTTCTGACGGACCTAGAAATAGAACATGTTCTAAATATATGAACCAATTCCTATCTGGAAAACCGCTCATCTGTATGCTGCTCCGACGGAACACAAACGATGCATGCACTGAAGCAAGTACGAGACGGCAGCTATTGGCTACTGGCTATTGAACTTCCTTTTTCTAGTATTGTCGTACGTGTTGTACGTCACCACATTCTAGACAGTTGGACTTTTGTGTGATCGTGTGTAGGCAAGACAGTTTTAGCGGAACTCCGTCGGAAAAACTTTCAGAGTTTATTCCGATGGAAAAAATGGTTGTGTGTACGCAGCATGAGAGTAATGTTAACCCTAATGCCGCGTACACGCGATCGGAAATTCGGCCAGCAAAAGACCAATGAGAGCTTTTGGTTGGAAAATGCGACTGTGTGTATGCTCCATCGGACTTTTGCTGGCGGAATTCCTGCCAGCAAAAGATTGAGAGCAGGTTCTCTATTTTTCAGTCGGAAAAAGTTCTGATCGGAAATTCCGATCGTCTGTAGCAATTCCGACGTGCAAAATTCCTACGCATGCTCGGAAACAATTCGACGCATGCTCAAAAGCATTGAACTTAATTTTCTCGGCTCGTCGTAGTGTTGTACGTCACCGCGTTCTTGACGGTCGAAAGTTCAGCGAACTTTTGTTCGGAAAAACCATCCAAAATTTTTCCGATGGAAATTCCGCTCGTGTGTACACGGCATAAGAAGACTCCTGGGAGTGTTTTTTGTATTTTTTCATCCTCTGTAATGAAGAAATTAAGATACCAACAACGAGTCACAGATTTTTAATGATATATATAGTCATTTATATGTTCTGAGTGTCATTATGGTGCTTACTTCATAATGCTGATTTTAATGTGGTGCTTTAAGTACTGGATTTTCAGCTTCTCTGAGCTTTTGGCAGACTTTTCCAATAAAACGTACACACGTTGCCAAACATGCAAAATATGCTTGACTAAATCCAGCTAATAAGAAACAGGACCAAATGGTATTTCCCATATACTTTGCTGCTAAACACGTATTTCAAGACAAAATATCTTAGCAAATCTTAAAATGACATTTACCAAAATGTAAACCTCTCTTTTACAAAACAGCAACTTGCAGATGGTTCTGATTTCCAGTTCAGTTCATAAAACTTAATATTTCAAATGACTGATATCCATTGACATGTGCTCACTTTATATAGAAAGTTTCAGAACAGGTGAGACTTTTCTGTCATCGTCTAGAAGTCTCTAGAAGGAAGATACTGATAGAAGCTGAACACTGTTAGACAGGAAAGGACAAGTTGTTAGCTTCTATTTTCATATTAGCTGTCAGAGTTTCGAAGCAAAGGTGAAATAAAGCTATCAGTTAATGAGGCTACTGTTGGGTCAATCAAGGCAGGGAGGAAGTTTTGAGGACCCTTGATATTATGGGTGATGACTGGCATTTTTCTGGACCTGATCAATGCCAGTCACCACAAGCCCACATAGAAGAAAATTGTTTTCCACGTACCCCCTTCATACCACAATGTTGGGGAGATGTGGGGTGCAGAAAAATGTAGACATACTGTGCATCAGATATCACTGCAGTGTATCATTTAGCATCCTGAATAAAGTTCATTCAAAAAATATATAAATAGTTCCGTATGCTTAAACACTGTATCATCGCCCCCCCCTCATCGTCCAGCAAAATGGAAACCAGCCTGCATGCTAAATGGAATGCTTTAGCATACAGCTAGTGTAAAAGAGCCTTTAAAGGCTCTTAAGCCTATTATTAGAGTAAGATGGAGTAAGATGGGGTTTCCATATCGGATGCCCTTCTGTTAAATGCGTATTGCCTAGTCGTTACGCTGTCCTGCATACTTGTGTAGCACCCCCCCCCCCCCCCCCCAGTAAAGGATGCTAGGCAAATTTAGTTTGCTGTGTAATTACCTGAGTCTGTTTATGGTTCTGCAGGCTGTGGATTTGTTTGTTTCCCTGCCTCAGTATGGAACCTTCCAGAGCTTAGAGTGGGAAATTCAAATGCCCAGTCTGGATATTTACCATGCTTTGGCCAATCTCTGGGGCGGTGTGCCAAGTAGGTGGTCAGATAGGTGGTAAATGGGCTGGAGACTGTGCTTATCTTCCCTGTGAGAGAATGGATTTATGAGCTTCAAGGAGCTACTTGCTCCTGGAGCACTTCTGGACTGGATGCTGGACTACTCTCACCCCTTAAAAAAAATATCAAACCCCTATTAAAAAGACAAAATTAACTACATCAATACTGGGCACTTTCGCCCCCTTCCTTCCCAGACCAATTTTCAGCTTTCAGCACTCTGTGTGTTTATACAGTGTTGTGACATGTGTGTTTTCACTAGACTGGTGATCAGTGAGTAAAAAGCTGTAAAAAAACAGCACATACTCACTGATCACAAGCCGGCTGCAGAGATCTGCTCTCCTCACCGACAACTTCCTTGTGAGGAGAGGAGAGCCGATGGCCTAGCAACCGGCTCTGTGTTTACATCACATGACGTCTGTGATTGGACACGGTCGTCATGTGATCTGGAGGGCCAATCACAGAGCCCTCCTGCTGATCGGAAATGCGCCATGTCCGGGTGACACGAGCGCATCGGGATCGCGCCGATGCGATCCCCCTCCTTCTGCGGGACGTTCCCGAATGTCCACTCAGAAGGAGAGAGCGCCCACCCGGCCGTTTATATGCATTGGACGGGTGGGAAGTGGTTAAGAACACATAGTGTGTGACAGTAGTGTCCTCTGCCCCCTTCATATCACTCCCCTCACGGTAGTATAATATGCCCCCCTTCACATCAGTTCACATCACAGTAGTGTCTTGTGCTCCCCATCCCCACAATAGTATCCTCTGCCCCCTTCACATTATCCCCTCCACAGTAATGTACTTTGCCCCCCCCCACAGTAATGTCCTCTGCCCTCTGCCCCCCATACAGTAGTGTCCTTTGCCCCCCATAGCAGTGTCATCTGCCCCTTTGACATCACCCCCCAACAGTAGTGTCCTCTGCCTTCTCCAAAGCTGTGCCCTCTGTTTCCCTTCACATGGCCCCCCTACTATGACAGTGTCCTCTACCCCGGTAGCAGTGTCCTGTGCCCCCCCGCACTGTCCCAAATCCCCTTCACATTACCCCCTTACTGTAGTGTCCTCTTGCCCACCCAAAGCAGTGTCCTTTGCCCCTCTGCCCCCTATACAGTAGTTTAATTTGCCCCCTAAGTAAGGCCATGTTTGCGATCTACCTGTCAGCTGCTCGCGGTCGACAGATAGGTTGCGATCAACCGCTTGCCCACCCCTGAAACCAGAGTGAATGGGCTGTTGCTCAATCTACAAAGCTGCATGCTATTCCACTTTATGGGAACCCACCCAAAAAATCACCATGAGATGGCACCTAATGAGCAGCACGGTGGCTAAGTGGTTAGCATTTCTGCCTAGCAGCACTATGATCATAGATTAAAATACCAACCGCGGCACTACCTGCCTGGAGTCTGCCTGTTCTCCCTGTGCCTGCATGGGTTTCCTCCAGGTATTCTGGTTTCCTCCCACACGTCAAAAACATGCTGGTAGGTTATCTGGCTCCTGTCTAAATTGACCCTAGTTTGTGTATATATGAATGTGATTTAGGGACCACAGACTGTAAGCATCATGAGGGCAAAGACTGATGTTCAATAATAATGTGAAGCGCTGCGTAAATTGACAGCGCTATATAAATACCTGTAATAAATAAATAATTCCCTATAGGCTCTATAAATTTGGTAACGCTCAATCAACAGCTTGCTGGAGAAATTGTGGCCATACTTGCCCCATTTTACACATGCTTTGGCCTTGCAACCATCTTCAATTTTGGAATAAAGTTTTAGAAATATTGTAAAAATATTCCTAGCCTACATGAATGATTCTACCTTTAGACCTTGGGCTTTACTTTCACATTTACCAGCTGTAATCATTGCAGGACTGAGTCAGGCTGACTGGTTAGAATTCCCCCAAACATCATTCTCTATGAAGAAAGAAGACAATTCATGTGGAAGCAAAACCCTAATCTAGTACAGGAAATGTCCAGAATGGAAAGGAGTTAACAACAATATAGACTGTTAAATGAAAGCTGCTTTAAGTACTTATTATAATGGAAGCTTTGTTTAACTTTCACTTGTCCCAAAGACCAGAGAATTCTCCAAAGGACAAGAAACAAGCAATAACATAATTTTATATTCATGTAAAGCATGTTACAGGAAAGACAAGTTCATGCCTCGTGGGAAACCAACAATGATCTATCTATCTATCTATCTATCTATCTATCTATCTATCTATCTATCTATCTATCTATCTATCTATCTATCTATCTATCTATCTATCTATCTGATTCTCTATTAAATCTACACCCTCCCCGTTTATCTATCTGTCTATCTTGACAATAGAGTAATTTCAATTGATTGCTAATTTGTTATTCACTAAAGTCATTTATTATTTATATAAAGTTATATTTTTATATATATATATATATATATATATATATATATATATATATTTTTTTTTTTTTGTTTTGTTTTAGTTTTGAGCTTGGGGAAAAATATTTTCTATTCCATTTTTTTTGTTTTTTGTGGGGGGGGGGGGGGGTGTTTATTTCAGTTTATTTAATTTAGTGTTCTATTTGTGTGTGTGTGTGTGTGTGTGTTTTTTTTTTCTTTCCTCTTATTATGTAGTTGACCATTATGTATGTACTGTTACTTTAAATTTTTTTTATTTCTGTGAACAAAAAAGATCCCTTTTAAGCTAATCGTACCCCCCCCCCCCCCCAAAAAAAAAGAACAAAACAAAAAAAACAATAAAACTTACCTTACTTCAATGCATTTCACCAAAATCTCTCAATTACATTTTGGGGGACATGAAAACTTAAATTTTCTATCATCCCTACTATCTATATATGGCAATAGTTTAATTACACTGTATAAAGGTTACTAAAATGACATTTCCTTTATTCACATTAAAAGGACAACTGCAGTTTTCAAAAAAATTCTGTGTGCTTGAAATTAGTTAGACAATCTTTTGCCAAATTTTGAATGTAATGCTGTAGCTGTTTGTAGAACAAAGCCTAGCCTGTATGGGTGAAGAGCAGTATTTACATACACCGGAGCCTTGATTACTCTGAATTGTGGACGCAGGGCTTTTGTAGAGGTGTCTTACAGTGAATAATACCCCACATGCCTTCTCATCTTCATCTTAAACAAGGTGCCATCCCTTGGGAGAGCACACTCTTAAGCAGCCTTTCTTAACTAGGATTCTGTGGAAACCTAGGGTTCCTATAGAGGTTACCAGGGGTTTGTTGGGTTGAGGTTAATTGACCTCCCATTTTATGGTGCCTGTATAGATCCAGGGACAGTGCCATTTGGTAAAGCCAGCAGCATGATGCCAATTATCTCTTGCAGCTGTCTATAAGGAGGGCATTCTGACCACTACTGTAAGGGTGGCAGTCCTCTTACTGTAGGGGTTGTTTCCCCATTAACCTGCAATGAATTGGTTTTAGCAAGGGTTCCAAAAGACCTCAAAATTATTTTAGGGGTTCCTCTGGGTGAAAAAGGTTGAGAAAGGCTGCTCTTGACGATATAAATATTATACCAGACCCATACCAGCTGGGCAGTTCAAGGCATACATTTTTCAAAAAATATATAATTACTATTTGGCAGAAGATAATCAGACTATTTAATGTCAACGCTTTAGAATGCTATACTTACTCTTTAGGGCTCATTTGAACCACAGTGCCATGCACTGAAATGCATTGTTAAAACACATTGCAATGCTTGCTTTTTTTTTTTTTTTTGCTTTTTTTTACTTGTATGCAATTCATATGTGGTAGAGCATGTTTACTTCCTGCAACACGTCCTTCTTTTTTTAGCGCTATAACGTGAACTTAATCCACAGGACATCAAGCCGATTGCCTTGTTCTTGTGTGTGTAAATGTGCCCTTAAAATCAATGCTTGCATGTGCTTTAGGACCTCTCCAGCTAATAGCTATCATTCAGAAATGTGACTTCATTTTCCAAACAAATGACAATTGTAATTTGACACTTTAAAAAAAAAAAAATATGTATATATATATATATATATATATATATATATATATATATTTTTTTTTTTTTAAAGATGCTGTATTCCAAAGCTTGTCTGTAGAAGTCTGTACTTCTTTTTGTAACTAGAAAATGGTCTGTTTTTTCTTAAAGTGGAATTCCACCCAAAAAGGGAATCTCTGCTTTACGTGCAGGTGAAGTGCAGGCTGACATGCCACATTTGCCATGTAATTTTTTTTTGGGGGGGGAGCAGATACCCTCTTTTTAGAGGCATCCAGCTCCCACTTCCTCCCGGGGGTCCGCGGCACCGGAAGGAAGATCACCTCTCCCCCTCCCTCCCTGCAATCTTCTGGGACACGTCACATTTGGCAGAAGATAATCAGACTATTTAATGTCAACGCTTTAGAATGCTATACTTACTCTTTAGGGCTCATTTGAACCACAGTGCCATGCACTGAAATGCATTGTTAAAACACATTGCAATGCTTGCTTTTTTTTTTTTTTTTGCTTTTTTTTACTTGTATGCAATTCATATGTGGTAGAGCATGTTTACTTCCTGCAACACGTCCTTCTTTTTTTAGCGCTATAACGTGAACTTAATCCACAGGACATCAAGCCGATTGCCTTGTTCTTGTGTGTGTAAATGTGCCCTTAAAATCAATGCTTGCATGTGCTTTAGGACCTCTCCAGCTAATAGCTATCATTCAGAAATGTGACTTCATTTTCCAAACAAATGACAATTGTAATTTGACACTTTAAAAAAAAAAAAAATGTATATATATATATATATATATATATATATATATATATATATATATATTTTTTTTTTTTAAAGATGCTGTATTCCAAAGCTTGTCTGTAGAAGTCTGTACTTCTTTTTGTAACTAGAAAATGGTCTGTTTTTTCTTAAAGTGGAATTCCACCCAAAAAGGGAATCTCTGCTTTACGTGCAGGTGAAGTGCAGGCTGACATGCCACATTTGCCATGTAATTTTTTTTTGGGGGGGGGGGAGCAGATACCCTCTTTTTAGAGGCATCCAGCTCCCACTTCCTCCCGGGGGTCCGCGGCACCGGAAGGAAGATCACCTCTCCCCCTCCCTCCCTGCAATCTTCTGGGACACGTCACAGGTCCCAGAAGATTGCCCGGCCATTCACAGTGCGCAGTGCGGCTCACGCATGTGCAGTGCATGCCCGGCTGTGAAGCCACAGCTGGTGCTTAGTGTCCTGTTAATCAGTGCAGTCCCCCCAGTGCCCACCAGTGCTGCCAATTAGTGCCTACCAGTGCTGCCAATCAGTGCCCACCAGTGCTGCCAATCAGTGTCCGTTAGTGACTCCTCATCAGTGTCACCTATTAGTTCTGCCTACCAGTGCCGCTTACCAGTTCCCACCACTGCCACCTATCAGTGCTGCCTATCAGTGACACCTTTTAGTGCCCATTCAATGTTGCCCATCTGTGCCCACCTTGCCGCCTATCAATTCAGCATTATCAGTGCCTCCTCATCAGTGCCCACCAGTGCTGCCCCATCAGTGCCCATCAGTGCCGCCTCATCAGTGCAGCCTATCAGTGCCACCTATCAGTCCTCCCTATCAGTGCCACCTCTCAGTGCCCTTCAGTGCTGCCTATCAGTGCTCATCAGCGCCACCTATCAATGCACCCTCATCAGTGCCATCTCATTAGTGCCTCCTCATCAGTGCCCACCACTGCCGCCTCATTAGTTCCCATCAGTTCCACCTATCACTGCCCATCAGTTCAGCCTCATCAGTGCCCATCAGTGCAGCCTCAGAGAAAAATACCTGTTTGCAAAATTGTATAACAAACTTTTAAAACAAAATTTTAAGTCTTTTTTTATTTGTTTAGCAACAAATAAAAAAAAAAAACAGTGGTGATTAGATACTAACAAAAGAAAGCTCTATTTGTGTGAAAAAAAAATATGATACAATATCATATGAGTACAGTGTTACATGACCACGCAATTTTCATTCAAAGTGTGACAGCGCTGAAAATTGGCCTGGGCAGGAAGAGGGTGAAAGTGCCCAGTAGGCAAGTAATGCTACTTTTTATCTAACATGAATTACTATGGGGTGGATTTACTAAAGTCAAATCCACTTTCCACTGAAAGTGCACTTGTAAGTGCAGTCGCTGTAGATCTGAAGGGAAGATGGAAATAAGGGGAAGCTCTGCTAAATGATATCATCCACGTGCAAGCAAAAATGCTGTTTTTTATTTTTCTTGCATGTCCCCCCTCAGATCTACAGCGACTGCACTTCCAGTGCACTTTTAGTGCAAATTGGATTTGCCTTTAGTAAAAAAAAACTTGTATATTTAGATAAATAAGGTTTGGAGTGTCAAACCCCACAAGTATTAGTGTTGTAATAAGATCTGTCAGAGATTCCATGCCTACTGCCTAAAATATATATATAAAAATAATAATAATTAAAGCAATTAAAGCACAGTAAAGCCCAATTTGTTTCTGAGCTGTCTTAGTGGTGACTTTGAATTTAGTACTTATCAAATTCTAGCACATATTATTTTGAGGGTCATTATTGTGCAGTATTATTTTTGCTCCAGGCAGCTAACGTAGATGCTCAAGGCCATGCAAGTGTTGGAATATAATTTGCTGTAGATTTATTGTTAATGTATTAAATACGTAGAAGCCTGGAGCAGATATATAACTAGGATTTAAATCTTTGAGTTGTTCACCTGTGCTACAAAATCTTATGTAGGACAGTGTCACTAAGCTGGATTTCAGTAACAGGGCAAGCAGGAGAAAGAATCAACCACTACATCTTTTACCATAGGATAGCTTTGCTGCTTGCTCAGTTTGCAGAGTACATATCTTTGTGTCACTCCTAATAATTTTTATGCTTGCCACTATGATGTATGAATAATGTGTGGAGTAGTAGAAATGTGAATTTGTTTTCTACAATGACAATAAATCTTATCTCTCTTATCTCTCTTTAACGTGCAAGTAAACAGCAAATTAACGTAGCCTCTACATAAATGCTATAAAGGGTGTCTGCTATGACCATCATGCACTTTTGTGCTCATGTATGTTTCATAACAATGTCCCCAGGCAGCAAAGCATATTTTACACATATTTTACACATGTGTGTTGCCAGCCCTGACCAATGTAATTGGTGCTAAGAGCTTTTACTGCAAAATTACTCTTATCAGGCAACAGAACATAAATGTAAAGCTGGGCAGGAGGGTAGGGTAGGGTATGCCAGGCTTTTATAGTAGCTAGTATTCTGGGGTGAAGCTCATTAGTGTTTACGTGGGGGGGGGGGGGGGCATGAGAGACGCTATTAGTAGGGCCAGGAAGTCCTGGTGTTTTAATAAGGTTTGTTCCATATTAACCCATAGTTTGTCCTCTGTTGGTTTGATCTAATATTTAAGTTGGTCCAGTATGGACGCATTGTAGTAACCCATTGCTTCTCACTAATTGCAGGGAGAGGAGGGCAATTCTGGGATTTTTGGTTTGCCAAATGTATTTACATAAAATAGAATTGCATTTAGTAAAGAACGAACTGGGGATGGAGAATGGAAGAGTCCTGAACATGTACAGTATCTTTGGGAGTATTTGCATTTTAAAGGCAGCTGCTCTTCCCACCCATGAGAGCTGTATTTTTTCCAAACGTTTCAGGTTTTCAGAAATATTTGTTAATAAGCAAGGGAAGTTAGATTCCTAAAGGGAGCTAACTGGAAAGGAAAGTTGAATTCCTAAATATGTTATTGACTTAGCCCCTAATGAGTAGGGAAAGTTTCTCTTTAATTGCTTTATTTTATCTGGGGACAATCCCATGGCAAGGATCTGACATTTACTAGAGTTGATCTTGTAATAGGAGACTTTCTCAAAGTCCTCAATCAGTTGTTAGGTTCTATTTAGGGAAATGGAAGGATTTGATAGTGACAGAATGACGTTGTCGGCTAAAAGCCCTATTTTATGCTCACATTGCCCAACTTGCAATCCCTGAATGAGTGAATCAGTTCTGATGGCTTCAGCAAAGGGTTCAATAGTTAAGGTAAATATAATCGGAGACAGGGGGCAGCCCTGTCTTGTACCATTAGAAAGATTGAATGGTCCAGACAAGGTGCCATCCACATATACTCTTGCTAAAGGATTATAATATAAAGTCATGATAGCTGAGTGTATTGTCCCAGATAGTCCAAACTTAGTTAAGACCTGTGAAAGGTATTCCCAATGGACCATGTTGAATGCCTTCTCCGCATCCAATGCTAGGAGGAGAGAAGGCACCCGACAGGTCTCAGTGTGATATATCAGGTCGATCATCTTCCTTGTACCATCTGGAGCTTGCCTCCCCTTCACAAAACCAACCTGTTCTGGTTCTATAAGGAGTGGAGTAAGTTCGGGAGGGTATCAATTACTGCTTCCGGCATTTCCTTTGTGAATTTTCCTATGGAGACAGCTTTGTTGTAAAGATGAACCAAGTGAGGGCTTAATTGGGGTAAGGGCTTTATAATATTCAGAGGAGAGGCCATCTATTCCAGGTGACTTATTAAGGGGGAGGGCTGCAATGACATTTCAAATTTCTTGTTCCTCTATAGGGCGGCTAAGCTGGCTTAGTGATGTGTTGTCTAGGACTGGTAAATTCATTATTTTAAAGAAGTTAGAGATTTCTTCTGTGCTAGTTTGGGAGGGTAGTATGGTCATCCTTCAAACAATACAGTGAAGCATAGTAATCCCTGAATGCTTGAACTATGTCTGATGGGTTGAGAACAGTTTTACCTGTCTTATGGTGTTGAAGTTGGGCTATTGTCTCTCTAGCTCTTTTTTGCTTGAGTTGGGAGGCCATTTTTTTCCCTGCTTTATTTTTTTGTGAATAAGATGCCAAATTTAAACCATGAATTTGTCATGGTCTACTATTAAGGCCTGTTTGAGCTCATCTCTGAGTTGTGTGAGTCTTGATTATGTTGAATTTTGTATTAATATTCCCCTGACGAAGGCCTTATGAGTGCACCATAGATTAAAGTAACCGCTGGAGGAGCCTGCATTAAATGAGAAGAATTCTTCCAGCTCTGTCTTCAGTTCTGATACATACTCTGAGTGGGATAAGACATCCAGTATCTAACAAAAGAGAGTACACCCCTCCACATTTTTGTAAATATTTTATTATATCTTTTCATGTGACAACACTGAAGAAATGACACTTTGCTACAATGTAAAGTAGTGAGTGTACAGCTTGTATAACAGTGTAAATTATCTGTCCCCTCAAAATAACTCAACACACAGACATTAATGTCTAAACCGCTGGCAACAAAAGTGAATACACCCCTAAGTGAAAATGTCCAAATTGGTCTCAAAGTATCAATATTTTGTGTGGCCACCATTATTTTCCAGCACTGCCTTAACCCCTTAGGGCATGGAGTTCACCGGTGCTTCATAGGTTGCCACTGGAGTCCTCTTCCACTCCTCCATGACGACATCACAGAGCTTGTGGATGTTAGAGACCTTGCACCCCTTCACCTTCCGTTTGAGGATGCCCCACAGATACTCAATAGGCTTTAGGTCTGGAGACATGCTTGGCCAGTCCATCACCTTTACCCTCATCTTCTTTAGCAAGGCAGTGGTCATCTTGGAGATGTGTTTCGGGTTGTTATCATGTTGAAATACTGCCCTGTGGCCCAGTCTCCCAAGGGAAGAGATCATTCTCTGCTTCAGTATATCACAGTACATGTTGACATTCATGGTTCCCTCAATGAACTGTAGCTCCCCAGTGCTGGCATTACTCATGCAGCCCCAGACCATGACACTCCCACCATGCTTGACTGTAGGCAAGACACACTTGTCTTTGTACTCCTCACCTGGTTGCCGCTACACATGCTTAACACCATCTGAACCAAATACGTTTATCTTGGTCTCATCAGACAACAGGACATGGTTCCAGTAATCCATGTCCTTAGTCTGCTTGTCTTCAGCAAACTGTTTGCAGGCTCTCTTGTGCATCATCTTTAGAAGAGGCTTCCTTCTGGGACAACAGCCATGATGCAGTGGGCGTATGGTCTGAATACTGACTTGCTGACTCCCCACCCCTTCAACTTCTGCAGCAAATCTGGCAGCACTCATATGTCTATTTCCCAAAGACAACCTCTGGATATGACACTGAGCAAGTGCACTCAACTTCTTTGGTCGACCATGGTGAGGCCTGCTTTGAGTGGAACCTGTCCTGTTAAACTGCTGTATGGTCTTGGCCACCGTGCTGCAGCTCAGTTTCAGTGTTTTGGTAATCTTCTTATAGCTTAGGCCATCTTTATGTAGAGCAACAATTCTTTTTTTCAGATCCTCAGAGAGTTCTTTGCCATGAGGTGCCATGTTGAACTTCCAGTGACCAGTATGAGAGAGTGAGAGCGATAACACCAAATTTAACACACCTGCTCCCCATTCACACCTGAGACCTTGTAACACTAACAAGTCACATGACACTGGGGAGGGAAAATGGCTAATTGGGCCCAATTTGGAAATTTTCACTTAGGGGTGTACTCACTTTTGTTGCCAGCGGTTTAGACATTAATGGCTGTGTTGAGTTATTTTGATGGGACAGAAAATGTACACTGTTATACAAGCTGTACACTCACTACTTTACATTGTAGCAAAGTGCCATTTCTTCAGTGTTGTCACATGAAAAGATATAATACGATATTTACAAAAATGTGAGGGGTGTACTCACTTTTGTGAGATACTGTAGGTATTATTCCTCCATAATGACACATTTTTACCTGTACGCCCTTCTGAGATCTCTAAAGAGATTGGGGCATGGTCGGACCATGTTATATTGTAAATTTGTGCCTTTACTACTTTCTGTAGTAGGTATTATGGGGAGTAGAGAAGAAAGTATAATCTCTTTCTGATGTATGATGATAGTGCCACGGATCATGGAGGTCTTCCTGAAGTTGAAATCGTTTAAGTTATGATTTCCGGGCTGGGTTCCTTGATGTCGTGTCTATCTCCGGGTCCATAGGGATATTGAAGTCCCCACATAGTAATAAGTGGCCCTTTTGGATTTAGCATGCTTTGGTTTTCTGCTTGTGGGGGCATAGATAAATAGCAGGGTATAAAGGGCTCCATTGAATTCCGCAACCAGAATGACATATCTACTTCCTTCATCCAGCAGAGAGGTATGCTATTTAAAGATTGTGTCTATTATTGCCACCATAACCTCCCTTTTCTTCTTCTCCTTGTTAGCTTGGTATATGTAGGGGAAGCTTTTGTGCGTACAGCTAGGGGGATTCGCCTCCAGGAAATGAGACTCTTGCACACATAAAATGTCACATAGGTGGTTGTCTGCTTCCTTCCATAGAGCACTTCGTTTGTAGGGGCTATTAAGCCCTTTGGCATTCAAAGATAAGAGTACCATAGTTGATAGTGAGGTCTTGTAAGTTTTAGACCTAAGTTCAAGGTGAATATGCTGCTGGTAGAAGATTGAGCAAACATAGGAACAACAAAACTAAATACTTGAAGTGTTGTAGTTCCATACATATCTATTAAGGAAAAATTGCAGGGTACGGGCAACTCCCGTACACATAACAGTTGGGGGTTTTAAAGTCCAACAGGACAGGATCCTGGTAGAATATAAGGTGGGGTTAGGATTACCAATAAGACCTTGTACTGGTGGAACCATGAGGAGGGTGCAAAGGTATTTTAAGAGACTGAATGTCAATAATGCGTGTGAGGCAGGGCATGAAAGTATGTCCTAGGTCATTTGTTAGGATTCACTTGCCTGTCTCTGAGATCTCGGTTGTGGGCCGGTGGATCCGTGATGTCCTCTTCATCCTGCGGAAGAAGTCCCCAGGACTTCACAGGCACTAAACCTTCTTCCAGGTTGGATATAACTGAGGTCTTATTTTTCTCGATTGACAGTTTAGTTAGAAACCTCCATTTATAGGGAATATTGTTGTTTCGCAGGATTTTTGTAATGGTAATCAGATTTTTACGGGTTTGTATGGTTGCCTGTGACAGATCCATATATAAGGAGATTCCTGAATTCCTCCCGGTCCTTTCTTTTTCCTCGCATATCGCCGCCACTACCTGGGCTTGAAGCATAGTGCTGGGAAGCGTTTTTGTTCACCCCCGGTCGCTGTGGGTCGCTTGAGAGATCCTGTGGTGCCAGAGCTGGTTCACAGTGTGACCATCTCTTCCGGCTAACGCCCACATCCCCACATCTATGCTTTTTTCAGCTGCTGCATTTTTGGAAAGGGTCAGGGACTATTTAAAATGCAAAAGGGTGCTTTTTTTTGCTTTTTTGGTTCAAAAGACTTAAACTGTAGAAAAGCATGTAGTGCGTTTTAGCCCAATTTTGCAATTTTACAGCAATTAGCATTTTGTTTTCTTTAATCTGCCCAACAATTTATTGGCCCAGCAAAAAATGCCTAAAAAATGCAAAACGTGAATAGCAGCAAAATTGCTGTAAAATTGTGTGTTCAAAAATGCACAGCAAAATGCACTGCAGAAGTGGATCAAAAGAAAACTGCATAGGTGTGAACCGAGTCTTAAGCCTATTTAATCAGAAAAAAGTGTTTTCTTATAGTTGAGTATTAAACCAAATTAGGCAACCACCTTGCCCGATTTTGCATCCCTCATATATGCCGCCTCAGCTCCCGGGGGGAGTTCATGTTCCTGGCCCACTCTGCGCCCACCACCATGCATTGCGCTTGCTGTCTGAGTTGGTGAGTGTGTTTGGTCTTTGACCATCTGTATACATTAAATGCTTATTTTTAGCAACCTTTCCTTTTTAACATGGTTCATTACTTCTTTTTATATATATTCCCTAGGAATTTATGGTCGCATCAGCTCCTGATGAGTGGAGAAACATCCACGAAACGCGCCGAGCTTTGATTTGATGCCCCAGCTACTTTGCATTTGGAACCATGATTATTTTAGTATTATTTGATCTTTTAACTATATAAAAAACTTTTTTCTACTTAACATATGCATATTTACCATGTGGGTACATCTGTCTCTAACAGGCATGCAGTGATTGATATTACCAAATTAGGCAACCACAACTGGAAGTGATGATTATCACAATGCACATTGATTAATTAATTACGGTCTCTGGAATATGTTAACATTTTTATCTTCAGAGAAAGATCACCCTAGTGTTGATTGTATTAAGTAATAACAGGCCAATAGACTTGAAAAATTGTGCCAAAAAGGGAGCTGAAAGACACAAAAACATCTGGCATTGGTCAGACTTCTGCATTTTACCATATTCTTTTTGTTTTATAATACAAAGCGCACATACAATGTGTAGATTTATTATTCTGGAATTTACTTCTAGTCTGTGAAACCTCATCTTTAGAGTTTCCTTTGGCTTCCTGTTTTTCTGCAGGCCATCTGTGAGTTCACTGGCTGTACAACACACAAGTCTCCAGCTAAAGCTTCAGAAACGCAGTCAGCCAGCCATGTGTCTGGAACACAACAAAGAATTTTGCACATACCTGCACAGTCCCCTTCATATCAATGCAAGGGCATGGTCGTTATTGAGCTGGCATGTTTCCTTTCTGACCTCACATTCAGCCTATCTACGTGTCATGTAGAATTGTTTGCATTGCCTTACTGATACAAATCAAGTTGAAACTTTATATACTCAACTATCATATAATATTGTAGATTTAAAGATGAACTGAACCCTGGAAGCTGTACTCATAGAAGACAGGCAGGAGGCAAACTACTATTGACCAGCATTGCCTGTGTTACAACACTTCCAGAAACCCTACCAGTACTTCCAATGGTACTATTAGAATCCATGCCAGTCTTTTCAATGGTACTTGCAGAATCCCTATTGGTACTTTCAATGGTACTCACAGAAATCCTGCCATTATTTCCAATCGCACTTGCAAAATCCCTGCCAGGACTTACAGATTACCCAGAAACAATGCTAGGCATGTACTCTGACCAAAAGGCTGCAAACCAGCTACTAGCTACCAGCTGTAAGTAAGAGCTATAATACTAAAGCATGTCACCTGTGTTGCTAACCTGGATTGTGTGACATTCTCTCTTCCCCTGCCTTCTTCATTGCCAACCCAGACTGACTGTCTCATTAGATCCCTACCTGAACTTGCCTACTTTCTTGCCTCCAGCTTAGTTTACTACCTACTTGCTGACTGACAAGATTACTTGTTTAATGCTGACTAAACTTTGGTCTCCTGTCTCTGTATCATAGCCAACTTGTTCCCGCTTTCCCTGGTGGGCGAACCTGAGGGCGATAAACTGGTGTCAACTCACAGCAATGTGAGGTTGCTGGCTCAACTCCATCATCAAGAGCTCTGGTGATGATCAGCTGGCACTTAGACTCCACTCCTTCGGAGAGTCAACCCTACAGGCAGGGATGACCCCATAACAGCCTGTAATCTCCCTGCAACTGATCTTTCCCCATTACCGTGTCTTGTTCTGCTCTATGGCAATCTTGGTGGAGGTAGGGCTTTGCTTCCTCATATCAGATGCTCCAGAAAGGAGAAATGTAAAATGCAATGGAGTGACATCACCAAGACTTGTTTGCAAATCTCCTCAGTAGGGATGAGCTCGATGTTCGGGTCGAACATAAGTTCGACTCGAACATCGGGTGTTTGCCCGTTCGCTGAACAGTGAACATTATAGGGCATTCGCGGAAAATTTTAGCGCTGTGGAACGCCCCATAATGCACTGCAAAGTGTAGCAATAGGTGTCCCAAGTTCTGACTGATATGACTAGGAAGGACAGTATCCCACAAAGTTGGTCTCCAGGGTCCATTATGGCCTTTGAGAGTCTCAAGGCTGCCTTTGTTTCTGCTCTTGTGTTGGCACATCCTGATCCTATGTTACCTTTTATCCTTGAGGGTAATGCTTCTGAGACTGGAGTTGGTGCCCTTCTGTCTCAACGTCCTACCTCTGAGAGCGCTATGCATCATTGTGGCTACTTTTCCAAGAAATTGTTACCTGCAGAGTGCAACTACGAGATTGGTGACAGAGAGCTGTTAGCGATAATTTTAGCCCTGAAAGAATGGAGACATCGCCTCGAAGGTACCACTGTGCCAGTTATCATTCTGACTGACCATAAGAATTTCACATTCCTGTCTGAGGCTAAACGCCTCTCTCCCAGAAGGGCGCGATGAGCTCTTTTCTTGTCAAATTTCAATTACATAGTCTCATTCTTACCCGGTACTAAGAATGTAAGGGCTGATGCTTTGTCGCAACAGTTTTCCTCCACTTCCAAGATGGAATCAGTTCCTGTTCCTGCGATTCCTCCTGATCGCACTCTGGCTATGGTTCGCACCAGTCTCACTTCTCCTTTGGGTGACAAAATTCTTGCCGCTCAGGTCCATGCTCCTCCTGAGAAACCTTGTGATCGCTGCTTTGCCCCAAAGAGTCTCCGTACTGCCTTGCTCCAGACTTACCATTCTCTGAAGGCTGCTGACCAACCTGGGAAGAATCAACTCTTTTGGGCCATTTCCCAACAATTCTAGTGGCCTAGTCTACGTGCTGATGTAACAGCCTTCGTAGCTGCCTGTTCCGCGTGTGCTCAGAGTAAGACTCCACGACACTTTCCAGTGGGCCTCCTACAACCCATACCCAATGGAGAGAGGCCCTGGACCCACCTGTCTATGGATTTCATTGTAGAGTTACCCAACTCCCAGGGCAACACAGTTATCCTTATGGTGGTTGACCGGTTCTTGAAAATGTCCCATTGTATTCCACTTAAGAAGTTGCCCACTTCTAAGGAACTGGCTTCCATTTTGGCTCTAGAGATCTTTCGCTTATATGGGCTACCCAAGGTGATTCTCTCGGACAGGGGTAGTCAGTTTGTGTCCCGATTCTGATGAGCCTTTTGTGCACAGTTGGGAATTCAGCTCGTTTTCTCCTCTGCTTATCACCCACAGTCTAATGGGGCCGCAGAACGAGCCAATCAGTCCTTGGAGCAATTCCTACAATGCTATATTTCTGACCATCATAACACCTGGTCAGACCTCTTACCCTGGGGGCGGAGTTTGCTCACAATAGTGCCTTGAATTCTGCTTCCTAATTGTCCCCATTTATGGCGAACTATGGTTTCCAACCTTCCATGTTGTCTGACTCACTTGTTCCACAGAGTATTTCTGCATTAGAGGAGCATCTCCATGGTCTTCGTTCCACTTGGGCACAAGTCCAGGAGGCTTTGCGACATGCTAATGATAGGTACAGACTCCATGCTGACTGTAGACACCTGCCTGCGCCTTCCTACCAGGTTGAGGACAGGGTCTGGCTGTCGTCTCGCAACCTCGGACTTTGTGCTCCCTCTCTGAAGTTTGCACCTCTGTTTATTGGACCTTTTTGTATTCTTCGCAGGATTAACCCAGTGGATTACGCATTAGACCTTCCTTCTAATATGCGTATCTCAAATGTATTTAATGTCTCCTTATTAAAACCTTTGGTCTGCAACCGCTTTACCACATTGGTGGCTCGTCCTCACCCTGTACATGTTGAGAACCATGAGGAGTATGATATACAGTCCATTGTTGACTCCCGTAGGTTCTGTGGGCGCATACAGTACCTGGTGCATTGGAAAGGGAATGGTCCGGAGGAACGCTCTTGGGTATCATCCTCGGACGTACATGCCCCTGTCCTCCTCCGTGATTTCCATAGATGTTTTACCCTCAAGCCAGGTGGTCCTCCGAGGGGGAGGGGTCATTGAGGAGGGGGGTACTGTCAGGGCTGGGCTCAGCCCTTCCTTCTCCAAACTGGCCACTCAACTGTTGGCTAATTGCCAGCTCCTTTCTCTCCACAGTGACTCATCTGTTGATGATATCCTGCTTGTCAGTCCTGCCTACTTAAGCCATCCAGCCCAGATGATCTCTGCCTTTGCCTTGGTCACATCTCTAGAGACGCTCTCCTGTGTTCCTGTTAAAGACTTGCTTGGCTGACATTCCTTCTGGCTCCAGATCCTGCTTGCTGTTCTACTACGCTCATCTCTGGCTCCCTGATATTTTGGCTTTTCTGACTATCCGTTCCGGTTCCTGAACTCTGGCTATGTTTTGACTACGTTTACTCTGTTTACCTTTTTATTATTATTATTAAACAAGTGTGATTTAACTGTACTTCTGTCTCAGTCTGATTCATGATTTCTGACAAAAGCCTGCGAAAGGACATTAGGACTGGTGGTATCAAGGAGAGGCATCATTACTGGCTGGCAACCCTTCTTGTTCCACAATACAAGGTTAAGGTTGCAGAACTCATCCTGCCTTTGCAGAGGGAGCAGAGGATGAAACATCTTCAGGAGGCCTTGAAGAAAGGTTTGTGCAATGCATTTCCAGACCCTGGGAGGTTACCATTTTCTGGTGCTGGACAACGTGTTGCTGAGGCTTCGTTCAGTCAGAGGAAGAGCGGTGGAGAAGACCGATGCCTTTGAACAATTTTTCAGTCCTGAGCGCCAAGGTCTGATCAGTTCAAGCAACCATCGCCAGCGTCTGCATTATATGATGCAGGAATATTTAGGGGCAAGAGCAGACTTGGAGACCTTTGCAACAGAGCATCCACTGGGTTACTGGGTCTTGAGGATGGACCACTGGGCAGAACTTGCTCAATATGCAATTGAGCTACTGGCCTGTCCTGCATCCAGCGTGCTTTTGCTTTCTGAATGCACATTCAGTGCTGCTGGAGGGTTTGTAATGGATCAAAGAGTGTGCCTGTCCACAGACTCCGTTGATAGGCTCACATTCATAAAAATGAATCGGTCTTGGATCAGCAGCTATCAAGCACCTGATGCTGATGTAACTGATTGCATTTGCTATGGATCTGGGATCCCTTGAAGACTGAATATGCTGACTATCCTATTCCTTCTCAATCTTGATGATGCTAGCTTCCAATAATATTTTTGGTTTAGGGCACCACCACCAGAAGGCCCAATTTTTCTGCCCCTGTTTAACGAGAATGTAATTACAATTTTTGATATAATATTTCACAGCAGGGCCCATTCCTGCCCCCAACCAGAGTAACTGTGAGGGCTTACAGTGTTCTGGTGCCACCACCACCCAAGGCCCAATTTTTCTGCCTCTGTTTAACAGGGCCATGTAATTACAATTTTTGATATAATATTTCACAGCAGGGTCCGTTCCTGCCCCCAACAAGAGTAACTGTGAGGTCTTACAGTGTTCTGGTTCCACCAACACCTTAGGCCCAGTTTTTCTGCTGTTCAGAGTATATAGTGCCTGGGGGCCCCACACGCCACTTTTTAAAAATGTTGGTGTGGGGTTCCCCTTAATATCCATACCAGACCTGAAGGGCCTGGTATGGATTGGGGGGGGGGCATCCACGCCATTTTTTTTTGTATTTTTTGTATTTTTATCTATATTGCCGGGATCCAACAATACATTACAGCCGCAAGCAGTTTTAAATTAATTTTTTTCCTTTAGAAATTCAAATTTTCTGTGGAACTGTTGTGAAACTATGAAACTATGAAACATGGGAAAGATGTGCTACTTTACAGGTATATTAAGGACACCCCCAGCACAATATTTAAAGGAATATTTATTTTTTATTGTTTCACTTTTAGCATTATTAAAATCACTGCTCCCGAAAAAACTGTAGTTTTTGAAACTTTTTTTTTGCATTGATACATGTCCCCTGGAGCAGGACCCGGGTCCCCAAACACTATTTATGGCAATAACTTGCATATAAGCCTTTAAAATTAGCACTTTTGGTTTTTCACATTTGTGTCCCATAGACTTTAACAGTGTTTGCACAAATTTTTTGCCTGTTCGCATGTTCTGCTGCAAACTGAACTGGGGGGTGTTCCACTCATCCCTACTCCTGAGACATACCAGGAAATGCACTGCTATTTTTCAGCAGGAATTACAGACAACAGATGGGTAATGCTTAAGCTAGTCTTACATTGATTGATTTTTTCATTCAGCCTGCAGGACAAGCCAAGACAAACCAATATGGGAGGGGGCTACATTGGCTACAGATCTAGAACCTACATTAAATAGATGCACAAGCCCACCTCCCTCACTACAAAAGGGAATACAGTTCCAACAGTAGGTGCTGCTGTAGTCTCCTCCTTCACACCTCAGATGCTAAAATTTACTTTATATCTTAGTATGCATAGAGCTTTCATGCCTCTTTAAAATGCCATGCTTCCTGTAGTCACCTTCACTGGGGCTCCAGTAGCGTTATGTCTGGATATAGCACAAGAGGGTTAAATAACTTTCATTTTTGTCCCCCACAAGCCAGGCTCCACTTGCAGGTTTCTTGATGGACCCCATTTGCTAGTGCATCTAAGATAAATTAATGTTTTTTTCCTTTTAATAAATAGCAATGAATAGCATTGCAAATTCTTGAAAAATCACAATGGTAAACAAAAATACAATTTTCTGTTTATAGTTTCCTTTGTAAAACATGCTGTTTAGTTCATGGAGCAAGTTATATTGTCCTGACTCTGGTGCATTTTGGAAACTATAGAAAATGTGTAATCAAGTCTTCTGTGCCAATTGGGACATGGGTCTTAGTTAAGTCAGTCAACAGCCAGCGGATTCTCCAGAATGCAAGTGTTTATCCAACACCAACAGTAGATTTAAAATTTTGGGTAGATTTCGTTTTCACAAAGGAAACATGTTTGTAATGTATTCCCATCTTTAGTATACCAAGAACTAACCTAATACTTACCTAAACATACCGCAAAATGACCACATCCTTACATCTAGTTTTGAACATTGTTGATCGAGGTTAGTTCCGTAATAGTTCCAAAAGTTTCCCAAAATCTCCTCTGGCACATCTCCTCAGCAATAGTAAAAGCAGATGTGTGGAATTATAGATTTTAATGTTTTTATTCTCATTTTAACAGTGGAGAAACAGTTTTGTAACTTCTAGAAACCCTATTGCTTCAGAGCTGCAAAATTAGCTGTGTTCCCACATCATAATCATTATCATCATCATCAATATTCATTTCTTTATTCCAGAGCACTCTTGCTCCTAGGACCACAAAACAAGTACCCTGTGTACGCTGTGTGTAGTATGAACAGTGATGTACCTTCTCTGATTATAGGTGGCTGGATGGGGACCAAGCTGTGGTCTGAAAATGATCAGAGTACCTATTTTGTTGTTTAGCTTATGGAGACTTCTGTGACCCAGGACAGCACAGGAGTCAATTGAATTCTCTCCATAACGATATGCTAAGGCTTTTGTTATACTTACATGCTTAAACCTTTTGCCCAGGTTCACACTGAGCTGCGGGAATGAAGCCGTGCGAGTTCAGCTGTACTCGCACGATTTCACTCCCGCATGTCCGTCCCGTTTTCGGCCGCAATTTTTAACAGACATCTGTGTGGGCTTCTGCACAGATGCCAATGGAAATCACACCCTGAAATCGCAAAAAGTAGTACAGAAACTACTTTTTGAAATTGGTGCGGTGCCGTACAGTTTTATATCACTAAATCCCCCCAAAAAAGTCTTCTACTAATAAACAATAGAAAAAAAAAAACATATTATCCATTTTTTCCCCCACAAAAACCTATAATAATAAATAGATAAAAACTAATCAACATTTATGGACACATTCTGAGCTCCTATGCCTAAAGTTAAACTATAATAGCACTGGAAGTTATTTATACAGTGCCTTGAAAAAGTATTCCTACCCCTTGAAATGTTCCACATTTTGTCATGTTACAACCAAAAACGTAAATGTATTTTTTGTGATAGACCAACACAAAGTGGCACTTAATCATGAAGTTGAAGGAAAACGATAAATGGTTTTCAAAGTTTTTTACAAATAAATATCTGAAAAGTGTGGTGTGCATTTGTATTCAGCCCCCTTTACTCTGATATCCCTAATTAAAATATAGTGGAACCCATTGACTTCAGTCGCCTAATTGGTAAATAGAGTCCACCTGTGTGTAATTTAAACTCAGTATAAATACAACTGTTCTGTGAAACCCTCAGAGGTTTGTTATAGAACCTTAGTGAACAACCACATCATGAAGCCCAAGGAATGTAGCGTACAGGTCAGGGATAAAGTTGTGGAGAAGTTTAAACCAGGATTAGGTTATAAAAAATATCCCAAGCTTTGAACATGTCACGGAGTGCTGTTCAATCCATCATCAGGAAATAGAAAGAGTAGGGCACAGCTGGACACCTACCAAGACATGGCCATCCAACTAAACTGACAGGCCAGGCAAGGAGAGCATTAATCAGAGAAGCATCCATGGTAACTCTGGAGAAGCTGCAGAGATCCAAAGTTCAGGTGGGAGAATTTGTCCACAGAACAACTATTAGTCGTGCACTCCACAAATCTGGCCTTTATGGAAGAGTGGCAAGAAGAAAGCTATTGTTGAAAGAAAGCCTTAAGAAGTCACCTTTGCAGTTTGCGAGAAGCCATGTGGAGGGGACAGCAAAGATCTGGAAGAAGGTGCTCTGGTCAGATGAGACCAAAATTTAACTTTTTGGCATAAAAGCAAAATGCTATGTGTGGCAGAAAACTAACACTGCACACACCACCCCCAACGTGAAACATGGTGGTGGCAGCGTCATGTTGTGGGGGTGCTTTTCTTCAGCAGGGACAGGGAAGCTGGACAGAGTTGATGGGAAGATGAAAACCTATTAGAGTCTGCAAAAGACTTGAGACTGGGGTGGAGGTTCGCCTTTCAGCAGGCCAACGACCATAAACATACAGCCAGAGCTACAATGAAATGGTTTAGATCAAAGCATATTTATGTGTTAAAATGGCTCAGTCAAAGTCCAGACCTAAATCACATTGAGAATCTGTGGCAAGACTTGAAAATTGCTGTTCACAGATGCTCTCATCCAATCTGATAGAGATTGAACTATTTTGTAAAGAAGAATGGGCAAAAAAAATCACTCTCTAGATGTGCAAAGCTGGTAGAGACAGCCCCAAAAAGACTTATGCCCCGTACACATGGTCGGAAATTCTGACCACAAAATCCGTCAGATTTTTTCCGACGGATTTTGTCCAACACTGGTGTTGCATACACATGGTCGGACAAAGTTGTCGGAAAATCCGATCATTCTGAATGTGGTGACGTTCGTTGCGTATGATGAAACTATGTAGAGGCTAATAGCCAATAGCTTTGGTCTGGTAAATTGATCTGAGCATGCGTGGCATTTTGTCCGTCGGAATTCTCTACACGCGATCGGTAAAAGTTCGATCAGATTTTGTTGTCGGAAAATTTGAGAGCAGGGTCTCAAATTTTTTCCGTCGGATATTCCGACTGAAAAAGTCCGATGGAGCCCACACACGGGCAGATTTTCTGACAACATGGTCCAATTGGACATTTTCCGTGGGAATTTCCGACCGTGTGTACAGGGCATTACAGCTGTAATTGCAGCAAAAAGTGGCTCTACAAAGTATTGACTCAGGGGGGCTGAATACAAATGCACACCACACTTTTCAGATATTTATTAGTAAAAAAAGGTTGAAAACCATTTATAATTTTCCTTCCACTTCACAATTATGTGCCACTTTGTGTTGGCCTATCATATAAAATCCCAATAGAATACATTTATATTTCTGGTTGTAACATGACAAAATGTGGAAAATTTCAAGAGGTATGAATACTTTTTCAAGGCACTGTATGTATGGGCCACTATCCACCTACTTCTATGACTTTAAATGTTGACTACACAAGTCTATTCTATACCATCTCTACCCATTAACATTAATAATACGTCCTCATACAAGTGACACTTTCATCCACAGTGTTCATATACATTTTCTGTGATTCTGCTCGTGTATAGTAAAAACAGGGGTGAACAGCGGCACTAGATATGGGGATAACATAAAATTATATAGCAACTGGAATATAGGTATACATAAAATGTGTGTGTGTATGAATAAGCACACATAATATTAAAACATTTGTTTAAAATATAATGTCCATAGATGATCCGAGATCTTGTATGATTAGCACCTGGAGGCAGCTCCCTTAGAGTGAAGCGATGGGCTCTGTGTAGAAATGGGAACAGAGGGGCGCCAGACTTAGTGCAGTATAAATCATATATTTAATAAAAGCAAGTAGTAACTCACAGGTTAAATTAGATGAGTTCAGTATGTGGTGAAAAATCGCCAGTCCTGGAGTCTCATAGATGTCTTCCCTTTGCAGCCTGGGGCACTGGGGTGATCTTACAGAGATCCAGAGAATGCTGGGAACCAGGAAGCAGGAAACAAGAAGCAGCTGGTCGTGACTTCACAGGAGCAGGGAATGTGATTATTCACAGTGGCAAGGATTGGTAATGCATTTCGAAGCTACAGCTTCTTCATCAGACCATGTATAGCCTGGAGTGTGCACCACTCTACAGCTCTTGGATCCACACTCACCCTTTTGAATGGACCCTGAATGGACCTTAACTAAATATAAAAAATAACAAGGTCAAATGTACTGTAAAATGAGAGGCTGGTATCCTACATCCTAATGGCTTTAAAATCAGATGGCTAAAATCACAGCAGAATGCCGGTCTTGCCAAACTACTAATATTTAAAGAAGACAATGTCAATGTAAATTTTTTCTCAGTTTGGCACTATTTGACTACTCAACAATCATCAATTTACTTAGAGATCCTAATCTGTGCTGTATTTATTGTGCTCGTGTTATCTTTATCTTCACAGTTCTGTTAAAATAAGTGTATATTTCTACATGCTACAGAAAAGTTACATTAGCTCATAACCAGTGACTGATCCTGCAATGAGTAATTCATGTTATTTTTATGTCCGTCTGAACCTAGTGGCCTTTTCCAGGCTAAAAGACTTTGCATTTTCTGAAACAGAAGCCCTGTTCTAAATGAATTATAATAAAGTAAAATGATATTGTAACATATATTGCAGATAAGAAGTAGAACACTGTGCATTTAGATTAAGCCACCCCCGGAGGAAGTAGCCAAAGAAAAATAGTAAGACCACTTGATACTAATTTCCTGTCCTCTTGCTGTATTTGTCTTGCCTTTTTTCAGTCGAATGTTTGCATTCATGTTGAGTGCAAGATTTTATTTTAATTTCCTTTGGCATTTTGCCTTTTTATAGGTTTATGTTGAGGCTGAAAATAGTTTTCATTAAATCGACATCATTTTCACATGGAATATAGTTTCCATTAAATAAAAGAAACAGGCCACCAAAACCAACATTTTCTCTAGATGTCAATTTTTTAATGATAAGATCGCTCTTTGGTATTTCACAGATAGGGATGAGGTTCAGATTAGGCATAACCATGGGTCAGAGTCAAATCCTGTGATATCTAGGTAACCATAATGCACTGCATGGCAATGAAACTATGAACAGCAGGCTTAGAAAAAAGCCAATAAGGGAGCTTTTGGTTAAACCAACCCTTGCTATAAAACAGGGTGGATAAAACAGCCAAAGTGTCGGTGAATTAAATGATTAGGGTCCATTAAAAAAATGTACTTTATTTCTGATAACCCTTTGGGCAATCAATCCCCTTACTGTCTTGTTATTGAGGGGTTTTTTTTGTATTCTTTTTATTTTGTGTTTGACATCAATTGTAGCTGCTATCCTGACCCTAGCATTTGTTTTTAAAAGATTTCTCTTTAAAAAGCAGGCTTTTCATATCTTTAGTTGTTTTTTTTTTTTTTTGTTTGATAGCGCTTTTCTATAGTTTGGGATGCTCAAAACGGAGCAGTCACTTGTTACTGACCATCTGTTCTCGGAGCTGCCTTTTGTTCACAGCATGCTGCCGTTCATTTGAAAGAGAAAAAAAAAAAAAAGCTAAGTGCAAGAACATTGTGTACCTAAACCTCCTCAGATTATATTATTCACATTCCCCCCCATCCCTATAGATAAAATTAAATATAAGCATACACTATTTAAGCCCACTATCCCAATTAAATATTCCTGCTACTTGCCAACTTTACACTGATATATCCTCTTCAATATCTTTAGTCTTGTAAGATCCTAGCCTGTACTTTGTTACTAGTAAATTTAGGCTGCCCTTGCTCATATCAATTTTCTTGCTGCTGGCCAGTTTTGCACTACTGTAACACAATGTTCTCACCTGCTTAACCTCACTTTGCGCATTTAATCAAATTACTTCATCAGCTGTATCCTCATTTGATGAAATGCATAGAGTGAGGCTACGCAAGTAACCCAATTGATCAAAACAATGTGCAGCGTGATACCATTGCACTGGTTCAAGGTACCTACCCTGAAGAACATGCCAGAGATTTACCGCTAATAAAGCTCAAGGCAGACAGGGTTTTAATTTTGTGGTGAGACCCTCTGCGAATGACAGTCTTTCTTTACTTGCAAGCTGTTTATCATAGTATTATTATTTTTTTAAATAAAGCAGTATTACACTATTGGATTGCATTTTATGATTATATGCTTCCCACATCAGAAGGATTCATGCAGATGAAGTTAGAATGATGAAAAAGAGATCCATATGAAATAACTGGATAGTCTTATCCAGATGATTTTTTTTTTAATAAGAGATATGGAAACTGTGAAAATGCACATCTGACCTTTATAATTTGAGGTCTGTCCCATCTGGTGAGCAAGCTTTTCTGAAGCTGTTGGTGGATAACACAGTTAAAGCACATTTTCTGTGGAGTTCAGAACAGAAGACCTGCCTGTTGAATACTATACCAAGTTAAAGGTGGTGGATCCATTTCCAGGGCTATTTTTTGTGTGGTGAATGAAACATAGTTAAACAAAAAGATTGTGGATTTTTGTAGCACAGTTTTTAACTTTAGAGTTGGCTGCGTATGTAGATATAATATTATATTATAGAGAGCAAGATGTCTTGGGAGGAGCAGGGAAGGACGATTTAGGCGATATCTGCAGATGAGGTTAGTGATGAAGCTGGGGTCATATCTGGTATTAAAACAATGGTAATTCTTGTGTACCTTAGGGGAGATGCTCTTTATTAATGTAATTTTATCATATCAGGATTTATAAAATATGACTGGTTTTAAAGAGCTGATTTGTATGAAAAGCCACTTTCCAGTTATATAAATCCAGATTATAAATGTGGATTGATTCTAACTGGCTTTACAGCAGCCAATTACAGCTATTTACTCCTTTACAATAGTCAAATTAAAAGGTCTCTGGTTAGCAGTTATCTGCTTTTCAGACCTTAATAAGTACTGCTCATGATAGCCTTTAGCAATTTACAACAACTTATAATTGGGGCTGTGCAGACCTGGTTAACCACATCTAGATCACTCCTGTCTTGCCTTCACTATCTCTGTAGAATTTATGATACTGCTAGGGATTTACAACTTCTGTCATGAAATTGTAATGGGTTTTGTTATAACCTGTTTGCCCTGAAAGCTGTTCAGTCTCATCATTTGGTTGCTGAGTTATTAACTTTTGAGAAAAAATAAATAAGGGTTACAATGTGTTTAGTATATCTAGTACACTAAAAATATATTATATGCCAGACCCTCAATGTACTGCCTACCTTATTAATAAGTCAGAAAAAGTTAAACAATACTAACATATGGGGATTGGATACCCTCAAAAACATTACAAAATGAAAATGACTCTGATGAAAGGGGGGAGCCTTTCTGGGTAACAGTGGTCAAGAGGAGGTATACAAGTGGGATGGTGTATGTATTTAAATGTCCAATAAGGTGATGTGTGGCTCACTGGAACCATAAATTGGTGAACACAGTCCTCCTTAACCTCCCTTTCTCTGTACCAATCAGAGTCCCTTTGAGACTCACTCTCAAACCCCAAATGAGACAGCCATATGAAGAGGTAGATTTTTACAAAAGGTGATAGTCCTTTCCAAAAAATTAGAGGTATACTTATCAGCTTGTGACCAAGTCCACGGATCCAAAGTCCCAGAGTGTGTTCCTCCCTTATCTTTGAAAGCTACAGCCTTGTAAAGTATGTAATACCATAGACGGGTCAAAGGCTTGTAGCCCAGAGATGGGCCATGTTGGCCTGACCGGTTTCACAGATCCATGTTGGCTGCATCAGAGGCTGGTTGCCAATGCAGTCCCCTTCAGTATATCTACCCATTGATTTACTTAGACTCTATTAATGTCACCCCTTCCCACTATACGGTTACACAGAAGTATTCTTTAAAAGTTCCTTTACAATGGTTTCTGCTGGCTTTTCTTGCCAGGGCAACTCATTTGCATATGTCATGGGTACTCCTCTTCTTGTGTCAAATGGTATAATAATATTTATGGAGAATTTAGTTCCCACAAAGTAGCTGGATGTTCTTCCTAGCAACACAATTTAACCAGCAGAGTGGGTTGTGGTCAATGATCCCTATGAAGTTGCAACTATACTAATAGTGTTGCAGCTTCTGCAGTGCCCACGCAATTGCAAAACACTCCTTCTTGATGGTGGTATATGCTACTTCTCCTGTTCCTCTTCTGACTGATCCACCTATCTGTAGGTGGAGGCATTGGTTTGTAACAGAAACCGATTAATGAAATCTTGAACCTTTAGCACAAAGCACTTGCCAGTGTTCCCTTCAAGGCATTATTTTATTCCTATCTGAGACTTACTGGGTTTCACAGTCAGATTTGCTGCTACCAGTTTGTCCAGGACTTATGACAGATGCAGAAAGTGTTTTTCCAAGTTAGGAATGAACACTAAAATGTCATCCAAGTAGGACACTGCAAATGCAACCAGCCCTTCAAGCAGGTCTTTCATGACCCACTAAAAACGCCTTATGATTTATTCAGATGGGTGGATAAAGGCTGATTTTGCCTGAGCCTCAGGTGTTAAAGAACAATACTCTCTGCTCTAGTCCATGATTGTTTTATAACAGGTGCTAATCCTCCCCCACTCTATGCAAACTGGAAAAAAGGTTTTGGCTTGGCATACAATTTAAAAACTGAACTGATCAACAAGCTAATCTTCTGATCCAGAGGTTCAAACATAAGGCTTTAAAAAGTAAGATTTGCAGGGTATAAGACAACAAGTAAGATCTATGAATAGGAAGGATCTACTTAGGGATAAAATTAGAGTAGTAAATTACTTTGATTTGGCATTCCTTATGGATTACAACCGAAAATATAAAGATTTTGAAGGTATAGTTAAAAAACATTGGCCAATTTTGCTAAAGGACAGGACGTTGATCAAAGTACTCCTGAATAAATCAAAATATATTTACAGGATGGCTCCCAATATAAGAAAAAAATTGGTACATAACGTTCCCGACCCCCTAAGAAAGTGGTTACTTTTTTAGACCAAATAGATTTTTATACATGTGGGAGGTGCATCCTGTGTAAAACAGTCCAAAGTAGACATATAAAGAAGAACCACTTTAAATGTAATTTCACGAATCAGGAATTTAAGACTGATAAATTCATAACCTGCCAGAGCACACATACAACATACTTGCTTGAATGCCCTTGCAGGTTACAGTATGTGGGATATACCATAAGAAATTGGCATCTGGATAGGGGAGCATATCAATAATATTAAAAAAGGGTTACCGTAACCATAGTGCATCTAATCACTTCAGACTGTGTCGCAGTAGGAACCCTAGTTTACTCTCCTTCTGTGATATGGATAAAGTGGACAGGCACTGGAGAGGTACAAATATAAAACAAATGGTGTCCAAAAAAGAAAACATGTTGGATATATGAGCTTAGCACCTTAGCCCCGGATTGTCTTACTATTGAAATTGATTTCAGTTGTTTTTTGTCAAACTATTAACATATTCCACCAATTTTTATAAATATATATTTTATATACATATAATTTTTTTAAGTATTTTAAAATGTATTTTTATAGTTGGTATGATTGTTAAAGTATGTTGTGATTTTATGTATTTATACATTTTTGGTATGTTGTATCTCTAATTGCATATAATGAAAAAAAAAATCCACAAGAAGGGACTAGCATTAGGCTCTTCAACCCAATATGCAAATATATATATTTACAAATTTTAGGAACTAAAACCATTTTTTTACACAGTCCCTCAATTTTCTGGGGCTCAAATTTAATTGGACAAATGAATATAATTTTAAATAAATGTTAATTTAAATATATTTGGCAATGACTGCCTATAGTCTGGAACCCATGGACATTACCAAAGACTGTGTGTCTTCCTTTCTGATGCTTTGCCAGACCTTAAAGTGGTTGTAAACCCTAAAAAAACTAAGCAAACAAAAAAAACCTGCAAGACTGCAAGACAAAGGCATCAATGAGCTAGTATGCATAGCATACTAGCTCATTATGAATTACTTACCTGAGATCGAAGCCCCCGCAGTGGTCCTCGTTCACCGATCCAGCGGCCGGTATCGCTCCCGAAGTTACTTCCGGGTATCGCAGGGTCTGGCGCTGTGATTGGCCAGAGCCGCAATGACATCAGTAATGGCACAGCCGCCGGTAATGGCACAGTCTAACTGAAGCA
The DNA here is from genome assembly GCA_028564925.1 of Lithobates sylvaticus. Lineage (NCBI taxonomy): Eukaryota > Metazoa > Chordata > Amphibia > Anura > Ranidae > Lithobates > Lithobates sylvaticus. The sequence continues at coordinate 432,831,263 of CM053030.1, forward strand.
ACGGCACGTATGATCCACCACTGTTGTCTTCCGTGGACCCCCAGGCTTTTTTATGTTGCTGAGATCACCAGTGCTTTCTTCTTTCCCCAGAATGTACCAAGCTGCTGATGTTGGTGCTATCTCTTTGATTGTTTTTGAAGCCTTACAATGGCCTGTTTCACTTGCATGGACGGCTCCTTTGAACGCATGATGTAGGTTCACAGCAATAGATTCCAAATGCAAATACCACACTTAGAATCAACTCCAGGCCTTTTACCTGCTTAATTGATGAAGAAATAATGAAGAAGTAGCCCACACCTGGCCATGAAACAGCTTTTGATTCAATTGTCCAATTACTTTTGGTCCCTTGGAAAAGGGGGGATGGCTATTCTTAAGAGCTGTGATTCCCAAACCCTTCCTTCGCTCTCCATCCTGAAACATCCCCCGCAGCAGCTGGGGAAAGAGGAGAGGAGGGAAGCCAGCAGCACCTCAGGGGGCGCAACACAGGGGGAAACCTGGACAGTAGGGGGAATTAGCACTGTACAAAGTGATTAGGGTGTGCCCAGCCATACATGGCACACCCCCTGCACATGTTATTTTATTTTGTTTATGCCCCTTTCTTTTCCAAATGAACACAGTGAACGCACTCACTTACTGTGTTCATTCATAAATGAAGCATAGTAAACAGTGTTTACCGTGCTTCAGTGTGTAAAATTAACAGCATGCTGCTCAGGACAGAGCACTTCCCATTCATTTGGTTGAACTGGATGGATTTGTGTCTTTTGGGGACCTGTCATTCACTATCCAGTGCAGCTAAGGCTGCTGAAAAAGGCATGTATGTTTGAGTTTTGGGGTGAACACCCTAATGAATAGACTGCGCACACCTATGGGGCATAAGGAGATTAGTAGTTTATACAAATAAGATAACATTGTTTTATATTTTCAGGTCAGCTCACAGGAAGCGACAAGGATACTGCATCTCTGGAATCAGCAGACATTTTCTGCACTTGCTAAAAATATTATTAATGTTCTTAGCTTGAATAATGAAAACTAATGGTACCACCAAATCTAAGGACTGGTAAGCTACAATGTATTACATTTTTCTTTGGTTTAGTTATGGTCTAACCTCTTGCCACCCACATAATGCATATGTGTGATAGAGAGGGTGGGCTGTAATGCCCACATGCTGCATGTATGCTTCCATGGGCAGCAGAGGTTTCTCTGCTGACAATCCACTCACTGCATGTTTCCAGCACAGCAACCGAGCTGTCAAAGACAGCTCCCAGTCTCTAGTAATAATGGTCCTGCCAGCTCTTGATCATGTGACCACTGTGACATCCAATCACAGTGGTCACATGATCAAGCAAACTTTCCCATCCCAAGGTGTAATAGCCCAGTTTGACCCCTTTCACACTTGTGCGACCTGAAAGTGCCCGGGATTTTGCCACAACTTTGATGCGATTTTGCTCGCGACTTTGGCAGGACTTGAAGCAATGCTTGAGGTCTATGGAACTGAAGTCGCATCAAAGTCGGACCAAAGTAGTGCAGGGACTACTTTGAAGTAGCTGTGACTTGAAGTCACACAGTATGAACGGTACTCAATGGAAATCAGGGGGTACTACTTGTCATGCGACTTTGCAGTCCCAAGTCACAGTACAAGTCACACAAGTGTAAAACGGGCCTAAAAGTGTGTGAACCATTTATGGTTATGTATGATAATGGGGTGAATATGCTTTTCAGCAAGTTATTAAACCCTTCAGTAGAAATAGTCAAATACTGAATGCAGGTGACTCGGTATAAAATGTGAGTGATGTATGTGTGTGGGGGACAGAATTTATGCTCATGTTCATATACAGTACTATATATACATCAGAAATGGAGCAATGGGGGAGTATGGGGAAGATATTAGTCACTAAGTAGGGGTTGTTCTTTCAGAAGAACTGGTTATTTGCCTGAAGGGGAAAAATTACTGAATCTTTCTAAGATTTGCATGATTCCTGCAAGCATAACAAGCTGAGATCATGGAGATGTCTGCTTCCCGTCTGCCCTATAGCAGTTTTACTGCTACAGGGTGGCAGCTGTGCACCAGATCACGTATATACATGATCCCGCACTCCTGGGTAGGGGGCATGCATGCACAATTCTGGCGGCTCATTTCTGCTGTGATTACACACAGTGGAAGCCGATGGGAGTTTGAAGGGTACTCAATGTCCTCTAGCAGCCGCCGGTCGTCAGGCAGGGAGACAAAACTGCGATCTGCCTATGTAAGCAAGGCAGATTGATGTTCTGACAGGAGGGAAGGGATGGGGACTTGTATCCTTGCAAAGCAGGGAATAAATTCCATCTCTTCCCCTAGTAAAAGCACATCCTACAGTATAGTAAAATACTGGCTAGTTAATCCTTAGATTGCCCCTGATGTTAACCCCTTCCCGGGCAGTGTCATTAGTACAGTGACAGTGCATATTTTTAGCACTGATCACTGTATTAGTGTCACTGGTCCCCAAAAAGTGTCAGTAAGTATCAGAATGTCCACCACAGTCCCCCTATAAGCAGCTGATCGCTACCATTACTAGCAATAAATAAATAAATAAAAATATCCCATAGTTTGTAGACTCTATAACTTTTGTGCAAACCAATCAATATACTCTTATTGTGATTTTTTTTTTACCAAAAATATGTAGAATACATATTGGCCTAAATTGATGAAGAAATTTGATTTTTTTTTTTCATTTTTCTTATTGGATTTAAAGCAGAAAGTAAAAAATATATTTTTTTTTTCTTTTTCGGAATTGTTGTTTTTTTTTTGTTGATAGTGCAAAAAATAAAAAGCGCAGAGGTGATCAAAAGAAAGCTCAATTTGTGGTAAAAAAAAGCAAATATATTTTGTTTGGGTACAACTTTGCACGACAATGGTCAGTTAAAGTAACAGTAGCGCAAAAAATGGTCTGGTCATGAAGGGGGGTAAATCTTCCAGTGGTTAAAGCGTATTTCCACTTTTGAAATCAAAGTTGAGAAAATCCTATTGTATCTTTGTTAGGTGTTCCCATTTACACAGCAGATGTTTAGATGTTTATGAGAAGGTGGCATGGCTGACTGCAAGAATGTTTCAACTAGCTCAGTGTCCTCTGTCTCAATTGCTGGCTGGGGACTGGCTGACCAGTTTTTATTAACTGCCCTCTACTGTCTGTATTTGTAAACAGCTTTTGCTTATTAAAGCAGCAGTAAACTCAGTTAAAAAAAATAAAGCCAGGCCCCCTGTAGGATAATACCATAATGTGCTAGTATGCACCACATACCAGCACATTATGACAGACATCTTTAAAACAGCTCCCTGCGCTTTCATCTTTGCTTGGTTGTCTGTTTGAATGGCATGTGCAAGGGAGTCACAATCGTGGCACAGAACTCCCTACATTGATGGCACACTTTGTGTGCCCTGAATGCAAAGCACACTGTGCATGCACATTATAGTAATTAACAGCAGTTGATGTTAACATCTCCTAAACAGTGCACGTTTAAGAGATATTCACTGTACCTAAAGGCCCTATTATAACCCTACCTATAGGTGCAGGTTCAAAAAAAAAGTTTACTACCACTTTAATTGCCACAGAGTTAGTTAGTTACAGACAGATACTTCTGTCCCTGCTAGTTGAGTTAGAAACCCCGATTGGAGGACTGTGATGTTATATAAAGGAGAGTTTCCAGGAAGTAGACACAGGAGCTGGTGCATTTCCACCAGGTCAGAAGCAGAGACTATTGAGCAAGTATTCCTAATAGTTTAACTGGAGCTGCCCAAAGCTTCTTGAATGTGTATCTCTGTCCTCTTGTTATTATCCCACATGCACAGTGCCAGATGTCTAGGTATTTGCTACTGTATATATGTAGTGTGCACCTTCCAATATATTAGTAGGTGAATGGTTTATTGTAATAGAGTTTATATGCAGCTCCTGTTATTTTAATTAGCCACGTTCTTTCAGGTCTGGAATGCAAGTTTTAGCTTAGGGCCCAATAACCAGAATAGGCTAGAGCCAGGTTAGGCATCTGATAGCTACTTCCAGTAATTAGAGGTTTGGCTGCATGATATATCAGAAACTACTAGTAACTAAGATACAGAGTATATAGGCTGACTCTGTCTTCCAGTGCCACACAATGGTTTCTGGTTTGCTTGAATCTGTGTTCCAGGCTGGTTGGGTGACAGTTGAAGGATCTGCCCATCCTCTCTCATTCTGTCTTCAGGTCTCTGGCGCAAAGGTAAACACTGCATTGTGATCATCCTCAGGGGCCCCTGCAACTGAACTTTGCTGCAACATTTATCTGAAGGTATGTTTATTAAAGCGGGACTGTACTGAAAAAAAAAAATTAAAAGCCAGCAGCTACAAATACTGCAGCTGCTGACTTTTAAAAAATGGACACTTACCTGTCCCTGGTTCCAGCGGTGTCGGCAGCAGAGGCCGATCGCTCGCTCGGCTCTCTGCTGTAGCCGGCGCCATTCTCGGTGAGGGAATCAGGAAGTGGCTTCACTTCCCGATTCCCTACTGCGCATACGCGAGTCGCGCGGCGCAATGAGAATCTTCAGCGCTGTCTGCCGGGACACGTGTGTGTCCCAGCAGACAGCGCGCCGGGACAGGAACTTGCGTAAACTCCCACGGGAGTTTATGCCGGAAGTGGGTGCAGATACCTGTCTTAGACAGGTATCTGCACCCCCCTCCCCCCTGAAAGGTGCCAAATGTGACACCGGAGGGGGGGAGGGTTCCGAAAAGCGGGAGTTCCACTTTAGGGTGGAATCCCGCTTTAAGAACCATATACTGTATACCTTGGTATATGTGCACAATTCCACCAGGACTCTTGTTGGGCCCTTTGCTGATAATAACTGTCTATACAGTGCCTTGAAAAACTATTAATACCCCTTGAAATTGGAAAAAAGTATTGCAGGAACCTTTTTCAAATGCGAGTCAAGGCGACTTGAACAGTTACATTGCGGGTAATGGGGTGGGACTTGTCAAGCGATTTGGAACTGTCAAATCGCATGACAAATTGCACTAGTGTGAACCAGGGCTTAATGTAAAAGTTTAACCTTTAACTTTTTAATGGAAAATGCGCTGGCACTAGTTTTTGGTAACATAGCACATAAAGCATTCAAATCTCTACAGCTGAGTTTATTAATGCTTTTTCGTATATTGAAGAAGAATGGCAACATGTATATACAGCACATTGCAGTGCATTCCAGTAATGCATGGTAAAACGAATTACTGCAAGTTTGTTATGGCTCCTGCTTTTAAATAAGCAGGCAAAACAGGTTTTGGCCTCAATAGAACTTTTCTATTCTGGGTGGGAAAAGGGCAATCTTTGTCATACTTCACTAACTGGAAAAATATATAGGCTGCTTTTTTTATGAGACTTGATCACTAGCCTGGAGGATAAATAGCTAAGGCATCCCTGCTTTTATAGAGCTAAAATGATTGCATGCATTTTAGGCCAAATCCAAGCTATTGGTTTAATATATGTATATGCTATCACACAGTTTAAGGCTTGTACTGTGCAACAGGGAACAGAACCTATTATGTGACTTGACATTTTCAAGGTGCTGTTATGAGAAATAACAAAAAGCTTTTTGTCACTAATACAATAAAACAGTATGTGAGCATAATCGGAATGTTAGCAGCACATTAAGTCATATATTATCACTTCTAAAAGAAAAAATGAACTTTTTTGCTGAAAGCAGTGAACATGGACTTGTCATAATGATGGATTCCTGATGAGAACAAAGATCTTTTGAGATTTTTGGCAAACATTATTTTGACCAGCTGTAAAACATCTTTAAGGCATGCTGGAAATGAAACCTGTGCAGTAGATAAATACAGAGACGCGGTAGAGTTGTTGGGGTATATTGCCTTTATATAACTTAAATCTTATTCTCTGAATATTATATAGTAGTCCAAGATATGTTCTTGTTTCTAAACAGTTGCCAGGCTTTAACTTAAAGTGATATTAAAGGTTATTTATGTATTTGTTTTTTCTAAAATAAAAAAAAATGTTATACTTAATCGCTTCAATACTGGGCACTTTCACCCCCTTCCTGCCCAGGCCAATTTTCAGCTTTCAGCGCGATCACACTTTGAATGAAAATTGTGCGATCATGCAACACTAAACCCAAATTACATTTTTATAATTTTCTTCACACAAATAGAACTTTTTTTTTGGTTGTATTAATCACCACTGGGTTTTAAATTTTTTGCTAAACCGAAAATTTTGAAAAGTAAAAAGTTTCAGTAAATTTTGTAAATAAGTAATTTTTCTCCTTCACTGATGTGCGCCAATGAGGCTGCGCTGATGGGCACTCATGAGGCAGCACTAAAGGGCACTGATTAGGTGACACTGATGAGGAAGCACTAATATGCAGCACTGATGGGCACTGATAGGTGGCACTGACATGCAGCACTGATAAGCACTAATAGCCGGCACTGATAGGTGGCACTAGTGGGCACTGATAGGTGGTACTGATGGTCACTGATAGGTGGCACTGATAGGCCGCACTGATGGGCAGCACTGATGAGCAGGCACAGAGCACTGGTAGGCAGCACTGACTTGCATCACTGCTGGGCATTGATTGGTGGCACTGCTGGGCACTGATTGGTGGTACTGTTGGGGCTACATTGATAAACAGAGCATTGATGATCAGTGCCCTGATTGCCTTTACACACTCAGCTGTGAGGAGTTGCCGCTGATCGTCTCTCCTCGCCTCACACTGCCAGAGTGTGAAGCGAGGAGAGTCGAAAAACGTCACTTCCGTGTTTACATGTGATCGGCTGTGATTGGACACAGCCGATCACATGGTTAAAGAGCCAAGCCATCAGCTCTCTGCCCAGATCGGGCCGCATTGTGTTCTAGGAACACGGCGTGACCGAGATCGCCTCACTCAGTGGGCATGGGATAGTGGTGACACTGGGACGATGTCATATGACGGCGCCCCAGAATGAGAGAGGATCCCACTCACCGTCATTTTACAATACGGCAGGCGGGAGGTAGTTAAAGTGGTTGTAAACTCTCACATATACCCAGTCAAGTGTCTAGCCTCAGATGATACACAGAGATGAAACAAATCCTCCGACATAAGTTTTACATGTATATCTGCTCTCTTCCCCTTTCTGCTCCCTTTGAAAATGTGCAGATTGTGTTAAAAATCTTTGAGCGTTACATAGGGGTGGGTGGGGAGGCATGACTTACACTGTGTGAGTCTATGAGCTAACATACACCATCACAGGATGGAACTGTGGGTGCATTTAGTAGTACAGTGCCACATCCTAAACATAAGTTAGTCAAAAACTTGGCTCAGTCCGTCCCTAGTGCGCAGTGGGGTCCTGAGAGGTGATACCCCTGTCCTCCCTTCTCCTTCACCCCACTCCTTCCCCTCTCTCTTCTTCCCCCATGACTCACCCACTGACTTACTCAACCTTTGTACTACCACACCATCTCCAAATCTGACGTAGACAATCCATCTACTCATCTATTAGACCACCTTAGCCTAGGTGACTGCTCGCTCCCCTTACTCGTATGCACTAGACAAAGCGGTAGAGACTTCCCCAGGCGAGGTACCACCCTACCTTAATGGCTACACTCCACAACACCCACCTAAGGAAAAACAGCCGGATCAGCACATAGAAGCCCACCACCTTGACATAACAAGATACATACCCAAGGATTTATCCTTGAATTCGCCACCTGACTGGCCTTGGTAACGGGTCTCAGAACAGGGTGGATCTCAAAAGTTTACATAAATAAGCTATCTACCAAACAAAGTTTTCTTCGAGTAAGTGCAAATCACAATGGTAAATGATTCTGTTGTTCAAATACAAACTGTTTGTACAAAAACTATGTAACTCCCTTTTTTTTCTACAATAAAATCTTTTATGGAAAAAAAAAAAGTCAGCAGCTACAAATACTGTAGCTGCTGATTTTTAATAAATGGACACTTACCTGTCCTGGGTGCCTGCGATGTCGGCAGCAGATGACGAGCAATCGCTCGTCTCTCGGCTGCCCCTGCCGCCATCCTCTGTCAGAGAATCAGGAAGTGAAGCGTTGCGGCTTCACTGCCGGGTTCCCTACTGCACATGCGCGAGTCACTCTGCGCGTCTTCACTGGTCCCCGTTGTGTCCTGGGAACTGTGTGTTTCCCAGAACACAATGGGGGGGGGGGGGGGGGTGGGGGGAATCTGTGGCTAGCTGCGGCTAGCTATTCCCGGAAGTGTATAATCCAGGTATCTGCACCCCCCCTGAAAGGTGCCAATTGTGGCACTGGAAGGGGGGAGGAATCCGATGAGCGGAAGTTCCACTTTAGGGTGGAACTCCGCTTTTTAAGAACTGCTTTAAAACAATATTGATACAAGGTATGCAGTAAGGATGGGCCCGGTGCTCGATGCGAACCCACGTTCGCATCGAGCACCGGGCGTTCGCTCGCTCGGCGAGCCCAGAACTATTTTGGCCGCTCGCATCACGTTCGTTTGTGGCGCGCGGCCCCGCAATGCATTGCGGCCGGCGCGGCCGACGCAGTGCATTGCTGGCTGATGATTGGCCAAGCATGCACTGTGACCCCGCATGCTTGGCCAATCACAGCCCCGGAAACTCGAAGAGCCATAATTGGCTACAGGCAGGACGCCTGTAGCCAATTACAGCTCAGGGGCTGTAGTACACGCCCCCCCCTATAAAACGCCGCCACGCCGTCTGCGCCGGTCACATGCTGTTCCGGCGCAGATTGAGCAGGCTGTTTCTGTGACACTCTGCTGCATTTAGATAGTTAGAGAGATTCACTTACAGAGATTGAGTTAGATAGATTCACTTACAAAGATTGATTGACAAAGAGGGGCTTGTAGTGTGCTCGTGGCAGGCAGGCAGAGCTCCTATATTTTGTTACCAGAAGCACCTATAGGACTTGTAGTGTGTTCGTGGCAGGCAGGCAGAGCTCCTATATTTCGTTACCAGAAGCACCTATAGGACTTGTAGTGTGTTCGTGGCAGGCAGGCAGAGCTCCTATATTTTGTTACCAGAAGCACCTATAGGACTTGTAGTGTGTTAGTGGCAGGCAGGCAGAGCTCCTATATTTTGTTACCAGAAGCACCTATAGGACTTGTAGTGTGTTAGTGGCAGGCAGGCAGAGCTCCTATATTTTGTTACCAGAAGCACCTATAGGACTTGTAGTGTGTTCGTGGCAGGCAGGCAGAGCTCCTATATTTTGTTACCAGAAGCACCTATAGGACTTGTAGTGTGTTAGTGGCAGGCAGGCAGAGCTCCTATATTTTGTTACCAGAAGCACCTATAGGACTTGTAGTGTGTTCGTGGCAGGCAGGCAGAGCTCCTATATTTTGTTCCCAGAGGCACCTATAGGACTTGAAGTGTGTTAGTCCCATTACACACACAGAGCTATATTTTCTTCCCAGAAGCACCTATAGGACTTGAAGTGTGTTAGTCCCATTACACACACAGAGCTATATTTTCTTCCCAGAAGCACCTATAGGACTTGAAGTGTGTTAGTCCCATTACACACACAGAGCTATATTTTCTTCCCAGAAGCACCTATAGGACTTGAAGTGTGTTAGTCCCATTACACACACAGAGCTATATTTTGTTCCCAGAAGCACCTATAGGACTTGAAGTGTGTTAGTCCCATCACACACACAGAGCTATATTTTCTTCCCAGAAGCACCTATAGGACTTGAAGTGTGTTAGTCCCATTACACACACAGAGCTATATTTTGTTCCCAGAAGCACCTATAGGACTTGAAGTGTGTTAGTCCCATTACACACACAGAGCTATATTTTGTTCCCAGAAGCACCTATAGGACTTGAAGTGTGTTAGTCCCATTACACACACAGAGCTATATTTTCTTCCCAGAAGCACCTATAGGACTTGAAGTGTGTTAGTCCCATTACACACAAAGAGCTATACTTTGTTCCCAGAAGCACCTATAGGACTTGAAGTGTGTTAGTCCCATTACACACACAGAGCTATATTTTGTTCCCAGAAGCACCTATAGGACTTGTAGTGTGTTAGTCCCATCACACAGAGCTATATTTTGTTCCCAGAAGCACCTATAGGACTTGAAGTGTGTTAGTCCCATTACACACACAGAGCTATATTTTCTTCCCAGAAGCACCTATAGGACTTGAAGTGTGTTAGTCCCATTACACACAAAGAGCTATACTTTGTTCCCAGAAGCACCTATAGGACTTGAAGTGTGTTAGTCCCATTACACACACAGAGCTATATTTTGTTCCCAGAAGCACCTATAGGACTTGAAGTGTGTTAGTCCCATTACACACACAGAGCTATATTTTGTTCCCAGAAGCACCTATAGGACTTGAAGTGTGTTAGTCCCATTACACACACAGAGCTATATTTTGTTCCCAGAAGCACCTATAGGACTTGTAGTGTGTTAGTCCCATCACACAGAGCTATATTTTGTTCCCAGAAGCACCTATAGGACTTGAAGTGTGTTAGTCCCATTACACACACAGAGCTATATTTTGTTCCCAGAAGCACCTATAGGACTTGAAGTGTGTTAGTCCCATTACACACACAGAGCTATATTTTGTTCCCAGAAGCACCTATAGGACTTGAAGTGTGTTAGTCCCATCACACACACAGAGCTATATTTTCTTCCCAGAAGCACCTATAGGACTTGAAGTGTGTTAGTCCCATTACACACACAGAGCTATATTTTGTTCCCAGAAGCACCTATAGGACTTGAAGTGTGTTAGTCCCATCACACACACAGAGCTATATTTTCTTCCCAGAAGCACCTATAGGACTTGAAGTGTGTTAGTCCCATTACACACACAGAGCTATATTTTGTTCCCAGAAGCACCTATAGGACTTGAAGTGTGTTAGTCCCATCACACACACAGAGCTATATTTTCTTCCCAGAAGCACCTATAGGACTTGAAGTGTGTTAGTCCCATCACACACACAGAGCTATATTTTGTTCCCAGAAGCACCTATAGGACTTGAAGTGTGTTAGTCCCATTACACACACAGAGCTATATTTTTGTTCCCAGAAGCACCTATAGGACTTGAAGTGTGTTAGTCCCATTACACACACAGAGCTATATTTTCTTCCCAGAAGCACCTATAGGACTTGAAGTGTGCTAGTCCCATTACACACACAGAGCTATATTTTGTTCCCAGAAGCACCTATAGGACTTGAAGTGTGTTAGTCCCATCACACACACAGAGCTATATTTTCTTCCCAGAAGCACCTATAGGACTTGAAGTGTGTTAGTCCCATTACACACACAGAGCTATATTTTGTTCCCAGAAAGCACCTATAGGACTTGAAGTGTGTTAGTCCCATCACACACACAGAGCTATATTTTCTTCCCAGAAGCACCTATAGGACTTGAAGTGTGTTAGTCCCATTACACACACAGAGCTATATTTTGTTCCCAGAAGCACCTATAGGACTTGAAGTGTGTTAGTCCCATCACACACACAGAGCTATATTTTCTTCCCAGAAGCACCTATAGGACTTGAAGTGTGTTAGTCCCATCACACACACAGAGCTATATTTTGTTCCCAGAAGCACCTATAGGACTTGAAGTGTGTTAGTCCCATTACACACACAGAGCTATATTTTGTTCCCAGAAGCACCTATAGGACTTGAAGTGTGTTAGTCCCATTACACACACAGAGCTATATTTTCTTCCCAGAAGCACCTATAGGACTTGAAGTGTGTTAGTCCCATCACACAGAGCTCCTCTATTTTCTTTGCAGAAGCACCCATAGGACTTCTAGTGTGTTAGTGGCATCACACAGAGCTCCTATATATTCTTCTCAGCAGCACCCACAGGACTTCTAGTGTGTTAGTGGCATCACACAGAGCTCCTCTATTTTCTTTGCATAAGCACCCACAGGACTTCTAGTGTGTTAGTGGCATCACACAGAGCTCCTCTATTTTCTTTGCATAAGCACCCACAGGACTTCTAGTGTGTTAGTGGCATCACACAGAGCTCCTCTATTTTCTTTGCATAAGCACCCACAGGACTTCTAGTGTGTTAGTGGCATCACACAGAGCTCCTCTATTTTCTTTGCATAAGCACCCACAGGACTTCTAGTGTGTTAGTGGCATCACACAGAGCTCCTCTATTTTCTTTGCATAAGCACCCACAGGACTTCTAGTGTGTTAGTGGCATCACACAGAGCTCCTCTATTTTCTTTGCAGAAGCACCCATAGGACTTCTAGTGTGTTAGTGGCATCACACAGAGCTCCTATATATTCTTCTCAGCAGCACCCACAGGACTTCTAGTGTGTTAGTGGCATCACACAGAGCTCCTCTATTTTCTTTGCAGAAGCACCCACAGGACTTCTAGTGTGTTAGTGGCATCACACAGAGCTCCTCTATTTTCTTTGCAGAAGCACCCACAGGACTTCTAGTGTGTTAGTGGCATCACACAGAGCTCCTCTATTTTCTTTGCATAAGCACCCACAGGACTTCTAGTGTGTTAGTGGCATCACACAGAGCTCCTCTATTTTCTTTGCATAAGCACCCACAGGACTTCTAGTGTGTTAGTGGCATCACACAGAGCTCCTCTATTTTCTTTGCAGAAGCACCCATAGGACTTCTAGTGTGTTAGTGGCATCACACAGAGCTCCTATATATTCTTCTCAGCAGCACCCACAGGACTTCTAGTGTGTTAGTGGCATCACACAGAGCTCCTCTATTTTCTTTGCAGAAGCACCCACAGGACTTCTAGTGTGTTAGTGGCATCACACAGAGCTCCTCTATTTTCTTTGCAGAAGCACCCACAGGACTTCTAGTGTGTTAGTGGCATCACACAGAGCTCCTCTATTTTCTTTGCAGAAGCACCCATAGGACTTCTAGTGTGTTAGTGGCATCACACAGAGCTCCTATATATTCTTCTCAGCAGCACCCACAGGACTTCTAGTGTGTTAGTGGCATCACACAGAGCTCCTCTATTTTCTTTGCAGAAGCACCCACAGGACTTCTAGTGTGTTAGTGGCATCACACAGAGCTCCTCTATTTTCTTTGCAGAAGCACCCACAGGACTTCTAGTGTGTTAGTGGCATCACACAGAGCTCCTCTATTTTCTTTGCAGAAGCACCCATAGGACTTCTAGTGTGTTAGTGGCATCACACAGAGCTCCTATATATTCTTCTCAGCAGCACCCACAGGACTTCTAGTGTGTTAGTGGCATCACACAGAGCTCCTCTATTTTCTTTGCAGAAGCACCCACAGGACTTCTAGTGTGTTAGTGGCATCACACAGAGCTCCTCTATTTTCTTTGCAGAAGCACCCACAGGACTTCTAGTGTGTTAGTGGCATCACACAGAGCTCCTCTATTTTCTTTGCAGAAGCACCCATAGGACTTCTAGTGTGTTAGTGGCATCACACAGAGCTCCTATATTTTCTTCTCAGCAGCACCCACAGGACTACCGACTACAATGGCTGGAAGACCGCCAAGGGGAGGCAGAGCGTGCAGAGCCAAGAACACAGGGCAGGCAGGCTCTGTTTCTAGTGGACGTGGCCGTGGACGTGGACGTGGTCGTGCATCGTCATCAGCACGTGGCCATGGGACACGCGCGTCTTTGTTTTCGGCAGCTGGACATGTGGAGCCGCATCATGCTGAAGGCTTGGTAGAATGGATGACCAAGCCCTCCTCATCCTCCTCATCCTCTCTCACCCAGGCTCAGGGTACTGACAGAGCATCATCAGCCACCCCTTCCCTAGACCCACCATGTCCTCCTGAGGAGTCCCCCGAACTCTTTGAGCACAGTGTTGGGTACATGCTCCAGGAGGATGCCCAACGATTCGAAGGCTCGGATGACGATACCCAGCTTGAGGAATCTGGCAGTACAGTTCCACCAGCTGCAGCTTACTGCCAGGTTTGCTCTAGTGGTGAAGAGGGAGGGGATGATGAGGTCACTGACTCCACGTGGGTGCCTCAAGGGAGAGAGGATGAGGAGGAGGACGAGGAGGAGGAGGATGCGGCGTCACATGTCCAACGAGGCAGGATGCCCCCTGGAGGCCAGGTAGAGGCCAGCACAGCAACTGTACAACACCGCAGAGCTCCGCCTGTGCAGGGCGCTGCCTCTGCACGTTATCAGAAAAGTTCTTTGGTGTGGGCCTTTTTTGAGACGAGTGCAGCAGATCGCACCACTGCTATTTGCAATATTTGTCTCAAGCGTATCTCGCGTGGCCAAAACATCAGCCGCTTGGGCACGACAAGCATGACCAGACATATGGCGACCTGCCATGCAGCTCGTTGGCAGGCACACATAAAAGACCCACACCAAAGAACTAAGCGGACCTCTCCTTGCTCCTCCTCAGCTGGGATCTCCATCCCCACTACACCTTCAGTCCTCTCTGAAAGCTGCTCTGAGAGGACTGAAGGTGTAGAATTCGGTGTGTCACAACCAAGTACTTGCAGTACACCGACGTCCGAATGCAGCAGGCAAATTTCCCTGCCCCAGCTGCTGGACCGTAGAAAGAAGTACACTCCCAGCCATCCACATGCCCAGCGGTTGAATGCTAGCCTTGCTAAATTGCTAGCACTTCAACTGCTGCCTTTTCAGTTGGTAGACTCGGCCCCCTTCCGTGAGTTTGTTCAATGTGCGGTTCCTCAGTGGCAGGTTCCCAAACGCCACTTTTTCTCGCGGAAGGCGATTCCGTCTCTCTACCGGCATGTGGAGGGCAATGTCCATGCCTCGCTGGACAGGGCGGTCAGCGGTAAGGTGCATATTACCGCTGACTCATGGTCCAGCAGGCATGGACAGGGACGGTACCTTTCTTTCACGGCCCATTGGGTCACTCTATTGGCAGCTGGGAGGGATGCAGGACAAGGTGCAGTAGTGTTGGAGGTTGTTCCGCCACCACGCCTCCAAAACGCGACTACTGCTACTGGTTGTGACACACCTCTCTCCTCCACCCCCTCCTCTTCTTCTTCCTCCAGTGCTCTGTCCTTGGAACCAGCGGTGCTCCGTAGGCGTACAAGGGGCTACGCAAGTACGCAGGCAAAAAGATGCCATGCCGTGCTTGCGCTGGTGTGTTTGGGGGACAGGAGCCACACTGGGCCAGAGGTTCTGGCAGCTCTGCAGGGGCAGGCCGAGAGGTGGTTGACGCCACGTCAGCTTAAGCCAGGAATGGTCGTTTCTGACAATGGCACCAACCTCCTCTCCGCCCTGCGACAGGGGCAGCTCACCCATGTGCCCTGCATGGCTCACGTCCTCAACCTGGTGGTGCAGCGGTTCTTGGGCAGGTTCCCAGGCTTACAGGATGTCCTGAGGCAGGCCAGGAAAGTCTGTGTGCATTTCCGCCGATCTTATAATGCCAGTGCTCGGCTGACTGAGCTGCAAAAGGAGCTGAACCTGCCCAAGAACCGCCTAATATCTGACATGCCCACCAGGTGGAACTCAACGTTGGCCATGCTGCAGCGACTGCACACGCAGCAGAGGGCCATCAATGAGTACCTTTGCGACTACGGCACCAGGACAGGGTCAGGGGAGCTTGGTTTTTTTTCCCCACGTCAGTGGAGCATGATCAGGGATGCATGCACTGTCCTCTCACCATTTGAGGAGGCCACGAGGATGGTGAGCAGTGACAGTGCATGCATCAGTGACACTGTCCCTCTTGTCCACCTGTTGGAGCATACGCTGCGTGGGATAATGGACAGGGCACTTGAGGCAGAACAGAGGCAGGAAGAGGAGGACTTCCTTGCCTCTCAAGGCCCCCTTTATCCGGACAGTGTTCCTTCTGTCCCACCCATCACACAGGAAGAGGATGAGGAGGAGGAGGAGGAGGAGGAGGGAGGAGGATTGTGTGAGCATGGAGGTGGAGCCTGGCACTCAGCATCAGCAGCAGCAGTCTTTTAGGGATGATGTACAGTCCCAACAAGCCAGTGGACTTGTACGTGGCTGGGAGGAGGTGGCTGGCGATCATGTCATCCTCAGTGACCCAGAAGACTCCGGACCGAATGCCTCAGCTAACCTACGCTGCATGGCCTCCCTGATCCTGCAAAGCCTGCGGAAGGATCCTCGTGTTCTTCGGATCAAGGAGAGGGACCATTACTGGCTGGCCACTCTCCTTGATCCGCGGTACAAGGGTAAGGTTGCGGACCTTATCTTGCCGTCGCAGAGGGAGCAGAGGATGAGACATCTCAGGGAGGCCTTGCAGAAAGGTCTGTGCAACGCGTTCCCAGAAACTGGGAGGCTACAAACTCCTGGTCCTGGGCGACGAGTTGCTGAGGCTTCGGTCAGTGGCAGAAGGAGCGGTGGGGAAGGTGGACGTCTGACCGATGCGTTCAGACAATTTTTTAGTCCGCAGCCCCAAGGTATGATCGGTTCCAGCAACCATCGCCAGCGTCTGATATACATGGTGCAGGAATACCTTGGGGCAAGGTCAGACTTGGACACCTTTCCCACCGAAAATCCTCTGGCTTACTGGGTCCTGAGGATGGATCACTGGCCAGAGCTTGCACAGTATGCAATTGAGCTACTGGCCTGTCCTGCCTCCAGCGTTCTTTCCGAACGCACATTCAGTGCTGCTGGAGGATTTGTGACTGATCATAGGGTGCGCCTGTCCACCGCCTCGGTTGATCGACTGACATTCATCAAAATGAATCAGTCTTGGATCACCACCAGCTACCAGGCACCTGAGGCGGATATAACCGAATAATTTTTAATGTCACATCCCTTCAAGACTGCCTATGCTGATGCTGAGTGACTGTCCTCTTATGTTCACTGACTATCCTCTTCCTCCTCCTCAATGATCCATGCCACCACACCAGTGCCTAAGGCACAATTTTTCAGCCCCTGTTTAACAGGGGCGTGTACTTACAATTTTAAAAAAAAATGCTTCGCAACACGTGTGACTGCTGTGCTCCAAGTACAGTCTCTGTGAGGGCCGTGTTGCAGTGTTGTGGCACCAGTGCCTAAGGCACAATTTTTCAGCCCCTGTTTAACAGGGGCGTGTACTTACAATTTTTTAAAAAAATGCTTCGCAACACGTGTGACTGCTGTGCTCCAAGTACAGTCTCTGTGAGGGCCGGGTTGCAGTGTTGTGGCACCAGCACCAGTGCCTAAGGCACAATTTTTCAGCCCCTGTTTAACAGGGGCGTGTACTTACAATTTTTTAAAAAAAAATGCTTCGCAACACGTGTGACTGCTGTGCTCCAAGTACAGTCTCTGTGAGGGCCGTGTTGCAGTGTTGTGGCACCAGTGCCTAAGGCACAATTTTTCAGCCCCTGTTTAACAGGGGCGTGTACTTACAATTTTTAAAAAAAAATGCTTCGCAACACGTGTGACTGCTGTGCTCCAAGTACAGTCTCTGTGAGGGCCGTGTTGCAGTGTTGTGGCACCAGTGCCTAAGGCACAATTTTTCAGCCCCTGTTTAACAGGGGCGTGTACTTACAATTTTTAAAAAAAATGCTTCGCAACACGTGTGACTGCTGTGCTCCAAGTACAGTATCTGTGAGGGCCGGGTTGCAGTGTTGTGGCACCAGCACCAGTGCCTAAGGCACAATTTTTCAGCCCCTGTTTAACAGGGGCGTGTACTTACAATTTTTTAAAAAAATGCTTCGCAACACGTGTGACTGCTGTGCTCCAAGTACAGTCTCTGTGAGGGGTTGCAGTGTTGTGGCACCAGCACCAGTGCCTAAGGCACAATTTTTCAGCCCCTGTTTAACAGGGGCGGGTAATTACAAATCTTGATCTAATAGTTCACAGCAGGGCCCATTCCTGCGCCCACCAAGAGTAACTATGAGGGCCTGCAGTCTTGTGGCAACACCGTCCACCACCACCGCCAAAGGCCCAATTTTTCTGCCCTGTTCATCAGGTGCTTGCAATTACAAATCTTGATCTAATAACTCACAGCAGGGCCCATTCCTGCGCCCACCAAGAGTAACTATGAGGGCCTACAGTCTTGTGGCAACACCGTCCACCACCACCGCCAAAGGCCCAATTTTTCTGCCCTGTTCATCAGGTGCTTGCAATTACAAATCTTGATCTAATAACTCACAGCAGGGCCCATTCCTGCGCCCACCAAGAGTAACTGTGAGAGCTTACAGTCTTGTGGCAAAACCGTCCACCACCACCACCACCACCACCCCCAATTTTTCTGCCCTGTTCAACAGGTGCATGCAATTACAAATCTTGATCTATTAACTCACAGCAGGGCCCATTCCTGTGCCCACCAGTCTTGTGGCTACACCAACATCTAATAGGGCAAATTTCTGCAGAGTATATACGCCAGGCCCCTACTTTCAAACATCCAACTTACAAACGACTCCTACTTGCAAATGGAAAGAGAAAACAGGAAGTGAGAGGAAATCTACCCCTAGGAAGGGAAATTCTATCCTGTTAGATTTAATTTGGGAAAAAGGTATCTCCTCTCTACTGATACTTTATCACCAATCCTTGTTTCAATTAAAACCCCACTTTTCCAAAAACATTTGTCATTGGGACGGAAAGTGAGGTGACATGTTCTGAACAGATGTGCAAAGACAGCAAATGTTACAGGGGTGATAACCCCTCCCTATGTTCTCCAAAAAGCTTAAAAATAGATTTTTTTGGGATGGAGCTACACTTCATAATGTACCTGTTCAGATTCTACTTAAGATCAAACCTAAAGCCGCAAGTGGTTTTAAATGGCTTCTTTTTTTCCTTTACAAATGTCATTTTGTGCAAGGACAGTTCTAAACACGGGAAACACATGCCACTTCACAGGCATACTTTGGACACCCCCCAGGTACCATATTTAAAGGAAAATGTCACTTTTTTTTTTTCACTTTATGCATCATTAAAATGACTGCTCCCGAAAAAACGTTAGTTTTTAAAAGTTCTTTTTGCATTGATATATGTCCCCTGGGGCAGGACCCGGGTCCCCAAACCTGTTTTATGACATTAACATGCATATTGGCCGTTGTAATTAGCACTTTTGATTTCGAACGTTCGCGTCCATTATAACGTATAGGGTTCGAAAATTCGCGCGAACTTTCGGTCCGTTCGAAGGTTCTGGTTCGAACCGAACCCGGGGGTGTTCGGCTCATCCCTAGTATGCAGTACCCAGCAACCATTTACAATAAACTTACCATATGAACAGCTCTTTTTATCTTAGCATTCATCTAATTCACCTGGGGCTCCCTCTAGCTAAATCCTTAAGTTGCGCTTTCAGCATGACCTCATGTGTATGAAATAACACATAGCAATTTCTCCTGTCAGTATATTGTTTACTCATTTTTTTATTTTTTTATTTCTTACATGAAACAAAATGTATTTCCTTAATATTAATTATTGCATTTAGATATTTACGTTGTGATTAATTTAGCAGTGTGACTTGTCAGACATTACTGTAGAAAAATATATTTTAATGGCAAGTTATTCTTCATCGAAAAATCAGAGCATAATGGCCCATGGAGAGATGAAACATAGAGATACATAAATTACCTGCATGACCCACAGCTAAGACCGCTGATGTGTTTATCTAGTGAGCTGTCACACTGTGCTTACTGGAAATCTACCATGCTTTGGAATTTATATTAATTTATACAAACCATGTAGACCTTTTATTTAATGTTAAGAATAATTTTATGGACTGATTTATTTTTCTGGCAGTGAGATGAAAACATATGATTATATCTTGGCCCATTATTGCTTTAAAGTGTTACTAAACCCAGGACCCTGTATTCACTATATTTGGTCTCCCACTGTACACAGAACATGGAAATGTAATTATTTTAGTAAATATAAACTGCTAAATACCTTTTCTCATCAGCCGTATATAGCAGTCTTGTGACTTTTATTAGTTTCAGGCTAAAGCTTGTAGAATAAGTTTTCATTGTACTCTGAATGCCCTATGAGGCTGCAGAACCCCTGACCCTCTGTCTGGACAAGGCCATTATGGCTGAAACACATTAAAGAGGTTATAAAAAAAATGTTTAAAAAGGTTTTAAAAAATTCTCAAAAAAAAAACAAAAACCTGCAAGACAAAGAAATAATGAGCTAGTATGCATCGAATACTAGCTCGTTATGAAATACTTACCTTAAAACAAAGCTGTTGCAGTGGTCCCCGCACACCGCTGTCACAGCCGACATCTTTCCCGGAGCTTCTTCTGGGTTCATGGGCTCCGGCATTGTGATTTGCCAGAGCCGCAATGACGTCACTCCCACACATGTGTGCAGGAGCTGCTGTTCACGGCATGGGCTCAGAAAGGAAACGGCACACGTGGGCCATTCCTTCAGTGCGCATGCGTCAGTGATGTCACTGGCTGCATGCACTGGAAATATCTCCTAAACTGTACAGGTTTAGGAGATATTTTCAATACCTATAGTAAAGTTCCTCTGCAAACTTTTACTTATAGGTAAGCCTAAAATAAGGCTTACAGGCTTACCTATAAGTAAAAGTTTGCAGAGGAACTTTACTTCCTCTTTAACTTCTGCTGTACATATTTATGTTTTACGGAGTTACAATAAATTTGGACATATTGAAAAGCATGTATGGAGTTGCAGATTGTCTTTTATCTATTTACAGTGCTAATTGGCCTTGTGCGATCACGTGCACCTTCCCAAGAAAAATAAAAAATCTTCAGCAATACACACCATACTGAGCATGTGCAGAATGACTCCAAATGCTTATCAGGTGATGGATTGGGGACAGTGGGAGAAGGGGAGGATCAGAGTAGTCAGGATCAAACAACCTTTTTACACAATGCGCAGGATTAATCCCTTAGGTTCCACAGTGAGTATAAACAAGCAAGAGTTACTGCACATACAGACTGATTTTACTGTTGTGGGTTTAGTAATACTTTAGGAATGTTTTTATTGGATTTCATTAGCATGGTGGCACCTCTATTGTAATTGATGGGAATAGATGTAAAAAATAGGTGCAAAAAATAAAACAGAAGAGAACAACATTATGTAGGAAATGTACTAAAGCTGGAGCATTCGGACTCTGGTGCAGCTGTGTATGGTAGCCAATTAGCTTCTAACTTCAGCTTGTTCAATTAGGCTTTGACAATAAAACCTGGAAACTGATTGGTTTCTATGCAGAGCTGGACCAAATTTTAGCATTCTCCAGTTTTAGTAACTTCCCTCTTTGTCCATTGTGTAAGAGTATCAGTGGCAAAACCGCAAACAACTTCCAACACCTAGATGGACATCTGGGTTTTTACCCTATAAATATACATCATGACCTAATCAGAGGCAGCCATAGCATGTCTTTGTCCATTTATACTAGATGTGGGTTAGACAAGTGCTGAGACATTCTCCACTGTCATTTAGACCTAAGTACTGCTTATTTCATAAAGCAGGTCAGGAGAGGCAGCCATCATGAAGGTCTAACCCTTCTCTTTCTTTGTAATATCCAAGTGATGATGGGCAGCATGTACCTCCTTCTTTCTCTCCCAGTTGCATATTATGAGCTATGAGAGAATTCAGGACATTGCAATTCAGGCTATTCTTCACCCATATCTACCTATACACAGTGTTTGTACTTGTCGTGGATGTGATTGAAGGGCCCAAAAATGGCATCAGGCCTATGTTAATTATGTTTTCCACTGGACCTAACTCCAGTAAAAGTGAACACTATTGGCAGCTACTGGTTGGTATTACTGCTTTGCATGCACTGGATAAATACTCATGAAGGTTAGATTGTTGATTAACAGGTAAACATTACTTCAATCCATGTATTTAAAGATACTAAAGTCCAGTTTTACATTAAAAATAACAAACATGTTATACTTACCTGCTCTGCGCAGTGATTTTGCACAGGGCAGCCCATATCCTCCTCTTCTTGGGTCCCTCTTTGGTGCTCCTGGACCCTTTCCCTGTTGAGTGCCCCCACAGTAAGCAGCGTGCTGTGGGCGCAACTGAGCCAAGCTGCAGCTCCAATCAGACACGCCCCCTTTCTCTCTTGGCTCACTGACTTTGATTGACAGCAGTGGGAGCCAATGGCGCCACGCTGCTGTCTCAGCCAATGAGGAGGGGAGTCCCAGACAGCCAAGTCTCTCGTACAACATCACTGGATGTAGATGGACCTCAGGTAAGTATAAGGGGGGCTGAGGGGGGCTGCTGCACACAGAAGGCTTTTTATCTTATAAGATAAAAAAAACTTCTGCCTTTACAACCACTTTAAGCCTTCCAGGCCTACGCATGAGAACTGAATGTATAATGCAAAATCCAACTCTGCATATACAGTATGTCTATATGGACTGTAAGATATATAGTCAGTTACTCAAGCACATTTCCCAATTATGTGGAGGAGAATACATAAACAACAACAGTTTCCTTTTCAAACGTCTGTATATATATCAAGAGGACTGAAAACTATTTTCTCTATGTGTAGCTGAGATTTTATTTCCACATGATGACTCACCCTTATCTGGACTTAAATGACACGGACACACTTGAACAGTTTCAATAAGCTTTATTTAAAAAAGGGTTAGGTTTAACCAATGCAATGTCAGTTTACAGCACAATGATACACTCTGCAATAGGATGGCTTTCTTCTGTACAAAAGCCCTAACTACAAGCAAGAACACCTGTCTACTCCTACTCCTCTGGCCAGTGGGATGGCTAACTCATTCCTGCTCGCATTGGGGCTCACACTCTGATGGATTACTCTCCCCTCCCTTCTGATGGTATTTGCATTTACAAAGGTCCAGCAAACAAGCAGGACAAATGGCAAGAGGGCTGTCACCAGAGATGCATTCCCCCAGTGAACATTGAAAGGTTTTCCCAGGGCCTCCCTCTCAAGTTGTCCCGCAGCATCTCCAGGTCATCTTCACTCAAAGGATTTGGAAATAGCCATGGACTCTCATGGAATCAGATATACATGGTTTGTAACATACTGCAGCAAAAGCACAGAGATTTTAACACATGGCCTTAGGGAATTCCCCAGCATACTCATTCCAGTTGTCACAGTCTGGAGTCAGGCTCAGAGGCCAGTAGCAGTGGAGCAGCACCCACCTACAAGTGTGACAGGTATACAAGCAGGTCACCCTTGCTGATGACATGGGTTCATCTGAGGTGCAGGGTCTAAGTAACCAGTATTTATCAGAGCTCCTGATGTTGGAGATGGGGTTTGCTGCATGTTAGTACTAGGATCACCCCACCAGGAGGTACAATAACAGATACAGCATGTAGGGATCAAGCAGAAATATAGTCAGGGAACAAGCCAAAGGTCGGTAATAAATGGTTGCAGGTTGGGATTAAGCAGAAATGTAGTCGAGGAACAAGGTCGGAAAGGAATGGTAGCAAAGATATGGACAGCAGCAGGAGAGACAAAAGTGACAAGATATTGGTACAACCATTTTACCACAAATAAAACAGTTTGTAAACAGAAAAAAGCAAGATAATGGTTGTCAAGGAGCACAATAATCTGGCAAACAGGAAGTGCTGAGACATGGCTTAAATCAGAAAGTTCATAGGAGAAGCAAAGAGCTCAAGGTTCAAGACAAACAAGATTCAAGGCAAGTCATTAAAGGAACTGTTCAGCAATCCAGGAGGCTCAGCAACAGAGTCATTGCCAGACACAGCAGAGGTCCCAGGTTCAAGTTCAGGCCCTGACACCAGCCTTGGCACAGCAGCCATGTGTTTCTCAGGACCAAAGGTTTTCTGTTTTTTCTTGCAGTGGCTTTGAGTCCTTAAACTTAGCAACACAACCCATGGTCTCGGTCTCCCCAGCTGCAGGTTCCAACTCCTCTTCCTAAACACCAGGCGACAGCGGCAGCAACAGCAGCACATAGTCTTGACTTGCAGCAAACAACCTCTAGAAGCAGTTCTTAGCCTTCTCCCCAGACATCCAGCAGCAGTCTGTCACCATCATTGCAGCCATCTTAGCACAGGTCAAAGAACATAGGCTTTTATTTTTGGCTAGAACAACAGCAGCAACAGTCAGTCTCTCAGCACAGCAGCAGCTATTGGGCTGCAGCTCCGACCTGCAGCATCTCAAGCAGCTCACAGAGTTTATTGCAGCAGCAATGATAACTTACAGCCCTGTACACAGGCTCCAGGTAGTCTCTTCAGCCCTCTTACTTGGCGGCAGACAGCACCTCTGCAGATACTGTACCAGCTGGATGCCCTGCTCATCCTGTGAGTTATGGCTCATTGTACATACAGTAAAACCTTGGTTTGAGAGTAACTTGGTTTGAGAGCGTTTTGCAAGACAAGCAAAATGTTTTAATACATTTTGCCTTGATATACAAGCGATGCCTTGATATAAGAGTAGCGTCATGTAACAAATGGGTATAAAAAAGAAGAGAGGAGCCTCTAAGTGTAGCAATATGGTTACATTTAATGAAGGTCCAACATTTAGCAACCTATTGCTATACTTAGAGGTGCCTCTCTTCTCTGTTATACCCTGTAAAAAAAAATGCTTTGATATACAAGTGCTTTAGATTACAAGCATGTTTCTGGAACAAATTAGGCTCGTAAACCAAGGTTTAATGCCCCGTACACACGGTCGGATTTTCCGACGGAAAATGTCCTATCGGACCATGTTGTCGGAAATTCCGACCGTGTGTGGGCTCCATCGAACTCGAAAAAGTTTGAGATCCTGCTCTCAAATTTTCCGACAACAAAGTCCTATCGGACTTTTTCCGATCGTGTGTAGCGAGTTCGGACGAACAAAGTGCCACGCATGCTCAGATCACATTACAAGACCAAAGCTATTGGCTACTAGCCTCTACGTAGTCCCGTCGTACGCAACGAACGTCACCGCGTTCAGGATGATCGCATTTTCTGACAACTTTGTCCGACCGTGTGTATGCAACACCAGTGTCGGACAAAATCCGTCGTAAAAAAGCCGATGGATTTTGTGGTCGGAATTTCCGGGGGCATTACTGTACTTTTCCGGGTCTCCTGTCCACCTCATGGGTCACAGAGTTCTGTCCCAGTTGGTGGCCAATAACAGCTCTCTTGTCCTGCCCAGCCAATAGGATGTCCTCCTTACCCCAATACTAGGGGCAGGTTTATCTTCAGCTTCAACTTTTCTCTCCCTGGGCTATTCATCACCAAGGGGAGAGAAGAAGAAAAAAAAAAACCCTGTACAGCAGAGGATCCTGTGCTGCTGATGAGTGTTAAAGGAGCCCAGCAGGCATTACATAAATGACGATTTCACTTTGTGATTTGAGTTTGAATTCCCTAACTTTGGCTTAACTTCTTTCAAGGAACTAACCTATGCCCACCTCTCATTCCCCAGTCCAGTCCGATTATCCTTATTTGCCTTTAGGTTCCAGTCATTTGACACAACGGCTGGACTGGAACTTTGGAGACCGAGTTCAGCTCTGAAGTTGGGATAGTTAGATTTTAGTACCAAAATGGAACCAGGAATAGAATGGCACACAGCAGTAGATATTTTATCTAGCAAATGTACCCGTTTTTAGACTGGACTTGCACTTTTACAAGTTTGAGATGGCTGACAGTATTATTTCAGGGTAAACTTAAGAAAATAACTAAAAATGTCCCCTGAAAATACATATTTTCATAATAAACTATAAAGGCAAGTTAGTATCACAAATATGTTATCATTTTAGTGGTCAGCAGTAGAGAGAATGCGTTATTTATCTGGTTGTCAGTAAGCTTGGACAAATATTCACCATTTAGAATCTGAAAAGATAGTTAAAGTCTATCTCACAGCCATACCTCTATACTGTAAATTAAACAGTCTGAAAAAAGGAACATTGTATTTGTCTGGGAGAATATATTCAAAGACTCCTGCCATCAGGATAAAACAATACTGCCCAAACAGTAAAGATTTTCTGTCCCCCCCCCCCCCCTTTTATTATATAGCATATAGGCAAATCTCTGCATGCCCTTTTTCTTTCTTGTATTTTTGTAACTTTTCCTTTGTACATATTTCTATTCACTGCTCACCTAGGGATATCAAATTGTAAAATAAATTTTCTGTGTACTAATCTTAGAATTCATACTCGTAGAGAGACTGGCGCTCTATGCTACCAGTGTCTGTATTCTTGATATAGGCTTGTTAATATCTATGAAATTGCATTGTGTTGGCTGTCGGCTGATAACTGCAAGCAGATTAGTGTCAGTGACGGGTGTGTGAGGTTGCCTAGCAGACCAGTCAATTGGCAAACTGCAGGTGGTGGCAAGCTACACTAAGTCATGTGTCTGGTTTGTGTGGGTGTGTGCGGCAGTGCAAAAAGTGATAAGACAACAATCCTAGCTCACTGGATAGCTTAACCACTTCAGCCCGGAAGAATTTACCCCCTTCCGGACCAGAGCACTTTTTGCGATTCGGCCCTGCGTCGATTTAACTGACAATTGCACGGTCGTGCGACGTGGCTCCCAGACATAATTGACGTCCTTTTTTTCCCACAAATAGAGCTTTCTTTTGGTGGTATTTGATCACCCCTGCGTTTTTTATTTTTTTGCGCTATAAACAAAAAAAGAACGACAATTTAGAAAAAAATGCATTATTTTTTACTTTTTGCTATAATAAATATCCCCCAAAAATATATAAAAAAACAATTTTTTTCCTCAGTTAAGGCCTATACGTATTCTATTACATATTTTTGGTAAAAAAAAATCACAGTAAGCGTATATTGATTGGTTTGTGCAAAAGTTATAGCGTTTACAAAATATGGGATAGTTTTATGGCATTTTTTTTAATAATTTTTTTTTAAATTGCTCCGATCAGCAATTTTTATTGTGACTGCGACATTATGGCAGACACAGCGGACACTTTTGACACATTTTTGGGATCATTGTCATTTATACAGCAATCAGTGCTATACAAATGCACTGATTCCTGTGTAAATGACACAGGCAGTGAAGGGGTTAACGATAGGTGGCAGTGTAGGGGCTAAGTGTGTCCTAGGGGCGTGTTTCTAACTGTGGGGGGCATGGCTGTGTGTGACACATCACTGATCTCTGCTCCGATCACAGGGAGCAGAGATCAGTGACACTGTCACTAGGCATAATGGGGAGATGCTTGTTTACATTAGCATCTCCCAGTTCTTCGGCGATCGAGTACACGGGACCCGAGACCTGACTCACGGAGCTTGCCGCGGGCGCGTGCATGCCCACTGGCCACCTCCTAAAGGGCAATATACAGGTACGTGGTTCTGCCTGTACGAGCCCTTCTGATGATTGTGAAGTCTTGTTTTTTTTCCTATAAAAATAATACTTATCTGCTGTGTTGAGGTGCATTTGCACAGAGCAGCCCAGATCCTCCTCTTCTCGGGTCCCTCTTCTATGATCCTGGGCCCTCCCTCCTGTTCAGTGCCCCACACAGCAAGCAGCTTGCTATGGGGGCACCCAAGTTGAGTCACAGCTCCCTGTGTCCATTCAGAGACGGAGCCCTGACCCGGCCCCACCCCCTCTCTCTCCTGATTGGCTATCTGAATTTGATTAACAGCAGCAGGAGCCATTGGCACCACTGTTGGGTCTCAGCCAATCAGGAAGCAGAATCTTGGATGGCTGAGACACTTGTGGACATCGTTGGACAGAGGGGGACCTCAGGTAAGTGTTAGGGGGCTGAAGGAGGCTGCTGCACACAGAAGGATTGTTATCGTAATGCATAGAATGCATTAAGATAAAAAACCTTCTGCCTTTACAACCCCTTTAAGGAATTTCTGAAGTGTGTGGTAATTAGGTATGAGTCAAACTATTCTAGGTTTGGTTCGAGCAGGGTTTGGATGCTGAACCTATCAAAAAAAATAGCATTGGGGGAGGTGGGCACTGCCCTGAGGAACATATACCAGTGCAAACGTTTTTTTTTTTTAATTCTATTTGGCCATGAGAAGTGTCTGACACTGACATTTATGAAAATGGGCTTAAATTGCTGCAAAAGACATTTCCTTTCTGGCTTTATATAAAATATTTGAGGAAACTTTGAAGGGTCTGTGCTCTGTTTTTTTTTTTAATCACTTCAATACCAGGCACTTACCCCCCACCTGCCCAAGCCAATTTTCATATTTCAGCGCTGTCCCTTTTTAAATGACAATTGCTCAGTCATGTAACACTGTACCCAAACAAAATGTATTTATCATTTTGTTCCCATAAATAGGGCTTTCTTTTGGTGGTATTTGATCAACTCTGTGGTTTTTATTATTTGCCAAAAAAATAAAAAAAATCAGAAAATTTTGAAAAAATAAATGTTTTTTCTTTGTTTCTGTTATAAAATTTTGTAAAAAAGTAAGTTTCTCCTTCACTAATGGGTACTGATAAACTGCACTGACGGGCACTTATAAGGTGCAACCAATGAGGTGGCACCAATGAGATGGCACTGATGAGGTGGCACTAATGGGTACTGATAGGCGGCACTGATGGGTGGCACTGACACGCAGCACTGATGTGCATTGATAGGCGGCACTGATGGGCACTCATAGGTGACACTGGTGAGAACTGATAGGCAGCACTGATGGGCACTGATAGGCTGCACTGATGGGCACTCATAGGTGACACTGGTGAGAACTGATAGGCAGCACTGCTGGGCACTGATAGGCGGCACTGATGGGCACTGGTAGGCATTATAAATGGGCACTGATTGGCATATCCCTGATGGGGTTCATTTGTGGGCATCCCTGGTGGTCCTGGAGGCATCCCTGGTGGTCCTGGACAGGCATCCGTGGGGGGCTGCGCTGATAAACAGTCAGCACAGACCCCCCGCTGTCAGAAGAGCAGCTGATTGGCTCTCCTCTACTCGCGTATGTCAGACACGAGTGAGGAAAAGCCGATAAATTGCTCTTCCTGTTTACATCATGATCAGCCGTGATTTAATACGGCTGATCACATGGTAAAGAGCCTCCGTCAGAGGCTCTTTACCGAGCTCGGTGATGTGGTGTGTCAGACTGACACACCACACCAACGATCGATGCGCTTCTTGCCCCCGTGGGCGCACAATCGTGGCTTAACCTGCTGGATGTCATATAACACCCAGTCAGGAAAACTGAACCACTCCCTGGCCATCATTTTGCTATAGGCCGGACGGGAAGTGGTTAAAGAAGATGGCAATGAAATGTAATTTGCCAACAATTTGAGAATTTAAACTGTATAATTGTTTCTTTGTAAATGTCACTTTTGCTGTAGCACATTGTACAGCAAGAATGGAAAAAAATGTCCCCCCAAAAGTGCATACTACACCCTCTATGTTCCTTTGATGAGGATAAGGGCCTCTTCCCTGGCCCTGTGGTTGTGAAGTTCTGTGGGCAGCAGACTTATTGGAACCTGGAATCCCCCTTTAAAAATAAGCGTACTCCAGATACTGCCCCCCCCCACATGAATGAAAAATTCTCATTCACAATGCAAATTTAACCTAGAAACAACAACATCTAAACAGTTGACATGTTGACACTTTATTAGAATAAAAAATCCAGAAAAAAGACCTTCTTTGAAAATTAATTTTCAATCACAATGAACACCGCCTGGCAAATCACTGAAATGAAAAACCCACATGCTCAATCCCGATGATACTAATAGCCATATGACAGTTCCCAAGCTGTCATTGGTTAGATAAGGAAAGAGGCGGAGATATAAGTAACATCTTTGTTAATGTCATTGCCCCCATAAGGCCAGTGACAATATTTAGGCAGCGATGTTACGGCCACGTAAACAAAGAGTTGGGAATTCCTGGCCATGTAAGCCAATGTACCAGTGAAGGCGGTGGTTTCTAGCGAAAAAATGGTTGCCATGTCCTTAGGAACCATTTACATCAAGAAGATGTCATATATAGAAACAGTAGAAATATGTTTATACACTGCGAACAAGTTTAACCCTATACATAACAACACTCAAAAGGAAAAAAAAAGAATCACTGTTCCATAAATGCTCATGTGTACGGGAGCACACCGGTATGCAGTTACTTACAACGTACTTACCTTTGGGGCTTCAACCGAAAGTTCACTACAGCCACAAAAGAAAGTTAGGAGAAAGTTAGGATTCTACAGCTATAGCTAATTCAGAGAGGAAGGTAAATGGGACTGCAGTGGTCATGACAGAGAGAAGAAGAGAATAGACTGTTAGAAAACAACAACCAGTTCTTCACACCACTGGAGCTCAATTTCCAAGTAGACAGTAGCTTTGTGCCAGTATCCACTTCTTTGGTAGACTTTTATGCACATTGTCTATTTACATAGTTGGAAAGTTACATAGTAGGTAAGGCTGAAAAAAGACAATAGTCCACCCAGTTTAACCTGTGTACGTGTACGTGTGTCAGTGTCTATAATAATTTCCCATATCCCTGTATGTTGTGTTTTTTAAGATATGCATCCAAGAGTCTTTTATAAATATCCATACTTCCCCCAGCCACCACCAATTGTGGGAGAGAGTTCCACATCCTTATTGCCCTGACAGTGAAGAAACCCCTATGCAGTTTAAGGTTAAACCGCTTCTCCTCCAGTCTCAATGTGTGGCCCGTGTCCTCTTATGCCCCATACACACGGTCGGAAATTCAGACGGAAAATGTCCGATTGGACCATGTTGTCGGAAAATCAGCCCGTGTGTGCGCTCCATCGGACTTTTTCTGTTGAGATTTAAGACGGAAAAAATGTGAGATCCTGCTCTCAAATTTTCCAACAACAATATCCGATCGGACTTTTTCCGATCGTGTGTAGAGAATTCCGACGGACAAAGTGCCACGCATGCTCAGATCAAACTATGAGACCAAAGCTATTGGCTACTAGCCTCTACGTAGTTCCATCATACGCAACGAACGTCACCACGTTCGGAATGATCAGATTTTCCGACAACTTTGTCCAACCATGTGTATGCAACACCGGTTTCGGACAAAATCCATCGGAAAAAATCAGACGGATTTTGTGGTCGGAATTTCCGACCGTGTGTACGGGGGCTTACACTACCTGGGACTAAATAGTTTTTTCCTATGCTGGCATCCCCATTGAGGTATTTGTAGATCACTATCAAGTCCCCCCTCAAGCAACGCACCTCCAGTGAGAATAAATTGAATGTTTGCAGTCGGTCCTCATCTATAGTTCACTGCTTTGTATTGTGACTCTCTAATCACTGATTGAGCTGACAGACATACGGAAAAAATATACCAATACAATTTTTGAATGACAGGCAATAATGAGTAAGTAAGGTAAGGTGGGAGCTTATATCTAATTTTGTAGCCCTTCTAAGAGTTTAAAAAGCAGGACAGCAAAAGGAGAACACACTATATGTACAATATTTAAAGTCTAGTTTATTATTTCTCTCCATAAAATTCATTAAATTCTAAGTATTGCTTTGTTAACAAAATGTTTCAACCAGTAGATCAAGAAACACATTTGATCTATAGCTGCAATATTATAACTTATAAAACATACAATACCTCATTCATAAATTGTACATATATATACATTATTTGTCATTTTTACACTGGTTCTCGTAGATTTTTTATTTAGTATTTTGCCTTTATAGTCATTATATTTGTTCCATGTTACAGCCTATCAAATTGTAGAAAACGGTGTGTGCGTGCACATAAATATATTTGTGAGCTGCTTCTACCTGCCTAGATATGCCAATCTTTTCTACAATGGTGCCATGTTAATGTGGAGTTGTTTGAAAAAACTGACAGAGGATAAATGACAGTTTGCTTGATCTGTTTTCTTGCAATGCATTAAGTGGTTAAATAATACTAGCAAAATGTCATATCAGTTCAAATGATAAAAAATACTTGCTTCTTTGACAACTGTGGACCACAACTAATGCCCCGTACACACGATCGGAAATTAAGCCAGCAAAAGACCAATGAGAGCTTTTAGTCGGAAAATGCGACCGTGTGTATGCTCCATCTGACTTTTGCTGGCCGAATTCCAGCCAGCAAATGATTGAGAGCATGTTCTCAATTTTTCTTCATGTAACTTCATTTTCTTGGCTCGTCTTTAAGGATGAGCCCGGTGTTCGATTCGAACCCATGTTCGAATCGAGCACCGGGTGTTCGCTCGCTCGGCGAGCCCAGAACTATTGGGACCGCTCGCATCAAATTCGTGTGATGCGAGCGGCCCCGCAATGCATTGCGGCCCGCGCAGTGCAATGCTGGCTGATGATTGGCCAAGCATGCACTGTGACCCCGCATGCTTGGCCAATCACAGCGCCGGCAGCGAGGAGAGCCATAATTGGCTACAGGCAGGATGCCTGTAGCCAATTATAGCTCAGGGGCTTTAATACACGCCCCACGGTATAAGAGGCCGCCGCTGCGGCGGCCTCGCATATTATGTTTCACTCACAGTGTCAGCGTGTCAGTGTGCTGCTGACTGCTGACAACAATATGTTCTTTATTTCTGGGGATATGTGTGTGCATGCTGTTAGAACAGCATTGCAGTATCACATCTGGGGGGTGTCTATAGGTGGCCTGTGAAGGAGGGCAGGTTTCCTGTGCTTAGAACTTTCCCTGCAAAAAAGTGTCATTTTTGCAGGAAGAAAGCTATTTAAATCACTCGCGGCTAATGAATTGATGGCTCCTGTAACACAGAGAGCTGTCATTCATTAATAAAAAACAAAAAAAAAAAAAAAGCGTAGGGGTCCCCCCAAATTCAATAACCAGGCCCTTCAGGTCTGGGATGGATATTAAGGGGGATCCCAGCCAAAAAAAAAAAAAAAAAAATGGCGTAGGGTCCCCCTCAAAATCCATACCAGACCCTTGAGGTCTGGTATGGATTTTAAGGGGAACCCTAGCCAAAAAAAATGGCGTGGGGTCCCCCTCAAAATCCATACCAGACCCTTATCCGAGCACGCAACCTGGCAGGCCGCAGGAAAAGAGGGGGGGACGAGAGCGGCCCCCCCTCTCGCCTGAACCGTACCAGGCCACATGCCCTCAACATTGGGAGGATGCTTTGGGGGTCTAAGACCCCAAAAGCACCTTGTCCCCATGTTGATTAGGACAAGGGCCTCTTCCCCACAACCCTGGCCGGTGGTTGTGGGGGTCTGCGGGCGGGGGGCTTATCGGAATCTGGAAGCCCCCTTTAACAAGGGGACCCCCAGATCCCGGCCCCCCCCCCTGTGTGAAATGGTAAGGGGGTACAAAAGTACCCCTACCATTTCACCAAAAAAGTGGCAAAAATGGTAAAAAGGACAGGAGACAGTCTTTGACAATTCCTTTATTAAAATCTTCTTTCTTCTTTCTTCATCCTTCGGTTTCTTCATCTTCTCCTTCCTTCATCTTCTTCCATCTTCTTCTTCCATTTTCTTCTTCCTCCGATCCGCTTCTTCTTGCGCTGGTCTTCTCGTCCTTCTCGTCCGGCATCTTCTTCCGTCGGCGTCGGCGTCGGTGTCTCTGTCTCTTCTTGGGCCGCTCCGCGCAATGGGAGGCTCCCGCTGTGTGAGGCTCCGCTCCGTCTGACAGGTCTTTTATAATGGAGGGCACCTGGTGACCCCGCCCCCTCTGACGCACAGGGACGTCATGGGGAATTCCATGATGGCTTTCCCCATGATGTCAGAGGGGGGCGGGGTCACCAGGTGCCCTCCGTTTTAAAAGACCTGTCAGATGGAGCGGAGCCTCACACAGCGGGAGCCTCCCATTGCGCGGAGCGGCCCAAGAAGACACCGACACCGACGCCGACGCCGACGGAAGAAGATGCCGGACGAGAAGGACGAGAAGACCAGCGCAAGAAGAAGCGGATCGGAGGAAGAAGAAAATGGAAGAAGAAGATGGAAGAAGATGAAGGAAGGAGAAGATGAAGAATCCGAAGGATGAAGAAAGAAGAAAGAAGATTTTAATAAAGGAATTGTCAAAGACTGTCTCCTGTCCTTTTTACCATTTTTGCCACTTTTTTGGTGAAATGGTAGGGGTACTTTTGTACCCCCTTACCATTTCACACAGGGGGGGGGCCGGGATCTGGGGGTCCCCTTGTTAAAGGGGGCTTCCAGATTCCGATAAGCCCCCCGCCCGCAGACCCCCACAACCACCGGCCAGGGTTGTGGGGAAGAGGCCCTTGTCCTAATCAACATGGGGACAAGGTGCTTTTGGGGTCTTAGACCCCCAAAGCATCCTCCCAATGTTGAGGGCATGTGGCCTGGTACGGTTCAGGCGAGAGGGGGGGCCGCTCTCGTCCCCCCTCTTTTCCTGCGGCCTGCCAGGTTGCGTGCTCGGATAAGGGTCTGGTATGGATTTTGAGGGGGACCCCACGCCATTTTTTTTGGCTAGGGTTCCCCTTAAAATCCATACCAGACCTCAAGGGTCTGGTATGGATTTTGAGGGGGACCCTACGCCATTTTTTTTTTTTTTTTTGCTGGGATCCCCCTTAATATCCATCCCAGACCTGAAGGGCCTGGTTATTGAATTTGGGGGGACCCCTACGCTTTTTTTTTTTCATTTTTTTTTTTTTTTTTATCAATGACTTTTTTTTTATGAATGAGTTTCAATGAATCACTGTTCTCTGTGTTACGGGAGCCGTGAATTAACATTAGCCGCGAGTGATTTTAAATAGCTTTTTTACTTTCAAAAATGACACTTTGCGCAGAGACAGTTCTAAACACGGGAAACATGCGCCCCTTTACAGGCATACTATAGACACCCCCCAGGTACGAAATTTAAAGGAATATTACACTTTTATTGTTTCAATTTAAGCATTATTAAAATCACTGCTCCTGAAAAAACGGCCGTTTTTAAAAAAAAAAATTTTGCATTGATACATGTCCCCTGGGGCAGGACCCAGGTCCCCAAACACTTTTTATGACATTAACATGCATATTAGCCTTTAAAATGAGCACTTTTAATTTCGAACGTTCGCATCCATTATAACTAATAGGGTTCTAAAGCTCGCACGGACTTTAGGTCCGTTCGCGGGTTCTGGTGCGAGCCGAACGGGGGGGTGTTCGGCTCATCCTTACTCGTCTTATGCCCCGTACAAACGGTCGGATATTCCGATGGAAAAAGTCAGATCGGATTATGTTGTCGGAAAATCCGATCGTGTGTAGGCTCTAGCGGGTTTTTTCCGTCGGAATTTCCAACGTAAATAATTTGAGCGCAGGATCTCAAATTTTCCGACAACAAAATCTGATCGGACTTTTCCAATCGTGTGTAGAGAATTCCGACGGACAAAGTGCCACGCATGCTCAGATCAAATTATGAGACCAAAGCTATTGGCTACTAGCCTCTATGTAGTTCCGTCGTACGCAATGAACGTCACCACGTTCGGAACAATCGGATTTTCCGACAACTTCGTCCGACCGTGTGTATGCAACACCAGTTTCGGACAAAATCCGTCGGAAAAAATCTGACGGATTTTGTGGTCGGAATTTCCGACCGTGTGTACGGGGGCTTAGTGTTGTTTGTCACTGCGTTCTTGATGGTCGAAAGCTCAGCTGTGTGACCGTCCGACCGACCAAGCTTGAGCAGAATTCCGTCGGAAAAACCATCCAAGATTTTTCTGACGAAAAATCCGCTCGTGTGTACGCGGCATTACACTTATTGCCTTGAATTGACTGTACCAAGCAGTAATCACAGGCTACCCTAGTTATCCTTCTTCCTATATTTAATCATCTGAACTGACCATACTGAGCTACTAAGTACATTAGATGCATTTCTACACCACACTTTCACCCTTTAGAAATAACAATTTTGTAGACTTTTATTTGTTTTGGTATTTTGCAATGTATTAATAATATTCATTTTGCATAGTTTGGGGCCCAAAATGGCCATTAACGTGAGACTTCAACTTAATTTGCCTACACAATCTAAATAACAACCTTCCACTTTAATTTTCAGATCAGTGATAGATAAGCATGCTATATCTTTGTTCTCAGCAGACAAACATGGTGACCATTTCATATCTGAGGTAACCATACTGCTGTGTTAATCTTCAAATAAATTTCTGTATCCTTGTGGAGGTCGTGGATTTTCTGGCCTATGCTGTACAGAACTGTCAGGGACCCAGCGCCGGACGAGCGGCCCGCTCTCCGGTGCGCATGCGCGGCGGCCCGGCTCTCCGGCGCATGCGCACTCGCGGCTCGGCGGTCTGGCGCTCGCGCATGCGCACTGGCGCCCGTTTGTGCGCCATGGCGCACAATTAGCGTCCACTGGGCGCCTATAAAAGCTGCCTGACGCACAGGCACTTTGCTGGTCTGTCTTTCCAGCTCAGTGCCTGTGTGTCTCCTGTGTTAACCAGATCTGATCCTGCATCCTGACCCTTGGCTTGTTAAACGGACTGTCTCTGCCTTCTCCTGTGTTTGACCCCCTGGCTTGTTAACGGACTTTGCTGCCTGATCCTGTGTTTGACCCTCTGCTTGCCTCCACGGACTTTGCTGCCTGATCCTGTGTTTGACCCTCTGCTTGCCTCCACGGACTTTGCTGCCTGATCCTGTGTTTGACCCTCTGCTTGCCTCCACGGACTTTGCTGCCTGATCCTGTGTTTGACCCTCTGCTTGCCTCCACGGACTTGCATCATACCTGTGTTTGACCCCCGGCCTGCTTTCTGGACTTACATAGCTGCTGACTGCTCAGTGACCGGTGTCAGCCCCTCAGCCAGGTGTTGGGCTCCTGCCTCTCCTCCCTGCCATCTGCCGGTCTGCCCAGGCCAGGTCCTCATCTCTTCTGGGCATCCCATTGGTCCCACCTGCCGGAGGTGACCTGTGCCTCCTGGTGCCGTTTGTTCCCTGTCTCACCTCCAGGGGGCAGATTGCGCCGGGTCGCAAGGGTGAACCGCTCTCAGCATCTCGGTCTCGGTAAGTACATCTCTGATAGTACAGACCAGCCATGTCTGAGACCGACAGAGCGTGTTCACCTCTTGAGATCCTGTGTCAGCAGATGGCAGCACTTACTGAGGCTGTCCAAAAACTGCAGATGGGCTACGCTCAAGTTGACAGTCGCCTACAGCAATTAACTGGGCCATCTGCCCCTGCAGCCGGCAACTCAGCCACCATCAGCGGGGTTCCCCCCACGGCAGCTCCCATCAACCCCACAGTGGTCGTGGCTTCCCCTGAACCTAGGGTGCCTACACCTGAACGTTTCTCGGGTGACCGAAAGAGATTCAGGGCTTTCAAAAATGCCTGCACCCTGTACCTGGCCCTGCAGCCCAGAACCTTCTCCTCTGAAGTGGTGAAAGTGGGGTTCATCATTTCTCTCCTGGCCGAGGAACCCCAGGCGTGGGCCCATAGCCTAATGGAACAGAGAGATCCCGTGTTGAACTCAGTTGACACTTTCTTTGAGAGCATGGGTCAGCTCTATGACGATCCCCAGAAGGGGGCCACCGCCGAAACCACCCTGCACAATCTCTCCCAAGAGACCGGTTGAAGACTACACTGCTGAATTCAGAAAATGGTCAGCTGACACCGGCTGGAATGGGCCGGCCCTCAAGTATCAGTTTCGCCAAGGACTCTCCGACACCCTTAAAGATGAACTTGCCCGGATTGATGTCCCGGAGTCTCTGGAGGACCTCATACAAGCGGTCACCAAGATTGACCGGCGCCTACGTGAACGCCGCGCTGAACGTTTCCAGACGCCTCGTCCCAGTTGGATGTTACCCAAGCCGAGTCCTGCCCAGCTTTCATGTCATTCGCCACCTGTGGCCTCTTCCGGAATCGAGCCCATGCAGCTAGGCCTGGTTCGCGCCCCTCTGACCCCAGAGGAGCGTTTACACAGGCGACAGGCCAACCTGTGCCTTTATTGTGGGGGTTCCGGGCACTACCTTCGCACCTGCCCCATTAGGCCCAGTAAGTCCCTTCCCAGGTTTAACTTAAACTACCAGGTCTCCGGTCTGTCTCAAACTTACATTACCCTTTTTATCTCTTTGCAGTTAACGGGAAAGGAGGTCCGCCTCCCGGCCATAATTGATTCCGGGGCTTGCAGCTGCTTCTTGGATTCCTCCCTCGCTGCCCGGCTCCAGCTTCCCCTTGTCCCCAAGAAGCAGTGCCTCCAGGTTCATCTAGCCGATGGATCCCTTCCGCGCTCCGGCTTGATCACTTTGGAAACCAACCCTATTCTTGTCACCACCGATTCCGGCCATAAGGAGCTCCTCCGCTTGGATATCATTCCATCTCCCATGTTTCCCATTATCTTGGGGCTCCCTTGGTTGCAGGCACATGAACCCCTGATTAACTGGCGGACGAAGGAGGTCTCCTTCCCTTCCCAATACTGTTCCCAAAACTGCTCCCCCTCAACCCTGGCTTCCTGCTCAGCTCTAGTTCCAGTACCCGACAACCTAAAACACGTCCCACCTGCCTACCTAGAATTTAGGGACGTTTTTGACAAACAACAGGCCGACCGCCTGCCACCTCACCGACCCTATGACTGTCCTATAGACCTCTTGCCCGGTGCTGCGGTCCCTTTCGGCCGTATTTTCCCTCTGTCCGAAGCCGAGTTAGCCACTCTCAAGGCCTATATTGACGAAAACCTGGCCAAAGGGTTCATCCGTCCTTCCT
Source organism: Lithobates sylvaticus (assembly GCA_028564925.1). Taxonomy (NCBI): domain Eukaryota; kingdom Metazoa; phylum Chordata; class Amphibia; order Anura; family Ranidae; genus Lithobates; species Lithobates sylvaticus. Next base: position 432,869,559 of record CM053030.1, read on the forward strand.
CCTCACCTGCTGGGGCCGGCATTTTCTTTGTGGAGAAGAAGGACGGCTCCCTGAGGCCCTGTATCGATTATAGAGAGATCAACAAAATTACCATTAAGAACAGGTACCCTCTTCCCCTCATCCCCGAACTGTTCCAGCGATTTCGGTCTGCACAGGTCTTCTCTAAACTTGACCTCCGAGGGGCCTACAACCTCATACGGATCAGGGCGGGTGATGAGTGGAAGACTGCTTTTAGATCAAGGTTCGGGCACTACGAGTATCTAGTAATGCCATTCGGGCTCTGTAATGCCCCGGCAACATTCCAACACTTAGTGAATGACATTTTCCGGAGATACTTGGATGACTTCCTAGTAGTCTACCTGGATGATATACTCATTTTCTCGGCCTCTCCTGAACTCCACCGAACGCACGTTAAAATAGTCCTCACCATCCTCAGGCAGCACAAACTTTACCTTATAGCAGAGAAATGTGAGTTTGAGAAGTCCACGGTACAGTTCCTGGGATTTGTTATCTCTACCAGTGGGGTCGCCATGGACCCACAGAAGGTGCAGGCCATTCAAGATTGGCCGGCCCCCAAAGATAAAAAGGGAGTTCAGAGATTTATTGGGTTTGCCAACTTCTATCAGAGATTTATCGTGGGCTTCTCCTCCATTGTGGCACCAATCACCCTACTCACCCACCAACACAGTCGGTTCAGTTGGTCCCCAGAGGCCCAGGCAGCCTTCGTCCAGTTGAAGTCCTTGTTTTCATCCGCCCCGATCTTACGGCACCCAGATCCCGCATTGCCTTTTGTTTTAGAGGTGGATGCCTCTGAGACTGCTCTCAGTGCCATTCTCTCCCAACGCCAGGGCGCCAAGGCCCTCCTTCACCCGGTGGCCTTTGCCTCCCGAAAGCTGAGCCCTCCAGAGAGGAATTATGATGTGGGGGATAGGGAACTGCTGGCCATTAAATTTGCCCTCGAGGAGTGGCGGTATCTTTTGGAGGGGGCATCTCACCCTGTCATGGTTTGGACCGACCATAAGAATCTCGAGTATCTCAGGACAGCCAAACGACTGAGACCCAGACAGGCTAGGTGGGCCCTCTTCTTTTCGAGATTTAATTTCCTCATTGCCTACAGGCCAGGCTCCAAGAACGGAAAGGCCGATGCGCTCTCCCGCATGTTCCTAGAGTCTCCCCAAGAAACCAAACCCAGCACCATTCTAACCCCACAAAACTTCGGCCTACTGACTCAAGTGGACCTTATGTCTACAATCAAGACTGCTACCGAACACGACCAGGCCCCTACCGACCTCTCTCTGGCCAAGCACGATGATCTCCTGTGGTCTGGGGAGAAGATCTTCGTGCCCCTTGGGGTAAGACCCCTTGTACTTGAAACCTTCCATGACCACAAGTTGGCAGGCCATTTTGGTTCCAGGAAGACCGCGGAGCTTATCGCCCGTTCCTTTTGGTGGCCTGGCTGGAGGCAGGACTGTAAAAAGTATGTCGCTTCTTGCGTCCCTTGCCAGCGCAGCAAGGGACCCAAGACCAAATCCTGGGGGCTACTAAGACCACTCCCCATCCCGGATCGCCCATGGGCAGAAGTCTCCATGGACTTTATCGTGGAGTTACCCCCTTCCAGGGGATACACCACCATTCTTGTCATCGTGGACCGGCTCTCTAAGATGGCTCATTTTATCCCTCTGGTGGGTACCCCGTCCACCTCTACCACGGCTGACGTATTCTTCAAGGAAATCGTAAGACTTCATGGGGTGCCCAAGAGCATCACGTCCGACAGGGGCACCCAGTTTACTTCAAGGTTCTGGAAGGAATTATGCAAGTCCCTCGAAATAAAGATCTGCTTGTCTTCTGCCTACCACCCCCAGAGCAACGGCCAAACGGAAAGGACCAACCAAACACTGGAACAGTACCTCCGTTGCTTCTGCTCTGACTCCCAAAATGACTGGTCCACCCTCTTACCCTACGCTGAATTCGCGTATAACAATTCCATTCATTCCGCCACCAAGCAAACACCCTTTTGGGCCAACTCTGGTTTCCATCCTTCCTTTCTCCCGGAATCTCCGCCGGAAAACTCGGTCCCTGCAGCTCAAGATCGTGTGGAGTCCTTACAGGTCAATTTTAAAAAATTGCAAAAATGCATGCAGGAAGCCCAAGAAGGGTACAGTAAGCACTTTAACAACGAAGAGGTCTGGCTGTCCTCCTCCAACCTGAAGCTACCTGTCCCCTCCCGGAAATTGGGGCCAAGGTTTATCGGCCCATTCAGGGTTAAACGGGTTGTGAACCCTGTGGCCTTTGAACTTGATTTACCCCCAAGTTATAGGATCCATCCTGTTTTTCATGCCTCCCTTTTGAAACCCACCACTCCCAGCCCTTTTCCTGGCAGAGAAGAACCACCCCCTCCTCCTGTTTTAGTCGAAGGCGAGAAGGAATTCGAAGTGGAGGAAATCCTGAGTTGCAGGAAAAAGGGCAGGCAGCTCCAATACCTGATCAAGTGGAAGGGTTATCCTCCCGAGGACAATTCATGGGAACCATCAAGGAACCTACACGCTCCACGTTTGATCCAGGCGTTTCATCAGGCGCATCCTGAATTGATGGCCAGTTTGGGTGTCCAGAGGCCACCCCTCGGGGGGGGGGCACTGTCAGGGACCCAGCGCCGGACGAGCGGCCCGCTCTCCGGTGCGCATGCGCGGCGGCCCGGCTCTCCGGCGCATGCGCACTCGCGGCTCGGCGGTCCGGCGCTCGCGCATGCGCACTGGCGCCCGTTTGTGCGCCATGGCGCACAATTAGCGTCCACTGGGCGCCTATAAAAGCTGCCTGACTCACAGGCACTTTGCTGGTCTGTCTTTCCAGCTCAGTGCCTGTGTGTCTCCTGTGTTAACCAGATCTGATCCTGCATCCTGACCCTTGGCTTGTTAAACGGACTGTCTCTGCCTTCTCCTGTGTTTGACCCCCTGGCTTGTTAACGGACTTTGCTGCCTGATCCTGTGTTTGACCCTCTGCTTGCCTCCACGGACTTTGCTGCCTGATCCTGTGTTTGACCCTCTGCTTGCCTCCACGGACTTTGCTGCCTGATCCTGTGTTTGACCCTCTGCTTGCCTCCACGGACTTTGCTGCCTGATCCTGTGTTTGACCCTTTGCTTGCCTCCACGGACTTGCATCATACATGTGTTTGACCCCCGGCCTGCTTTCTGGACTTACATAGCTGCTGACTGCTCAGTGACCGGTGTCAGCCCCTCAGCCAGGTGTTGGGCTCCTGCCTCTCCTCCCTGCCATCTGCCGGTCTGCCCAGGCCAGGTCCTCATCTCTTCCGGGCATCCCATTGGTCCCACCTGCCGGAGGTGACCTGTGCCTCCTGGTGCCGTTTGTTCCCTGTCTCACCTCCAGGGGGCAGATTGCGCCGGGTCGCAAGGGTGAACCGCTCTCAGCATCTCGGTCTCGGTAAGTACATCTCTGATAAGAACAGGCTCCCCTTCTGTTGACTTTAAAGCGGAGTTCCGACAAAAACAAAAAAATTAAAGTCAGCAGCTACAAATACTGTACCTGCTGACTTTTAATATTTGGACACTTACCTGTCCTGGAGTCCAGCGATGCGGGGGAACGAAACCCCGCTCATCTCCCTCTCCTCTCTGCGGCACCCGCATTGTCACTGTGCGAGCCCAGCTGTGGCTTCACAGCCGGGCATGCACTGCACATGCTCGAGCCGCGATGCACGCTGTGACTGGCCGGGCAATCATCTGGGACCTGTGACGTGTCCAAGGTGATTTCCGAGAGGGAGGGGGGAGAGGTGAACTTACTTCTGGCTCCGCGGTGCCTCGGGAGGAAGTGGGAGCTGGAACCCTCCAAAAAGAGGGTTTCTGCTCCCCCCTCAAAAAAAATGACATGCCAAATGTGGCATGTCAGGGGGTCACCTTCCCTTAAAGTGTAAGTTCCATTTTTGGGTGGCACTTCGCTTTAAGCGCTGTCCACTAGCACTAGTAGGATGGGTGGAGGCTCAGTTTTGCTAAATTAGAATGAAGCTGAGCCCTATAAACAGCCTGGGACAAATGAATTGAAGTGGTACCCTAACATGGATAGAGGGAAGGGGAATACGTAACTAGTTTTGGGGATGTATAGAATTCTAATCCTTTTGACAACTCAGTCTCCAAGCATGTAACTAAACAAAAATACTCCTGGCTAAGCATGCATGGTATTGTTAATGGCAAACAGAAAGGGAGGAAAGGGATAGTTACCTGTCTGATTTAAGTTTCCACCAAAAGAACTGTCAGCCAGTGTCTAGTGCTCCACATAGACATGATTGGGCAACTGACTTCTAATGTCTACACAGTTTTTCCAAGATGCTGATATATATATATATATATATATATATATATATATATATATATATATATATATATATATATATAATATATATATATACACTACATTACCAAAATGTTGGGATGCCTGCCTTTACATGAACTTTAATGGCATCCCAGTCTTAGTCCGCAGTGTTCAATATTGAGTTGGCCCAACCTTTTCAGCTATAACAGCTTCAACTTTTCTGGGATTGCTGTCCACAAGGTTTAGGAGTGTGTCTATGGGGATGTTTGACCATTCTCCCAGAAGTGCATTTGTGAGGTTAGGCATTGATGGCTCGCAGGCTCTGATTCATCCCAAAGGTGTTCTATCGGATTAAGGTCAGGACTCTGTCAAGTTCCTCCACCCTAAATTCGCTCATTCATGTCTTTATGGACCTTGCTTTGTGCACTGGTTCAAATAGTTTGGTGAAGGGGGATTACGGTATGTTGTGGGGTTGTTTTTCAGAGGTTGGGCTTGGCCCCTTATTTCCAGTGAAGGGAACTCTTAAGGTGTCAGCATACCAAGACATTTTGCACAATTTCATGCTCCCAACTTTGTGGGAACAGTTTGGGGGTGGCCCTTTCCTGTTCCAACATGACTGGCCTGCACATAGTCCTCACCTCAACCTAATAGAACACATTTAGGATGAAATAGAGCTGAGACTGCGAGCCAGGCCTTCTCATCCACATAAGTGCCTGACCTCACAAATGCGCTTCTGGAAGAATGGTCAAACATTCCCATAGACACACTCCTAAACCTTGTGGACGGCCTTCCCAGAAGAGCTGAAGCTGTTATAGCTGCAAAGGGTGGGCCAACTCAATATTGAACCCTACGGACTAAGACTGGGATGCCATTAAAGGTCATGTCCATGTAAAGACAGGTGTCCCAATACTTTTAACAATATAATGTGTGTGTATATATACTGTTTTTATTTACCTGCATCCTGGCAACCAATGACATGCAACTGCCTGGGTCCGAGCAACCAATGAAAATGACACTTGTGGGTTGCACAGCATCACTGGTTGGTATGGTTTAGGCAACCAACATCATCTTAGCAAACAATTATTAATTGTTGCATGTCTGTGTAATAAAGTAAATGTTTTTACTGAACAAGTTTATTGTAATGTACAGGTACTCCTCACTTAATGACCAGGTTGTTAAACAAATTGGTTGTTAAATGAGGAATCACAAGTAATCAATATTTTAAGCCTTCTTAACTACTGTAGTGTACTGCATTGTGATAAAAAGGTCTAAACACTAAACTCCAGCTCAATAACATTGTTTTAATTTGCATAAGTACAGAACAAAAATTCTGTACTGTACTGTACAATACAATGATGTATAACGCAACCTTAGGGTGGGGAGAGCCGGCCGTAAGTCCGAGGAGTCGTTAAACAAGGAGTATCTGTAATGTGTTCATCCCTCGAAAAAATGGGTTACCGATACCTGTGCCCCTCTGACGCTTCCAGATAATGCTTAAACCTCTGCATGCTCAGGTATTCTTAAAGTATTCTAAAAGATATTCTTAAAGTAGGATATCTGACCTTTAAAGTAGAACTACTGTATACCCCCCCCCCCCCCACTAAATATGTTTGGTTCTGTATTTAATTATATCTGAATTGTTTTAGTACATTTTAGTCGACTAAAATCTCCAGTACATTTTAGTCAACTATAATCAAATGAATTTAGTTAAATTGTAATGCATTATTTAAGCATTCTCTAGAATTGCCAAACTCATTATATCCTCCTGGAGGAAAATGCGAATAACATGTTATCATTTATGGTATTAAGGTTCGAACATGCACTACTAAATTAACTAAATTAACACTGCTGCCTGCAAATTTCCCCAACCACTGGTTAACCTGCCACTGAAGTCCACCTAATGGAGCTGCCTGTTCTGGTGTGGCAATGATACAGCACTGCTCCTGAATTCAAAGCAGAGTTGCCACTCTCATGTGGGCTGTGCCTGGTTGCTCTATAGTGGAATGAAAAAGTGTTGCAGGGGTGTGGCTACCAGCTGCAGATTGTCACTCTGTATATGGTGCCCCATTTTGTAGATTGGCAGCATAAACAATTTTGGTTAAACCCTCCCACTGTAGACTGCAATTTCTAGGAGGGGGAGCTTGTGAGACATACATGAAGGCAGATTTGGCTCAGTCAGGGAAGGCAAAGGAAGTTTTGTATTCACTTTATGAGGCTTGCACATCATATTTTCATTAGGCTTGTGCATCACATAATAACTGGATTTGGTACTGGTTTAGACTGTTATATAGGAGCTGTAGATGTACAATAAAGGGTAGACATCTGGAGTTGGCTGCATAATCATCTCAAACTGACATTGGGATGATTATGCAGGCAATTCCAGGTTGTACCATGGTGAGCCAAAAATCCTGGACACAATATTATGCAAAACACTAACCAGATCTCTCATGTTCACTCTACAGCTTCCCTTACCACTCTCCTTGCTTTCCTAGTAGATGTAAAGTATGACGGACAGCCCTACTGGCCACTAGGAAAATTAAGAGAGCACAGGAAGGAACAAGCGATTTGGTTATTTTTCCGCTAAATACAACATTTTTCAGGGGAAGCATGTGCATAGGCCTATTCTGATGCAATATTGTTACTTTTAAAATTCCCACAGGTTTCCACAAGACACTGCAGTGATATTACTTCTTTGGTTAGCTACAGGCCAGAACAAGACATGCATGTGCAGAAAGTGGAGGACCTATAGGGGACCTTTTTTGGGCAATGGCCGTGCGCCTCTGGGTGGGGCTACACAGTGAATATTGCTGGAAAGGTACCATTTGTCCTTAAAGTGATTGTAAATGATCACCCTTTAAAACAACCCATTCAGTTTAAAATAGAATGAAAGGCAAAATATATGTGTATAGATAAAAAAAAACATTATAAATACCTTTTTTCCCCTTTTCACAAGTGAGCTGGGGGAGGAGAAACAACAGTACACTGATCTTCCCAGTGAAAGGCTGTGAGGGGGAGAGGGGGAGTTCAAGACAAGTCTGATCATTGGAGGAGAGCAGGCTCAGTTCCCACAGCTAGAGAGCTGACCACAATGTGTTCTTCTGCTTGGTGTGGTCAGTTTAACAGGAAAGCAGAGGTTCTGGCAGAAACACCAGGGATTTTACACAAAGGAAGCAATACAAAGAGAACATGATCCTTTTGCATACAAGTACATGGCACAGCAGGCACATATCAGGAATATGAAATGTTGGATTTACACACTCTTTAAGGCATGTCAAATTATTTAAGAATTGGAATTATGCTGGTACAGCGTAATACATACATACTACTTTCTCTTGAGGTTGGATCAGAATGTAAAGAAAACAAAAATGTACTCAGCTTGCTGTACTGTGTGTGAACATGTTGATGTGAAAGAAATTCAAACTATATCTCTAGAAGCCTTGTGCTTTCCAAAGTAGCATGCTTAATAGCTTTGTGCATAATTTTCAGTGTCTCCTATTTCCAGAAAGAACACATGTTTAACCTTGTTACAAGTCTTTTTTTGTATTATACACCAATGCTTCTTGTAGGTTGCAGTTAGTGGATGGCAATATGCTGAGATATATGGATACATTGTTGGATAATTTAGAAACATTGTTCTACAACTCTTCACTTCTTCTTGTGTAATTTGAACTGGTCATTATGCATCATACAAAATTGTTCTACACTCGTCCATTAAAAACAAGCTGTGTTCCTCCATTGCTGATGTTTTCAATGGTTTCCTGTTAAAACAAAGACAGAAAATATTTCACGTTTGATTAAGCAGCAATTGCCATCATTTTTTTATTAAAAAAAATAAGTTTTTATTTGATATGGATAATTGAAGATTAAAGAAGAAAACAACTAGTAACCTCTTGCTGTAGTAAAAATGGAAAGAATCTGAATTTCTGAATCTGAATCTAAATTTCTTATGACTGGTAGCAGATTGTCATGATCAGATACCCTAATGTGTTCTCCAGTTACTTACTGTTGTGATTATTAGAAAAGTGTGTGTTGCCATTACACATTACAAAACCTTATTCTACTTTTTATTATGTTTTTAAAAGAAGATAAAAATGGCAACTGTCACAAATGTATAACTAGCTTTCAGAGTAAGGCCCCATGCACACGAGACGCAGATGCAAACTCTGCTGAACGCATGTTTTAAAAAGCAGAAACCTGCGTTTAAAAACGCGCGTTTTGCTGTGTTTTCATGTCGCGTTTAGACTCGTTTAGATGCGTTTGCGTCTATAAGCATTTGTAAAGATAACATCATATAGACCCTCCCCAAGCTCAGAAAGCATGTATTATTAACTATTTCTGCCATTTTGTGAGCAGCAGCAGCAGAGAGAGCAGTTGTACACTTGCATTTGCCTCTCTTTCTGTGTTTTTTTTTGGAAATGGATCCCATATTAAAGCGGTTCTGCACTCTGAAAAAAATTTTTTTTTTAAAGGATGTAATATAAAGTGTGCTTACCTTTATTAGGGGACTCACCTGTTCCATCTTCCATCTCGATCGCCGCCGGTTTTCGTCCGATGAAGTTCCTCGTCTTCTTCTTTAGTGCTGGGGGCCATCTTGCCTGTGGGCATGTGAAACACCCACAGGGACTTTAGATGGCCCACCATGCACTGCCGTTACTCGCGCGTGCGCAGTAACGGCTCATCTGCCGAGATCTCACGAGATTTCGGCAGATGCGGCCGAAATCTCGGGAGATTTCGGAAGATGTGGCCGAAATCTCGGGAGATTTCGGAAGATGCCCGCACTGGCTCCTGGGATCAATGACACCAGATCCCAGGAGACAGTGCGGCGTGACGACGATCGACGCAAGACCCCGCCCGCCGCCGCAGAGGGAGAAGACCGGAAGTCTTCAATTACAAGGTAAGTAAAAAAAAAAAAAAAAAAAAAACATTTCATTTAGTACTCTTTGCCTGATTTGGAAGGCAAAGAGATTTACTAAATGAAATGGGTGTAGAACCGCTTTAAATATATGTCAGGAAATGCGCCTGATGTCGCTCTTGATGAAGCAGCAACGTCGTTGCAAATTTGCATGAGAGGACCAGAATCAGAGCTTGTCGATATTGGACCCATCCGTTGATGGCACAGCGAATGTCCGTTGGATATTTCACAAACATGTATACACCAGTGAGTATATATGCTCTATGAATCTAAACTAATTACGACATTTTAAACAATTTTTTCTAGTATTTTTTATGGTTTACCATCATATTTCTGAGTTTTCTGGTCCAAAAAATTGGGTTCCTTTAAAAAGGCTTATAAACGCTGGTGCCTGCGTTTAGCCGCGTTTAGCCGCGTTTAGCTGCATTTTGCGTCTGAAACGCGGAAAAGCAAAGTGTCTGAACGCATTTTTTTGCTTCTGGAAAAACGAGGTTAAACGCAACTGCATAAAAACGGGAAAAAAAAACTAGACTGTGTACATGGACACATAGGATAACACTGCATGCGTTCAGGTGCAGTTAAAAAAAAGTGTCCAACTGCCTCTGAACGCGCGTTTAACTGCGTCTCGTGTGCATGGGGCCTAAGGTGCAGAGGCAGCTGGTGCTCAAAATTTTGGAGGGGGCGGCAAACAAACCTCCCCACTCACTCGCACTAACGCCACCCCCCCCTCGCGAGAGACAGAGATGGGAAGGTGGCCTTACCTTAGGAGATGACGAGGATTGAGGATGAAGAGTAGGGCTGCTGCTCCTGGTGGAACAGATGTTGCTTCTCCTCCCGTCCAAACAGGAAGTGGGCCCTGAGACCCGATTGGCTGGGAGTCCTAAGGCAGGGCACGTCCTGTGCCCTGCATGGAGATTAGGGGCTGGGAGCATGGATTGGGGGGGGCGGCGCCCCTGTGCCCTGCACGGTCTGCCACTGGTAAGGTGCATACGGAAGGGCTTTTTACACAGCAATCAAAACATATTTCCCAGCACACTTGCTAGCTAGCCAGCAAAAAAAAAAAAAAAAAAGTTGCATTAACAACAGAAGTTTTGGTTGCACAACATTCAAAAATCTATGTCCCTCAGCTGGCTTGTATTGGGGTGGCAGTCACTGCATGTCACTGCACAGCAGCACAACACCCCATGCTGCTTTGCCAAGACATGAATAAAGTGTCACTTTGTGCACTTGAAATAAAGTTAAAAAGAAAAAAGTAAACAGTAAGATGTGCTGAATCACGCATCACTCTGTCCCCTCACTGCAGTCAAAAACTGACCGCTGCCTGCACTCTTTTGCCGCATACTCGCGATCGGAATTTCGGCCAGCAAAAGACAGATGAGAGCTTTTAGTCGGAAAATGGGACCGTGTGCATGCTCCATTGGACTTTTGCTGGCAGAATTTCCACCAGAAAAAGTTTGAGAGCATGTTCTCAATTTTTCCGACGGAAAAAGTTTCTATCGGAAATTCCGATCGTCTGTACCAATTCCAACTTGCAAAATTCCTACGCATGCACGGAAACAATTTGATGCATGCTCGGAAGCATTGAACTTCATTTTCTCGGCTCGTCGTAGTGTTGTATGTCACCACGTTTTTGACGGTCGAAAGTTCAGCGAACTTTTGTGTGACCGTGTGTATGCAAGACAAGCTTGAGTGGAATTCCGTCAGAAAAACCATCTAAGATTTTTCCGACTGAAAATCCGCTCATGTGTACGCGGCATTTCCTCCCTAGGAAATATCCTTTGTTCCATTCCACGGGCACCTTTTACTTTATTACAAGTAGCTTGTAATTTCACTTCTAATTGGCAGAAAATAAATTCCTCATATTTGTGATGGACAATGCCTCCACTACACAGCCATGCAAAGTATGAGTCATGTCATTTCTATTTCTGTTCCATTAGAGTTAATTGATATGCTGCACAATGACATGCACAGTTTATTGCTGCTGGCAATGGTAATGCTGATCTTGGAATGTTTATATTAAGATCAGGAAAGTTTTAGCTGTTATTGAAAATATAAATATATATATATATATATATATATATATATATATATATTCTTCACCAATTCATGCCCATTGTCAGCAAGATTACATAAAAAGCAAGCAGCAATGTCATTCAATGTCACTGGCCCTATAAAATTATATTTATGAATAAGTTATATGTAAACTCAATCACTTAAATATCATAAAAGCTTTAAAAGCTTTACCTTGTTAAAGCGGAGTTCCACCCATTATACGGCCTCCCCCCTCCGGTGCCACATTTGGCACCTTTTAGGGGGGGTGGACAGGATACCTGTCTTTGGGAGCCTCAGACTTCTGGGAGCCTCAGTCGCGGATATTTACATCACCGCTCGGGCTCCCTCCTCCTCCCTCCACCTTCCCGACTACCATGCCAGTAGGAGAGAGGAGTGGCGTCTCGCGCATGTGCCGTAGGGTTCCCGGCATGAAGCTGTAAGGCAATGGCGGCGGCTGCACCCAACAGCTGATGGAAACATCAGCTGCGGTGCTGACATCGCTGGACTCCAGGACAGGTAAGTGTCCTATTATTAAAAGTCAGCAGCTGCAGTATGTGTAGCTGCTGGCTTTTAATTTTTGCAGCAGTAGGCGGACTTCCGCTTTAATGCAATTATGAAAGTAATTATCAACATTTTACATCTGCAGCATTCATTAAAATACTACCTACTTTTTCTGCAATGAAGAACCTAGTTTAGGCACTTCCTGTTATAGGGTAACATCATTCTGTCTTTGTCTCCTAGTCATGCTCCTGTTACATGGTCTTTCAATGCAGTCTAGAGATTGTTTAAACATGCATTCTCAAACATTGTGCACTGTTACCATCAGAAAACTGGCCCTAAGAAATGGCAAGCAGCCGTCGCTGGAATACATGTATGTAGACAGGAAGTGCTGCAAAAGGGCTGCCTGAGATCAACAACATTGAGATACAACATTGAGATACAACAATAAATAAAAAATAGTATTTTATTACAATTGCCTATGATACACAGAGCTTTATCAAACTAAATGTTATTTAGTTAGTGTTTGCATCTACTCTAACATGCTTATCGCAAAATCAAATTGTATTTTTTTATTATATAGATGGTAATCTAGAAAAGAATATGATAAAATTGTTCGTAAACATTTTCATTCTTCTTATTTAATAGTAATTTTGACAATACACAAGGGCTTACACAAAACAAGCTCTATACTTAAAGTATATGTACTGTCAACATTTTTTTCTTCGTTTTAGGTATAGTGGGGACAGTTTAAAATTGTTATCAGAATTTTACTGCTATCTCTCTTAGACTAGGTTCACACATGTGGTGCGAATTTCCCCTCAGTTTTCACTGCAAATTTCCCAAGCAGCTGTTCAGCAGTTCACCTGCGATTTAGATGCAGTTCAGAAGCAAATTTTTGTAGTTGGTGGCCACTGGCGTCTTTAACATTAGTTGGTTGTTAAAGAGCAGGCCGGGAAGCCGTCTGTCGCGGCCTTAACAACGGATGACTTATCAGTTTTTCCCCCCACTGACAGCTGAATGTAAAAAAAAAAAAAACATTGTTGGCGAATGGCGATAACAAATTGTGAAGAAAATCCCTTGGCCCCCCCCCGCCTCTTTGGATCTGGTACGGATTTTAACTCCCCACCTTTTTTTTTTTTAAAAACAGCGTATGAATCCCCCGTGCCAAAAAAAAACAAAAAAAAAAAAACAAGCACATTGTTCATGGGGACAAGAGCCTCTTACCCACAACCCTGGCCAGAGGTTGTGGGGGTCTGTGGGCAAGGGGTCTTGTCAGAATCTGGAGGCCCCCTTTAACAAGGGGGCCCCCAGATCCTGGCCCCCTCCCCATGTGAATGAGTATGGGGTGGATCTACAAAAAAGGTGTTGGGTCAGGTATATTTGTTTTTTTAATGTTCATATGTTTTAAAACATTTTATATTGTTTAACTACCTTAGTTATATAAGATCTCTGTTTTATTATTGAAAATGTAAAATATGTTGTACTTAAAATTTTTTTTTGTTGATGTCATAATGTAGAGAATAAGATTTCCTTTCATTTGAGCCCAGTGTTGCCACACAGATTTACTCAAGGCCTGAGCAATCCTCTTTTATTGTTCATTTTAGAGAAATCTTGACAAAGTCTTGAAAACTTTGTCAAAAACGCCCCCTTGCTGTGATTGACAGGTGATTTACATATCTCATGCACTAGCCTGAGACAGGTTATCATCAGATCACTGGATGTTCTACTCTGCCCAACTCTGACTACATACATGTCCCCTAAATCACTTGTCTGTCTATAGTCTGCTGACTGTTCACTGCATCCCATGATGAGAAACATCCAGTAAAGGCAGCCAATCCTGGGAGAGCTGGAGGGGAGGGGAGGGGATGTGAATTGTGAACTTTTTACACAGGATGTGCCTGTCTCAGGCTAGTGCATGAGATATGTAAATCCCCTGTCAATCACAGCAAGGGGGCGTTTTTGACAAAGTTTTCAAGACTTTGTCAAGATTTCTCTAACTGAACAATAAAAGAGGATTGCTCAGGCCTCGAGTAAATCTGTGTGGCAACACTGGGCTCAAATGAAAGGAAATCTTATTCTCTACATTATGAAAAAAATAAAAAAACTTGGGTTTACATCCACTTTAAGCTATTTGGTTATGTGGACAACATACTTTACTTTTTCATCAAATCACTCTGTAAGCACTCTGTAAGCATGAGAAAGGAGACTAATGCCCCGTACACACAAGCAGATTTTCCGTCAGAAAAAACTTGGATGTTTTTTTCCAGCAGAAAGCTTGGCTTGCATACACACGGTCAAACAAAAGTTCTCTGAACTTTCGACCGTCAAGAACACGGTGACGAACTGAGAAAATTAAGTTTAATGCTTCAGAGCATGCATCGAATTGTTTCCGAGCATGCATAGGAATTTTGCACGTCGGAATTGGTACAGACGATCAAAACTTTTTCCAACCGAAAAATTGAGAACCTGCTCTCAATCTTTTGCTGGCGGGAATTCTGCCAGCAAAAGTCCGATGGAGCATACACACGGTCGGAATTTCCGACCAAAGACTTTTTCTGGCGGAATTTCCGATCGTGTGTACGGGGCATTAAACGCAACAAACGGGTTAGAAAGGTAAATATAAACTCATAATTAATGCATAATGCATAAAAAATGAAAAGAAGTTTTTAAAGTAATATATACAAGTATATACAAAAACACTAAACATCCCCTTTAATATGACACAGCTTGACATAGCAGCATCTTCATGAACAGGGACTGTACCCACTGTCCCCATTCTCTTAAGTAGCTCCCTGCAAACTTTCTTCAACCCCTCTCTCCCAGAAGAATTCATGAAAATCATGTAACCCAAATAGACTTGCCACTGTACCTTATTAGCAGGATGTCACTTATTTTCATTAACCTTATGTTGTCCTATCAACCTATAATTTGCAAACAATGAAAAGTATTAGCTGTACAGGTTTGCTGATGTTTATTGAAATTTCTTTCTTATTTTTGTTTATTCAATGACCCAACAATAATTAGAAGAATCAGTAATTCACAAAGTCAGATTTACCTGAATATTTGCATTTAGATGTGTATAATCCAAAGAGATTCACACAGTTCAGGAATCCAGCCAATTGTAATTTGTGGTCAATAAAATTAGTTTGGGCATTGATAAATCTGCATGCATAAAAAAAATGTGAAATGCACAACTTAGTCTAATTCGTGGACTGATTTGTTTATCATTAACCTGAACACACCAAGCAGTTCTTTATTATCAAGTAGGAGTTTTGGCATCCCTAAATACAAATTGAAGGATCTCCATTGGCAAAAGATAGTTGTGAACATTTAACATTCTTATGCAAGTCATTAAAGCTAAACTCCAAACAAGCAGCTAAATATACAGATGAAATACATATGTATGTAACAACTATTTATGAGCCAAAGGATCTAGAGTGTATTTCTGTCCATTCAGTTATGAAATTTACACAGCTCGACTACACAGCACAGCCCTGTTTGGTGGGGCAGGGGATCTAATGTTTCTTTGTCAGTTTAGTAACATAGGTGTCCTTTCCACCCTTAGCTAAGTGACTAGACAGTGAAAGGAGAAGCCACAGACTGATGAGCCTATCTATCTGTCACTCTGCTCTCTCTTTCTATCAGCAAGCTCCTTGTTAGCACATGAGCACAGCTGTACAACACTACTTACATTTAAAAATGCAATAATGCGTACCTTAAAACCATCCTGGATTCCAACAAAATCCCTGTGCCCCATGGATTCAGGCTTAAATCCTAGAGCCCCTTGCCAGAGTGAGTTCTGGCACTTGGCGCCACTGCTGTATATGCTGCATATGCCTTAGATCCCTGTTGCCACGATCGCCCACTGTGACAGGAAGTCAGAAGGGAGAGATGCTAGCTGCCTGTCACAATAATATACAGCAGGGCTAAGGGGAACCTTCTACTAGGCTACTCCTCAGCTCTGACATGCATCATATATAACAGGGGTCGGGGGGGAAGGGACGTTCCCATGGAGTGAGCAGCGCTCTATTTGGGATCTAACAATTGCACTTGAGGGGACACAATGATCTTGCAGGGTAGGGGCAGGAAAAAAAATTGTGCTGGAGGAAAGGACAGGGGAATTGTTCTGGGGTGATTTGGGAGGGGAGAGAATTGGTTTTGGAAGGTGGGAGGGAAGGGTGCTTGGGGGCAGAAAATGTGCTAGAAGGGGAAAGAGGATTTGTGCTGGGAGAAGGGATTTGTGTTAGAATTGGGGATTTGGGGAGGTGGGACACAGAAATTTGTGCTGAAATGGAAAGAGGATTGGGAGAGGAGTTTGTACTAAAGGGGAAGAGTATTTGTTCTGGGATGGGGGGTCTGGGGGAAAGAGAATTTGTACTAAAAGAGGGATTGGGGGGGATTTGTGCTGGGAGGAATGGGATGGATTTGTGCTGGAGGGCTGGAGGGAAGGAGGATTTGTGCTTGGGGGGATTTGGTGGGGAAGAAGATTTGTGCAAGGAGTGGATTTTAGTGGGGAGGTAGGATTTGTGCTGGTAGGAGGAATTTGGGGGGAAGAGTATCTATTGGGAGAATTGAGATGAGCCTGCTGGATTTTTTGGAGGGAAAGAGTGGTGATTTTTGTTGAAAGGATAAAGTTGGGGAGAATAGTTGTTGTTGGGGAGGGGAAATTTTGCACTCTCCTGACCCCTACACTGAGTGTTACCCACCCTTGACTCTTGCGCTCCTTTTGTTTTGTACTCCTGACTGTTACACAGTCCTGTCCCCTGCATTCTGTGCATAACTTACTCCTGACCCTGCTCTCTGTGTGGTATGTACTCCTAAACAGAGCACTGACTGCAGCAATTTTCACATCACATACTCCTGGCCCTTTCACACGGGGACGGATCCGCTCAGCGGAGTCCGCCAGCTCAGTGGGAGATTGCTCTGTTGATATCTGCTGAGCCGGTGGATGACAGGTCTGTCTCTGGTCACTATGGGGAGATCGGATGAAAACAGACAGCATGTCCGTTTTTATCAGATCTCATCTGATCTGCCAGATGGCTGGCTGAACGTTTTTCCATACGTCTGTCTTGAGCGGATCGGATTGCAGGCGGGTGTCAGCGGACACATCTCCGCTGACACCCGTCTGCCCATAGGAGTCAATGTGTGGCCCATTCAGATCCGCCTTAAAAACAGGCAGGTGGATCCGAGCGGGCTTGTCATGTGAAAGGGGCCTTACTCTTTGCATTGTATACCCTGGACCCTTGCACTCTGTGTGTTGCACACCCCTGACTCCTGCACTCTGCGTTATGTATTCCTAAACTCACTAATGACTTACACACTGTGCATTACCCCTGACCCTTGCACTCTAAGCATTTCACTAGTCAGTTGGTCCCTCTGCAAAGTTAGTCTGTACAGACACTGCACTAGCCACAGCGTTCTTCTTCAGGATCCCCTGGCTCAATCCCAGCAGGTATGAGGAAATTGGGCCTTAACACATCAAGGCCTGGGGACCTCATCAGCTCTGGGATTGCCAGCTTACGGATTGTCTTTCCACAATCCACCCTAAATTCACAGGTCTTGGGGCTCAGCCTGATCCAGCAACATGTTGGAGCACACAGCAGAAACTACACCTTGTTCACGGAGAGACTGCTGGAGTTACCTGGTCACATTCAGGCAAAAAAGAGTCAGACATCACCTGGTTGAAAAGGGCATAACCTTTCTGTGGCACAAATCTCAGACCAGTATCCAACGCCACTAGGGCCTAATAAATACAACCTAAAAAGCCTTTCTGGTTGTGCCCAAGCCTTCTTCCATGAAGTTCAGCCATTGTTGCTCACAGACACAAGACCACACACCACTGAGCACCCCCTCCACTCCTATTATACTTAGTGACCCTTCAGCTAGGTACCAGCACTTCTGCAAGACTTCTAGTAAATTTGAGTGTATTCTAGAATCTTTTAGGATCCCCCCAACAAGTGCCATGTTATGCCAGGAGGCCAATCCTGCCAACTACGCTACTATCATTAGAAGTTAGAGGTATCGGTCACTAAGGGGCCAGGTTGTTAAGCCCATTCCTAGCCCAGGACCCAGACCCAAACACCAACTATCTGCTCCTATGTATACAAATGATGAGTTCAAAACCCCATAACACCATTCCCCAGACCACAGAGGTATCTAGCCCTTTTATTGGTCAGGATTTATTTAATTGCAAGGCCTTGTATTTTCCTGTGGTTCCAGGCTAGTGCTCACAAGGTCTGGCTGCACATCTGAGGCCCATTTGTCATGAAGGCTATCAGTTGGTCCTTTTCTTACTGACAGAAGCATAGATCTCTTCTCAGTTAACCACCACTACCTCTTGACCTGGCCAGGTTTTTACTCTGTACCAAATTTTTCAGGGCCTTGTGACTAATACCAGTCCAGCATATTATGAGAATGTAACCACTTGTACAGCCACCTGCAGCCTGACCTTATCCAGACCTATTTCAAATGCTGGCACTTGAAAACATAGGCATCCTTTATGAATAACAACACATCTAGCCAGAAGTTGTTCATAGTTTCATAGTTGGTAAGGTTGAATAAAGACATTAGGTCATCCAGTTCAACCTGTGTGGATGTAAGAATGTGTTTGTAATTGTATTTCTACCATTTCCCATATCCCTGTATATTTTGCATTCACTAGCATGCCTATCTAAGAGCTTTTGAAATGATCAATACTTCCCTCTGACACCACCAATTGTGAAAGGGAGTTCAACATCCTTATCACTCTAAGTAAAGAATCCCTTACACAGTTTGTACTGTTTTTTCAGACTTTGCAACTTCCAAATGATGGCATGGTACAAAAGGCACAATATAAAGGCTTCAAACCTCTTAACGCAGTCTATAACCCCAATCTTCTGGCATGATCCTGAGAATGCTGTTCCCATCAGAGCCCAGTACAAAGAGCAGGGAAACCAATAACAGTGGAAGCCCATGAGAGGGCTGCAGCATGCAGTTACCCTGCAACTCTCTCATTGGACTCTTTATCACTCCCCCAACTAACTCCTCCTTTAGCTCCACCCTCTAACTATATCCAGTCTGCCAGTAGGGCAGTGCTAGTGATGCAAACACTGCAACAGAGGGCAGACAAAAATAAAAGGGACAAAGGTAAATCCTTCTTACATGCTGACCATTGTAACCCACTGCCCTAGGCACTAGCCTCTGGGTACTATTATGGTAAAAACAGCCATGAATGAAATCAAACTATTTAACATTTTCTAAGCAAATATGACTAATGAGCACATTTTTGTCCCCACTCATAAAAAATTTTTTACTGTAGTAATTATGAAATAATGAAACATTCCTTTTTACAGACAACCTACGTTGTTTATAATTTATGCATTTATTTGTTTAGGTATCTTACTGTCACTGATATTATCATGACATATCCAGGCTGAGTACAAAAACAAGGGAAAACAAAAGCTATTGTGTGCAGCAACCATTCTGATTCCAGCTGTCATTTTCTGCTAAATGAGCACTTTTCACTTACCCCATATGTAATACAACAAATAGCATTTGTCAGAGCAATGTTTACTTTAGCTATCTAAGAAACTAATATTTCATTACCTTTTCTGTCATTTCATGAGAGTGATGAAGTGAGTGTTCTCTTTCTAGAAACATCCTCCTTTGCTCATAACTGGCCAAGCGACAAGTAAGCCAAGTGGAGATGGTGCATCCGCTGATGCCGATACATGCGAGGGACAAGGAAGCAAGGTGCAAGGAGGACCTCTTGGACAGAGCTCTTAGGAACTGAATGTTCAGGATGCCTCCAATGAGTCCGCAGATGCAGCAGGCAGAAAAAAGAATCATCTAGAAGGTGGAAAACATAAAATATAACATAAAATATAATAACACATCAGCATTGCGCAAAAAAGAGCAGTGACCCATTATCCATTTGAAGAACAAATAAAGGTTAGTGATAATAGCATTCAAAAACAGCTAAGATCTTAATAAAAAAATATTGACTACAATTGAGGAGCTTCTGAAATGTCAAAATATAACATTGCTAGCTATTTTCTTTGCACTTGTTGAATTCCTAATTTTTATCTTGATGAATGACACCCTTTGACATTATGAGGGAATTAACAAAGCTTTCTGTGCCACTGCCCACTGTCATACACCTAGCACTCCAGTCTTGTCCTGTAGATGAGTGTTTCTCAACCTTTTTTTCAGCCAAGGCACCCTTTAAAATTCCTTGCAATCTTGAGACGCCCCATTCTAAAGTTTAAAAACAAAATAGTTTTACATAACGCAGCAACAACCACACACGTAGGACACCCAATGTTAGAGAATATTCTTCCAAAGCAAATCCCACCTTTGCATACTAGTCCTGATTAGTTTTACAATATTTCTCTTCTCCCTCAGTTTCTATCCCTCATTCAGCTAATGTGACTCCAGAGTTGATAGGGAGGTGCAGGGGAGGGACAAACAAGGATGCTGTGCAATTTCCCAACATCCTCCTTATCGACAGATGATGTCATTGGTTGTTTGGACACTGGCAGTTGGAAGGTTGAAATGGTGCACAATTCAAATTTGTGGCTTTATGTAAATAATAGGCAGGCTCGATCCGCCCACTGGCTTGTATACAGTTTTTGGGTAATTCCTGGGCATTTTGCCAAGGCACCCCTGAAGACATCTAAAGGCACCCCAGGGTGCCTGGGCACCCTGGTTGAAAAAGGTAGCTGTTGATAGTGACCACTATCATACTTTATAGTACTCCAGCCCTGTCATTCAGATACTGCCCACTGTCATACCCTTTAAAAATGTCAGTCCTGCAGATACTTACCTCTGTCATAGCTTTTAATACTCCTGTCCCACAGATACTTATCTTTGTTATACCCTTTAAGACTTATTTTCTTCAGATACAGCCCACTGTCATACCCTCTAACATTCTTGTCCTGCAGATACCAATCTCTGTTATACCCTTTAACACTCCTGCCCTGTAGATACTGCCCACTGTCATACCCTCTAAGAGTCCTGTTCTGCAGATTCTGCCTACTGTCAAACCCTTCAGCCAGGGGCATGATGCCAGTAGGGCAGCTCTGAGGGTGGATTGTCCATGCCACAGTGTCAAGGACTTTCCAGGCATTTCCGGTCCTTCCGTGCGCACATAGGTGCGCGGCGGGCGCGCGCGCGTGCACGTTAGCGTGCGCGTGCGCGTTAGCGCGCGCGGCGGCGCGCGCGTGCATGTGCGCATGCGCGGGAACGCAATTGGCGCCAAAACGGGCTTTAAAAGCCCAGCAGTGACACTCAGCCAGTGCTGTGTTGTCTTTAAGCTTCCTGCTTGTCAGCCACCCGAAAACCTGATCCGAAACCTGAACCTGTGATCTCCCGTTACCGACCCGGCTCTGTTTGGACTACTCTACCTTCTCCTACCCGACCCGGCCTGCCTGACCTTGTTACATCTGTCTTTGGTTACCGACTCCAGCCTGCCTACCGACTCTGCTTTTGCCTGCTCCTATCATCTGATTGATCTGCTGTTGCCAACTGGACTGTCTGACCTTGCCTCTGCTGATTCCCACTTGTTTGATCCACCTGTTGCCTGGTTCTGTTGTATCCTGCTTCAACCACCTACAGCTGCAGTCCTACATCCTGCCATCCGCATACGGACATTACTGGAGGACCTTCCTGTTGGTTCCAACACCTTCCTCTACAAACCAGGCACTCCTACCCCACTGTGCTCACGTCACCACTGTCCCCATCTCCAGTGGCACGTGAACCAGCGCTGTATGAGAGGTCTCCTCCTACAAGTCAGGCTCTACGTCCAGGTACGTAACAGTACAACACAGCCATGACTGAGCCTGCAGGAGAGACCCCTCCCATGACAGATATCTGTTCACACCTGTCAGCCCTCACTCAAGCCGTAAAATCCTTACAAGACGGTTACACCAGATTGGAGGGGCAAGTCCAGAACATCATCAACCCCATACACGTGGTTCCTGGGTCCGTTTCCGCCCCTGCTCAGGCTGCTTCCCCTCCTTCTGTCGTTATGCTTCCACCTGAGCCAAGGGTCCCCATACCTGAGAAGTTTTCAGGGGACCGAACTAAATTCCGGGCCTTCCGCAGTGCTTGTCGACTTTACTTCGCCCTGCAACCCCGGACTTTTTCACTTGAAGCCACTAAAGTGGGGTTTGTGGTCTCCCTACTGTTAGGAGAACCACAGATCTGGGCACACCGACTTCTCGAAGAGGACTCTGTTTTGATTCAATCACTAACGGCCTTCTTTGAAGCTATGTCCCAGCTTTATGAAGACCCTGAACGGGTCGCCACAGCAGAGGCATCCTTAACTACACTTCAGCAGGGTCGCCGGGCGGCCGAGGAGTACATTTCGGATTTTAGACGCTGGAGTGCGGACACTCAATGGAATGATGCAGCTCTACGGCATCAGTTCCGCATGGGCCTATCAGAAGGACTGAAAGATGAATTGGCCCGGGTGGGCATACCTGATACTCTTGAGGCCTTAATCACCCTAACCATCCAGATTGATCGCCGCCTTCGGGAACATCGCACTGAACGGGCCTACCAACATAATCGCCCTACTTGGGTGACTGCTAAAGCTCCAATTCCGGCTGCCCGCTACTTACCACCACCCAACTTCCAGCCGATCCGCCCTGCACCGGACGCCTCCGAGCCAATGCAGCTGGGACTGATTCGACCCACCTTAACCCCGGAAGAGCGCACACGTCGCCATCAACTTAACCTCTGCCTGTACTGTGGAACAACAGGACACTACGTGCGCAACTGTCCGGTCAAGATGCGTAAGTGCTTTTCCTCTGTTCCTGCCAGTCTCTCAGCACTTTCTGCTAACACAACCCACATTGCTCTCCCTCTCTCATTGCAGCTCCAAGGAAGGACAATTCCAGTTAAAGCAATTATTGATTCCGGAGCATGCAGTTGCTTCATTGATTCTGCCTTCGCCAACCAACACAACATTCCCTTACGGAATAAGACCCACCGACTTTCAGTCTTCTTGGCCGACGGCTCCCGCATCAGCTCCGGACAGGTGACCCAAGAGACTTTTCCCGTACCTGCCATCACCTCCTTCCAGCATAAGGAGCTTCTGATCCTTGATGTGATCTCTTCCCCGTTGTTCCCAATCATCCTGGGCATTCCCTGGCTTCAGGCCCATAATCCCTCCATCAATTGGACTACCAGAGAAATCAGGTTCTCGTCCCCCTACTGCCAAGAACATTGTCAAAAGGAGTCTACTCAATCCTCTGTCACCCTATTTTGCATGGACATTGATCAGAACCTACGCCAATCAGTACCCGAACCGTATCATGGGTTCCTCGATGTTTTCAGTAAAAAGGGAGCAGACTCTCTTCCACCCCATCGGGCATATGACTGCCCAATTGAACTCTTACCTGGGGCCGAAATTCCCTTTGGGCGCATTTTCCCTCTGTCAGAAAAAGAACAGGAAGCACTAAAAATTTACATCAACGAAAACCTGGAAAAAGGATTCATCCGCCCATCTACATCTCCAGCTGGTGCTGGAATATTTTTTGTGACTAAGAAGGATCAGACTCTCCGCCCGTGTGTAGATTACCGGGAGTTGAATAAAATTACGGTTAAGAACCGTTACCCGTTGCCCTTAATACCCGAATTATTCCAAAAATTAAGGTCTGCTACTATTTTTACGAAACTCGATCTAAGAGGGGCATATAATCTGGTCCGCATCCGGGCTGGGCATGAATGGAAGACGGCATTCCGAACAAGGTTCGGGCATTATGAATATCTGGTCATGCCCTTTGGTCTATGTAATGCACCTGCCACTTTTCAACATCTGATTAACGATGTATTCAAGGACTTCTTAGATATTTTTGTAATTGTTTATTTGGATGATATTTTGATTTTTTCTGAATCCCTCAGCCAACACCGGGAACACGTTTGCAGAGTCTTGGACCGTCTTCGCCTACATGGACTATACGCAAAAGCAGAGAAGTGCGAGTTCGAGCAACAAGAGATCCAGTTTTTGGGTTTGATAATATCCGCGACCGGTATCAAGATGGACCCCCAAAAAGTATCTGCTGTTCTGGAGTGGCCTGCACCCGTCGATAAAAAAGGTATTCAACGTTTCATTGGTTTCGCAAACTTTTACAGGAAATTTATCAAGGGATTCTCTGCCATCATAGCCCCTATTACACGGTTGACACAACAACATGTCAGGTTTCATTGGAGTACGGAGGCTCAAGAGGCATTTGAGAGACTTAAAAGACTTTTTACATCAGCTCCAATTCTCAGTCACCCTAACCCATCTTTACCTTTTTTGTTAGAAGTTGACGCATCCGAAGTGGCGGTGGGAGCGGTCATTTCGCAAAGACAGGGTAAGGAGGATTTAATACACCCCGTGGGATTCTTCTCCCGAAAGTTATCGCCAGCTGAAAGAAATTACGATGTAGGGGATCGGGAGCTTCTTGCCATCAAGACCGCCTTGGAGGAGTGGAGGTATCTATTAGAGGGTGCGGCTCACCCGGTATTAATATATACCGACCATAAAAATTTAGAATATCTAAGATCTGCCAAACGTTTGAGACCCCGACAAGCTCGTTGGGCCTTGTTTTTCACTCGCTTCTGTTTCCACATCACTTATCGGCCAGGATCAAAGAACGTCAAACCAGACGCATTGTCACGCATGCATGATAACCCTAAGGACTCACCTGCTCCTGACACGATTCTACCCACAAACAGTTTTTTGCTCTTACACACAGATCTCTTAACTTTAATCAAGGAAGCCTCTTCCCACTCTCCAAGACCTCCAGGAACCACCTTGACATCTCGAGATGGCTTGCTATGGAAGGGAAGTCAAATCTTTGTCCCTGAAGATATTCGAGTTAAGGTACTAACATTGTTTCATGATCATCCCTTAGCAGGACATTTCGGGGTACGGAAGACTTGTGAACTTGTACAGCGTACATTCTGGTGGCCCAATTTAAGGGAGTTTTGTGAAAAGTACGTCAATTCCTGCTCCATCTGCTCACGGAACAAGACTTCAAGGAACCGAGCCTGGGGACTGCTTAAACCTTTACCTATACCAGACAGACCTTGGAAAATGATTTCTATGGACTTTATAGTCGAACTACCCCGCTCTGAGGGGTGCACAGCCATTTTTGTGGTGGTAGATCGCCTATCTAAGATGGCCCATTTTGTGCCCCTGAAGGGAACCCCATCCGCTACAGAGACAGCCCGTGTATTCATTAAGGAGATCGTCAGACTACACGGAGTACCTACAAATATAGTCTCCGACAGAGGGGTACAATTCACCTCACGCTTCTGGAAGGCACTTTGTGAAATCTTGAAGATTGAGCTTTCTCTCTCCTCAGCCTATCACCCACAGACTAATGGGCAGACAGAGAGAACCAACCAAACCCTCGAGCAATATATCCGATGTTTTACTTCCTTTTCTCAGGACAATTGGGTTTCCCTGCTGCCTCTAGCGGAATTTGCATACAATAATGCCAGTCACTCAACCACTAACCAATCCCCCTTCTTTTCCAATTATGGTTTTCACTTGACTTTTTTACCAGATTTTGTTTCAGAATCCCCAGTTCCGGCAGTCCAGAAGACAGTGGAATTCCTCAAACTCAACAATCAGGTCCTACAAGAAGCTATGTCCAAGGCCCAGGCAGATAGCAAGAGGAACTTCGACCAAAAGAGAAGGGGGGAGCTGGTTCTGCAACCTGGAGATCAGGTATGGCTGTCTACATCCAATATCAAATTGATGTGCCCTTCTAAAAAAACTTGCACCTAAATTTATGGGACCTTTTCCTGTTAAGAAGAAAATTAATGAAGTGGCCTATGAACTGTCTTTACCTGATTCTCTTAAAGTTCACCCGGTATTTCACGTATCTTTGTTAAAACCTGCTGTGCCTAATCCCTTCCCTGACAGAGGAACTGACCCGCCTGAACCTGTTTTGGTGGATGGTAACCAGGAATATGAGGTGGAGGCTATTCTCAATTGTAGAAGAAGACATGGGCAAGTACAATTTTTGGTCAAATGGAAAGGGTACGGTCCAGAGAGTAATTCCTGGGAACCAGACAGTAATTTACATGCAAAACGGCTAGTTCGTACTTACCTGATTGCCCACCCTGAGAAGGCAAGCCGCCTGGGCATCCGGAGGCTGCCCCTTGTGGGGGGGCAATGTCAAGGACTTTCCAGGCATTTCCGGTCCTTCCGTGCGCACATAGGTGCGCGGCGGGCGCGCGCGCGCGTGCACGTTAGCGTGCGCGTGCGCGTTAGCGCGCGCGGCGGCGCGCGCGTGCATGTGCGCATGCGCGGGAACGCAATTGGCGCCAAAACGGGCTTTAAAAGCCCAGCAGTGACACTCAGCCAGTGCTGTGTTGTCTTTAAGCTTCCTGCTTGTCAGCCACCCGAAAACCTGATCCGAAACCTGAACCTGTGATCTCCCGTTACCGACCCGGCTCTGTTTGGACTACTCTACCTTCTCCTACCCGACCCGGCCTGCCTGACCTTGTTACATCTGTCTTTGGTTACCGACTCCAGCCTGCCTACCGACTCTGCTTTTGCCTGCTCCTATCATCTGATTGATCTGCTGTTGCCAACTGGACTGTCTGACCTTGCCTCTGCTGATTCCCACTTGTTTGATCCACCTGTTGCCTGGTTCTGTTGTATCCTGCTTCAACCACCTACAGCTGCAGTCCTACATCCTGCCATCCGCATACGGACATTACTGGAGGACCTTCCTGTTGGTTCCAACACCTTCCTCTACAAACCAGGCACTCCTACCCCACTGTGCTCACGTCACCACTGTCCCCATCTCCAGTGGCACGTGAACCAGCGCTGTATGAGAGGTCTCCTCCTACAAGTCAGGCTCTACGTCCAGGTACGTAACACACAGTGCCATTGGTTGCTGTGCCAGCATCCTAGCAACCTGGATGTTAACAAACACACTTGCCTCAGGGGGCAACTAACATAGGCTCTTTCCTGTCTCCCTCCAGTGCTCCTCTTTTGCACATAGATAGTTTTCTTACAACAAAATTGTGTTTATACATCTTATTGACACTCCTGTATATAAAACACTTCTCCAGCATTGCTTTTTACAACCCCAACCTTGCCCGTTCTGGAACATGCACACTTTTACTAGAATTTATTAACTGCATGAATTTCTTCTGTTAGTTAAAAACATTATATTTCATAGTGTGCTTTAGCACTGAAAGTATCACTGTGTTTACAGTTTTGCTTAAATTATTCTTTTATACCAAGCAATTCTACCTTTGACAGGTGGATTAATAGTGTCTAATTCTGCACAGATATTGCAGGCATCATTTAAAAGTTAACTACAGTTTAATTTACTTATTTTATAGCCACACTTTCAAACAAAGGCACTTACTATGAGTCCCGATTTCTTTTTTGCACAGAAAATGCCGCACACTCCACATATCAGGAACTGCAATGAAAAGACAAATGTGAACCATAAACTACTAAATCATTCATTGTTTGCTGAACAGAATGGATTCTGCACATATGGAGCAGAATTTAGAAGAAGGGGATATGAATCTTTACTATTACATGAGGAAGTTTACCACAAATTGATTCACATAATTGAAAATGTCCATGTAAGTTATGAAAGTACTCTCTGTGAAAATGCTGTAACTTTAATGCTCTCAACTATTCACAGAATTCACAGTGTACTGCACCCATTTAATGATATAGAAGTTTAGTTTGTACATAAAACATTTAACACATTGTAATTTGCATATGCTAAGCAGAGATTTAAAGAAAAATGCCACCCAATATTTATTGCTCTATCTTGCATTAAGTGAGAAAATGCTTGAACCCCAGCCAGGTCTGTACTTCTGTATGGGAGATCTCCTCAAATGCCTGAAACAGCTGTGACAGACTTACCTCAGCTTTTCACTACTACTGATGGACTCCCCATAGGATTATACTGAGAAATGTATTTTTTGTAAACAGAGTATGTAATGGGGGTTATACCCTGTTAGGTCCTGCCTTACTAGTCTCTTGTCTGTCAGGGGAAAAGACCAGTCATGTTATTATTACAGGCACAGAAGGTCTGGAAAAAAGTGTGTGGCAGTAGAGTAGAGATGGAGCAATAGAGAGACTAGCAGGTGTTTCCTTTTGGGGTACACAGGTAGGCCTAAGGCCAACACAAACCAATACCTAGGGGAAAGAGTAATCTAGCATCCAGTTCGGGGCAGGGGTAAGGCTGGCCACACATTATAAAATTTTCTTGTACAGTTTTCCTTTAGATTTACCAAAACCATAAAATAGGAGGTCAAACCTAAGCACTTAAAATTGTTATGCAATCAGGCAGGCCCTTGCACTACATAGTTGGATGTAAATCTAAAGAAAATGGAATAAAAAAATGGTATAATATATGGCCAGCCTTAGTGTTTGTTTGTGGATGTTGGTCATCTAGTCACCCATTCCTATGGTCCTCAGGTGTTGGACAGAATCCTCTATAGATCAGGCCTGTAACCACTGGGAGGTTGAGGACTCAAGAGTAAAGTGCAATTAGTGATTCTTGGCCAGGCTTAAGGATGAAGAAGTACTAATAATCACTGTGTGCATAAAATTGATGATTGCCAGCCCTCCAAAGCTGAAAAGTTTTAGATATGGCATATCGATAGATTAAAACCCCTGTGGAGTTTGTCTTATGTGGTTTATTTGAGGTGATTCACCATTTGTTTGTCCTGGTGACAGTTGTTACTAGGACTGAAAGTGAGGAAAATACTAAGTTTTGATTGTCACCAAAACAGAAATAGAAGGCAACTCTCAGGGAAGCCTATCCCACATCCTAGCCTATCCCACACCCACCTAAGAAACCCATCAAATCATTCCCTGCATCTATTACCTTTTGTACCACCACCCTCTCCCTGTAGAATGTAGGCTCTATGAGCAGGGCCCTCCTGTCCCTTCTGCATTGTAATGTAATTGTGCTGTCCCCCCTCTACATTGTAAAGCGCTGCGTAAACTGTTGGCGCTATATAAATCGTTAATAATAATAATAACTCTCCCGACGACAGCAAGTGGGCATTTCCTTTGGATGGATTTCCTTCTATTTCCTGTTGTGTCCAACAAGATTTGGCCTTTGATAAATTGTATTAAAATTAACTAGAGCTTCTTCAGTATAAATATTAACTTGAAATAAAAACATATCAAAGCAAATAAATACTGTCTAAAATGTGAACAAAAATGTACAATAATCTCCATATATGGTAAGTTATGTTAAATTGATAATATACATTTCTGGAATAGTCAGACTTGCTACTCAAATACTCAAACAGTATATAACAAATGAGCAGAAAGCAGATAGCATGATGGTATGACAGATGTAAAGGAAAGTGAAGCACAAAACTGGAAAATAAGGTAGAAATAAGGTAGAAAAGCCTGTGTATATGGGACCCCAAACCACATGCGTTTTAGCTATATTACCAATGAGGCCTGTAGAACATTCAATTTTGATGAAAGCACATTAAAGATGCAGCATGCAGGAAGGCTGACAGGGCCTGAAGAGAACTGACTGGGAGCAGTAGTCCTTCAGAAGGACAGCTAGCACTAACAGAAATTACATATTTTCTGCTACACTATAGGGACCCACGGTCTCTGCCTGCAAAGGACAATTCCCAAGGCCTGGCTGAGCCAGTGTCAGGCCTAACTATGTGCTAGCTGCTCATATAGAGTAATAGCCTGCAAGGAAGAGTTGTACAGGAAGAGTTTGAACAAGTGTACAAAGAGTGTACATAGTTGTCACTAGCAACATTGCTGTTATTTCATTGCGCATCCCATGATTCCTATACCCCATCCAAGTTAAATTCCCCCAATAAAAACAACAAAACAAAGCCAAAGGACTGTTCATTGTCTTGGAGCATCTGGGAAGTGAATGCCGGGCCAGGCAGGTGGGCCACATCACATAGCAGCCCCTACGGGGGCACCGCTACATTTGCAACACTGAAAATTAATGAACAAAACAAATGAAAAAAATATTAATGGTTATGAAAAAAAAAACATAAAAAAATCTACAGGAAATGGGGAAAAGGGGAAGAAGTGTCAAGTGTCAATTTAGGCTGATTATGGTAAACTAAAGAATACTGAGTAGTTAAAGAGCAACTATTAAAAAAAAATAAAAAAAATATTGTCAAGTTGTTTTAGTTGGCATAATACTATTACTTAGTATCTACCTATCCAGGATCTGAACAGTATTTATAAACAAAGTCTGTTTTTCTGACAGCAGCAGCTATAATAGCTGCTGTATTTACACAGCAACTCACAGCTGTCATTTTGGCAGCTGGGAATGGCCAGCAAATACAAGTAGGGAAGTGAAAGTGGAACAGAAGGATGGGAAGTACTTTGGAAAAAAAATGTGTACAGATGGTTAAATATCAAATGGATTGGTGTGACCCATGGGTTCCTTAAAGTGGATGTAAACCCCCCAAAAAAATTTCATATCTCATGCACTAGCCTGAGGCAGGCACAGACCAGAGTGAAAGAAAATGTATTCTCGAGTGAACAGCAAGAAGAATATAGGGGAGATGTATGTAGTCAGAGTTGGGCAGAGTAGAACATCCAGTGATCTGATGATTGTTATAGTGCAGTGTGTGTGTCTAAAGTCACCTGATCACAGATAACATTCCTTTCCATCATTTTTATGTGGGGGAGGGGTGAATTTCTCACTTTTTATAATTACACAGGATGTGCCTGTCTCAGGCTAGTGCACGAGATATGTAAATCACCTGTCATTCACAGCAAGGGGGCGTTTTTGACAAAGTTTTCAGCACTTTGTCAAGCTATTTCTAACTGAACAATAAAAGAGGATTTCTCAGGCCTGTAGTAAATCTGTGTGGCAATACTGGGCTCAAATGAAAGGAAATTCGTATTCTCTACATTATGACATCAACCTTGGGTTTACATCCACTTTAATGTACACCCAAAGACAAAACTTTTTTTAACATTTTTAAAGCTTATGGTCAAATAGTTTTTTTTTTCTAACTGTATCTTATTGAGTAGATTTCCCCTTGCTCCTGCTCTGTAGTCACAACAGGAAATGAGAAATCTCCCCAAAGAGAGGGAAATGCCTTCTTAGGCCCCATGCACACGAGACGCTGTTAAACGCGCGTTCAGAGGCAGTTGGACACTTTTTTCAACTGCCCTTGAACGCATGCAATGTTATTCTATGTGTCCATGTACACAGTCTCGTTTTTTCCTGTTTTTATGCAGTTGCGTTTAACCTCGTTTTTCCAGAAGCAAAAAAATGGGTTCAGACACTTTCCTTTTCCACGTTTCAGACGCAAAATGCGGCTAAAATGCGTTTACGTTTATAAGCGTTTTTAAAGGAACCCAATTTTTTGGACCAGAAAACTTAGAAATATGATGGTAAACCATAAAAAAATACTAAAAAAATTGGTTTAAAATGTCGTAATTACTTTAGATAGTTCATAGAGCATATATACTCACTAA
Organism: Lithobates sylvaticus; assembly: GCA_028564925.1. Taxonomy (NCBI): domain Eukaryota; kingdom Metazoa; phylum Chordata; class Amphibia; order Anura; family Ranidae; genus Lithobates; species Lithobates sylvaticus. The sequence continues at coordinate 432,900,794 of CM053030.1, forward strand.
TGCAATGCCATAAAAACTCTATTTTTTTTAGGTAGCTTAGACAATAAGGAATGCCTACACTTCTTTGCCCCAACCCTTCATCCAATTTCTAATCTAATCAGTGACTCCACCTAGTCTAACCAAAGCATAGCAATGTCTTTTTTTCCACAAAGAAAAACCTGCATACCAATGTCTTTCAGGCGCCAACCCCCCACCATGTTTGTGAAATATCCAACGGACATTCGCTGTGCCATCAACGAATGGGTCCAATATTGACAAGCTCTGACTCTGGACCTCTCACGCAATTTGCGACGACGTTGCTGCCTCATCAAGAGAAACATCAGGAGCATTTCCTGACATATATTCAATATGGGATCCATTTCCAAAAAAAAAACACAGAAAAAGAGGCAAATGCAAGTGTACAACTGATCTCTCTGCTGCTCACTCTGATCAAAATGGCAGAAATAGTTAATAATACATGCTTTCTGAGCTTGGGGAGAGTCTTGCATGGGGCCATCGTGTGCATGGGGCCTTAGACAGATGTCACTAGTAAAAGTAACCCTCACTGGAAGATTATATTGGAGTTGTGACAACACTAAATTTTATATTTTCCCTTACCTCTCAGTCCAGGTGACAGTGTCCACCATCACTAGCAGAATCTCCTCACTATTCTATTAAAAAAAAATGCATTCAGATACAATTTGATCAGCAATCAAATCCTATCCTTGCTGACTAACATACAACAGATTTATAGTTTGCCCTTTGCAATAAGTTTAGTTTTTTTATAAAGCATTCAAACCACTGATGGATTCTGCTTTATGAATATTTAATATATGCAACATTACTTCCATTCCACAGGTTTATTGTGCGTTTATACACTGTCCATTAATTTTGTACTGTCTTATGCATGGCAGTTGACTGTAAATATTGCTGACTATTTTTATTTACTTTAAGGACAGCACATTATCCAATCTATAAATCTGTTAAAATAATGTATTTTCATACCTACATACACTGTTGGGGTGGTTTAAGCAAAATCGGTTTGCTGTATAAAAATCATTTTTGTAGCTTCACCCCTACCTGAATGTAGGCCCGCAAGAAAGGTCTGTTAAATAGCAGCACAAAAAAAAGTCTTTAGATAAAAACATATGGCAATAAAAATTATTAAAGGAAACTTTAAAGTTTAAAATTGGACTTTTATTGTTGGTGGTGGCAGAACATGGACAGTCCCTGCTGTTAAAGAGGTTGTAAAGGTAAACATTTTTTCACCTTAACCACTTCCCGACCGCCTAACGCCGATATACGTCGGCAAAATGGCACGGGCAGGCAAAATCACGTACCTGTACGTGATCGTGCATGTGCCTGCCTGTGGGTCGCGCGCGTGCCTCCAGCGGCGCGCTCGCGACCCGGTCGGGAGCTCCGTGACCACGGCCGCGGGACCAGCGGACCTGATCGCCGCTGGTATCCCGCGATCGGGTTACGGAGCTGAAGAACGGGGAGAGGTCTATGTAAACAAACCTCTCCCCGCGCTTCCTACTCTGCCTATCATTGATCGGCTGTTCCCTGTCATCGGGAAAGCCGATCAATGACGTCAGACGTACAGCCACGCCCCCCTACTGTAAAAAAAAAAAAAAACACGTCACACTGACTCCTCCTCGCCCCCTAGTGGTTAACTCTTTCACTACAACTGTCATTTACATAGGAATCAGTGCTATTTAAATAGCATTGATTTCTGTATAAATGACAAATGTCCCAAAAATGTGTCAAAAATGTCCGATGTGTCCGCCATAATGTCACAGTCACAATAAAAATCGCTGATCGCCACCATTACTAGTAAAAAAAAAATATTAATAAAAATGCTTTAAAACTATCCCCTATTTTGTAAACGCTATAACTTTTGCGCAAACTAATCAATAATCGCTAATTGCGATTTTTTTTTTAACCAAAAATATGTAGAAGAATACGTATCGGCCTAAACTGAGGAAAAAATATGTTTTTTTATATATTTTTTGGGGATAGTTATTATAGCAAAAAGTAAAAAATATTGCATTTTTTTCAAAATTGTCGCTCTATTTTTGTTTATAGCGCAAAAAATAAAAACCGCAGGGGCGATGAAATACCACCAAAAGAAAGCTCTATTTGTGGTAAAAAAAGGACACCAATTTTGTTTGGGAGCCACGTCGCACGACCACGCAATTGTCAGTTAAAGCGACGCAGTGCCGAATCGCAAAAAGGGGTCTGGTCCTTTGGCTGCCAATTGGTCCGGGGCTGAAGTGGTTAATGCATGGTATATAGTGCAGTTCATATAGTATACAGGGTATATAGTGCAGTGTACAATATATAATATAGTGTATTGAAGTGGTTAAGGGGAGCCCTATGACAGAATTAAGAAAAAAATGGCATGGGTTCCCCCAATCCATACCAGGCCCTTCGGGTCTGATATGGATTTTGGGGGTGACCCCTACACCATTTAAAAAAAGAAAATTGGCGTGGAGTTTACCTTAATATCCATACCAGACCCGAAGCTGAAGTAAACGGGTGACCCCGCCCCCTCTGACGTTACGTGATGTATATAACAGCTGTCGAAGAGGCTTCAGTCAGCAGGAGCCTCCCATAGAGCTGGAGTTTTTTCCGTTTTTTCATCGGGTCGTCGGACGCTGTAGTCAAAGATGAATGTACATCGATCGCGGGAGAGGTGAGATAGGCTGTGGTGGTGGGGGGGTTCAATCAGAGGAGGCAGTGGTGGTGGGGGGTTCAGTCCGAGGCAGTGGTGGTGGTGGGGGGGGGGGGTTCAGTCAGAGGCAGTAGTGATGTGGTGGTGGTGGTGTTCAGTCAGAGGCAGCAGTGATGGTGGTGGTGGGGGGGGTTCAGACAGAGGCAGTGGTGATGGTGGTGGTGGGGGGTTCAATCAGAGGCAGATGTGGTGGTGGGGGGGTTCAGTCAGAGGCAGATGTGGTGGTGGGGGGAGGGTTCAGTTAGAGGCAGTGGTGGTGGGGAGGGGGTTCAGTCAGAGGCAGTGGTGGTGGGGATGGGATCAATTGCTTACAGTGTCAGTTGTGCCTCCAGAGATGCCTTTTCCAACATGGAGTCTCTGCTCACAGCAGAAAGCTCCTCCTCCTTCACGCTGTTGTCCTGCAGTTTCTGCATCTTGTTCCGACAATGCATTTGTCTGCAGAAATAGGAGGGGGGGGGGGCGTGGAGAGGATGGGCGGTCGGGTACGCTGTGTGGGTATGGCAGCGACAGGGGCGGATCCAGAGTCTAATCTCGGGAGGGGTACTTCACAGTGAGGGCGGAACTGCAGTGATGCAGGGCGGGTGGTAAGAGATGATGTCATCTCTCTGCTCCCCCGCCTGTCGGCCACTGTCTGGCCAGCAAGCCCTATCACCTGCCGACTGGCCTGGTGAGTGGGCAGGTGGGGGGCACACACCAGGGAGGATCAGGAGGGTATACACCAGGGAGGGGTCAGGAGGGTATACACCAGGCAGGGTCAGGAGGGTATACACCAGGCAGGGTCAGGAGGGTATACACCAGGGAGGGGTCAGGAGGGTATACACCAGGGAGGGTCAGGAGGGTATACACCAGGGAGGGGTCAGGAGGATATACACCAGGGAGAGTCAGGATAGCACATACCAGAGAGGGTCAAGAGGGCATACACCAGGGAGGGGTCAGGAAGATATACACCAGGGAGAGTCAGAAGGGCACACACCAGGGAGAGTCAGGAGGATATACACCAGGGAGTATCAGGAGGGCACACACCAGGGAGGGTCAGGAGGGTATACACCAGGGAGGGTCAGGGGGGTATACACCAGGGAGCGGTCAGGAGGATATACACCAGGGAGAGTCAGGAGGGCACATACCAGGGAGGGTCAGGAGGGCATACACCAGGAAAGGGTCAGGAGGATATACACCAGGGAAGGGTCAGGAGGGTATACACCAGGGAGAGTCAGAAGGGCACACACCAGGGAGAGTCAGGAGGGTATACACCAGGGAGTGTCAGAAGGGCACACACTAGGGAGGGTCAGGAGGGTATACACCAGGGATGGGTCAGGATGGTATACACCAGGGAGGGTAAGGAGGGTATACACCAGGGAGGGGTCAGGGGGTATACATCAGGGAGGGGTCAAGAGGGTTTACACCAGGGAGGGGTCAGGATTAGGGATGAGCCGAACACCCCCGGGTTCGGTTCGCACCAGAACCTTCGAACCGACCGAAAGTTCGCGCAAATTTTCGAACCCTATACGTTATAATGGACGCGAACGTTCGAAATCAAAAGTGCTAATTACAACGGCCAATATGCATGTTAATGTCATAAAACAGGTTTGGGGACCCGGGTCCTGCCCCAGGGGACATATATCAATGCAAAAAGAACTTTTAAAAAACTAACGTTTTTTCGGGAGCAGTCATTTTAATGATGCATAAAGTGAAAAAAAAAAGTGAAATTTTCCTTTAAATATGGTACCTGGGGGGTGTCTAAAGTATGCCTGTGAAGTGGCATGTGTTTCCCGTGTTTAGAACTGTCCTTGCACAAAATGACATTTTTAAAGGAAAAAAAGAAGCCATTTAAAACCACTTGCGGCTTTAGGTTTGTTCTTAAGTAGAATCTGAACAGGTACATTATGAAGTGTAGCTCCATCCCAAAAAAATCTATTTTTAAGCTTTTTGGAGAACATAGGGAGGGGTTATCACCCCTGTAACATTTGCTGTCTTTGCACATCTGTTCAGAACATGTCACCTCACTTTCCGTCCCAATGACAAATGTTTTTGGAAAAAGTGGGGTTTTAATTGAAACAAGGATTGGTGATAAAGTATCAGTAGAGAGGAGATACCTTTTTCCCAAATTAAATCTAACAGGATAGAATTTCCCTTCCTAGGGGTAGATTTCCTCTCACTTCCTGTTTTCTCTTTCCATTTGCAAGTAGGAGTCGTTTGTAAGTTGGATGTTTGAAAGTAGGGGCCTGGCGTATATACTCTGCAGAAATTTGCCCTATTAGATGTTGGTGTAGCCACAAGACTGGTGGGCACAGGAATGGGCCCTGCTGTGAGTTAATAGATCAAGATTTGTAATTGCATGCACCTGTTGAACAGGGCAGAAAAATTGGGGGTGGTGGTGGTGGTGGACGGTGTTGCCACAAGACTGTAAGCTCTCACAGTTACTCTTGGTGGGCGCAGGAATGGACCCTACTGTGAGTTATTAGATCAAGATTTGTAATTGCAAGCACCTGATGAACAGGGCAGAAAAATTGGGCCTTTGGCGGTGGTGGTGGACGGTGTTGCCACAAGACTGTAAGCTCTCACAGTTACTCTTGGTGGGCGCAAGAATGGGCCCTGCTGTGAGTTATTAGATCAAGATTTGTAATTGCAAGCACCTGATGAACAGGGCAGAAAAATTGGGCCTTTGGCGGTGGTGGTGGACGGTGTTGCCACAAGACTGTAAGCTCTCACAGTTACTCTTGGTGGGCGCAAGAATGGGCCCTGCTGTGAGTTATTAGATCAAGATTTGTAATTGCAAGCACCTGATGAACAGGGCAGAAAAATTGGGCCTTTGGCGGTGGTGGTGGACGGTGTTGCCACAAGACTGTAGGCCCTCATAGTTACTCTTGGTGGGCGCAGGAATGGGCCCTGCTGTGAACTATTAGATCAAGATTTGTAATTACCCGCCCCTGTTAAACAGGGGCTGAAAAATTGTGCCTTAGGCACTGGTGCTGGTGCCACAACACTGCAACCCCTCACAGATACTGTACTTGGAGCACAGCAGTCACACGTGTTGCGAAGAATTTTTTTAAAAAATTGTAATTACCCGCCCCTGTTAAACAGGGGCTGAAAAATTGTGCCTTAGGCACTGGTGCTGGTGCCACAACACTGCAACCCCTCACAGATACTGTACTTGGAGCACAGCAGTCACACGTGTTGCGAAGCATTTTTTTAAAAAATTGTAAGTACACGCCCCTGTTAAACAGGGGCTGAAAAATTGTGCCTTAGGCACTGGTGCTGGTGCCACAACACTGCAACCCCTCACAGATACTGTACTTGGAGCACAGCAGTCACACGTGTTGCGAAGCATTTTTTTATAAAAATTGTATGTACACGCCCCTGTTAAACAGGGGCTGAAAAATTGTGCCTTAGGCACTGGTGTGGTGGCATGGATCATTGAGGAGGAGGAAGAGGATAGTCAGTGAACATAAGAGGACAGTCACTCAGCATCAGCATAGGCAGTCTTGAAGGGATGTGATATTAAAAATTATTCGGTTATATCCGCCTCAGGTGCCTGGTAGCTGGTGATGATCCAAGACTGATTCATTTTGATGAAGGTCAGTCGATCAACCGAGGCGGTGGACAGGCGCACCCTATGATCGGTGACAAATCCTCCAGCAGCACTGAATGTGCGTTCGGAAAGAACGCTGGAGGCAGGACAGGCCAGTAGCTCAATTGCATACTGTGCAAGCTCTGGCCAGTGATCCATCCTCAGGACCCAGTAAGCCAGAGGATTTTCGGTGGGAAAGGTGTCCAAGTCTGACCTTGCCCCAAGGTATTCCTGCACCATGTATATCAGACGCTGGCGATGGTTGCTGGAACCGATCATACCTTGGGGCTGCGGACTAAAAAATTGTCTGAACGCATCGGTCAGACGTCCACCTTCCTCACCGCTCCTGCTACTGACCGAAGCCTCAGCTACTCGTCGCCCAGGACCAGGAGTTTGTAGCCTCCCAGTTTCTGGGAACGCGTTGCACAGACCTTTCTGCAAGGCCTCCCTGAGATGTCTCATCCTCTGCTCCCTCTGCGACGGCAAGATAAGGTCCGCAACCTTACCCTTGTACCGCGGATCAAGGAGAGTGGCCAGCCAGTAATGGTCCCTCTCCTTGATCCGAAGAACACGAGGATCCTTCCGCAGGCTTTGCAGGATCAGGGAGGCCATGCAGCGTAGGTTAGCTGAGGCATTCGGTCCGGAGTCTTCTGGGTCACTGAGGATGACATGATCGCCAGCCACCTCCTCCCAGCCACGTACAAGTCCACTGGTTTGTTGGGACTGTACATCATCCCTAAAAGACTGCTGCTGCTGATGCTGAGTGCCAGGCTCCACCTCCATGCTCACACAATCCTCCTCCTCCTCCTCCTCCTCCTCCTCCTCATCCTCTTCCTGTGTGATGGGTGGGACAGGAGGAACACTGTCCGGATAAAGGGGGCCTTGAGAGGCAAGGAAGTCCTCCTCTTCCTGCCTCTGTTCTGCCTCAAGTGCCCTGTCCATTATCCCGCGCAGCGTATGCTCCAACAGGTGGACAAGAGGGACAGTGTCACTGATGCATGCACTGTCACTGCTCACCATCCTCGTGGCCTCCTCAAATGGTGAGAGGACAGTGCATGCATCCCTGATCATGCTCCACTGACGTGGGGAAAAAAAACCAAGCTCCCCTGACCCTGTCCTGGTGCCATAGTCGCAAAGGTACTCATTGATGGCCCTCTGCTGCGTGTGCAGTCGCTGCAGCATGGCCAACGTTGAGTTCCACCTGGTGGGCATGTCACATATTAGGCGGTTCTTGGGCAGGTTCAGCTCCTTTTGCAGCTCAGTCAGCCGAGCACTGGCATTATAAGATCGGCGGAAATGCACACAGACTTTCCTGGCCTGCCTCAGGACATCCTGTAAGCCTGGGAACCTGCCCAAGAACCGCTGCACCACCAGGTTGAGGACGTGAGCCATGCAGGGCACATGGGTGAGCTGCCCCTGTCGCAGGGCGGAGAGGAGGTTGGTGCCATTGTCAGAAACGACCATTCCTGGCTTAAGCTGACGTGGCGTCAACCACCTCTCGGCCTGCCCCTGCAGAGCTGCCAGAACCTCTGGCCCAGTGTGGCTCCTGTCCCCCAAACACACCAGCGCAAGCACGGCATGGCATCTTTTTGCCTGCGTACTTGCGTAGCCCCTTGTACGCCTACGGAGCACCGCTGGTTCCAAGGACAGAGCACTGGAGGAAGAAGAAGAGGAGGGGGTGGAGGAGAGAGGTGTGTCACAACCAGTAGCAGTAGTAGCGTTTTGGAGGCGTGGTGGCGGAACAACCTCCAACACTACTGCACTTTGTCCTGCATCCCTCCCAGCTGCCAATAGAGTGACCCAATGGGCCGTGAAAGAAAGGTACCGTCCCTGTCCATGCCTGCTGGACCATGAGTCAGCGGTAATATGCACCTTACCGCTGACCGCCCTGTCCAGCGAGGCATGGACATTGCCCTCCACATGCCGGTAGAGAGACGGAATCGCCTTCCGTGAGAAAAAGTGGCGTTTGGGAACCTGCCACTGAGGAACCGCAGATTGAACAAACTCACGGAAGGGGGCCGAGTCTACCAACTGAAAAGGCAGCAGTTGAAGTGCTAGCAATTTAGCCAGGCTAGCATTCAACCGCTGGGCATGTGGATGGCTGGGAGTGTACTTCTTTCTACGGTCCAGCAGCTGGGGCAGGGAAATTTGCCTGCTGCAATCGGACGTCGGTGTACTGCAAGTACTTGGTTGTGACACACCTAATTCTACACCTTCAGTCCTCTCAGAGCAGCTTTCAGAGAGGACTGAAGGTGTAGTGGGGATGGAGATCCCAGCTGAGGAGGAGCAAGGAGAGGTCCGCTTAGTTCTTTGGTGTGGGTCTTTTATGTGTGCCTGCCAACGAGCTGCATGGCAGGTCGCCATATGTCTGGTCATGCTTGTGGTGCCCAAGCGGCTGATGTTTTGGCCACGCGAGATACGCTTGAGACAAATATTGCAAATAGCAGTGGTGCGATCTGCTGCACTCGTCTCAAAAAAGGCCCACACCAAAGAACTTTTCTGATAACGTGCAGAGGCAGCGCCCTGCACAGGCGGAGCTCTGCGGTGTTGTACAGTTGCTGTGCTGGCCTCTACCTGGCCTCCAGGGGGCACCCTGCCTCGTTGGACATGTGACGCCGCATCCTCCTCCTCCTCGTCCTCCTCCTCATCCTCTCTCCCTTCAGGCACCCACGTGGAGTCAGTGACCTCATCATCCCCTCCCTCTTCACCACTAGAGCAAACCTGGCAGTAAGCTGCAGCTGGTGGAACAGTACTGCCAGATTCCTCAAGCTGGGTATCATCATCCGAGCCTTCGAATCGTTGGGCATCCTCCTGGAGCATGTACCCAACACTGTGCTTAAAGAGTTCGGGGGACTCCTCAGGAGGACATGGTGGGTCTAGGGAAGGGGTGGCTGATGATGCTCTGCCAGTACCCTGAGCCTGGGTGAGAGAGGATGAGGAGGATGAGGAGGGCTTGGTCATCCATTCTACCAAGCCTTCAGCATGATGCGGCTCCACATGTCCAGCTGCCGAAAACAAAGACGCGCGTGTCCCATGGCCACGTGCTGATGACGATGCACGACCACGTCCACGTCCACGGCCACGTCCACTAGAAACAGAGCCTGCCTGCCCTGTGTTCTTGGCTCTGCACGCTCTGCCTCCCCTTGGCGGTCTTCCAGCCATTGTAGTCGGTAGTCCTGTGGGTGCTGCTGAGAAGAATATATAGGAGCTCTGTGTGATGCCACTAACACACTAAAAGTCCTGTGGGTGCTGCTGAGAAGAAAATATAGGAGCTCTGTGTGATGCCACTAACACACTAGAAGTCCTATGGGTGCTTCTGCAAAGAAAAAAGAGGAGCTCTGTGTGATGCCACTAACACACTAGAAGTCCTATGGGTGCTTCTGCAAAGAAAATAGAGGAGCTCTGTGTGATGCCACTAACACACTAGAAGTCCTGTGGGTGCTGCTGAGAAGAAAATATAGGAGCTCTGTGTGATGCCACTAACACACTAGAAGTCCTATGGGTGCTTCTGCAAAGAAAATAGAGGAGCTCTGTGTGATGCCACTAACACACTAGAAGTCCTGTGGGTGCTGCTGAGAAGAAAATATAGGAGCTCTGTGTGATGCCACTAACACACTAGAAGTCCTATGGGTGCTTCTGCAAAGAAAATAGAGGAGCTCTGTGTGATGCCACTAACACACTAGAAGTCCTGTGGGTGCTTCTGCAAAGAAAATAGAGGAGCTCTGTGTGATGCCACTAACACACTAGAAGTCCTGTGGGTGCTGCTGAGAAGAAAATATAGGAGCTCTGTGTGATGCCACTAACACACTAGAAGTCCTATGGGTGCTTCTGCAAAGAAAATAGAGGAGCTCTGTGTGATGCCACTAACACACTAGAAGTCCTGTGGGTGCTGCTGAGAAGAAAATATAGGAGCTCTGTGTGATGCCACTAACACACTAGAAGTCCTATGGGTGCTTCTGCAAAGAAAATAGAGGAGCTCTGTGTGATGCCACTAACACACTAGAAGTACTGTGGGTGCTTCTGCAAAGAAAATAGAGGAGCTCTGTGTGATGCCACTAACACACTAGAAGTCCTGTGGGTGCTTCTGCAAAGAAAATAGAGGAGCTCTGTGTGATGCCACTAACACACTAGAAGTCCTGTGGGTGCTGCTGAGAAGAAAATATAGGAGCTCTGTGTGATGCCACTAACACACTAGAAGTCCTATGGGTGCTTCTGCAAAGAAAATAGAGGAGCTCTGTGTGATGCCACTAACACACTAGAAGTCCTGTGGGTGCTTCTGCAAAGAAAATAGAGGAGCTCTGTGTGATGCCACTAACACACTAGAAGTCCTGTGGGTGCTGCTGAGAAGAAAATATAGGAGCTCTGTGTGATGCCACTAACACACTAGAAGTCCTATGGGTGCTTCTGCAAAGAAAATAGAGGAGCTCTGTGTGATGCCACTAACACACTAGAAGTCCTGTGGGTGCTGCTGAGAAGAAAATATAGGAGCTCTGTGTGATGCCACTAACACACTAGAAGTCCTATGGGTGCTTCTGCAAAGAAAATAGAGGAGCTCTGTGTGATGCCACTAACACACTAGAAGTCCTGTGGGTGCTTCTGCAAAGAAAATAGAGGAGCTCTGTGTGATGCCACTAACACACTAGAAGTCCTGTGGGTGCTGCTGAGAAGAAAATATAGGAGCTCTGTGTGATGCCACTAACACACTAGAAGTCCTATGGGTGCTTCTGCAAAGAAAATAGAGGAGCTCTGTGTGATGCCACTAACACACTAGAAGTCCTGTGGGTGCTGCTGAGAAGAAAATAGAGGAGCTCTGTGTGATGCCACTAACACACTAGAAGTCCTATGGGTGCTTCTGCAAAGAAAATAGAGGAGCTCTGTGTGATGCCACTAACACACTAGAAGTCCTGTGGGTGCTGCTGAGAAGAAAATATAGGAGCTCTGTGTGATGCCACTAACACACTAGAAGTCCTATAGGTGCTTCTGGGAAGAAAATATAGGTCTGTGTGATGGGGGACTAACACACTTCAAGTCCTATAGGTGCTTCTGGGAACAAAATATATGATCTCTGTGTGATGGGACTAACACACTTCAAGTCCTATTGGTGCTTCTGGGAACAAAATATATGATCTCTGTGTGATGGGACTAACACACTTCAAGTCCTATAGGTGCCTCTGGGAAGAAAATATAGGTCTGTGTGATGGGACTAACACACTTCAAGTTCTATAGGTGCTTCTGGGAACAAAATATATGATCTCTGTGTGATTGGACTAACACACTTCAAGTCCTATAGGTGCTTCTGGGATCAAAATATATGATCTCTGTGTGATGGGACTAACACACTTCAAGTCCTATAGGTGCTTCTGGGAACAAAATATATGATCTCTGTGTGATGGGACTAACACACTTCAAGTCCTATAGGTGCCTCTGGGAAGAAAATATAGGTCTGTGTGATGGGACTAACACACTTCAAGTCCTATAGGTGCTTCTGGGAACAAAAATATATGATCTCTGTGTGATGGGACTAACACACTTCAAGTCCTATAGGTGCTTCTGGGAAGAAAATATATGATCTCTGTGTGATGGGACTAACACACTTCAAGTCCTATAGGTGCTTCTGGGAAGAAAATATATGATCTCTGTGTGATGGGACTAACACACTTCAAGTCCTATAGGTGCTTCTGGGAACAAAATATATGATCTCTGTGTGATGGGACTAACACACTTCAAGTCCTATAGGTGCTTCTGGGAACAAAATATAGATCTCTGTGTGATTGGACTAACACACTTCAAGTCCTATAGGTGCTTCTGGGAACAAAATATATGATCTCTGTGTGATGGGACTAACACACTTCAAGTCCTATAGGTGCTTCTGGGAACAAAATATATGATCTCTGTGTGATGGGACTAACACACTTCAAGTCCTATAGGTGCTTCTGGGAACAAAATATATGATCTCTGTGTGATGGGACTAACACACTTCAAGTCCTATAGGTGCTTCTGGGAACAAAATATATGATCTCTGTGTGATTGGACTAACACACTTCAAGTCCTATAGGTGCTTCTGGGAAGAAAATATAGGTCTGTGTGATGGGACTAACACACTTCAAGTCCTATAGGTGCTTCTGGGAACAAAATATATGATCTCTGTGTGATTGGACTAACACACTTCAAGTCCTATAGGTGCTTCTGGGAACAAAATATATGATCTCTGTGTGATGGGACTAACACACTTCAAGTCCTATAGGTGCTTCTGGGAACAAAATATATGATCTCTGTGTGATTGGACTAACACACTTCAAGTCCTATAGGTGCTTCTGGGAACAAAATATATGATCTCTGTGTGATGGGACTAACACACTTCAAGTCCTATAGGTGCTTCTGGGAACAAAATATAGGAGCTCTGCCTGCCTGCCAGGAACACACTACAAGTCCTATAGGTGCTTCTGGGAAGAAAATATAGGAGCTCTGCCTGCCTGCCACGAACACACTACAAGTCCTATAGGTGCTTCTGGGAACAAAATATAGGAGCTCTGCCTGCCTGCCAGGAACACACTACAAGTCCTATAGGTGCTTCTGGGAACAAAATATAGGAGCTCTGCCTGCCTGCCACGAACACACTACAAGTCCTATAGGTGCTTCTGGGAACAAAATATAGGAGCTCTGCCTGCCTGCCACGAACACACTACAAGCCCCTCTTTCTAAATCAATCTTTGTAAATGAATCTATCTAACTCAATCTCTCTAAGTAAATCTCTCTAACTAACTAAATCCAGCAGAGTGTCACAGATCTATCCTGCTCTATCTGCGCCGGAACAGCATGTGACCGGCGCAGACGGCGTGGCGGCCTTTTATAGGGGGGGGCGTGTACTAAGCCCCTGAGCTGTAATTGGCTACAGGCGTCCTGCCTGTAGCCAATTATGGCTCTTCGAGTTTCCGGGGCTGTGATTGGCCAAGCATGCGGGGTCACAGTGCATGCTTGGCCAATCATCAGCCAGCAATGCACTGCGCCGGCCGCGCCGGCCGCAATGCATTGCGGGGCCGCTCGCATCACACGAACGTGATGCGAGCGGCCAAAATAGTTCTGGGCTCGCCGAGCGAGCGAACACCCGGTGCTCGATGCGAACGTGGGTTCGCATCGAGCACCGGGCCCATCCCTAGTCAGGATGGTATACACCAGGGGGCAGTGAAAACCTGGAGACAGTGCCAATCATTAAGCCCAATAATACATGGTGCTTCCCATTTGTCAGCTAACAGGCTGAACTTCCATGCTAAACTGCAGTAATCCAGAAAACTTAGAATGCAGGTGCCTGCAAGCTACACGGGGTACAGCAAGATGATTTTACCTCCACACACGGTGGCGCGATCTCATAGGTCAGGCACATCCCCATCCCGCCCACTCAAACAGCAGAGGCCAGGAGGCTCCACCTCGTGGATGTCACTGTATTCCTGCAGGACAGTGGCCGTGCCTGAAAAAACTGCTGGAGGAACAAGGTGGGGGGAGGTACAGGGGGCGGAGATTACAGTCCCCATCTACAGCGAAGCGATGAGCAATAAAAGTAATGGCTGTAATCTGTACCGGCCCGCTCCTGTCACCTCTAACAGAAGTGGCGCCGGGCTCCCTCACTGTGGTATAAGCAGCAGACTAGCAGGCTCGCGGGCGGCAGTTTGCCGCCCCCTTGAAAGTGCCACTCGGGACCCATGGTCCTACCGGGTCCCATGGTAGGGCCGGCCCTGGCAATAGCTCTGGTGGACATTTCTGCAGTCAGCATGCCAATTGCACGCTTCATTTGTGGCATTGTGCTGTGTGATAAAACTGCACATTTTAGAATGGCCTTTTATTGTGGCCAGCCTAAGGCACACCTGTGCAATAATCATGATGTCTGACCAGCATCTTGCTATGCCATGGATGGATTATCTCGGCAAAGGGGAAGTGCTCACTAACACAGATTTAGACAGGTTTGTGAACCATATTTGAGAGAAATAGGCCTTTTGTGTACATAGAAAAAGTCATAGATCTTTCATCTCAGTTCAGCTCATGATAAATAGGGGCAAACACAAAAGTGTTGCGCTTATAATTTTTCTCAGCGTACATGTCAACCAAATTGTCTCTTATTGAAATCAAATTACTGAGAACACCATGTTAGAAAAGATTAGGAGCAACTTTGCAAAGGTTCTGTTTTAATAAAAAGGAAATCTGTATATATGAGCAGAGTTATGGAAAATAGAGTTAAAAGAGGAGTTTTCCTTTAAATTCCCAGGCTGCTACCAAAAACTTTTATCTGCTATGTCAGATGGTTTTGAGCATCTGGCCTAAATAACTCTATAAGATATTTCTTATAGTTACACTGGTAAGAACAGAGCAGTAAGGACTGTTTGGACCCCTGACTACTTTCCATTGTTGAGCATATCATTGATCTTGCTGAACATAATGGCTTTTCTTGACATAAAGTAAAAAACAGAACAAGGAACACATATAATAACTACAGTATAAAGCTAAGGAGAACAGAAAGCATTACAACTGTAAGTGAAACTCCGTACTGGAAGCCATTAGTCAAAAACAGTAGACAAAAAAAAAAGTAAGCTACTCAGCAAATGGCTGGAGGAGACACGTCAGCTTAATAAACAGGAAAGTTGTCAATAACATCTAATCAGGAGTAGGGAATGACAATCATTAATGAAATGATAAATTTGACAGGGCAAGGACAAGGGCAAAAGGTCAAGAATGTCAGGCTAAGGCTTATACAGAGGACCTAATAGTGATTGATTTTATCTTGTCCTTGTCCACTGCATTTCTTTGAATAAGAAAATATTTAATAATTAAGAGCATAATGAGCCTAAAATGTTTGCACCCCTAAAAAAATAAAAAAATAAAAAATAAAAAGATGAATTAAAAAATGTAAAATAGTACTGACTTATCCACAAGTGTCTTATTTTTAGTGATGATGTGATGCCTATAAAATATAAATATTAATAGAATATTACTCTGAAAAAAACTGGTATTTCATAAATAATAAGCCTGTTCTAAATACTGTATGTGACTACTACCACACATACAATGTATATACATTTAACTAAGAATCCCCTTTTTATAAGCAAGAGTTTACTATAGGAAAGGGATTAACAAGTGGTAACACACGGAGAGGGATGCTGACGTGAGACGCCAGCGCTAGGGGAGGGGCCTGACGCCGGCACCATGTGGGACGCCAAGAGCCCTCGGAACGAGCCAGCAGGAGACGGCGTGGAAGTGTGAGCCCGCGCCGTCCCGACACATGACAGTCTCCCGAGCTTCGCCCCAGCCCCCGCCGCAGACCTAAAACCGCTGCCGGTCCTCTCTTCCGTCTCCAATGAGGTAACCATCGGACACCCCCGGGCCCTTGGAGAAACAGCTGGCCCCATCTTGGTGCGGACCCCTGGTGGGGCTAAAAGGGTCTTTCCACCCACAACTTTTGTGGGGCTAAAAGGGTCTTTCCACCCACAACTTACCTGGCTCTCCCGTCCCTCCGCCGGACCGCCGTAGCTCCACAGCATTAAAGGAAAAGCATCGCCTGTCTCTGTGCCTGCACCTGCTCTCCTCTTCTTATCACCTAACCCTACCCGGACTGTAGCAGCAGGGGGGGGCCGTGGCGGGCACCCCCACAGGTATAGATCTACTCTTTTTTTTCCCCTGTTTTCTTTTTTGCCGGGCCTGGAGAGAATGTTATATGTTTCCTGATTCCTGATTCCTGGTCCTGATTCTCCCCTGTTTACTAAAATTCTAATATTGAAATATTAGTAATGAACTTGGAAGTAGCAGGCTTGTGAGATGTGATGTAAAGGGATAAAAGACCATAGAGTATGCTGGCATAGGAAAAGAAGAAGGTGTTCCCTTTACCCCCGGATCGCACCCCCAGGCAGTCAGTAGCACAAAGAATTATAAAGTCCTTTTTTTGGTCTGTGCGGTGCGTGAGGAGAGGTGTCCCAGGTACTGGGCCAGGGCTGGGGAGCCTTCACCCCCCCCCCTGCCCCCCCCCCCTCCTGTTGGGGGCCCAGCGCAGAAATATCCCTGGTTGAGCACGTACCACGAGCAAGATCAATCTAATAAAGTGAGCCCCTGGAGAACCCCCGAAAAGACTATCCCAATCATCACATTAAAAAAAAAAAAAAAAACTCTCATAAAAACCAAGTCTCTAGACTCTAAAAATTGACAGGGTGCATCGTATAAGGAAGCCCAACGGTCTAAGTGAAGGGATACCCAGAGATGTTATCGTCAAATTTCATTCATATGAGGACAAATTTAAAATTTGGATGAATTTGAGAGCTAGCCCCCCCTGAAATTCGAGGCAGCGGAACTTCAGATATTCTCAGACCTCTCTGCGGGAACACTCTATCGGAGGCGCCAGTTGAGACCCCTACTGGTATCATTAAGAGCAGCAAACTTGAAGTATAGTTGGGGTTTCCCGGCATCACTAATAGTCACGAAAGAAGGAAAGACTTTCCGGATGAAATTTTTGGAAGAACTTCCTGATTTTTACCACAATGTGGGGATTCCCGTCCCTAAAATTCCACCCTAGTTCCTCGGGGAGGGGGGTGTTGAAGGAAAAAAAATCACTTTTTTTTTTTTTTTTTTTTTTTTTCGGGGGAGGGGGGGGGGGGCGGCTTGTGTCCGGGACTTTAAAAAGGGAATTTTGGCCGATATCTCATTAATGTAATAAGCTGTTTTTTAAAGGTTCTTGCTTTGGGTTACGCTTCTGTATATGTGGGATGAGGTGGGGTCGGCAGGGGGGCCGGGAGGCGGGGGGGAAAGCGTAGGGGGACAGAGGGCCCGGGGGTAAGGGGGTCTTGGTGGGCCCAGGGGGCTACCCCCCCTAGTTTACGGGGGGAGGCCTGATGGGCGCCTTAGGGTCAGAGCCACACCCTAGTCCAAAAGGCAGACAGGGGGGGTTCGATGCGGATGCCCCAAAGTTTGCATAGGGCCAAAATATGGCCGGAGGGGGGGAGGGAGGGGGGGAGGGGGAGGGGGGGAGGCCAGGGGGGTTGGGGGAGGAAAATTGGGAGGGAAGGTTGGAGGGGGAGGAGGGAAGGTTGAGGGAACTCCAGAGGCTCCAGGCCGACATAGTTTTCTTGCAGGAAACGCACCTGAGTCTCGGGGGTAATACCAAGATATATTCCAGGAAATTCCCAGTGTGGTTCTACAGCGACTCTCCCACCAAGGGATCCAAGGGCGTGGCCATAGGATTTGCGGATAATATAAAGTTCAAAGTTTCAGATAGGTTAGTGGACCCTGACGGTCGGTTCCTTTTTTTGAAGGGAAGTATAGGAGAGGTTTTCTTTACATTTGCAAATGTGTACTGCCCCAATAATAATTCTATCAAATTTATGAGTCAGGTGTTGGGCCGTTTGAAGGGGTTTAAGAAGGGAGGGGTAATCTTAGCAGGGGATCTAAATTTTTGTATAGACCCCCACTACGATAGCACATCACGGGTGAGGGTACCAAGCTATATACAGTTGAAAAAATTGAAGGATAAATTTATTTAACCTCCAACTGATAGATGTGTGGCGTGTTATGCACGTAAATCTGAAAGATTACACCTATTTTTCCCCAGTACACGGGACGCACTCCCGACTAGACTACTTAATCATAGATCATAGGCTACTGGACCAAGTAAGGACAACTCGGATAGGGGTAACAACTCTATCGGACCATGCCCCGGTTACGATGGAGATGGAGATCCCTGAGATCCAGAGGCAACCATTTTCTTGGCCACTGAATGACCATCTTATCAATGATGCCGATTCAGCTGAAACAATAAAGAGGGAGATTGAATTCTTCTTTGCGAATAATGAAACTAGTGATGTCTCCCCAGCGGCAGTCTGGGAGGCTCATAAAGCCTATATCAGGGGGATCCTCATCTCCATTGGAGCCGGGAAAAAGAAGGAAAGACGGGCTAAGATACAGGATCTCACGGGCGAACTATACACGCTAGAACAGGAACATAAAAGGGAGGGGCCCCAAAAGCAAGAAGTTTACCATAGATTGATCATTAAAAGGGAGGAGATGTTAGGGGCCATGGAGCAGGAGTCCTCAAAGTGGTTTCATAAAATTGCGAGAGAGAGACACCAGGGGGGTAACAGGTGCGGTAAATATCTAGCGAATATGCTTAAAAAGAAAAGAGAGAGGAACTTTATTGATAAAATACAAAATAAAACCGGGACCATGGTAAACTCCACAAAAGAAATAGCGAATGCATTTAGGGCCTACTACGAAGAAGTGTATGACGTTAGACAAAGGGGACAGCTTTCCCCGCAGATTGCAGAGAGGGATCAAAATTTTGTGAAAGGATGCGTCCTACCGACACTCTCCGACAGTGACAGGCTTGATATGGACAGCGCTATAACCGAAGAGGAAATTTATAAGGCTTTGCGTGGCTCTCCGAGTGGGAAGAGTCCGGGTCCAGGCGGCTTTACTTTAGCATATTTCATAAAATATAAAGAAATCCTGGTCCCAAAACTGTGTCAATACTGGAATAAACTAGGAACTGACTGCGCTATGGGGAGGCAGGCTCTCTTGGCATCTATTACATTAATACCGAAGGAAGGCAAGGACAGTTATCGCCCGATAGCGTTACTAAACGTAGACACGAAATTATACGCAAAAGTACTAGCTAATAGGGTGAAAGAAAAGATCACTAAATTGGTCCATCCCGACCAGGTCGGGTTTGTCACGGGGAGGGAAGGCCGAGACAATGGGGTCCGGGCCCTTCTATTGCTCGAGGTTGCCAAAATGGGGAAGGTCCCCAGTCTACTCTTGTCAATTGACGCCGAGAAGGCGTTTGACAGAGTAGACTGCGGACATATGATGGGAACGCTGGAGGCAATGGGGTTTGGTCCCAGAATTTTGAAGTGGATTGGTACCCTATATCAGCTGCCGCAGGCCTCGGTAAGGGTCAATGGGATGTCATCTGCAGTGTTCACAATGAGGAACGGAACGAGGCAGGGGTGGCCCCTGTCGCCCCTTCTGTTTGTTTTGTCCCTGGAGCCGCTGCTTTCAAAGGTTCGGGATAGTGTAGATATAACAGGAATAAGAGCTGGTAGCGAGGAACACAAATTAGCGTCTTTTGCCGACGACGTACTTTTTTTTATATCTAATCCTAGGATCACACTACCCAATTTACTGAAGGTTTTAAAAGCATTTGGCAAAGCATCAAACCTGAAAGTAAATCTCAATAAGTCGGAAATTTTAAATATCAACATTAACAGGAAGGAGGTAGAACTGCTTTCAAAAGAATTCAACTTTCCCTGGCATGAAAGCATCAAATACCTAGGGGTCACACTGGCAGATACAAGTAAAAAAATGTACCTTCTGAATTATATTCCCCTACTTAATGAGATCAAAAAAGAACTCCACATAATGGGATCCCGGCACCTCTCCTGGATAGGCCGAATCAATGCAGTAAAAATTATAGTGGCCCCCAAAATTAACTACAAGCTCCAGATGCTTCCCTTAGCGGTACCCCAAATATTTTTTTAAACCTTAAATCAAATTATTTCAAAATTTATTTGGTTAAATAAAAAACCTCGTATTTCAGCCGAGATCTTAAGTAGGGATAAAAAACAGGGAGGGCTTGCGGTCCCGGATTTCGAAACGTTTTTTTCTGCAGTGGCGATATCAAGGGTAATGGAATGGGGGAAGGAAGGGGATAAGAGATGGATTAGTTTAGAGAATATAGTAAATAACAGACACTTAGGACACGAAATTTGGAACCCACCAAAAGCCAGAACACTAGGGAGTAAAACATTCGAAATAACACAGGTGACACTGGACCTATGGGATAGGATTTATAGAAGACACAAGTGGAAATACAACTCACCATTAATTTTTTTTAAAAATAATACACTTTTTGAACCAGGGAGGAGGGAGGTGGGGGGGAATTGGATAAAAAATGATGGGGCACAACTGAAAGATATTATAAAAAAATGGGAAAATATGCACATTTCACGATTTGAGCTTAAACACTGACTTAATGGATATTGACACCTGGAGGTACATACAGTTAAAACATTTTGTGGGGAGTCTCCCCCAACCCATCCGCTCTGGAGATGATCTTAATCAGTTGGAAAGACTCTACTTCTACTCTACTCTACGCGAGTCAACTAAGAACAATCTCGGATATACAAAATGTTAATAAATGAAAAAGCACTGGGTGTACCTCCATATGTCACAAAATGGGAGGAAGAGTTAGGTTCACACTGCAGTCAGGATAAGTTAGGTAACATTTTCGGGACCATCCACAGCACAGCGTTCTCGATGAAATCGGTTGAAACGAACTTTAAATGCTTTTCCAGGTGGTATCTCACCCCTGATAGGCTTAGCAGGATTCAGGGGGGGTCTCCCCCAGAGTGCTGGCGAGGTTGTAAAATAAAGGGAACTATGGCACATATCTGGTGGGAGTGCCCTGTAATCGCAAAATTTTGGAAGGAAATAATAGAGCTCATTCGGATTATAACCAAGGAAGAAATTCCAGGAGATCCGTGGTCGGCACTTTTCCATGGGACTGAGATCCCAGGGAAACGATATAAAGCATCCTTAATCCCTATTCTTCTGAACGAAGCCAAAAACCTGATACCGAAGAGGTGGCGGGATCCTGGGAGCCCGGCGATCCGGGACTGGATTTTTGGAGTAAATGCGACTCAAAGGGTAGAAAGCACGGAAATATATGAGGGGGGGGCGGGGTGGAAACCCAGACCAGAGAAATAAGTGGACAGAGTGGAATGAATTCAAAACGTCATGGAGATACTACGTTGAGATTACCAAATAGTGAGCCCCACGCGTTGTAAGTCAGGAACATTAGTTGAAAACAGGTGCGTTGGACGTAGCCTCAATATGCGCTATGCAAGGAGGGGGGGGGGGTTGGGGAGGGTTATAAATGGGTCTTGTCATGAAATATTAAATGGAAACCTTTTGGTTTTTGTCTTTGTTATTGTAATATGTTTGTGACATGAGAAAAATTAACTAAATAAAGAATTAAAAAAAAAAAAAAAACAAGTGGTAACACCTACTCATTTGCTTATGTGTTGTATATATGAAGCTATTTGGACCTGAGCATTTATTTTCCCATTTCAACTGCATTTGTGCAGGTTGGTAACTGTAGGCAGGGATGCCTGAAGATACTAATTTACTGGCTAAAAGTGTATACTCACTGTGCTGTAACCTCATTGTAATATATATATATATATATATATATATATATATATATATATATTATATATATATATATATATATATATATATATATTATATATATATATATATATATATGTAGCGGTCACACTTTAACAAGTGTGCGCTATAAGTGGAAATTTCGTTTTTTCCTCAGAACAGTAATGGGGTTCTGAGGGTTAATTTTACAGATTTACTTAGGCATCAGTTTGGCTAGGCTGTGATGGGGTTCTGCCTGGTCATGAGTGCAGGGAAGCACCCATGACAGGGCCGAGAACCAGGCCTGGTTGGACGTCTTAGGTACCAATCTTTCCCGGAGCCAATCAGTGGGCGCGTCTGGCCCTGCTGAGTAGTCTGGGAAGGGGTACTTAAGGTGCTGAAGTCACATATTCGGGGTTCGGCCGCAGTCTTGCTTCCTGGTTCTGGACCGGGGTTGCCCCGCGAGGGTTCCTGGGCCTAGGAGCGTTTGCCGTCCCGCAAACATGGTCAGTTTGACTAGCCCCATAGACCCGCATGGTCTGGGGTGGGGATCCGTCTGTTCCCGAGTCTCGGAGCCCGTTAGCCCGAGGCCCAGTAACTGAAAGAGGATTCAAGGCGTCCCGGTTTGCTCTCAGTATTGGAGTGACACGGCAACTCGTACACGTGACCGGGGGAGGACTCTTCGGAGGAGGGCCAACAAGCTGGCATCTCAGTAAGAGCCTGGAAGCTGAGTTGTATGGACACTAAAGAATCCACACTTCCACAGTACTGCCAAGGAAACAGAGAAAGTTCCAGGTACTGTGAGAAAGGTTCCTATTCATCTTCGGTTGCAAGTTTATTCTGTGTCAGAGATTTTTTGCAAGTTTCCGGATCACATTGTTGGCTGCTAGACCTCTGGCTAGAGGTTTATCTGGGAACCCCTGGACATTCACAGACAAGCCAAGAGGAGGTAACTGTTAAGCCCAAAAGTCAAGGCCGCCCCTCAAGGGGTTATGGCTGCTACATGTATATATATATATATATATATATATATATATATATATATATATATATATATATATATATATATATACACAGTATATATCACAAAAGTGTGGTTCTCCCAATTATCTCCCACACAAAATACAGTATACAGCAATCTCCTCTACTTGGAATCCCCCTCACAGTTACTCCCCCCCCCCGCACTGATGTACACCACCGAATGCACTGTATATATAGGCTACGCTGAAAGCAGAGTATAGAGTTTACACTGTATATATAGACTTAATCTAGCTAAATCTCTATCTCCGTACATGAACTTAGGGCACTGTGTAAGCAGCCTCATATTGTGTGGGTCATGAACTTAGTACCCCTGAGTCATGATTGGCCAAAGGCTGCAGGCTCTTTGTCAACTCGAAGCTCATCTCTAATGACCAGCCACAGTGATCATGTGATCAGGAAGTCTGTTCTGCCTCTAAACAGTAAGACCCAGCTAAAGGGCTTCTAGGAGAGGGCAATAAATTGAACACAAAATATGTTCTACATCTGTTTTTAAAGTATATGTAAACCCTAACCATAATGATAAACATCTCTTATTTGCTTTTATTTTTTGCTCTACTAAATATATTATTGAAAGTGTTTTGTTATTCCATTTTTTTTTTTAGTCGTTAGCTTTAATATACACATGGCCAGTGAAATCTGACTTCACCGCTTTGTATGTAGGAGTGTAAAAGCAGTGCACCAAAACATATCATTATACTACAGCCTGTACTCTTAAATCAACGCACAATGTACAGTAACTGAATAACAAAATAATATAACTGAACTAACTTATGGAAACTCGCACAGCACAATTTTTTTGTTTGTTTTAATGCATGTTAATTAAAATAAAATTTTTTAATATCCATTATATTTAATTTGCTACATATTTTTTGTGCTGCAGTGCTGGTCCCAGTTTTTGACAGGTGTGCAGATATAGGTGAGTGACGCACTTACCTATACCCACACACCTGTCACACCTCATGCACCCTTCAAGTAAGGATTACTGAGCTTTGGCGTGTCATATCAACCCCCCCCCCCTTAGATCTATGACTTTTACACCAATGCTTTTCAGTAACAGAGCATTACGTGCACCCTTCAAGTAAGGATGAGCTTTGGCGTGCTATCACAGCCTATGTGCAGAGCCTGCCAGGAAGTCGGCACTGCGCTGCGCTAATCTCCAGGTGACCCCGCCCCCTCTGACGCACGGGGACTTCCCTATGGCTTTCCCTGTGTTGTCAGAGGGGGGCTGTTTCACCCATTTACGTAAACGTGTGACCCCTCTGACAACACGGGGAAAAGCCATAGGGAAGTCCCCATGCATCAGAGGGGGCGGGGTCACCAGGTTTTATAAGAGCAGTCACCTGAACAGAAGCGTCACACAGCAGGAGACTCCCATTGAGGCGGATCGGAGGATGAAGCAGAGAAGAAGAAGCCGGAGGAAGATGCCGAGCGAGAAGACCGGAGGAAGAAGATTAGGAAGATAGAGGAAGAAGCGGGGGAAGAACAAGATGGAGGAAGAAGAAGAACACCGAAGGGAGACCGGAAGAATATGGCGAAGAAGTGGGGAAAGAAGAAGACATTAATAAAGGAATTGTCAAAAAACGTCAGCTTTTTAAAAAAATTTTGACACTTTTTTGTGAAATGGTAGGGGTACATTTTTGGCCCCATTACCAATTCACACCGGGGGGGTGGGATCTGGTGGTCCCCTTGTTAAAGGGAACTTCCAGATTCCGATAAGCCCCCTGCCCGTAGACCCCCACAACCACCGGGCAAGGGTTGTGGGGATGAGGCCCTTCTCCCCATCAACATGGGGACAAGGTTCTTTGGGGGGCTACCCCAAAGCACCCTCCCAATGTTGAGGGCATGTGGCCTGGTACGGTTCAGGAGGGGGGATGCTCTCTCGTTCCCCCTCTTTTCCTGTGGCCTGCCAGATTGCATGCTCGGAAAAGGGTCTGGAATGGATTTTTGGGGGGGACCCCACGCCATTTTTAAAACTTTTTTTTGCATTGATACATGTCCCCTGGGGCAGGACCCAGGTCCCCAAACACTTTTTAAGACAATACCATGCATATAAGCCATTAAAATTAGCACTTTTGATTTTTCATGTTCGTGTCCCATAGACTTTAACGGTGTTCGCGTGTTCAAACACATTTTTTGCCTGTTCTGGTGCGAACTGAACGGGGGGGGCGTTCGACCCATCCCTAGTGGTCATCAATGCAGTCTCATCAGTGGCCATCAGTGCAGCCTATTAGGGCCCATCAGTGCAGTAGACATGTGCATTCCTTTTTGTCCAAATGCATTTTCGTCCAAATTTCAGGTATTTTCGTTATCGTTTAACAAACAATAACGAAAGTGCAGAATTCGAAAAACGAAACATCCGACATAAACAAATGCTTTATTTTCATTTTCGTTGTGTCAACAGTTTGATATAGATAGGAGATTCGACATGATGCTGACAATAACAATCTGTGTCTATCGAACCTGCGGTCGAATGTGCCTAACCTTAACTCTATTAGTCCAAGATTATTCTACACAGAGAGAAAAGATTCGACATAGAGAGAAAAGATTGCTGCTGGAATTGGGTGGGGGAAGTAAAATAAAAAAAATTATGATGATGATGAATATTATTGGCTGATTGTAACCAAAGAGGAGGAGCAGTAAAATAGCTAGAACTAAGTACACACGTACAGCTAACTTACTTTCACTTACGATTGCTGGCAGAGAGAGACACACACACTGAATCATTTCAGAAGACAGTCAATCTTAGCTGGTCCGTTTGTCAGAGAACCTGATTTATTGAGCAATTAAGCATAAGCACAGCAGCAGAACAATAGTGAAGCAAGCTAAAGTTCAACTTAACTTTTTCATAATTATCTGCTGCTATTGTGTTAGTGTTGTGAACTTGTGATACTAGTGTTGCTAGTGTTGTGATAGCCTCAGAGGCTGCCCGTGTTGTGGGGGGGGGGGGGTGGTTATTATTATAGATTCTATATTATAGATTGACATTCTATATAGATTCTATTTACCCTATCTTCAGGGATGGTGCTATCACTAGGCAAACTAGGCAGCCACCTAGGGCGCACTGCTGCCTAGGGCGTCCAGCCACCGGTGTTCCTACTCTCTTCTCTCTGCAGCAAGCAACTAAGTCTCAGCATCAACAGGCAGCCGTCGCTCCGTTCACACATAGTGTCAGAGGTGCAGCAGTGGCGGAGGACTGTGTCTGTGTCCCGATGACAGAAGCAAGCAAACATTCATTGATGGGCACTCGTGAGGCAGCATTGATAGGCACTGGTAGGCTGCATTGATGTGCGCCGGTAGGCTGCATTTGATGGACACTCATGGGCTGCATTTGATGGGCGCTGGTAGGCTGCATTGATGGGCGCTGGTAGGCTGCATTTGATGAGTGCTTCATTAAATAAGTGGGGTATACAGGGGCAGGGCAAAGGGGGTATGGTCAGGGGTGGAGCCAAGGGGGCGGGAAAATTAGGGTTTCTCCTAGGGTGTCAAAAATCCTTGCACCAGCCCTGCCTATCTTATTACCTGTCTGGTCAGTGATCACTATCACTAGTCAATTTTCTTTTTGAACTATATACATTGAACATGAACGACAAAGATTCCACAAAGCAGCAAAAAAACATGCAAACGTCGAATCTTTGGCTTATGGTGTCTGTCAAAAGTTCTAAGAAGATTCGACGGAGCAGCTAAACTATACGGCGTTGTACAGTTTAGCTGCTCCGTCGAATCTTCTTTGAACATTCAACAGACACCATAAGCCTTCAATGACAGATTCAACCTTAATTAATTTGAATTTTCGGACGAATGCAATTTTTAACAAAAAACTAAATAAAAACGAATTTCGGGAGTAACTAAATAAATTTATTTTTTCAGACGAAAATGAAATTATGAAACAAAATATTTCAGTGTGCACATGTCTATAGTGCAGTCTATTAGTGCCCATCAGTGCAGCATATCAGTGCTGCCTTATCAGTGTAGCCCCATCAGTGCAGCTTATCAATGCCACCTCATCAGTTGCCTTCAGTTCCACCTTATCAGTGCAGCCTCATCAGTGCTTATCAGTGCCCATTAATGCCATCTCATCAGTGCCCATCAGTGCAGCCTATCAGTGCCCATTAGTGCAGCCATATCATAGAAGCTGATCCAGGAGGTGAAAGTTTATTTGACAGTGGCCGGCATTTCATATCCAAGCTGTGTCACAGCAGCAGATCCCCGCTCTGTGTGATCCTGCCGGCTCTCCTCCTGACAGTTTCCTGGCTGTTTGCTTCTGGCAGAAGTGGTGCTGCCTTTTTTACAGGGCATCAGAGCGTCCCGGGGGCAGGGAGGCAATTGCCCCCCCTGGGCCGCTCTGATGCCCTTTAAAAAAGCCCCTGCTCTACACTCGCCCTCAGCTAATTTCCACTGCTTTCTGATGGAAATTTTGAGGGCTGACTTTATAATAGCTAGGGAAATAAACAGTTGGAGAGAATTTATCACATGTATACAAATACAAAGTTCTGCTGATCTCAGCACTGCTAATTAACAAAGGGGACTTAGATATTATTGATTTCACCCATAACTCAACCTAATAGGAAATGTATTTAGTTATTTTTTACTGTATGAAATGGAAAGTACAGATCCCAAAGTGATGGATGTATTTAACAGCTGCACAAAAATGGCGCTGCCCTTCTGGACCACAGCAGGAATACTGTAATCCTTTATAAGAAATACTAA
Source organism: Lithobates sylvaticus (assembly GCA_028564925.1). Lineage (NCBI taxonomy): Eukaryota > Metazoa > Chordata > Amphibia > Anura > Ranidae > Lithobates > Lithobates sylvaticus. Next base: position 432,927,997 of record CM053030.1, read on the forward strand.
AGGTTTGGCCCATATAAGTCAAATCCTGGACTAAAAAACACGGTGACTGTATGTAGGATGGAATGCATTAAAGTGGTTTTAAAGCCAAAACATTTTTTTACCTTAATGCATTCCCTGCATTAAGGGAAATAAGCATTTTACATTTGAACTTTTTCACAGTTAGCAGTGTTGGGTGCCTATTCAAATTTCCCAGAACTGCCATTTCACACATTAAGGGTTGAAGCTAAGGGAACTGAGCATCAACGTCATCTCTTAGGTGAAGTGTTTTGTGCACACATGCTTTCTGCCACCATTTCAGTCTAGAGAATACACAATTCTGCTATAGCTCCTGCTCCTTAAGAACAATAGGGTTCATGCAATCTCTGGTCACCTACAGCCACTTGGTCACCCCTGGCCACCAGACACTCTCATTAACACAAGCTGCTTGAGTTTGTGAGTATGCAAGACTTTGCTCCATTTTGGGCCCAGTTTTTCTCTGCCACATCATGCAACATATCTTCTCAAAGACATATAGACAGTCTAGCTGCAACGTGTAACCTCAGCCCATACTCTCAGCACATACGCTCAATAACCTGGGAAAAAGATTTTGCGAAAAGTACAAAAAAATTATTTTTGGCCTGAGTTGGAGCTTTGCCGTGTTTTGGAAAAGTCTTGCATGGGATGAGCCCAGGGGTCTCAGAGTATATTATCAATATAGTCCTGCAGGGAATCTACTATAGGGCTAGTGACATCATTACTTAAATATAAGCGGGTTGGCATGCAGAGTTTATTCGCAAAAGCCTAATATAACTTGCTTAAAAGTGAGAGGCAATTTTCTTTGTTGCTTAGGTACAACAAAAAGAAAAGTATTAAAACAAAAATAGTTCAACTCAGGAGGTCATTTTGTTCTCGTTATTATTATGTTTTCCATTGCGCTCATTTGAAACGTACATAAATATAAAGCATTAATCATTCAGGCAGTCATAAGAAAAAAGGTACCTGCAAGCAGTAGTGGCTCCTGTTCAAAAGAAAACCTATCATTCATTGATTAAATTATGCATACTACAATACAATGCAGGTGTAAAACATTAAAAAGTACTTTATAGAAAACATACCATTTTCATGTATGTTGCAGAGAAATATATGATCTGTTGTTTAAAAACATGAATTAAAAATCCAATACAAAATTTCAGAGTAGTCGGCTCTACCTAGCAAGTGAAGAGAACCTTTCAGTTACATATCTTTCAAAATATATATGGGGACTCCAGATCAAGGTGCAAATCTATGAGAGCATATTCTCCACATGCATACACCTGAAGAATAGAAACTTGCATGGGAAAAAAATCGTTAAAAGTACACACTAATTATCACCACTTCCCGACTGGCTCACATACATTTACGGCGGTAGGTTGGCTTCCCTGTGCGAATCGACGTACCTGTACGTCGGCTCCTTTAGAAGCCTTAGCAGATGCCTGCTGCATGGCGGGGGACCCAATGCGCGTGGCTGGCGGGTGTGATGTCCACCGGCCACCCGCGATCGCAGACACGAGAGCCAGAATGGGGATTTGTGTGTGTAAACACACAAATCCCCATTCTGACAGGAGAGGAGAGACATATCTGTTGTTTCTAGTAATTAGGAACAGCGATATGTCTCCTCCTCCAGGCAGTACACTGCCCCTACAGTTAGAAACACACATGAGGGAACACATTTAACCCCTTGATCACCCTAGTATTAACCCCTTCCCTGCCAGTGACATTTACACAGTAATTAGGGCATTTTATAGCACTGATCGCTGTATAAATGTCAGTGGTCCCAAAAAAGAGTTAAAAGTGTCTGATCTGTCTGCCGCAATGTCGCAGTCCCACTAAAAATTGCAGATCGACGCCATTACTAGTAAAAAAATAAACAAATAAAAATGCCATAAATCTATCTATCACCTATTTTGTAGACACTATAACTTTTGCGCAAATCAATCAATATATGCCTAATGCAAAAATTTTTTGTTTTTGTACCAAAAATATGTACAAGAATACATATTATTCTAAACTTACGAATAAATGTATTTATTTTTTTTTAATTTCAGGGATATTTATTATAGCAAAAAGGTAAAAATATAGTTTTAGGTTTCAAAATTGTCGCTCTTTTTTTGTTTATAGCGCAAAAAATAAAAACAACAGAGGTGATCAAATACCACCAAAAGAAAGCTCTATTTGTGGGAAAAAAGGCAATCAATTTTGTTTGGGTACAGTGTCGCATGACCTCGCAATTGTCAGTTAAAGTGACGCAGTGCCGCATCGCAAAAAATGGCCTGGTCATTAAGGGGGCAAATCCGTCCAGGGCTGAAGTGGTTAAAAACCAACACAGGTGCACCATGGCATTCTATGCCATTCAGCATAGAAAAAGGATTCCTTGGGGCTGCGTGCAGCTTCTACATTTATTTGCTGATGTTTGCAACTAGGGATGGGCTTTATGTTCGAGTCGAACATGAGTTAGACTCGTACATTGGCTGTTCGCCTGTTCGCCGAATAGCGAACAATTTGGGGTGTTCGCGTCTGGTATGGATTCTAAGAAGAACCCCATGCCAATATTAAAAAAAAAAAAAATTTCCATACCAGACCCTTATCCGAGCACGCAACCTGGCAGGCCACAGGAAAACCGTACCAGGCCACATGCCCTCAACATTGGGAGGGTGCTTTGGGGTAGTCCCCCAAAGCACCTTGTCCCCATGTTGATGGGGAGAAGGGCCTCATCCTTACAACCCTTGCCTGAGACAAGGAGACCCCCAGATCCCGGCCCCCCTGTGTGAATTGGTAATGGGGTACAAATGTACCCCTACCATTTCCCAAAAAAGTGTCAAAATTAAAAAAAAAAAGACAATAGACGGTTTATGACAATTCCTTTATTAATGTCTTCTTCTTTCCCCGCTTTTTCTTCCACCTTCTTCTGGTCTTCCTTCAGTGTTCTTCTTCTTCCTCCATCTTGTTCTTCCCCCGTTTCTTCCTCTATCCTCCTCCGCTTCTTCCTCCGGTCTTCTCGACCGACATCTTTCTCCGGGTTCTTCTTCTCCGCTTCGTCCTCCGATCTGTCTCAATGGGAGTCTCCCCTGTGTGACGCTTCTGTTCAGGTGATAGCTCTTATAAAACGGAGGGCAGGGCCACCCCGTAACCCCCCCCGTCTCTGACGCACAGGGACTTCCCTATGGCTTTCCCTATGGCTTTCCCTGCGGTGTCATATGTAAACGGGTGACCCCGCCCCACTCTGACAACACGAGGAAAGACTTAGGGAAGTCATCATCAAGAAACCCCCCTGATTTTCTGGACTATGCAGGTTCTGGACTGAAGCATGCATGTAGACAGGAAAAGGTTACAAAGTGGCTGCAAAGAATTTTGTACAAAAAAAAAAAAAAGGCAACTGTTTCTGACACCCATTCCTTTATTAAACTATGGTGGGAATTCATAAAGGAAGTCATAGACCACAATTGTATGTGCCTGTGGCTGATACATGTACCTGTCAAAGACAGTTACATGAATCTGTAAGTATTGGGCGTTGAGGTCAGAAGGATCATACTAGACACATCTACATATATATTTTAAGGCTAGAACCCCTGGCTGTCTGTGACAGCTGGTGTTCGGTTGTAAGGCTTGCATATAATTTCATTTATTAAGCAGCTATAATTTTGTCTAGTTACTTCAGTCTGAGATTTATGAACTCTACTGCAGCTAGATTTTTAAAAGTGCTTAAATGTTATTCTGGAAGAAACTATGGATCTTTGCCACATAGGCTGAGCTCCTTAGTACATTATTTTTAGTTTTGACTAACTTATGAGTTTCATAAACAATATTATATTTATTTGTGGCCTAAACAATCTCTTTTGATGAAATGTTTATATTTGTTTCTGGATAATTCCACTGAAAATAATTATTTAGTTTAGTTTATTGTGCATATGTTTAGGAAAATTGCACCAAATAAATATTTTTGAAAGGCCATTTAAATTTTCATAATTATAACCTACCAAGATTAGATTTTAATGAAGCACTGAGGTTAACCACTTGATTCTCAGGCACCATATTGAATACATTTAATAACATTTGTTTGTCTCAGCAGCATTTTAAAACGGTGCCCAGTCTCAGCAGTTGTTGTTGGTCCTGGGGGTTGTTAAAGTAGTTTTAACATATTAAAGTTGTTTCCAAAGTAATTTTAAATTTTTTTACATATTTCATGGACATGCTTGTTCAAGCACTTCCTGTTATAGAATGACAATGTCAATGACAATGTTTAGTCCCTTTTCCTAATTGTGCTCCTGCAGAGTCACTATTTAAATACACTATTCCCAACACACATGTTCCTGCAAATCAGTTGTGTATGTAAGACGGGGCTTCAGCAAACACCAGCTAGGAACCAAAGACATTCAAAGCAAAAAGTGTCACAAGCACACCACGGATCTTCAAAGCGGGTTCAAATCTTCATTCAGTAATCACATCATAGTTACAGAAGAAATGTTTGGGAGCCATGCAGGACCCCTTCATCATTCATGCCCGATTAAGGGGTCCTGCCTGGCTCCAAAAGATTGCTTCTGTAACTATGATATGATTGCTGAAATAAAGCTTTGGACCTGGAGATCCTTGGTGTGCTGGCGCCATACTTTTACTGTTATGTATTGCCACCATACCACATTGGCCGCGGCAGAGACTATAAGTGGGCCATTTCAATACACATTACACAGAATATGATCCATTTATTATAACAATCATGAAACCCGACATAAGAAATGCCATGCAGCTATTGGTGGAGTTGTAAACAAGAAAAGGTTGGAAAGAGACTGAAGGAGAGCAGGCTGCACTGAGAGGCACCAAAGGAAGATGAAAAAAACAAATGCTATTCAGTTAGGCTTTACTTGTACTTGCATGTCAGAACCATTGACTATCTGTAGCAGAAAGGGTCCAGCTCCTCAGGTTTGGATGGTGATACAAAGTGCTCAATAACAGAGCAACATTTTTCTGTATTGTGCTTAAAGAGAAAATCCAGTGATGTCATCTTGAGTCACATTTGAGCAGGGCAAAGCTGATTCATCTTGTCCCTGCCTTTACCTCCAGCAGCAGGTCATGGCAAAATGTGCTTGCTGATAACACCAAGCAATAGATGAATATCATATATGATCTGTTACTGCATAGATGCATGGGTAAACTGGATCAGTCCTGCTGACCATATCTAGTTCCTTCATGAGGAACAAAAATTTGAAAACAATTATATAAATAAAATGAATTTATAACAAATAAATATTAATAAATAGCCCCCTATCACCTCTAATCCTGAGGTCTTTCCAAATACATATGAGGCTCTGTATAATATGTATACATATAGTGTAGACATTATACACTAATTTTTGTTCTGAGGTTGATTTCCGGGATTGCAATAATTACAAAAAGGTTTCTTGTTTAAAAGTAAAGAATATGAATTTGTTTCCTAATGTAACCCTTTCTTCCCAGTTATAGCCTAAAAAAATAAAATATAAGAATCCTACTACACTACCAGTCGACACGTGAATACTCTACTATCATGAACTCACTTACTTAGATAGGATTTCAAGCTTTAATAGAACTCACTCAATTTATCTCACATTCCTTTCACCGTATATTCTACTCCCTCCTTTATCCCCTTCCCCTTAATAAGTAGACACCCTCTAAAAACTACCCAAACTCAACCTCACCTTCCACACACGATTGAAATTAATTAAGGGAAGCCAAAGACATCCCATCCTTCCTATCCCTCCCCCATCTACTCCACCCCCTCTTCCCCTCCCCTCCCTCTCCCCATCCACCCCTTCTTCCCTTAAATATCCTAATTCGATACCCACTTAATTGAGCAACATCCCCACTTCACACGACTGTAAAACACCCACCCTGGAGACCAAATACAGGGAGAACATAAAACTATTCTCCTCAACAACAGATAACACCTAATCTGTACTTGATTTACGCACTAACTACTCTCCTCCTCAGCAATGTCCTCCCCCCATATTACAAACCTCACAAACCCATTCTACCACCAAACACATACCAGCCAAACTTCTGTATTGATACTACTCGCCATATCTGGATCCAATTAGACCTAGAGGATGGGTCATTTTCCCCGTTACAATTGACTCAGTGTTGAAGTGATTGTTTTTCTTTTGTGCAACTGAATGCCAATACTCTGTAACTCCTTATTGTTTTACCAATGTTTTTGTTTTCTGTAAATGCTTTCTTTTTCTTTATTTTGGAAACCATTTGGAAAAAATAAATAAAAAATAAGTATCCTAAACTTCAATGAAATGTAAGACCTTTCTATTTTACAATATTTATTGCTTTTTACCCAAACCTCCCACCCTCCCTCAGTTTAAATAATCTATTAGTCCCCATTCACACTTAGGCACGAATATAGCCAGGAGTACAGAAGCATAATTGATTGTTTTTGGCCTGGTAAACTCTTAAATTGGAGTGTCTGAAAAAGAAAGGTAAAAACAAATCTTTTCAAACATTTTTGTGGGTGCTTACAAGAAAATGTCTATAGGGCCATAACATGCCATTCTTAAAGTGGTTGTAAAGGTTTTTTTTTTATTTATAAATAACAAACATGTTATACTTACCAGCTCTGTGCAATGGTTTTGCACAGAGCACCCCTGATCCTCCTTTTCTGGGTTGCCCCACCGTTGCTCCTGGCTCCTCCCCTTCATCGTGTGCCCCCACGGCAAGCCACTTTCAATGGGGGCACCCATGTGAGCTCACTCCCAAGTCCCGCCGCTGCATCCATTGACACAGTCAGTGGGACACGGCCCTGCCTCCTGCTCCCATGTCACTGAATTTGACAGCAGTGGGAGCCAATTGCTCCTGCTGTTATCAATCTGTCCAATGAGGGGAAAGACAGCAGCTGGAGACCCTGGGTCTGTGCACGTTGCTGGATCGAATTGGGCTCAGGTAAGAAAAAGGGGGGGGTGGTCTGGGGGCAGCAAAGAAGGTTTTTCACCCTAATACATAAAATGCATTAAGGTGAAAAACCTTGAGACTTTACAATCAATTTAAAGATTATCATGTACTTTTTTGAGCTTCATGCAAAAGGCGACCAGTAATACAATGCTCAGGTGTAAATAGTCCCATTACGAGCAATGGAATTGTTCATCTTGAGCACTGTGACTCTTTGGAAGTGGCCTGACGAAACACTCTTTAGTTCATCATCAAACCAAATCTGTACTAAAAGTGATTCCAAACCATCTCCTTACCCTGGCCACTGGTGCCAATCCCTTACTATATTCTCCCCATGTCCACCTCTCCAGTACCTCCTGCCTCTAAATGATGCTAGAAATACTCACTATTGTAGATAATTGCACATAGCATGTGCCCTCATGCAAAATTGTTTATGTGACTAGGTGGAAAATCTTAGTTTTGCAAATAATATGTTTAACCACTTGTCGACAGCTGTCAGCAAATATACGTCGGCAGAATGGCACGGCTGGCCGCCGTGAGTTACTTTGAATTTCCCGCCGTGCATGCACGCTGCCGCGAGACTCGATCGCCGATGGGATACCCGCAATCGTGTCACGGAGCTGAAGAACAGGGAGATGCCGATGTAAACAGCATCTCCCCGTTCTGCCTAGTCACAGGACACTGACATGGGGAGCAGCGATCAGTTTGGTGTCACACACATCCCATCCCCCAGACAGTTAGAAACGCTCCCCCAGGACACACTTAACCCCTCCCGGCCCCTAGTGGTTAACCCCTTCACTGCCAGTGACATTTTTATAGTAATCAATGCAATTTTATAGCATTGATCGCTGTATTAATGCCAATGGTCCCAAAAATGTGTGAAAATTGTCCGATGTGCCTGCCATAATGTTGCAGTCATGATAAAAATCACTGATCGCCGCCATTACTAGTAAAAAAAAAAAAAATATTAATAAAAATGTCATAAAACTATCCCCTATTTTGTAGACGCTATAACTTTTGCGCAAACCAATCAATAAACGCTTATTGCGATTTTTTTTTACCAAAAATATGTAGAAGAATATGTATCGGCCTAAACATTTTTTTTATATATTTTTGGGGGATATTTAGTATAGCAAAAAGTAAAAAATAATGCTTTTCTTTTCAAAATTGTCGCTCTTTTTTTGGTTATAGCGCAAAAAATAAAAACTGCAGAGGTGATCAAATACCACCAAAAGAAAGCTCTATTTGTGGGGAAAGAGGATGTCAATTTTGTTTGGGAGCCACGTTGCACAACCGTGCAATTGTCAGTTAAAGCGACGCAGTGCTGAATCGCAAAAAACACTCTGGTTAGGAAGGGGGTAAATCCTTCCGTGGCTGAAGTGGTTAATATATTCTATTATTATTATTCTTATATATCGAGCTCTGCCCATTAATTTAACATTCGCCCTCTTCTGTAGCCATCCGCCCCTTACACGATATAATAATAATAGACCCGCCACTTGCTTACACGCTAGAACAGATCTGCCCCTTGGTTAGAGTAATAATAGAGTAGCCCCTTGGTTACACAATATATAACAATAATAATAAATGCGCCCCTTGGTTACAGTAATACTAGACCCGCCCCTTAGCAGTGTTGCCAACCGTCAGTATTTTTACTGGCAGCCAGTAAAAAAGGGACACTTTTCTCCTGCCAGTAAATGCCAGTAAGAGGAAAAGGTTGCCAGTAAAAAATATGGCTGTGACGCTTGACTCGGAACTGGGCATGTGCAGCTCGGGTCCGGAGCCGGCCAGGACCATCCAAGTGCCTGCTACAGTGTGTTGAGGTGGTACCGGTGGGAGGCGGGTCTGGCGGAGATGGTGCCTGAGCGTTTTGTGTGATGTCATGGTGCAAGGGAGCCGAGCTGAGCGACCAGAGCCTCGTGTGCTTGTCTAAGGGACGGGAGGAAGGCAAGCTGGGAGTGGGACTATCAGTGCTGTTTGGACTGGAGGGGACTGAGAGAACTATCTGGCATGGAAAGAGACTGTCACTGTGACTCAGGATGGGACGTGTCAGTGATCTATTCTGCTGCACACTGCTGTGAGTGACACTGTGAGAGTCCATTTCATGGGCATGTGTCGCCCATTCGAATTTTCTGCCCTTGAGTCCTGTCCCTGAACCACTTACTTACTATATTGAGAATATAATAAGAAATATGCTTTTTGCCTTAATATCTACCTTAAATCACATTGCTAATTGCATATTGTACTTATCTGTAGCCCAAATACTGAAATTTGCACTAACAACTGTAATTTTGTAAATTTTGGAAATGCCAGTAAAAACTTGTCTTTGCCAGTAAATTTTGGGTGTCGTGTCAGTAAATTTCAATCTGGTAGGTTGGCAACACTGCCCCTTAGTTACACGTATAAAATATTTTTAAAAAAAGTCAGTTTCTTTGCTGCGTAACTAATTACTTTTCCAATGCAGTTACTAACGCAATTACTTTTTGGGAGAAGTAATTTGTAATGTTATCATGTCCCTTTGGTAACTATTTGCTAAACAAAGATTTATTGGACTATTTAGTGAAGACTTTCCAGGGTTGAGGAACAGTTGGAGGCCTGCAATTGAAATGTATTGCATTTATTTGTTGAAAACCAACATGGGGTGATAATAAAAGAACACAAAATTATGTTTAATTTCTGTTAAATTAGGTCAGTATTGAATACATTTCTGATACAGATTCTCACACCTAACGTGCCCATACTCACATAGATCATCAGCAAAAGTTGTTTTCCATATACATTTCCAACAAATGGTAAATGTACTGTATAGGCTGCTCCATGATATTCTTACACAGTTCTTATCCACTTATTATCTAGAGCAGGAGTCTCCAATCTAAGGCACTCCAGTTGTTCAGGAACTACAATTCCCGTCATGAATAGTCATGTCTGTGAATGTCAGAGTTTTACAATTCATCATAGGACGTGTAGTTCCACAACAGCTGGGGAAGTCTGGAAATCCCTGATCTAGAGCATTTGATCACATTGGCACATGTACACAGTTATAGAGGAGGTTTACTTTTGTCAATTAAATTGGAAGCTTGGCTGGAGTAATAAAGAGCCACCTACTGAAATAGCACCACAGCTTTCCCTCTCATAGGTATGCAGTTCATGTTTTAGCTTAGCATGACTCCTATAGATCTAATCAGAGTGAGATCCCATAAAACTCACCAGCTATGTTTATGGTATTGCAATATTTTATCAGGTTGTGGTACTGCATGTGCCCTGACCTGGTAATACATAACAATGATACCATATTGCATGACATAAGCAAACAGACCAATAAGCAGATGGCTTCCTGCATATAAACTGTAACATACTGCACCTTCAGTATTTCAAGTGCCTTATACTTACAAGACCTGTCAAGACATTTATGTGAAGTTATAACAGCAGAACATAAATGGAAACTAGGTAGTCTAAAAATATCAAACATTGCTTTTTTGTAGGTTATGTAAAATTAAAATATAGGTTTTATATCATTGCCATGTTTGGTGCTTTCCCATTAACTACAGACAAAAAATGCATGCATTGCTCTAAGAATAAAAGCATATAGCACGACCAAGAAAGAAAGAAATAAAGAAAGAAACATTATAAGTCCAGGGTATTTTATAGGACACAATACAATATTCTGGGTTAGTATTTTTAAACCTTTGGTGGGTCACACCACCTGTCATATAGTAATATGCCTGGCCTTTGAACTTTGCTGTTAAATAGGCTTCCAGCTATTAAAAGATGAAGTATTGCTCAAAACATTATTTAAAAATGAACACTACCAAGCACGTAATTAAATTTTTATAAAATGAACTTGATTCTATGCAGTGGATACAATATTTTGATGTTCAAAGTACAGGTCTTACAATGCCTCCTAAGAAGCACTGCCTCCGGCAACATCAGGAGGACCTACTGTATAAGCCCCATATGATTCACCAGCCACTGGCTGGAAAATACAACTCTTTGCATGGTTAAAGTTCCTGTAAATGCTCACAGTAAATGTATTTTACTTATTCCATTTTGTTCTGTTAAGTATGTAACTGAAAGTGTTTTGTTATTGTATATCTGTTTGACAAGTGCAAAAAAAGTAGCTAAACATTCGGCCAGAAATTGTACTAACTGATAATTTCCTGTACTCTCTGTCTCTGAACTTTTATCAGTTAGCATTATTTCCTGCCAACTCCATGAACTATAAAACACCTCCACCTCTCCTTTGGAGACGAAAGAGAAGTGTTAAGTAACACAATGAGGGTTATTTAAGAAAGGCAAATCCACTTTGCCTACAAGTGCAAAATGCACGTGAAATTGCACTGAAAGTGCACTTGGAAATACAGTCGCTGTAGATCCAAGAGGGACATGCAAGGAAAATAAAAAACAACATTTTAGCTTGCACATGATTGGATAATAAAATCAGCAGAGCTTCCCCTCATTTCAGATCTACCCCTAAGATTTACAAAGACTGCACTTCCAAGTGCACTTTCAGTGCAATTTCAAGAGCACGTTGCACTTGTAGTTTGCACTTGTAGTGTAAAGTGGATTTGCCTTTCGTAAATAACCCCCAATGCTATGTAGACCAGAAGACGTTCCCTATCCTTGGGTGACAGCATTACTCTGTATGGTTGTCACCCTAGAACAGGTAGTGAGTTAATGGCAAGGTTAACCACTTGACGACTATCCAGTAGTAATTTTACTGCTGGATAGCGGCTCTACTAACCAGATAGCAAGCAATTGTGCTGCAAGTTTGAAAATTACTTTCTATTGCTAAGCTATTGCGAGACTTGCCAGGCTTTGCAAGTTTGTTGCACAAATGAAGCAAGTCTGCATTGCATGACTCCAGATCAACTTTCTTTGCAAGTCTGCTGCAAGTCTGCTGCAAGTTCTGGTTTAGTTTTATTGTGCAATAGTCATCCCACCACAGGGGTCACTGTGGCTGAATTTTCATGCTGTAGACTTGCAGAGCTCTTTCTGTAGACTTACCACTGAAACGTTGTTCTTGCTAGACACTTCCCACGCAAATGTGCTACAAATTGGAAACGTGTCAACTAGAATTTGTGCTTCAAGTGCTCTGCAAGTGTACAACTTCCAAAGTGAAAATGTGCAGCAAGTTAACAGACTTACAATTCAACACTGCCACACATTTGTAGCAAGTTATCCTTGCTATCTGGATGGGCACTGCGACATATGCGTATGTTGCGACAAACTTCCTGGTTTACAGGCATGAGCGCACCCCCTGCCTCTCGTGCTGTGCTTGGACACAGCATGAGTTTGTCAGCAGGCTCGCAGCTACAGTGAACCTACTGATTGCTGTGTCCAATCACAGCACAGATTTGTGTGTGTTAGTAAACACAACACAGATCTGTCTGTTTTTATCCTCCCTGAAATCACTTACCGTTCAGAACTGAAATCAGGAAGAAATGCCAGCCAGCTAGTCTGTGAGTAAAATCAGCACACATACACTTGCTAGGCACACAGTTAACCCTTTGATTGCCCTCTTGATCCCCCCTGCCATCCAGCAAGTGCCATTAGTACAGTGACAGCATACAGTATTATCATTGATCACTGTATTAGTGTCACTAGCGACGTCAGATAGCATAGTCCCTGATTGCCCGCCACATTATCACAGTCACACTATAAGTCGCTGATCACACCATTACTAGTGTCTGTACAGGTCTGTATCCTGGTCACAGTCAGAACTATACTAGTGTCCCCATTAGTATAGTGTCCGCAAACAAGCAGTGTTGTCATTTGTCATTTATATAAAAAACAAACAATGGTGATCAAATACCATGAAAAGAAAGCTCTATTTGTGTGAAAGAATCATATAAACTTGTGTTACATAATGCATGACCGGCAATTGCAAGTTAAAGTAGTGCAGTGATGAATAGCAAAAAATGGTCTAGTCATGAAGTGCGTAAAACCTTCCAGAGGTCAAGTGGGTAAAATAAAGGGAAAAAACTGAGGAAAAAAATAAATAAAAGTAATACAGCCAACACATCTTGGGAGCTGTAAACTGCAAAACTAACAAATTCCATTCTAGGGTTTAGAGAAACGTTAACCCCTCACAAAAAGTGAAATGCAATATTCTGGTTTAGCGTTTTGCAACCTTTACTGGTGTCTGGGGCATATTAAAATATACCAAAGGGATGGTGGACCACACCATCTGACATACAATATAGTAAGGCAATATAAAGAGCAATGGCAATGTGAAAGTGTATTAACTTCAATCAGCTAATAGGAAATCATTTCTTACTGGTTTGCCTGCCTAAATGTAACATATGATCAAGTTACTGCTCTTCAAGTTGCCCTAATAAATAAGCTTCCAGCTACTGATAAACAATATATCACTCAAAACCTTATTTAAACAATAATACTATCACGCACCCAACTCAACTGTATATAATAAAATATAATAAAATATACAATACTCTGATGATCAGGGAGCAAGTCATGCAATGGGGTTTTTTTACAAAAGGCAAATTCACTTTGCACTACAAGTGCAAAGTGCACTTATAATTGCACTGAAAGTGCACTTGGAAGTGCAGTCGCTGTAAATCTGAGGGGAAGACCTGAAATGAGGGGAAGCTCTGCTGATTTAATCATCCAATCATGTGCAAGCTAAAATGCTGTTTATTATTTTCCTTGCATGTCCCCCTCAGATTTACAGTGACACTTTTCACTTGTAGTGCAAAGTGGATTTACCTTTCATAAATAACCCCTAATGTGTCCTAAGAAGCATTGACTCTGGCAAAATCAAAGGGGCCCCATGCAATTCACCTTGCATGTCCCCCTCAGATTTACAGTGACACTTTGCACTTGTAGTTTGCACTTGTAGTGCAAAGTGGATTTACCTTTCGTAAATAACCCCTAATGTGTCCTAAAAAGCATTGACTCTGGCAAAATCAAAGGGGCTGAAGAGCCCCATGCAATTCACCAGCCACTGGTTGGGAGGCACAGTTCTGGAATGCACTTTGCATGGGTAAGTGACACTCTGGGGGTTATTTACTAAAGGCAAATCCACTCTTCACTACAAGTGCACTGCAAATGCACTTGGAAGTGCAGTCGCTGTAGATCTGAGGGGTAGATCTGAAATCAGGGGAAGCTCTGCTGATTTTATCATTCAATCATGTGCAAGCTAAAAATGCTGTTTTTTTTATTTTCCTTGCATGTCCCCCTCGGATCTACAGCGACTGCACTTCCAAGTGCACTTCAAGTGTACTAGAAGTGTACTTGTAGTACAAAGTGGATTTTCCTTTAGTAAACAACCTCCACAGAATGTAATAGTAATAGCAAACAACACACAATTAAGATATACTTGTCATGTAGAAACTGTTAAAGTGATATTGAACTCAAAAACAAACATTTAAAATATTGCAGCTCATCATTAATTAGGTGTTGTGGCTGCATTCATTGCAGGTGCACACTGCAAGTGCAGTTGCTCCAGGGATAAGTAAATGAGGTAAAGCTCCACTTTGCAAAGAATACCCAATCATGTGCAAGGGACATAAAAATAAAACTGAATTTTTGCTTGCACGTGATTGGATGATGGAAGTCAGCAGAGCTTCTACTCATTTACTAAACTCTGGAGCAACTTCTCTTGCAGAGTGCAGCTGCATTTTACAAAGTACACAGTCTATTTGCCTTTAGTAAACCAACCCCATTGTGTTATTCCGGGGGGGGGGGGGGGCATCCTGCCAGGAGAACACAGAAGTTGATTTACTAAAACTCCTGCAAAATCTGGTGCAGCTGTGCAAAAATCTGCTTCCAGTTTATTTTTTGACAAAGCTTAATTGAACGAGCTGAAGTTAGATACTGGCTACCATGCTCAGCTGCAGCAGTTTTAGTAAATCAACCCCACAGTGATAACTGCTAGTGGCTATAATAGCAGCTAGCAATAATCGCATGTAAAATCTGACAGGCTGGTTGTACCCAAGTTGATCAATCGATCAATGAATCAATGTTTGGCTTAAGGCTTCATGTATACACTGCCTACTTTTACCACCGGCCTGGGAAAATGCAAAACATGGCGTGATTTTGCCGCAGTTTGTGTTTTCCGGCGACCAGTGGTCAAAACGTTCCTTTCCTGAATGCGATTATTCTAAGTTCAGGAGAGGGAGGTTGAGGAAGGTTGAAGCTCCCCTAACCGCAGCATCTCCTAAACTCTGATAAAAGACTATGGGGGTTATTTACTAAAGGAAAATCCACTTTGCACTGCAAGTGCACTTGAAAGTAAAGTCGCTGTAGATCTGAGGGGGACATGCAAGGAAAATAAAAAACAGCATTTTAGCTTGCACATGATTGGATGATAAAATCAGCAGAGCTTCCACTCATTTCAGATCTACCCCTAAGATTTACAGTGACTGCACTTTCATGTGCACTTGCAGTGCAAAGTGGAGTTTATTTACTAAAGCTAGAGAGAGCAAAATTTGTCACAGTTCTGCATAGAAACAAATCAGCTTACAGGTTTTATTGTCAAAGTTTAACTGAACAAGCTGAGTTTAGAAGCTGATTGGTTTATATGCAGAAATTGGACTCATTTTGCACTCTCTAGATTTAGTAAATAAACCCCATAGGCTTTTATGGCGTTGAGTTTAGGAGCTTTGGCAAAAAAAATTAAAAATCCTAAACTCAAGTTCAGGAGCTGCCAGTGAAGTTAAAGAATTGATAAGCTGCAATATAATAAATGTTTGCTTATGGATTTAACACCACTTTAACCTAACACAGCAGATGGAGCAGGTTGTATACATGCCTCAGCTGTCTTGCTTTGCTTCACAGCCATAACATAAATGACACCCCCTGATGTGTTCAGATGTGGTATTTCCCAAGTCAATAAAACTGTACTTCAACTGGCCTGCAACCGTACACAATGTACACAGTTGCAAGGTGGTTGTGTGGGCTTTTCAGTTTTGTGTGGCAAGGACTACAGCCAGCAAAAACATCCCTGTACAATCCTCTCTGTATAAGATTGGGGCTAAACCACCTATTTTTACCAACCCCTTGCCACATGTGTGAAGGAACCCTTAATGGCAGATAAACAGATGAAAATGAAAGTGATTGTAAATGTAATTTTTTTTTTTAAAGATAACAAACATGTCTATAGGTATCTGCTCTGTGCAACCTCCTCTTTTTGGGCCCCTCCCCTCTGTTCCATGCCACCATGGGAAGCTGCTTCCCATGGGGGCACTCATGCGAGCTCGCAACTGAGCCCCGCTGCTGCATCCATTGTCACAGACAGTGGGACTCGGGTGCTCCAGCAATGTCAGTAAGACCCAGAGGTGAGGGGAGAGAAGAGCTAAAGATGTGCATGGCGCTGGATCAAATGAGGGCTCAGGTTAGTAAAAGAGGGGGGGTGAGGGGGGATGCCAAACATTTTTTTACCTTAACCTCCTAGGCGGTAATCCCGAGTCTGGCTCGGGTTCAGTTTTTTCTGCCAGGAGCGGTAACCCCGAGCCAGACTCGGGCTTGCATTGCAGGATACAGGGGGGAAGTTACTTACCTTTTCCCCTGGATCCTGCGATGTCTCCCCGCTGTGTGAGGGAGCCGTCCGCTCGCTCGATTCACACAGTGCCGAGTGCCGCTGATCTCCGTTCCCTGCAACGTTACGACGCACGGGAGCGGAGATCGGCGCCAAATTCAAAAAAGTTTAAAAACACAACACACATACAGTACTGTAATCTTACAGATTACAGTACTGTATACAAAAAACACACATCCCCTTTGTCCCTAGTGGTCTGCCCAGTGCCCTGCATGTCATTTTATATAATAAAAAGATTTTTTTTCTGCCTGGAAACTGGAGATTGTCCATAGCAACCAAAAAGTGTCCCTTTATGTCAAAAGTGGTTTTAGACCATCTAGAAAACACCGATAAAAAATTAGAATCACAATTTATCATCAAACAATAAATTTAATGACAGCGACTAATCTGCAACTGAGCAAACTTCAGTGTTTTTGATTTGATTACATTATTGAATCATTTTATATATATTTTTATTATATTATAATTTATGATTTTGTGTTTCAAACTTTATCATACCTGGGATGTCTACTAGACTCTGGTTCGGACAGATTTAAGTGAGTTATTCATAAGAATTGCATGCCTACAATATAAAAACGCCAAATTTCCATGCAAAATAATTGTACCGCTTTCAGCACAAAATTCCGGACAGAATCATACCGCCAGGGAGGTTAAAGTGATTGTAAAGTCTCTTTTTTTTTTCAATAAAAATAACAAACATGTTATACTTACCTGCTCTGTTGCAGTGGCTTTGCACAGAGCAGCCCAGATCCTCCTGTTTTCGGGTCCCTCTTTGGCTCTCCTGGCCCCTCCTTCTTGTTGAGAGCCCCCACAGCAAGATGCTTGCTGCAGGGGGCACCTAAGCCGAGTCACAGCTCCCTGTGTCCATTCAGACACAGAACTGCAGCCAGGCCTCACCCCCTCTCTCTCCTGATTGGCTGACTGACTTTGATTGACAACAGTGGGAGCCAATGGCCCTGCTGCTGTGTCTCAGCCAATCAGGAGGGAGAGTCTTGGATGGCCGGGACACTCGTGGGCATTGCTGGACAGAAATGGGGCTCAGGTAAGAATTAGGGGGGATGAGGGGGGCTGCCGCACACAGAAGTATTTTTAACTTAATGCATAGAATGCATTAAGATAAAAAACCTTCTGACTAACTCCTTTATTGCAAGGAATGCATTAAAGTGATGCTAAAGTCTCATTTTTTTTCTATAAAAATAACAAACATGTTATACTTACGTGCTCTGTGCAGTGGTTGCACAGCACAGAGCAGCCCAGATCCCCCTCTTCTTGGGTACCTCTTCAGTGCTCCTGGCCCCTCCCTCCTGTTGAGTGTCCCCACAGCAAGCAGCTTGCTATGGGAGCACCTGAGCCGAGCCATTCAGACACGGAGCCACGGTTCAGCCCCATCCCCTCTCTCTCTTGATTGGCTAAATGACCCTGATTGACAGCAATCAATCAGAGCCAATTGCGCCGCTGCTGTTTCTCAGCTAATCAGGAGGGAGAGTCCCCAACAAACAAGGCACTCGTGGACATCGCTGGATCGAGATGGGCTCAGGTAAGTATTAGGGGTACTGCTGCAAACAGAAGGCTTTTTATCTTAATGCATAGAATGCATTAAGATTAAAAAAACCTTCTGACCTTGCAACTCCTTTATTGCAAGGAATTAATTAAAATGACGCTAAAGTCAAATTTTTTTTCTATAAAAATAACAAACATGTTATACTTACCTGCTCGGTGCAGTGGTTTTGCACAGAGCAGCCCAGATCCCCCTCTTCTCAGGCACCTCTTCGGTGCTCCTGGCCCCTCCCTCCTGTCGAGTGCCCCCACAGCAAGCAGCTTGCTATGGGAGCACCCAAGCTGAGCCATTCCGAGCCTGCTGTGTCTCAGCTAATCAGGAGGGAGAGTCCCAGACAAACAAGGCACTCGTGAACATTGCTGGATCGAGATGGGCTCAGGTAAGTATTAGGGGTACTGCTGCAAACAGAAGGCTTTTTATCTTAATGCATAGAATGCATTAAGATCAAAAACCTTCTGACTTTGCAACTCCTTTATTGCAAGGAATTTATTAAAGTGATACTAAAGTCTTGTTGTTTGTTTTTTTTATAGAAAAAAAAAAAATTTTTATACTTACCTGCTCTGTGCAGTGGTTTTGCATAGAGCAGCCCAGACCCCCCTCTTCTCTGGTGCCTCTTCGGTGCTCCTGGCCCCTCCCTCCTGTCGGGTACCCCCACAGCAAGTAGCTTGCTATGGGATCACCCGAGCCGAGCCATTCAGACACGGAGACACGACTCGGCCCCACCCCTCTCTTTCCTCATTGGCTAACTGACCTTGATTGACAGCAATGGGAGCCAGTTGCGCCGCTGCTGTGTCTCAGCCAATCAGGAGGGAGAGTCCCCGACAACCGAGGCACTCGGGGACATCGCTGGATCAAGATGGACTCAGGTAAGTATTAGGGCAGCTGCTGCAAACAGAAGGCTTTTTATCTTAATACATAGAGTGCATTAAGATAAAAAAAAAAACTTTCTGCCTTTACAACCACTTTAAGGAAAAACACGTTTACGCTTTACAACCACTTTATGGTAAAACATGTTTACGCTTTACAACCACTTTAAGCCTTAAAAAAAAAAAAAAAAATGCAGCCACCACATCCAAGGACTGGTAAGCTGCAAATTATTAAATATTGATTTTCTGGTTTAATTTGTAATCTTATATCAATATTATGGAGCACTACAGGTATGGACACCCAGACATACAGCACAAGTTTACCCTTCTCTATGAAAACCCCACTGACCGGAATGATAATGAGCAACAGGAGACTCAGGGAATGTCCATGTGAAATAGGATGCATGACTAACCTAATCACAAGGGTATAGAAATAAAGGTAGTGAAATGGCTAACGTACACACGCCCCGCTCCATACCGGAGAAGAGTCTCCCAGCTGCGGCGGTGGCTCCGTCCTGTTCCTGACCCTGATGAAGGTGACAGCTCCCACTGCCACACTGGATAAGCCCAGTCCTATCTCCAGCACAGAGAGCACCAGGAGACTGCCGATGATCTGACTGCTAGTGCACATCCTTCTCCTGTCATCCTTCCTTCCAGATCAGCCAGGAAAACGGCACCGTCCACCTTCCCCACCTCTCACAGCTTCTTCTTACGTTTCCCAGCTCTGCTGCTCTGCAAACTTTTCCTGTCTGTCATCTTTACACACCGATCAGAAGACTGACTATTGCCACTTTGCGCTAAATGAGCTCCTCGGGGGTGTCACTGGGAAGAGATGTCAGTAGCCTAGGCACGGGTGACGAGCTGCCAAGGCGTTGGGATGTGATGGTGCTGTCCGAGGTGCTGACCGCATCCTATCCAAGGCGCTGTCCGGGGTGCTGAGCGGTCAATGCTCTGTCCAAGGTGCTGAACGGCCACTGCGCTGTCCAAGGTGCTGAACGGCCACTGCGCTGTCCAAGGTGCTGAACAGCCGCTGTGCTGCCAAAGGTGCTGAACGGCCGCTGTGCTGCCAAAGGTGCTGAACGGCCGCTGTGCTGCCAAAGGTGCTGAACGGCCACTGCGCTGTCCAAGGTGCTGAACGGCCACTGCGCTGTCCAAGGTGCTGAACAGCCGCTGTGCTGCCAAAGGTGCTGAACGGCCGCTGTGCTGCCAAAGGTGCTGAACGGCCGCTGTGCTGTCCGATGGGCTGAACGGCCACTGCACTATCAAAGGTGCTGAACGGCCACTGCCCTGTCCAAGGTGCTGAACGGCCACTGCCCTGTCCAAGGTGCTGAACGGCCACTGTGCTGCCAAAGGTGCTGAACGGCCACTGCCCTGTCCAAGGTGCTGGACACCTCCTGTTCGCTCTCCCGTTACTTAAATGAGCTTGTGCTCAATGCACTCATTCCTGGGCTGGAGACCAACACTCATTCCAGTTTACAACCCCCCACCCCCCAGTGTCAGGGTTACAGCTTATATGTACCAGTGAGGGAGGGCGATTCCATTAGGCATTGCCCATAGCTGCATAAAAGGGGTGGGCGTCTCCACAGCAGCTTATTAAGGAGAGCTGGGGCCAGTTTAAAGAGCTGTTCGGTGCTTAGCTTCTGAAATTGCAGAGCCTGTGTGTGTGTGTGGGGGGGGGGGGGGGGGGGTTAGGATATTTATCATCACTGCTGCTATCAGACAGGCACGCTGAGCACAAGGATATTGTGCAGCATCACGGTAGCTGGGTCTTCAGTGCAGACCTGATGACAAACTGATTAACCTTTTTTGCTGCCAGGCTTTTAGGTATTGCTTGCACTGCTGCTAAAGTATTTTTTGCAATTTTGTATCCTAGCAATAAAAAGTCTTTATGTGTCATTGAGGGACGCAGGAGTTTAAAGGCTGAATTCTGGGAACATTTAAAGTCCTCCCTTGATTGCAGGGTTAACATTAGCCTGGAATGTGACCTTTGGGTGCTGGGCTCTGCATTGTGGCACTTTCCAGACTTGTGTGTACTGCATTAGTTACCCTCAGAGCACTTTCTTGGCTCAGAGTTGTGGCACTGCCTCTGCTGTGACCTGGTCTCTGAGAACTAGTAGAGCCAGTTACATAATTAGTCAGGTTCAACCTTTTCTATATTTCTATATTTTTGGATGCATAGAATGCACTTTTTGGTTAAGTTCTATTGGCAGATAGCATGTCTATTTTTTTTTTTTTTTTAATGAACAATAAAAAAATTGTGGAGAATAATACTTGGCTATGTGCTTTACTTCAAATGACAGTTTGGGAGTAGGCAGTTACATTTTAAAAAATACAATGTAAAATTAACAAGGGACACCAACATAGTACCTTTGGTCTTAAAAACTACGGGATAATGGTGTTGTGGTAACTTGCACAAATAAAAAAAAAATAAAAAAACATAATAATATTATAATAATATAAAAAAAAAGCCTTTGAAAATTAGTTTGCAATAACTCCATCAGTATTACCAGCAAAGCAGCTTCATTATTATCCCATTAAAGAAGAAGATAATTGTGCGCTGCATTTGGAGATTTCATAATTTGCCACATCACAAATGTTTATTCTCCATTACAAACGCTATTTTACAAGACGGACCGCTTCTGCTTCCGAGCATGTGTGTTTGTACTTTGGACTTTTGTCCGATGGACTTGTGTACACACGATCAGAAAATCTGACAACACAAATTTTTTTGGCAGACAATTTGAAGACATGCTAGCCAACATGTGTTGGCGGAAAGTCTGATCGTGTGTACGGGGCTTTAGAGTTTGAACAATGTCAAGGGTCATTGTGCAATCTCTCACTACCTTTTAGCCTCTCCATCTTTATTAGGGAACCCGGATTTAGCAAGGAACCAGTTTGATCTCTTTGGACTATGAAGTACTGGATGCTATTTACCAGACTTTGGCCAGGGAGGGGATAGCCCCTTCCCCCTATTCTGGGATGACTCTCATAATGGACATATCTTCTTGCCTGTCCCTTGGGTTTGGTTTTCTGAATCAGACAGTTCAGGGTTCTACTATCCTTTGGTATTCTGACCTGACCTCAGCTGGACATCATTTGCATGCTGGAGAAACTTCACCTCTGAAAAATGTAAACTCCCCCTATTAAAGACCAGGTGACCTACTCCCTATGCTGGACAGCATAGAGTCATTTGTTACCACGTTTAATCTTTCTAGTGTCATGGTATTGTCTCACAGATCTCCTCAAATAATAATCCCCACATTGAAAAGTAAGTGCCCATTCTTCCTTTCTTTAAAGAAAGTATTCCTCACTGAAAGGTCCTATATTCCCTTGGATGGTCATCAGGCACTCACTACCATCCTGCTGCAGATTCTTGATCCATTCTGATGCAGAGTGTAGGCCTGGAGGTCTTCGTGAGACTTAATCACTGGGTGATAGGTGTTTTACTTCTAAAGAAGTCTGATCTAAGAAATTCAAGATTCCTTGCTTGTTACTGTTCTCTATCAGTGGAATATACCTAATGCTAATACTAGTAATCCTACACCTCACTCTTTGGCTAAGGATGGCTACATGCTGGACCATTTCTAGAATCATACATTTGGTGACTGGTTAGGCAGGTCTGTGCTGTGGCTATCACGCTCCAAAAACACCTGTAAGTATTGGTTGAAGATAATCCAATCCTACTGATCCTAATGTTATTGGACTCCACATGATTGTAGTATTTCCTCTTCCCTGCCTACTCTTTTATGTGAATTGTGTTGCTCATCCTACCTCAGAAATATTCCAAGTTTATTATCCTCCAATTTTTTTCTAGCTTAAGGGTTTTTTCTCCCATATTTAGATTTTATGTTATGGGGCTCTCACATCCATGCTTACTTTTTTTTTGAGATTGGCTGTTTAATCAGGTAACAACCTAACTTATTGTGGGCTTCCCATTCACTTAAGTAATGAATTTGATATTACTATTATATTTAATATTACTATTTCTAAAATGAATGTCTTTAGATCTTCTTTAAGCTTTTTTATGCAGTTAACCAATTGTTTCTTTCTATTAGACATGGTAATTTTGTTTGGGAATCTGGGAATCTATTTTTTGTCTGGGACTTGATCCAGTAGCATACCAAAAGGGACAACCAGCTCTATTTTGCTATTTAAGCACATACTTCACCGAACAGATAAACATTTACTGCTGGATCTTCAAATGTAAAATCCCCACTGCAATATGATGGATTCATAATTTTTTCTACCACCAGGAGCATGTAATAGGATTTGTGGGTGGCATGGCATTGTGTTTGCAGCTGCAGTCAGCTAGACATTGTAATTTATGTTTGTACCTATAAAACAGCCTGTAACTTTGAAATTCAGCATTTCAACTGTGTTAACCTTTTATCTGTCTTGTCTATTCAACAAACACTGCTAACAGTCTTTTTCCAAAGACGGATAAAAAATATTGTTGGGGTAAGCACACTGTCCTGCTAGACACCCGCTCACTCAAATTCAGATCACAGATCACATGGTAAAGCACTAAAAAAGTTTCAGATCCATGATATGTGTTTCATGCACCTTGGCAAAAAAACAGAAAAAAATGTCCTGCTTAATTTTTTTAGAAGCATGCATAATGTGTATTTTAAATAAATAAATATATATATATATATATATATATATATATATATATATATATATATATATAAAAGATGAGTTCTAGAAATCCTTTACTTTGACAAATTTAAGACCAGCTTTCCCATCAGTTCTCACTCTGTGCCACTGCCCCATTTCCCTATTTTGTTATTGTTATGTTGTTATGTTAATAGATGTTATTTTCTATTTTATCTAATAAGGTGCATCATGGCATTAAAAGTTGGTTAAAATTGCATATTATATTTCTGCAGGAATGGTATTGAGTGACTAATACCTTGTTCTTTATCACATACTGTACCTGTTTTGCAGGGCAGCATGCTGTGCTGATCTATAGCAAGTGAGGTGCAGTTGTTAAATGAGGCTGCATAGAAAGCACGGATTGCTCTGTATGCGCAAATGGGAAAACCTCAAAATATACTGAAGATGGAACACAGTATAGGTAGTGTTCAGCTGCAGGCAATGTCTGTCTAAATGTTACCAAGCAGCCATGATCTACTTTTTCTTCAATGCAGCCCAACTCAAACTATAATTTGCCATGAACCACGCACAATGCTCTCCAACTCAACTATACACCCTAAATGCTATCTAAACATACATTTTATTTTGCATAAATTTTAAGCCTCAATTATCTTTGTAATAGACATGTGCATTCGTTTTCATCCAAATGCATTTTGGGTCGAATTTAGGGTATTTTTTAGTTATCGTTTTAACAAACGATAACGAACATGCAGAATCTGGAAACGGAAAGATCCGACATAAACAAATGCTTTATTTTCATTTTCGTTGTGACAACAGTTTGATATAGATAGGAGATTCGACATGACGCTGACAATAGTGATCTGTGTCCATAGAACCTGTGGTCTAATGTGCCTAACTATTAGTCCAAGATTATTCTACATAGAGAGAAAAGATTCAACATAGAGAGAAAAGATTCAACTTTATAGAGACAATAGCAAAAAAGGTTGAATGTGCCTAACCTAACTCTATTAGTCCAAGATTATTTGACATAAAAATTTGACATAAAGATTTGAAAAAGCAGTCGGCGCAAGTGGACATTTATGGTCAAATGCTCTGCCCATAGGCTATAGAAGAATTCTAATGTTGGTTGACTAGTAATAATAATTAATAAATATAATTATTACTAGTGTCATACAACATTAGAATTCTACTATAGCTTGTAGGCGGAACATTCAACCGGAAATGTATGATTGCAGCATCTTCTTAGAACATTCGACAGACACCATAATGACAGATTCAACTTTAATTATTTCGGATTTTCGGACGAATGCATTTTTTAACAAAACAAAAAAAGAAACATTTCAGGAGTAACTAAATAAATTTATTTTTCGGACGCAAACGAAATTCCGAAATGAAATATTTCAGTGTGCACATTTCTACTTAAAATATTGTTAATTACCTATGATGACCTAAGGAGTAATTGTTAGACATGTGCGATTCGTTTCGTACGAATTCGTAATTCGTACGAATTTTTCGAAATTCGTACGAATTTACGAATCTGTAGTACGAATTTTTTTTTTTACGAATTCCGTACGGAATACGAAATTCGGACGAATCGTAATTTTTTTTACGAATCGTTAGTAAAGTTACGAATCGTTACGAATCGTTACGAATCGTTACGAATCGTTAACGCGGCTAATGAATTGTTGGTTCTCATAACACAGAGAACAATTCGAATCCAACTACAAATATCGAATTTCAATTTCAAGTTACGAATCGTTATGAATCGTTATGAATAGTTACGAATCGTTATGAATAGTTACGAATCGTTAGTGTCGTCCTTCTCGTCCGGCATCGTCGTCTCTTCTCGCAGGCCGCTCCTCGCAATGGGAGGCTCCCGCTCTGTGAGGCTTCGCTCCGGGTGACAGGTCTTGTATAACGAAGGCACCCGGTGACCCCGCCCCCCCCTCTGACGTCATGGGGAAAGCCATAGGGAATTCCACATGACGTCCCCGTGCGTCAGAGGGGCACCAGGTTTCTACTTAAAAAGACCTACCCGAGCGGAGCCTTCCCATTGCGAGGAGCGGCCTGCGAGAAGAGACGACGATGCCGGACGAGAAGGACGACGCCGGACGAGAAGGACGAGAAGACCGGAGGAAGAAGAAGCGAATCGAAGGAAGAAGAAGATGGAAGAAGATGACGGAAGGAGAAGATGAAGAAAGGAAGACCAGAAGAAAGAAGAAAGAAGATTTTAATAAAGGAATTGTCAAAGACCGTCTCCTGTCATTTTTACCATTTTTGACACTTTTTTGGTGAAATGGTAGGGGTACTTTTGTACCCCCTTACCATTTCACACAGGGGGGGGCCGGGATCTGGGGTCCCCTTGTTAAAGGGGCTTCCAGATTCCGATAAGCCCCCCGCCCGCAGACCGGCCAGGGTTGTGGGGATGAGGCCCTTGTCCTCATCAACATGGGGAAAGGTGCTTTGGGGGGACCCCAAAGCACCCTCCCAATGTTGAGGGCATGTGGCCTGGTACGGTTCAGGCGGGAGGGGGGCCGCTCTCGTCCCCCCCCTTTCCTGCGGCCTGCCAGGTTGCGTGCTCGGAAAAGGGTCTGGTATGGATTTTGAGGGGGACCCCACGCCATTTTTTTTTTTTTTGGCCTTAAAATCCATCCCAGACCTGAAGGGTAATCCATCCAGACCTGAAGGGTCTGGGATGGAAATTTGGGGGGGACCCCACGCTTTTTTTTTTATTTTTTTTTGGCTGGGGATCCCTTCAAAAATAAATGGAAAATTGCTTGAATTAAAGAAAAAATTTTAAAAATAATGTTTTTTTATATACGAAACGGTACGAAACGAAACGAAACAAATTTTTTGGAGAAAATGACCAACAAGAAAAAAATTGACTGACTGTTAGTGTGCTCCCATTACTGACAGATGCTATGTTCTTATGTTCTTACTGTTTTATGATGCCAATTAAAGATTCTGCAATTCCTTCTAATTAATGTCACCCAAACACAATCCACCTAGTGTCATGTGATGCCATTGGGTTGAAATTAGATTAAACATGGGGGTATTAAACATATAACTGTTGAGCCTGAGTTGTGACTATAAAGAATAAAAATATCCTCAACATTATGGCTTCTACTGTTCCTTTGGGGAAGTAATGAGATGCAACATGTTTACTAAATAATTCACAGATCTGGGAAGAAAGGCTGTCCCAGGGCACTTTGTAATGTGGTTTGGGGGACTTAGTGTTTAAGTGATTTAATGGAGTTCTGCAGAGTAGATGTAGGTTTAGCATATGTGTATATCATTTGGCTTGGAATGCGCAATGTGTTATTTGCAAATTGAATTAAAACAATCTTTTTACCTTGTCTTTTTTTCAATCAACACATTTTTATAGATTTTTTTGTTCAGATTATACAACAAAAGTAAAACACATTTAACAATACCATTACATTTCCCCACCCAACTTCGGCACAAAAAACAAAAAAACCCACAAAAACAAAATAAATAAATAAAAAAAAACAAACAAAAGAGAACCTTCCTTCCTTAGCTGCGTTTATCAAACCCTTTGTCTAGACTAATGCCATGTACACATGAGCGGAATTTCTGTCGGAAAGATCTTGAATGGTTTTTCCGATGGAATTCCACTCAAGCTTGGCTTGCATACACACAGTCACACAAAAGTTTGCTGAACTTTCGACCGCCAAGAACGCGGTGACGTACAACACTACGCAGAGCCAAGAAAATGAAGTTCAATGCTTCCAAGCATGCGTCAAATTGTTTCCGAGCATGCGTAGGAATTTTGCACGTCGGAATTGGTACAGACGATCGGAATTTCCGATCGGAACTTTTTATAACCGAAAAATTAAGAACATTCTCTCAATCTTTTGCTGGCTGGAATTCCGCCAGCAAAAGTCAGATGGAGCATACACACGGTCGCATTTTCTAACCAAAAGCTCTCATTGGACTTTTGCTGGCGGAGTTTCCGCTCGTGTGTACGGGGCATCAGAAAAATCAGGTTCTACTGACAGCAGGCTCCACAAGGATCACTGAAACACTGAGTAATGGTAATCAGGCGAGGGTCACATGTTCCCCATTGCTTGAAGTAAGGGGTTTTCTGTGAACTCTGACAGTGGATCGTGAGCATAGAAAAGTTATTACAAACTCTTTGTGACATTTGCCATAAAGCAAACTTGATACCTTTATTCAATCATATACTGTAAAAGATAAAGATCTATACTTACTTTTATGGTGGCCTGTTTGTTGAAATGTCACAGCCATGCTTCTTTCATGGCTGCAGTAGGCATTCCACACTTCTGAGTGTTGAAATACCTGCTCCCCCAATGCTCACTATGGTTTCTTCCACTAGCTTGTACGGCACTACAGGACATACAAGTTGATGGAAGCATAATTTTTTGGCAATAAAAGGGAATCTATTGTTTAAAGCCATCTTATTTAATTATATATATATATAAAATCATTGTCCTAATGTAATAAACGTATCCGTGTTTAATACAATTTAAGAAAGCTTTTTTATGTATAGTCTGTAAATAAAAATGTGCATAGGAACTGACATCCTTGCTTGTTCCATAGGCATGGTTACCATTCTGCTTAATACTGCTGCACAATGATTTTATAAGTCTGCTCCAATTTACTAAATACATTATAGTTAACTATACTCATATCCACTAGAAAGAGAATCTATACCATATATGCGTGTACATATTTAAAAAAATATTGAAAATATGGAACAGTAATTCATATCAGATTACGGTAAGCATTTCATAATGTATTCTAACAATGCACTATAGTTAAAATAATGATTTACACAATATGATATCATGACAAGAATAATACAATGCCAAGAAAATTAGCATTGTTGACATGGACATATTTTAACTTGACACTCTAGCAGTCAGAAACGGAGTAATTATATGTGACAAGCCATTATAGCAACATTGTCACAAGAGATCAACTTATTTGCATAATAACAGTCCTTCCACTTTTAGAAACTAAGACAAAACTGTGAGGTGCGTGATCTCCACAATGACTGGAAGTGACGTTTGCGTATCACGGTCAGCTGGGAACTATCAGGAAGGAATCAACACGACTGTTTGTTCGATACAGACGGCTTCCTATACAGCAAGGACCGGTGACTACGCTATGATTTCCTGCTCTACACTGCTCTATTATTTTAACAAGCTAGTATGTATATTATGTATGGGGGGTGGGGGGCTTTTGGCTAGAATAAACTTTTAAGAACAGGATTACGCTATGTGGCAATTAAATCTTTTTATATGATCCTGCTGCACTGGAGCCATCCATACCTCCATTCTAATAGAATTCCATTAGAATTAGGGGATGACTTTGAAGTGACAAAAGTTTACCATAAGGCACATGGCATAGTAATATCTGGTGAGTGTATACCCTAAGGGGATCCTTACTCACGTGGTGGCGATCTGGGTATGTGGTGCACGAGTGATAACAGATAGGATCACCGTAACGAGATCTTCACCTATCTAAAGAAGTCACCTCACTGTTTTTTCTTATACATGGAATCATATAAAAGCTTGTCACATGTGGATGAACTGACATGAGCCAGACATTACTGTGGATGAACTGACATATGGCACTTTAAGGACATGAGATGTGTTGGACTTTTTAATGCCATTGCTTTCAGTTTTAGATATATTTTATAGCAGCTGCTGACTGGGTTATAAATGTTACTGTATGTTGTTTATATTAGAGATTAAGACTTAGTTTTTGCAGGTTGCATCAGTTTCTGGAAGAGTGTGTACTTTTGCCGCTGAGCGGTGTTACTTATGCCATTTAGATTTTTGCACCTTGGTTTATTAAAACTGTGATCAGGTTATTTTTAGAGAGTTAAACAATTTAGTCAAATGGTTGAGCCTGAAGTCCATCTTCAGTTCTTTTTGAATGTTTTGGCACAGCCTGAGCACCTTCATTGAGGAAGAATACACCCAAAAATGGCATTGTATACAAAACCTAGCACCAATCACTTTAAAAAAGCCAGACAAATACAACATAAATTCCTGGTCGTTGTTATGGGCACTAGTCCCGACACTTTGCACTTTTCTTGCACTACATTACTCTGCTTTAGTTCACACTATGAACTGTATGTGAATCACACAGGAACTGCACTGCATTCCTGTTCAATTCACAGTCAATTCAGTACGATGCAATTTAAGCCCATTCATTTTGAATGGGCTCAAATCGCACTACATCAAACCAAAGTCATGCATTCACCAATTTTACAATCACACTGCAACCGAATCGCATGGTACTTTTGTGCCATGCGATCTGGTGCGATCCAGTGTCACTGCATTTGGGGTGTCATTAAGATTACACTGGCACCCACTGTAGATCACAAGAGCAGTGCAATTTTAATGTGGTGCAGGAAACGTGCACATATTGCTGTTTTTTTGTGCACTGCATTAGTGTGAACCTAGACTTCATATGCTCACTAGTATCACTATAATGTAAGATTTTTTATATGCTTATGCCTTGATAAATAAAATTTCACTGAATAGTTGAATAGCCTCATTGCATGTAATAACACGCTGAATGTAGAACTTTATTTAGCCTTCCATTTAAAAGAAAAATATGGGCTGCAGCACCTAATTATAAAGTACCCCATGCAAAGTTTCACAAATACCTCTTCAGCCTTGCAGTGATGTCCACCTAATGAAGCTTTCTGTGATTGGGGAGATAAAGTTGCTGCACCGTTACTGTATTCAAAGCAGTGTTGTTACTCATGTAGGCTGTGCTTGTTAATCAGCAGTTGGTCACACCTAGATCTGCCCACTGCTTACTGGATTGGCAGAACTAACTGCTGAAACCCTTGCACTGTGAGCTGCATTGTCTGAGATGGACACAATGTAAGATACAAGTGAGAAAATGTTTTAACTGACTCAAGGGAGGTAAACAAATATATATATTTTTTAATTTACAAGGCCTTAGCATCACATAGCAATTCGATTTGAGATCTGTTTAGAGCCTTTGGATTTTACGTTCAGTTTCCCCAGGAGAACTGCTGCTGTTAGATTTATGCCAGATTTTTTTAAAACCTTGGAAGCTTCTCTAGTCAGCCAACAAGCACTAGTAGATTCATTTTTGATTTCTCTTCATTCCCTCCAGTGCAGGTTTTCTCATTTTTCCATATTGGTGTACACTCTGTAATGGTCCTGCCCCAACTGTGTTCCAGCTATTAAAGGATTCCACATTCAAGGTCAGGTCATTTTTTTGTCTTCCTTGTTGAGTGTTGAAAGCAAGGCATTGGCGTGTCATGGGTATGTGCATTTACAATAGCCATGCTGGTGATTCATCATATGCTGCAGTTGCCTCTTATGAAGCATTACTGAAGAGGACAGCACGTTGTTACTATTGCCATCTCTGGATGCATTCTGTATAGGGGACTGGTACTCTGCTCCTTCTTTACATTATATGGAGAAGGACTTGCCCACAAAACCGGTACTTCTTCCCACACTCTGCAACTTCTGAGGTGGCTGAGGCAGCTGTCTGATGATACACTAGTCTGTGTCCATGAGCATTCCTAAGGGATTGGCAGCTCCTTCATTGATCTTTTTGATTGTAGGTAGCAGGTCTGTTTCCAAACAAAAGGAAAATCACTCTTTGGCTACATAAAAATGTTCTGCTCTTGACATTGTTTGCAATTAGGGATGAGCCGAACACCCTCAGGTTCGGTTCGCACCAGAACCCGCGAACAGACCTAAAGTCTGTGTAAATTTAAGAACCCTATTAGTTACAATGGACGCGAACGTTCAAAATCAAAAGTGCTCATTTTAAAGGCTAATATGCATGTTATTGTCATAAGAAGTGTTTGGGGACCTGGGTCCTGCCCCAGGGGACATGTATCGATGCAATTTTTTTTTTAAAACAGAAGTTTTTTCAGGAGCAGTGATTTTAATAATGCTTAAAGTGAAACAATAAAAGTGTAATATTCCTATAAATTTCGTACCTGGGGGGTGTCTATAGTATGCCTGTGAAGGGGCGCATGTTTCCCATGCTTAGAACTGTCCCTGCACAAAGTGTAATTTTTGCAGGAAAAAAAGCTATTTAAAATCACTCGCGGCTAATGAATTGTCGGCTCCACAACACAGAGAACAGTCATTCATTGAAAGTCATTGATAAAAAAAAAAGTCATTGATAAAAAATAAAAAAAACAAAAACTAAAAAGCGTGGGGGTCCCCCCAAATTCAATTACCAGGCCCTTCAGGTCTGCTATGGATATTAAGGGGAACCCCAGCCAAAAAAATAAAAAAATAAAGGGCGTGGGGTCCCCCTCAAAATCCACACCAGACCCTTATCCGAGCCCGCAACCTGGCAGGCCGCAGGAAAAGAGGGGGGACGAGAGCGCCCCCCCTCCCTCCTGAACCGTACCAGGCCACATGCCCTCAACATTGGGAGGGTGCTTTAGGGTCCCAATTATTGCTCTCCTCGCCGCTGGCTCTATGATTTGCCAAGCATGTGGGTCACAGTGCATGCTTGGCCAATCATCAGCCAGCAATGCACTGCGACTGGCGCAGTGCATTGCGGGCCACTCGCATCACACAAATTTGGGTTCGAATCGAACACCGGGCCCATCCCTATTTGTAATATAAGGTGCAGACTTTTGCAGAAAAATATTGTGCATCTTGCACTAAAATGTAAAAGTTCAAGAAGTCTGTATCAAAAAAAAAAAACACCCTCTGTTTGATTCTTATGCATAGATAGCTAGAATTTTGTCTTTTGAGGATCTTCTAGAGGATTCGTTATTGGACTCTGTGTCCCATCCTTTCCAGAAAGAGAAAGAAACACCTTCTTCCTTGCTGGGTATGGAGACGAGTGAGGGGAAGATGGCCCCCACCCGTCTCCATAACATTGCAGGGCGGAAGTGACGTCAAAACTTCTGCCCATAGCTCTTAAAGGGACATTTTTTTTTTTTTTTTAAATGACAACATTTTTTATTTTTTTTTTATTGCCTGCTGCGCTCATATTTAAGAGGTACTGCTTTTTTTCTATTACAAGGATGTTTACATTCCTTGTAATGGGCATAAAAGTGACACCATTTTTTTTTTAAATAAATACTAAAAAAAAAAAAAAATGTTTTAAACGAGCCCCGTCTTGCCGAGCTCGTGTGCAGAAGCGAACGCATACGTGAGTACCGCCCGCATATAAAAACAGTGTTCAAACCATACATGTGAGGTATTGCCACGATCGGTAAAGCAAGAGCAATAGTTCTAGCCCTAGACCTCCTTTGTAACTCAAAACATGCAACCTGTAGAATTTTTTAAATGTTTTTTTTTAAGGGTAAAAGTTTGTCGCCATGACATGTTGGGTATCAATTTACTAACTTTACTGTTGTTTTATTTTCTAATTCAAAAAAGTGTATTTTTCCAAAAAAGTGCGCTTGTAAGACCGCTGCGCAAATACTGTGCGACAGAAAGTATTGCAACGAACGCCATTTGATTCTCTAGGGTGTTAATAAAAAAATGTATAATGTTTGGGGGTTCTAAGTAATTTTCTAGTAAAAAAAACTGTTTTTAACTTGTAAACAACAAATCTCAAAAAGAGGCCCGGTCCTTAAGTGGTTATGTTTTTTTTTTCTTCCTTCATTGAAAGATTATCCTGATGAATGCCAGCCTTTTGGGTTTGGAAGAAGATCCAGACCAATTGTCTATTTAGGGTTGTTGGTCTCCAGGGGAATCCAAACTTCCAATATGCATCGTAGTTGTAATCAATTTATCTGACATTGCTTTATTGGACCCTCTTCTATTTGGTCATCAATTCTGGGTTCAATTGGACAATGCCACAGCTGTGACTTACATAAATCATCAGCAAGGCACCAGGAGTGTGGTCAAGGGGCTAAAAGTCTGCTCTGTGCAGGGTGAAGCTTAATGCTTCAGCAATCTCTGCAGTGTACAGCACATTTGGATCCAGGGAAATGGTCTTTTCATTAAGCTAGAAGCTGGACAGATTTGTCTCTAGGGTGAGGGAACCTGCATCAGATCCACTGGTAGTTCCATGGGATAAGTATGGCTTGATGTTTGCCTTTCCTCCACTGAAGCTGCTCCCTTGTCTTCATCTCAGGATTGAACGGACAGTCATTCCAGTCATTATCACAGCTCCTGATTAGTCTTGCATAATGTGATACATTTACCTAATTTGTCTAATGCACAGATATGTTATCTCAAAAACTGATTTCCCACCCTGCTTCTTGTCAAATGATTTAATGGCTTGACTGTTGAAACACAAATTCTGATAGACAGAGGCATTATGGATTCTCCTATCCCAACCATGCTAAAAGCTCGTAAATTTACTTTCCCACAAGAGTTATCATCATACACAAAAGGCTTATTTTCAATGGTGTGAGACATTGGGGGTTTCCCCATATGCCTTTTCATTGAGTCGCATTCTTTCTTTTTTCTTCCTTTGAGGATAGAGCAACATTTAAACCTTCACACTGTCAAAAGTCAAGTGTCTGCCTTGTCTATTCTTTTTCAATTTCCTCTTGCTATTAATTATTATCTGTATTTTCATTCAAGGTGTACTCGCATTGCTTTCCCTGTTTGGCCCCCACTCCAACTATGGAATTCAAACCTAATCTTTTCAGTGTTACAAAAAACTATTTGAACCTATTCTGGACATTTCTTTAACATTGTTATCCCAAAAGGTAGCGTTCCTCATGGCCATCATTTCTGGTAGACAGGTCTTTAAGTTATCAGCATTATCATCTAAGGAGCCTTATGTGATCTTACACAAGACAAGGTTATTTTCAGGCCAAGGATCTCCTCTTTAGCCCAAGGAGGTCTCTGCTTTTCATCTTTTTTTTTTTTTAAAGGTAGCGAATTACAAACAATAAAAAAACAAATAAATGTTGCTGCGCCTATTCCCTTGTTTGTGCACAATAATAAATACATAAATTACACCAAATTATTCCAAATATAAACCTTCATAATAAGTGTACTGGTGATAAAAAATATACAATCAAACTTCCCTTAGTGTTCCAATGGATATATATATATATATATACTATATATTTATCATGATCCGACACGCATTGGGTGGAGCCGGGTGACGCTGCCGATAATGGAAGTGATGCTGGAGCCTACGTGCCCCACTGTCATTCAGAAGTAGAAGCTTTTTAACCTAAATGTAAGTGCTAATAAACACATGTTTAAACATAATACACCACGAGGAGACCCTTTGTTGTATTTTGTTGTATGAGTCTGTACATAGTGGATGAATCACAAATTTAAAGGGCAATACACCTATTTGTTGGAAACAACCCAGGACATCAGAGAGTGCATAGGAGGAGGCGGAGGAGTGCAGAAGAACCTATTTCTTGTGCCCCAGAGTAGGGGAAAGCACAGGTCAAATGTGGAAGTGAGTGCATTATTTGAATGGTGGTGGGAGTCACTGAAGCATTGGCACATTATTGTGGATAACCTTAGTTCACTATGAATTGCATCACATATTTGGACTGTTGAAAGGACACTTGAAAAGCTGCACTTTACTTATATTGTTTTTTTTTTTTCACTATAACTCTTGCACGGTTTATCATTTGAAAATGTTAAATGGATCATACTATATATAGTATATATATATCCATTAGGACACTAAGGGAAGTTTGATTGTATATTCTTTATCACCAGTACATTTAGTATGAAGGTTTATATATGGAATGATTTGGTATAATTTGTGTAATAATTATTATGCAAAAACAAGGGAATAGGCGCAGCAATTTTTTTAGTTTTTTTTGTGATTCACATTGTGGAAACACAATTGGGTTGTCTGCAGCCACCCACTAGATTTTGATCTACACCACACATGCCAGTACAGGTAGCGCGGGATAATACATCTTTTTTCCTAAGAATTACAATCAATGCAGTATACAAGATCTGCACAGATTTTATAACAGAGGAGACAGCATAGGCCAATTTAACCATGTGGACAGTCCACAGTAACTAGAGGACATATAACTAAAAAACAAACATTCCTATTAAAATATGTATTGGCAGTCAGTCATTCAGCATCATATTTGAACAAGATAGCCCCAACAAGTTAGTAAAAATAAAACACATTTGAAGTGTGTAGAAAGCTGATATCGGGACATTCAGTAAAGAGCAGGAGAAGGAGAGAGTGTGAGAGGGGGTAAGGTAGAGGAGAAACATGTGAAGGAGACACGCAAAGGAGAATAAGAAAGAGTATAGGGAAAGGATAAGGGGAGGGAAATCTGTAATAACCAGAGAAGGACACAATATCATTCAGCAGACCAAGAGGGGCCATGGACAACAATGCCATGTTACTTATACTTCAGACATTATTTTAACTCAGAAGACAGTCCGGGCATACCACATCTTATCAAACTTTTTCAGACAACTTCTACTCATATAGGGTAATTTATACATCAGCAAGGATTTATCAATAGCGGCTCACCAGGAGGATACTGTAGGAGGGTGAGGATACTTCCATTTAAGAATAATTTCCCTACGGGTATAATAAACAGCATTGAAGATAAACAGTTTACATACCAACCCAATTCTACCTCATCTAAGATACCAAGAAAGTGTACTTTAGGCTCTAATCCAAGGATTGAGTCACTTTTTCTATTATTTTCAGTCATCACTGTCATCCAAAAGGGCTGAACGGAGAGACATGACCACACCATATGGAGAACGTTGTCTACAGAGGAACGACAGCATGTGCAGGAGGGGTCAACCAAAAAAATATATGCTGTTTTTCATCTTAATGAGAATATTGTATTACCTTTGTAGTGTACAGCTTCGGCTTATCCCAAGGACATTTTTCTTCTATATTTTTTGTTGTGGGAGCTGTCAGGGTTTGCATCTCAGCCACATCTTCTTTTAGGCAAACAGAATCCCTGTTTGTTAATCTAGAATCTCCTAAAAGACGTTCTTATGCGGCGTACACATGCTCGGACTTTCCCATGGGATTGTCCGCCGGACTAAGTCTGCCGGACAAACCGCCGGACTTTCCAGCGGAGGTCCCCTGTTAGTTGGTACTGAGGTCCGGCGCTACCTATGACAAGAGTCAAAATAGAAAATCTGTATGTATATATATATATATATGTCACCCTACATACATATATAATGCACCTAAAAATTCCAATAAATGCCTTAAAACAGCTGTGATAGATCTGCTGTGCCAAGCTAGAAAATGCACTGGTGCTTTACACTCTATCTGTCATATCAAAGGTACTGGTACATAAAGTGAAATTAATAATATTATATCAAACGGTGTCTCCCAGGACACAAATATAATATCTATATCAAGTGAAATTTATCCCATTAATAGTATAGAGTGTATAAAATAAAATACTGTGAAGTGATATAAAGTAATTTAAAGTGAAAATGTACGTGCCTTACATAAGCTTATCCGTGTAGACTAATAACAGTCTCACAGAGCTTTATGGTATGCACGGGTTAATGAGGAGACTCCTCAGGGTATGTTGATATACCATATAGTGGTATTCGGAGGTCCGCTGGACTTTCCGAACGTGTGAACTTGCCCACACACGCCCAAACTTTTCCGGCGGACAATCCGCCAGAGTTTTGCCCAAAGTTCGCGGAACTTTTGAAATGAACGGAGGACAGTCCGTTCATTTAGAATGAACCCCATACTCATTCACATAGGGTGGGGGGCCGGTATCTGGGGGCCCCCTTATTAAAGCCCCCCGCAGACCCCGACAATCAACAGCCAGGGTTGTCGGGAAGAGGCCTTTGTCCTCATCAACATGGGGACAAGGTGCCTTGGATTGGGGGGGCCGCAGGGCCCCCCTTTCCCCAGGGCACCCCCATGTTGAGGGCACAGGTACGGCTCAGAAGGGGGGGGGGGGCGCCTCGCTCGTCCCCACCCACTTTCCTGACCGGCCAGGCTGCGTGCTCGGATAAGGGTTTGAGATGGATTTGGGGGGGACCCCACACCATTTTTTCGGCATAGGGATTCCCCTTTAAATCCATACCAGGTGACGGGGCTAGCGCGGCGGCATTGACTTCCTTCGCTAGTCCTGTCTACCTGGAGTCACGTTCTAAATGAATGGACTTTCCTCCGTGTGTAAGGCAAGTCTGTTCATTTCAAAAGTTCAGCGGACTAGCACACAGACGGCGGCATTGTCCGCCGGACTGCCGAGTCCAGAGGACAATTTTAAGTCAAAACTTAAAACTTAGTACGCCGGACTTTTGGGAGGAAAAAGTCGGCGGACTCTAGTCCGGTGGACAATCCCGCGGTAAAGTCTGCTCGTGTGTACGCGGCCTTAGACTACCAGTTTAACAATTTCTAAGTGGATTTGTCAGGTTGTTGTGCATGCCTATTTCCTACGATTGTGAAATAACTTCCTTTTCTCATAAAAGCTCACTGTACAGAGTACCTCTTAGGCCATTTACCAGCAAGCCTCTGTGACACAAATCTATAGACCAGGTTTTCTGTTCACAGGTTTTATAAGTTTTATAAGGTAGAGTATATGTACCTGTTCAACAGATACTAGTTTCAGCAGAAAGGTTCTGCAAGTGGCTTTATAATGAACTTGTTTTTCCTTTGTTTTGTTTTTTTCTCTTTCTGGGCTGGTTCATCTGTGTTTTTTAGGTGTGTCCCTCCCCCCCTTTTTCTGGACTGCTTTTGGACATGCCTACATTGCTTAATACCATCAAGCTGTGTCCCTCAATGGACAATAGAGCAAACAGGATCTTTATACTCACCATAAAATCCTTTTCTCACAGTCAATTGAGGCACACAGTTTCTTCCCCTCATTTGCTATCTTTTTCTCTTTGAACTGCTTGCTACATCTTTCAAGGTACAAGGGGCTAGGGTTACAACCTTAAAGACAGGCTTTTAGTTTTTATGTGTTTAGAGTCCATTTCTCCTAGTGGCGATATAACCATATGTTGCCTAACACCTTCAAGCTGTTTCCCTCAATGGACTCAAAGAAAAACATTACAAAAGTGAGTACAAAAATCCTGTTTTTTGATTGGGTCTTATGACTAGGTTTATATATCTATACCTTCTGACACATCCTGTTAAACATAGATAGATAATTCTTAATGAAGAGCTTTATTCCTCTGTCCTTAAAATTTGTATGTTTGCCTTTTTAGTTCTGAATAACTTTATTCCAGGATTATGAAAATAATCTTTTCACGTAATACAATTCCATTATCAAACAATAATGGAGGTATTGGGAAAAAAAAAACGTAATTAACATAATTGACTGATGTGGTCTGGGTCCCTGAGTAGAATAAACCATATGTAAAAACTTGAATGAAAACTCATTAGAATATGTAGCCTTAATATACATTTAATAGGTTATAAAATATGTACAGTATATAAAGCAGCAATTTTCTGTTAGGAGTAATCTTAAGCTTTGATGTCTTCTCTCCCTGGTAAACCTTTCTTTAAAAGAATGCAGTGCTATTTATTTTATATCCACATCAATATATGTTGCCACAAGTAAGAACTGATGAAAGGGAACAAGTAGTGAAGTTGAAAGATCAGGATTGCATTTTGATTGAATGCTACTGTATGGTTTAAAAGATGTTACTGTGGTGCATCATAGTTTCTTAGATTTTTAACTTTATACTTTATTAAAAGGTAGAGATTTTACAGGTCAGGTCTTATTTCCATTATAACTATTTATTGTTATACTTCAGGCAAAAAGTTACACAGATGAAATGCATGTGAATTGTTTTGCTTGACAAAAATGGTGGTAACTCTATTAAACCAGCCTTGTGATCCAAAGACCCCTGACTGTTAGCATAACCAGGACATCCCTCTATGATGGTCCAGGACTAGGGATGAGCTGAACACCCCCGGTTCGGTTCGCAGCAGAACATGCAAACTTTTGCAAAATAAAAATTTGTTCGAACACCGGTAAAGTCTATGGGACGCGAACGTGAAAAACCAAAAGTGCTAATTTTAAAGGCTTATATGCAGGTTATTGCCATAAAAAGTGTCTGGAGACCCGTGTCCTGCCCCCGGGGACATGTATAAATGCAAAAAAAAATTTTTTTTAAACGTGAGTTTTTTTCGGGAGCAGTGATTTTAATAATGTTTAAAGTGAAGCAATTAAAATGTAATATTCCTTTTAATATCATGCCTGGGGGTGTCCTTAGTATGTCTGTAAAGTAGCGCATCTTTCCCATGTTTATAACAGTGCCACAGCAAAATGAAATTTTTAAAGGACTCCTCCGTCCATGATGGTGGGGCTACGGAAGGAGTGACTGTGGACAAGGAGCTGGTGGAATAGGCCGCTTTGGCAGCTGCGTTGGAAGGCAAACTACTCTGAGCCTGAGTGACAGAGGACGAGGAGGATGGCTTTGTTGTCCACTTCACCAACTCTTCTGCATGTTGTGGCTCAATAACATGACCAGCAGCAGCAAAAAAGGACCAGCGTGCCCCACGGCCACCTGCAGAGGATGCACCATGTCCATGACTGTAGACACAGAGCCTGCTTGCCCTCTTTTAGTGTCCTCTAAGTGTCTATCTCCCCTTGGTGGCCTTCCAGACATGGTGTATTGTTTGTTTTGTAACACCACACTACACTGTATTAGATACTGTGTACATCGCCTAAAGTGTATTAGAAAGTGTACACACTGTATTAGATACTGTGTACACTGCCTGAAGTGTATTAGAAACAGTACACCACGGAATGCACTGTAGATATAGGCTACGCTGAATGCAGAATATATATTATATATATATATATATATATATATATATATATATATATACCGTATTTGCCGGCGTATAAGATGACTTGGCGTATAAGATGACCCCCTATTTTTTCAGTGGAAACTTAGGTTTTGGGCTATACTCGCCGTATAAGACTACCCCCTTCCGAAGCAACACCATTAAAAAAAAAAAAATCAGACTTAACATCAGATTTGATTTAAACACAGTGATTTTAATGAACCATCAGAAACATAAAAAAAAAAAAAACATCAGACTTAGCAACAGATTAGATTTAAACACGGTCATTTTGGTTGACTTTCTGGTACTTAAAATCCTTCAAAATCCTCTTCATGTTCATCCTCTGACATCATTAGTTCATCAATGACATCTTGTGGTACATTTGTTAGACAATCATCATATGGATCCAATTCCACATCAGATGGTGTGGCTTCAGCTTCGGCTTCCTCTTTATCTTGCCACAAGTCATCGTCCTCCATACCATCCAATGAATTTGACATGCCACACTTCTTGAAAGACTTGATTACTTTTTCTGCATCAATATCATTCCAGGCTTTTATGACAAAGTTGCACAAAACATCCAACTATGGAGCATGCATATTTCCTCCCTTTGTGAATGACTTTTTGCCCCTAACCATCCACTCATTCCACTGTTCTCGAATGCGGTCTTTAAATGGCTTGTTTAGGCACACATCCAGTGGCTGTACCAACGATGTCAATCCTCCAGGAATAACCGCTGCATCTGTGTTTAGTCTTTTCAGCCTTTCCTTTGTGCTTGGAGTTAAATGAGCCCAGAACATATCCCACACCAGTAGGCTACGTTCTCGACAAAGTCCACCTGGTCGTCTACTCCATACATTTTCAAGCCATAGCTTTACCCCTTCTTCATCCATCCAGCGTTTTTCATTCACATGAATTCACAAAAACTCCAACCAGGAACTTGATTTTCGGCATTGTCTTTCTTTTGAAAATAATCATGGGTCCTAGTTTGGCACTATCAGCTGTACATGCTAGTACCACTGTAAAACTGGACTTCTCATGTCCTGTTGTTTTAATTAACACAGTTTTGGCACCTTTTGAATTGACTGTTTTATTTCCAATCATGTCGAAATTCATAAGAGTTTCATCCATATTTGCGATCTGACTTAACGCATAGCCATGTTTCTTGCGCTGTTCTATAACATATCGATGGAAATTACTCACTTTGCCGTCGAGATCTGCAGGTAATTTTTGTGCAATTTTGGTCTTTTGCCTCAGTACCAGATCATGCCTTTCTAAGAACCTAGAACACCAGGATATAGTGGCCTTATATCCTTTGCTGTGATCTGGGTTAGATTTGGCCCACTGAAGTGCAAAAATCCGTATGCTGTTTCGTGTCACTACAAACCCATTGTGACGATGCTCATGCACCATGTCTGCTACATGCTTCTCGAGTTCTGGCCAATGTGGGGAGCCTCTTCTTAATGCACACTTAGCCCTTGGCATACACTTTAAAGCATCTTCCTTTGCTTTCCAGTCTCGAACCATCTTTTCCGTTACTCCATATTGTCTTGCAGCAGCGCAGTTATTATGCTCCTTGGCAAAGTTTACAACTTTGAGCTTAAAACTGGCTTCATGTTTCCTTCTCCTTGTTGAAGCCATGCTGGGGCCCGGTCTATCAGCCATTTCACACTACAGGAAATCTGAAATCTGTCAGGTATTGTAATCTGTCAGGTATTACGCTATCACTTTTCTGAAATCAAAAAGGAAACTGGTGAACTACAAGTCCCAGAGATCCCACAGTTGGTAGGTAGCAACAATGACTCCTCTCCTCCAAAGCACCATAAATCATACCAGTATTTTATATGAAGGGGAGATCTGGAGCTGGATGTGCAGTACAGGAAGTGGCTACCGGTACTCACAGTATACTGTATGATGCTTTGTAATATACCGTACAATAGCGCCAGGAAGACACAGTACCGTATATGATGCTTTGTTAGTACGGTAGGTACAGTTTACTGTATATGATGGTACAGTATGATGCTTTGTTAGTACGGTATGGTAGGTACAGTATACTGTATATGATGGTACAGTATGATGGTTTGTTAGTACGGTAGGTACAGTATGATGGTTTGTTACTGCAAGCTTGTAAAGTTGTCACTTCCTCACTGGTAAAACGCTGTATGATAGGGCTTTTAAATGAATGTACAGTACAGTACAGTATACCGGTATACTGGTATTTTGTTTATATACCAGGTCCGGTAGAATACAGAATACACTGTGACTGCAGTATAAAGTGTGCAGCACTGAGCCAATCACGGCAGGCAATGCATTTTACTAGTCTGTTGATGTATGCAAAGCCTGCTCGGATTGGCAGAGACTGTGACATCATCAGCCCACACCGCTGTGACTCCTGTATATCCTGCTCGGATTGGCAGGGGTTGCTGTCCAATCCGAGCGGGCTTAACAGGCTCTGCATTCAGCAACAGAGTTCATCGCCCGCCAGGTTTGGCTGAGCGGCGCACGCTGTATGACACAGGACACTGAGCACCCGGCGGCCTCTTTACCCAGGACCGAGCACTCGGCAGGCTTTTAATTAGATCTGGCGGCCTCTTCACCAGCTACTAAGCAACCCGGCGGACATTACTACCATATGGCGGCCTCTTCACCAGGTACTGAGCACCCGGCATTCGTCTTGCGGCCTCTTCACCCGGCGTATAAGACGACCCCCGGTTTTTGGCTCTGTAATTCGGGTGTAAAAGGTCGCCTTATACGCCAGCAAATACGGTATATATATATATATATATATATATATATATATATATATATATATATATTAGACTCTGTATATATATATATATTAATACACCACCTGACGTCTATTAGAAACTGTACACACTGTATTAGATACTATGTACACTG
This sequence comes from Lithobates sylvaticus, assembly GCA_028564925.1. Taxonomy (NCBI): domain Eukaryota; kingdom Metazoa; phylum Chordata; class Amphibia; order Anura; family Ranidae; genus Lithobates; species Lithobates sylvaticus. The sequence continues at coordinate 432,971,147 of CM053030.1, forward strand.
CCTGTACTGTATTAGCAACTGTACAATGGCTGAACTTTATTGTATACTGTGTACACCACCAGAAGTGTAGTAGAAACTGTACACACTGTATTAGATACTGTGTACACCACCAGAAGTGTATTAGAAACTGTACACACTGTATTAGATACTGTGTACACCGCCTTCACTGTATTAGCAACTGTACAATGGCTACAGTGTATTGTATACTGTGTACACCACCAGAAGTGTAGTAGAAACTGTACACACTGTATTAGATACTGTAGATACTGTGTACACCACCAGAAGTGTATTAGAAACTGTACACACTGTATTAGATACTGTGTAAACCACCTGCACTGTATTAGCAACTGTACATCATGGAATGCACTATAGATATAGGCTACACTGAATGCAGAGTTTATATACATATATATATAGACTGTATACTATATATATATATATATATATATATTAATTAATACACCACCTGAAGTGTATTAGAAACAGTACACCACCGAATGCACTGTAGATATAGGCTCTCTGAATGCAGAGTATATATACATATATATACTACACTGTATGTGTATATATATATATATACACTGACTGAATATAGATAGTCTATGCTAAATGCAGAATATATATATATATATATATATATATATATATATATATATATATATATATATATATATATATATATATTATATATATATATATATATATATATATATACAAATATATATATATATATATATATATATATCAAATACACTGCCAATAACTGAATAACCTGCCTGCTTAATCTAACTCAAGCTATCTCTCTGTCCATGCCAACAACATTACACATGGCCACTCTGTAAGCATCCTTATATAGTTTGGGGCGTGGACTTAGTCCCCCTGAGCCATGATTGAACAAAGGCACCCTGCCTTTGGCCAATTATGGCTCTCTCAGCAGAGCGCGTTGTGATTGGCCAAAGCATGGTTCAACTCGAACCACGGGCTCATCCATATTCAGGACATAGTGGTGGAGACTGGCTGTTTCTGAGCAGAGTATTGGCATGATGGGGTTTACTTATTTTTTTGCCATATCTAAAAAAGATATGTTGGAATATTTTGATCAAAGTATAAATCCAACATATATTGTAGTTTAACATATGAGCTTGTATGCATTTTTTTAAATCATATATTCATGGATTGCTATATAATGTACACTACTGTATATGTTCAAAGGTTTGAAGACTGCTGACCATCACACCTACATACAGTATATAAGCTTGTTGCACATCCCATTACAACTCTTTGAGGAAGGCTTTCCAAGATTTTGGGGTGTTTTGTGGGAATTTGTGCCCATTCAACCAACAAGAGCTTGCAACTGGTTAACCAATTCAGGGCTCTTTGTAGACCACTTAAGTTTCTTCACAGCAAGCTCATTAAACAATGACTTTATAGACCTCACTTGCATCTGAGTTCCAATCCACAACCAGTAATTGAAATGCACTGTTGCTAACTCCTCATTACCGGTTTGCCCTGTCAGTAGAATTGGGGGAAGAGCGGTAGCACATATGCAGTTGTACCACTTTGGAGCTTCATAGTACTATCATTCATTATAAAAAGAGCCTCTTAAAATTATCTCTCTCACGCTCTCTATCCTTACCAAGTGAAGGTGATACAGAAACTCAAAGCCTGAAAGACATGCCCATCTATTCATATTTGAAGAGTGTGAATGTATCTTACTCTGCAGCAACTGCACATTCATAAAGTAGGGGGCTGTGGTATATAATTTTGTGGTAGTCATGCCATGCCCCTATCTGTGACATAGAGAGGGAAACAAATCAGTGTGGGCTCAGGATTTTATGCATTCATAGAAATATTACATGCGACTCTTTGCTTTACTAAATAAATTGTATAGACATTCCATTTAATCTAAGATGTCAGCAAAAAGTAGTTCATTTAAATTCTTTTGTGTTTCAAAAATACCGACCTTCCTTTAGCTCTTAAGCAGGAGCCAAAAGTCTAGCAAGACCTAAATGTCATTGAAATATAGAAATGGTCCTAAATTGATTTAAAAGAGGAGTTGGAGTGATGGAGTCTGAAATCCTCCATATCCCTACACTGACAATACCTGTCTCAGCCAAAGTGGTCATACCCAGCACTTAATGGCCTGTGTATATTGATTCATAACAAAGTTGCAACCTCTTAATGGGCATGCATCAATTTTTAAAAGAAAAAAAATAACCCAGACTTACCGATCATTTTACAGTACTCATGTACCTTGTGCTTTTTTTATTCCATGTCAGGGTAGGGACACTGTGATATCAACAGTGTTTCCAAAAGAAGATTCCTTCATATAACATTTCCACACTAGTCATAATATGCTGTCAGAGCGTAAGAGGAAGAAAACCACTATAAAAGTGGTTTCTCAGCTGGAGATCAGTTGATCTGACAGCTGTTAGAGATTGTAGAAGTGGGTTGTAGGCTGGTTATACAGCAAGCAAAATCCCAGTTGAACATTCTCTTTTATAGCATACTAAGGGACCTATTCATTAAATTCTGACATTGTCAGTGTAAATTGCCCAAAATTTGAAAGCAATTTAACAAATCTGGCAATGTATCCAGCAGTAATTAGGCATTATCTGTGGCTGAGATTCATGCAGGTTGACGTCTATTTGCATCAGCATGCTTTCGATTCCTTCTCTTTAATACCCACACTATAGTTTTGCAGCTTTGGAGGTCAGTCATCAAGATCACTGCTTCTCTTTTAAAGGCATTACATATACATATATTTTCAAGCAGCAAACAGCAAAGCTTTTTTTATTTTCTTGTCAAATTTGTTTATTGAATTTTTAACAATAAGTGCAGTATATAGTATATATAAGTGCATATGGTGGCAGCAAAAGAAAAGAACACATATATGGTAATAATATTGAGTTGTAGTTGCAACATAAACTAAAAGTAGTTTAACTATGGTAATTGCATCATACATTGTATAAGAGAGGATAAAACCAACTTAGAACAGGTTAATATAAGATGACCTCAGATTTAAAAAAAAAGGTCTTAATTATTATCAAGAGTATAGTTTTAAAATAAAAATTTAAATAAATAAATAATTTATTATAGAATCTAAAATTGTATACTACATATTGGAACTATGTAAAATGGGTATAATGATAACCAAGGAAATAACCAGAACTATATAAAGAGTAAATTGAAAGAGGAGAGAGAGCATAGAGGGACAAGTAGAAGAGAGAAAAAAGATAAAAGTAATCTTAGGTAGGAGAAAAAATACATAGGGAAGAAAGAAATGAGAGGTAATAGGGGTCCCTGGGGTAGTACGTGCTAATAAACACATACCATGAATGCAGAGAATAGAAGTATAAATCGAGATTACCAAGGTCTTAGTAGGGAAGCATCAGAATTGGAAGGAAAAAAGGGAGTCACCAAGGGATTCCATATATTCTCATAGCTGAAAAAATTGTATCATGAGTTATAGCCTCTGTTTTGGCATGGATCTTTGCTTGATTGACTCTATTTTTAATTTCAGCAATTATTAAGGACGGGGATTTCCAAGCTTTGGCAAATGTTTGTTTTGCGGCTGTAGTGATCTGTAATAGGAGTTTGAATTGGCGGTAGAAGAGAGTGGCCGGTTTTAAGTTTAAAAGTGCTATTGTAGGATCAGGATTGATAGGGATTTCAAACAGTTGAAATTGTGAAATTGTAAGAAATACATCTTTCCAGAAATTTTTTGCTACCGGGCAATCCCACCAAGTATGAAGATGTGATCCAAGATCACCACAGCCACGAAAACAAGATGGGGAATAATTTGGAGCATATGTTTTGTGAGGATGACTTAGTTGTGATCCAAATCTTATCCTAATTGGCTGCTTCCAACGAAAACCCAAGATCCTTCTCCCACTTAGCCACATATGATGGTGGGTCTGAGTTGGGTTTAGTAATAAGATGAGTGTAAAGAGTTGAAATAAATCCCTTAGTGTGTGGGTCACGTTTACATATATTTTCAAAGCACGTTAATTTATCTAAATTAATTCTTCCTTGTATATAGGGCATAAAAAATGTTTAATCTGAAGATATTGAAAGAGCTCTGAATAAGGAAGTTTGTGACTTTCACATAAGTCAGGGAAAGTTTTGAATGCAGTAGAGGATGCTAGTTCACAGAGTTGAGTTAAATTAGTGGAGGTCCATGCTTTATAAGATTTAGGGGAAGACCAAGCAAGATATAAAAGGGGATTTTTAAGAAATTATAAAAGGTATATGGGGAGATTGTAGTCCATTTACTAATTCAAATATATCCCAAATGGCCAGAGTATGTTTAGGATCATTGAGTTTTTTACGGTCAGAAGAATTAGACCATATGAGGTTGGTTATTGAAAGTGGGTTGTAATCTATTGATTCCAGTGCAACCCAAAGCAGAATTTCACGTTTTGCGTGATATTTAGTAGGGATATGGGCTGATTGAGCTGCATGGTAATAGGTGGTAAAATTAGGAAACCCTAGTCCCCCTTTGGGCTTTGGAAGATGCAATGCTTTTTTTTTTATTCTATGATGAAACATGTTATCATTTTGACAGAGTAGTTTAACAAATAATCTTAGAATCAGAAGGGCAGGGTAAGATAGCTGCAACTACATTTCCTTTCCTGCAAATCTGGTGTGTGCGTCATATTCAGCCCCAGTTTGGACCTCTGATATTTCTACATCCTTTTTCTAATTCTTAGTGAATGTATATAGATAACAGTGCAACAATTAATCATCCAAAAACAATAAATGCTATAAACAAATTAAACAGTGAAAATAAGTCCAAACAGAAAAAGCAAGTGGTTATAATAACTCAGCAGTTAATTGTGCTAATAATTCAGATAGAACAAATTAAAAAAATGACAAGATGCTGTGATCTTCCACCTCCGTGTTGAATGATTAAACAGTGCTCATAAACAATCCTCCACCAGTGATTACATGTCAGCTCACCTTATATTTAGACCCCTGTTTTACCAGTGAGTCTAAGTAAGCAGACTTATTTTCACTGTTTAATTTGTTTATATCATTTATTATTTTTGGATGAATTTTGCTAGTTTGTTGCTAGCTGTGCTGCACTAGACATATGATTTATTTTAAGTTAGCATTATTGCCTGCTGAAGTGCTGTCATTGGCCTGCAGGAGAGCATTGAGACGTGGCAGAGCTCCAAATCAGAGATAAGATTAAACTTAATTAGAAAAAAGGAGGAACAAACAAGCCAGTAAGACCAGTGAGGTGTCTTGGTCTTAAATCCAATATTACTAAACTAGCGCTTAAAGATCACACTTATCCCTGTTTCTAAAAACTATAAATTAGTAAGTAAGTAAAGAAACGTATGGAACTCATGAGAACTTCTAAATATAAAAACACATTTTTTTATTGTCTACAAATATAGATTAAAATTGATATGTCCACTGGTTCCTCCATGTATAAGCGATACCAGAAGGCAATATATACATATATACACACACAAGTAAAGTAATAGTAAAAAGCTTACACAGAACAAATACCTCATACACCAATATTTGTATCCCAAGCCAAAAAATTTTTTTTTCCTAAGGACAAGTTTTTATCAGCTGCACAGCTAGGTACAGATATTAAATATGTGTAAGTGATCTGTTAAAAATATAAATTTACAAAAAAGGCAACATTTGGGGCTCTGTAATGCACTGAATACTGGCCAGTGAGCCCAGTGATGAGCTCCACACAGTAATAATTCAGCTATGCACAGTTATCCATTTGTAATCCTCAGGAAGTCAGCTAAATAAGCAGTGAAATAAATCAATATAATCAATAAATGTAATCAATCCAAGTATTATCACTTTGTGTCCCAAACATGCCACTGCAGGGAAGAAAAGTACATTAGTGTCAATGAATGCAAGCAGCTCAAGAGTGTTACTCTTTACAACAACCCAAAGTGTTCTTTATGATCACATCTATGCATATCGTATTTCACAGAAAGCCAGACCTTGTTGATGTACATTTCGAGCCATATTCGCAATATCATGGGCAATATCAAATTCTCAAAGGTAGGTAATTTATGAACAGTCTTACGACAAGTGTTCTCAAAATGTGTACATTGCATTTGAAACATACTGTTGAAGATAGAATTCTTTAGCAACTCACATCCATTTACTTCTTTACTTTACTTATTTTCCCATGAAGCAGCCTTACCCTAGTTAGGCATGTCCAGGTGTGTTTAGGTGTTTGGAGAGGACCAGGAGAATGTGGAAAGAATGGTTACATTGCATTCTGCAACACATTTCAGATTTTAAAGTTCTGGGGAGTGCCTTACCAGCCATTACCTAATTTCTTTCATTAGAAGCACCATAAAAATGAACAGAAGCACTGTATGCAGGTAGCTACTTAAACATGTACTGTATAGGAGTAGACAGCAGGTGAGTCACATAGGCAAGAATACTGGCATTCCAGGTTTTAATATAACACTGGGAACACCATGTTTCTGCACATACGATTTGCTTCTATGATGTGAGTACCTGTCCGTGTTTTTAATAAATATATGCCTAGTGGTTTTTACACTATATGCAGTCTCTGTTTTCTTCCTCAATGTGGTTGATACAAATGGCCTGCCTGGGTTTGTAAACTTAGAGCTGCTCAGCTGGATTGTTGGATGAGGACCACCATGGAGCATCTAGAGTTGCCTGTTATGTCACATGCTTGATTGATCTCTGTCACTGGAGATCCATAGCATCCAATAAGAGGCTCATTTGTGGTGAAGGGCACAAGATAATTTGGAGTGTTTCCTACAGAATCATTCACGCTGCTGTGGGTAAATCCAGGAACCTATACATTTCATTAATATTTGGTGGAAGGACTTTTATTTTTATTTTATAAATTTTTTTACTGTTTTCACTTGCAATTTATATTGGACTTTTGAGTGGTCACATATATTTGATTTTTAGCACTTATCAAATCGATCAGTTGGCAGTGCCCTTTATATGTAATCCATGTTGAACCTTTGGATTGTTCACATTTTTTTAGGCACTCATTTAATTAATCTCTCTAGTAGTGCACCTGTTTTATGTGTATATATTTTTTCTTCATCTTTGTATTCAAATGTGAAATAGGTGCAGCTCTGGGTATAAACTAATCACACTGAGCGCAACAAAAACTTTTTTTCTGTTTATATATTATACACTTTAAAGCGGAGCTCCACCCACACCAAAAATATTAAAAGTCAGCAGCTACAAATACTGCAGCTGCTGACTTTTAATAAATGGACACTTACCTGTTCCAGGTTCCAGCGGTGTTGGCAGAATGTGATGAGCGACCGCTCGTCTCTCGGGTGCCCCGCCGCCATTCTCTGTCAGGGAATCAGGAAGTGAAGACGCAACGTCTTCACTGCCCGGTTCCCTACTGCACATGCGCGAGTCGCGATGCGCGTCTCTATTGGTCCCCGTTGTGTCCTGGGAACTGTGTTTCCCAAGACCCAACGGGGCATCTGCGGATAGGGGCGGGGCAGCTCCGGATATCTCGTCCGGAAGTGGGTGCAGATACCTGTATTATACAGGTATCTGCACCCCCCTCCCCACTGAAAGGTGCCAATTGTGGCACCGGAGGGGGGGAGGAATCTGATAAGCGGAAGTTCCACTTTAGGGTGGAGCTCAGCTTTAAGAGTAAGCAAAGCATGCCTGCCAGTGATGCAAATGGGGTGTTGGTTGGACCCTAATATGTAGCACTGTATAAAAGAACTGACTTCTTTTATACATGTGACTGCGTGCTGCTGCTTTACTGTAGAAGGTTGGCACCTTTTCAAAGGAGCAGGTTCTGCACGATTCAATTGTTAACAACTTACCAAAGAACCTGATTTAAAGAAATGCACATGTACTTGCATGCACCACAAGATCCATGAGCTTCAACAGCACTATTAGATGTTGGTGACAAAAACAGGTCAACTTTAAGGCAGGCAATATATGGGCTGGCTTTTAAAAAATCAGTCCAAAGAACAATGATCAAGTGCAAAAATCAGTCACTCAATGCAACTAATTGGATTTAAAATTTGGTTTGATGAAGGTTGTACATATAAAGTGCTCTCTCTAACCACTTCAACCCCAGAAGGATTTGCCCCCTTCCTGACCAGGCCATTTTTTGTGATACGACACTGCATCGATTTAACTGACAATTGTGCGGTCGTGCAACATTGTACCCAAACAAAATTGATTTCCTTTTTCCCCCCCATAAATAGAGCTTTCTTTTGTTGGGTTATGATCACCTCTGCATTTTTTATTTTTTGCGCTATAAACAAAAAAAAGCAACAATTTTGAAAAAAACACAATATTTTATAATTATTGCTATAATAAATATTCCAAATTAAAAAAGTTTAGGCCGATATGTATTCTTCTACATACTTTTGGTAAAAAAATGACAATAAGCGTATATTGATTGGTTTGCGCAAATGTTATAGCATCAATAAAATTGGGGATAGATTTATGTAATTTTTATTATTATTATTTTTTTACTAGTAATGGCAGCGATCTGCAATTTTTATCAGGACTGCGATATTGCTGCGTACAGATCGGACACTTTTGACACTATTTTGGGACCATTGACACTTATACAGCGATCAGAGCTAAAAATAGCTATTGATTACTGTATAAATGTCACTAGCAGGGAAGGGGTTAACACTAGGTGGCGATCAAGGAGTTAACTGTGTTCCCTAGGTGTGTTCTAACTGTAGGGGGGAATGGGACTGACTAGGGGAGGAGAAAGATCATTGCTCATACTTATGCCCCATACACACGGTCGGATTTTCCGATGGATTCTGTCCTATCGGACAATGTTGTCGGAAATTCCGACCGTGTGTAGGCACCATCGGACAGTTTCCATCGGATTGTCCGACGGACAAAGTTCTATCTCCTGCTGGATAGATTTTTCGACAACAAAGTCCGATCACACCAATTCCGATCGTGTGTATCGAATTCCGACGGACAAAGTGCCACGCATGCTCAGATCACATTACAAGACCAAAGCTATTGGCTACTAGCCTCTACGTAGTCCCGTCGTAGGCAACAAACGTCACCACGTTCAGAATGATCAGATTTTTCGACAACAAAGTCTGACCGTGTGTATGCAACACCAGTGTCGGACTAAATCCGTCGGACAAAATCCGATGGATTTCCGATGGATTTTGTGGTCGGACCGTGTGTATGCAACACCAGTGTCGGACTAAATCCGTCGGACAAAATCCGATGGATTTCCGATGGATTTTGTGGTCGGATTTTCCGACCGTGTGTATGGGGCATAAGTATGAACACACGATCTCGCTCCTCTCCCCTGAGAGAACTGGGATTTGTGTGTTTACACTCACAGATCCCAGGTTCTCGCTCTGTCTTGAGCAATCGCTGGTGCCCAGTGGGCACGATGACCACCGGGCACCTGCGATTGCTCAAGACAGAGCGAGAACCTGGGATCTGTGAGTGTAAACACACAAATCCCAGTGCGCGCATCGGCTCTAAGGACACGTGGCAGGCGTGTGCGCGTGCCTTCTGTGACGTCTTAAAAAAGCGACGTACACCTACTGCCATTTGCGCAGCTGTGCCAACCTGCCACAGTATAACTGCGGCGGCTGGTCGGCTAGCGGTTAATAAGTTACTGAATAAATCAGAAGATAGATGCAACTATTACCGACATTAGTTTATTAATTATTCAATAAATGTATCCATGCATCATTTTTTTCTGACATAGCACACAACAATGCATGGTAGTGCCTTACCATGGGTTGTGGTGCACTGCAATACAATGGGGTTGATTTACTAAAGGCAAATCCACTGTGAATGACAAGTGCACAGGTGGAATTATGCATACCTGTATAAACTTCTACAGAGATCTAACAAGTTTAAAATTAATCTGCCATTGTTATCCTTCTTTTAAAAGATACTAGTTCCCTTCTCATCCAGTGACTTTAGCATCTCATCAGTCACTGATGAGAAACTGAGTTGTGACTTTGCTGGCCTACTTGCTTGTTCCTAGTTAGTGTCTCAAACTATTAAAACCAAAATGACAGCCAAGCAACCAGCATTAAAAAAAAAAAGGCCAGGAATGTTGGTCACTCAACTTATTGTGGCCCAGTCATTGCACATTCATGGATTTAAAACACAATTTTCAGTAAAATAATATGTCACTTCTGAAAATGTAAAACATGTTTAAAACATGCTTCCAAAGGGTTTATTCTTGTCATAATTTATTTAAAAAAATATTAAGTGATTGAAAAAGTATTTGACTTGTGTATGAATCTCATTTTACAGTGGATATTTTACACAAAAAAATGTAAATATTGAAATTTACTGGGCACTGTACTGGCAGTGCTTGAAGAAATACAGGATTCTTATAACTGACAATCAGATCTCGTGTTCTGAATTTTCTTTCAAGCAAAAACACACAAACTGTCATAGAAAAATTTGGTTAGTAGCAGAGTCTACTCTTAAGAAATATCTGTTCATATGATCCATTCCGTAGAAGAAAAAGTTGATGGAGAAGATGCATAAAGTGTGAAAAGGCTATGAAGGCCGTCTGGATGTTCACCAATTTCGAACAAATGGAGAAGCTATAGAACTGTTGATATTCTCCATGGGAGTGGGGATCCTGCAAAGATCATAGCTAGAAAACAGCCTCGAATATTGATGAGTAACAGCCCTGGATCTGTAAAAATCAAGTATTTATTTAATTGTTAATGGAATGCCACCATTGAAAAATTACTGCAAAAAAATGGATAGAAGGTCTCAAGTTTGTGAACAACTACCTGGATGCTCCACAACTCTTCTAGGCCATTTTGTTTGTGGAGGAATGAGATTAGCATTGAACTGTAATAGAAACACATGGCATTATATGAGGGAGACCCAGGCCCACATACAGTACCAATATCAAAACTTCATCGCATGTTGTTTAGTGAAGGAAACACAATAAGCTGGTTTGAATTATCAAGGGCTTGAGTGCTTGATATTATAGAGGTAGCAATGAATTTTCAATTGCTTAAAGTAATTTAACAGGAAAATAAGAGCTGGATTTACCATAAGACACGGTAAGTATGCATCTAAAGGGGGCAGAGTCAAAGACTGTATAATCTATTGAAAGCAACATTTTTCCCAACTAGAATAGGAATAGTCATAGCATATAAGCCTATTTTTCACATGATCACAATATTCAAAGTCAGTATTAAGTCAGAAAAACAAGGAGACGTCCCTTGTTGCTTTAACCTCCCTGGCGGTATTCCCGAGTCTGGCTCGGGTTGAGTTTTTTCTACCAGGAGCGGTAATACAGGATACAGGGGGAAGTTACTTACCTTTTCCCCTGGTTCCTGCGATGTCTCCCCGATGTGTGTGCGAGCCGTCCGCTCGATTCACACAGTGCCCGAGTGCCGCTGATCTCCGTTCCCTGCGACGTTCCGACGCACGGGAGCGGAGATCGGCGCCAAATTCAAAAAAGTTTAAAAACACAACACACATACAGTACTGTAATCTTACAGATTACAGTACTGTATACAAAAATACACACCCCCTTTGTCCCTAGTGGTCTGTCCAGTGCCCTGCATGTCATTTTATATAATAAAAATGCCTGGAAACTGGAGATTGTCCATAGCAACCAAAAAGTGTCCCTTTATGTCAAAAGTGGTTTTAGACCTGCTAGAAAACACCGATAAAAAATTAGAATCACAATTTATCATCAAACAATAAATTTAATGACAGCGACTATTCTGCAACTGAGCAAATTTCAGTGTTTTTGATTTGATTACATTATTGAATCATTTTTATATATATTTTTATTATATTATAATTTATGATTTTGTGTTTCAAACTTTATCATACCCGGGATGTCTACTAGACTCTGGTTCGGACAGATTTAAGTGAGTTATTCATAAGAATTGCATGCCTACAATATAAAAACGCCAAATTTCCATGCATAATAATTGTACCGATTTCAGCACTAAATTACGGACAGAATCATACCGCCAGGGAAGTTAAGTAGAACTATAGTAAAAAATTTTTTTTTTCATTTTGGATAGAGCAATATAACCCGTCAGATTTTATTTCACCAACTGTAATGTACCTGGTGGTGGGACCTGATGTGTAGAGGTAGGCTTCTCTTTTACCTCTGGCTCAGGAGCCAAGGTAAAGTGACAGGAGCACCAGAGCACAGAGTGGGCTTGAGTGCCTGACTGGTCTTCTGTTGCAGGATGCTGATGTGGCAGGTAGACCAGAGCAGGAGACTGGCACAGATCAGCAGACTCAGGTGCAGGGAAGAAATCTGTAAGCAGGGTCAGGCAGTCCAGGTCAGCAACTAATAGGCAGATCAAGTACAATGCAGCAAGCAGAAGAGTAGTTAGAGGTCAGGCCAGGTTCAGTAACAGCAGGCAAATAGGCAGATAAGAAGAAGTAGCAGACAGAGATGAAATCCTAAGACAAGCCAGATATCAGTACATGTGGTGTTCAGGCAGAGTCAGGAGCAGATCAAGTTGGAAACAGGAAGTCAACACAGGAGCAATTAGCAGGTACTCAAAAACATAGTTGAAAAAATGGCAAAGATCCAAGGCTACAGTGCATCTTAACCCCTTCCTGCCCACAGTACATCATATGACGTACTTGACTTACAGTGGGGATATCATGGAATGGCAGTTACAGGCAACAGGAGGGGACACCCCCCCCCCTCTACCGTGCCATCGGGGACTCGGAGAAAGAATCCGCCACCGCTGGGTGGCGAGCATAGAGATTTCTGGTGACCAGATGGTCACCATTCATCTCTTTGACCATCAGAGGCCTGGGTGTGACGTTATGACATCACATCTGGGCCGCGGTTGTAAACAATGCCGCGATCGTGGCTGGAAACCATGGGATCGTTCATTTTTTTTGACTCATGCATTCCAGCATGGAGGAGAGATGTGGGTCTTATAGACCGCATATCTCTCCATAAAGAGGACCTGTCACGCACCATTCCTATTACAAGCGATGATTACATCCCTTGTAATAGGAACAAAAGTGATGAAAAAAAAATTGAAATAGAAAGTGTAAAAATAAAAAAAGTAAAGTAAAATAAACAATAAAAAAAACAAAAACTAATTTTAAGTGCCCCCGTTCCCTGTGTGCTCCCATACAGAAGCAAACACACGTAAGTCCCCCCCCACATATGTAAACGCTGTTCAAACCACACATGTGAGATATCACTACGTGCTTTAGAGTGAGAGCAACAATTCTAGCACTAGACCTCCTCTGTAACTCCAAACTGGTAACCTGTAAAAAAAAATGAATAGTCGCCTTTAGAGAAGTACCGAAGTTTGGCGCCATTCCATGAGTGTGCACAATTTTAAAGCATGACATGTTAGGTATCTATTTACTCGGCGTAACATCATCTTTCACATTATACAGAAAAATTGGGCTAACTTTACTGGTTAGTTATTTTTTTAATTCATGAAAGCATTTGAAAAATTGTTGCGCAAATACTGTGTGACATAAAAAGTTACAATGACCAAAATTGTATTCCCTAGGGTGTCTGCTAAAATAACATATCTAATGTTTGGGGGTTCTGAGTAATTTTCTAGCAAGAAAATTATGATTTTAACATGTAGGAGAGGAGTGCAATTTGTGCATGTGCAAGCGCATGCGCACCTGTGATTTGGCCTAGGACCAAGCTTCTCGGAATTCTGCACCTGTGCACAGGAATGTGCCTTTCATGACACTATCTGTGTCCCATTGCAGAGATTTCCCTTCACTTCCAGTCTGATAGCCAACAGGAAGTCAGGGGAAATCCCTGCAAATTCCTTGGGGACCCCCAGGTCACCAGAACTATTATCCTCATTGGAAGATTTGCCCTCTATTACTTTTCTGGAGACAACCCAAAATTTTGAATTTTTCTTTTACTTTCACTTGCAATGATAATGGTAAACAGGACAAATAGAGAGGGCATATCTTCCTAAAGGGGGCACAGACAGCAATAAAAACTGAGAAATGTTCTAATCCCTCTCCACTCTAACCAAAACTAAACAACAAAAAGTTTTAATTAATTAATTTAAGATTCCAAAAGTTCTGGGCCAATCAGCTCCATTGATGGAAACGTGACTCTGGAGGAAAGCGAGAGTACTAAAGCATACCCTAGGAATAACAGAAAGTGAGTGATGCCACAAACAATGACCTACAAATCAGAGCTTAACTCAATGTAATTAATTCCAGAAAGGTCAATAAACTGTAACAGTTTTGTTGAGAGTAATGCTCTAATATTCCAACCTAGCATTCTGCTACAGCAGCTACAGTAAATGTTTGGTAGCTATTACACATACGTAATGTTCTACAATTTACTAAATACAAGAGTTCACATACTGTTTCACTGGATGAATGTTTATCCAGTGTGTTCAATTAAATAAGTAGATGCTGATGTTCAACACCTAGATGAACTCTGGCAAATATCTTTTGGTTCTGTTCAACTCTGATTTGTTTCTGAAATTAGGTCAATAACCTATTAATTAAACTAACTCATAAAAAACATAGATCTCCTCACACACCTTTCGGGCTTGCCCATTATTGGTGTGTCTCTCTATCACTAAAGAAACCGCTCTTACATGTATTGAGAGCAGCTCAATGTCCAATTGTGAAGTGGAAATAAATCCACCTCCACAACCATTAACTTAACGTTCACATTAGATGTACAATTATTGGAATTACATATGGCGAGACTCCATAGCATTCATTGATAAAGTCTGAGAAACTTGGGTTTCTTTACCCCCAAGTTTACTAGTGACAGTTTGTATGGATCATGAAAGACCAAAGTTGAAAAAACAAATCTGATTACTTTTCATGAGGACGTAAGCAAAAACATAGCCAAAGGAGTGGCTGTGGACACAGTACATTTAGATTTTGCCAAAGCGTTTGACACAGTTCCCCAGATGCAGCTAATGAGTACATTCAAGTCTACGAGCCTGGAAAATTCAGTTTGTAAACAGTTAGAAAACTGGCTAAAAGATCATATTTAGAGTGTAGTGATTAATTAGACTCTCCAGAGAGGAGGGGAGAGTAGGGGAAAATGGGGAAGAGGAGGTTGGGGAGTGTTGTTAAGAAGGGGAGTTAGGGGACAGGTAACAAGATATAAACATCCAGTCATAATAAATAATTAGGAATAAGACAGGATTAATACATAGGTGTCCAAGCAATACATAGTAAATTATATGATAGAGGTTGTCAAGGTTTGACTGTACAATAAAGATTATGCAGCTGTGAGGACCAAAGGGTATGCAATTTGGATTTAGTTACATTTTTTAATGGCCAGACCTTTTTTCATTTCACATTGAGGATTCAGCATGGAAAGAGTATCCATAACATTTGGAACAACTCTGGAATTTCATAGTCTAGTGGTACTAAGTTTTTCCACCATAAACAAATGAGTTAATACCCCTCTTATATTTGGTGAAAAGTTATCAAGCCCAAGGTGGAGACATGCAAGAGATGGGTCAGGTGTTATGTTTGGACCCAGGAGATCAGAGGCCAGGTGGAAGACCTTGTTCCAGTAGTGGTGGATTGAGTTGCATGACTATAGAATATGAAAGAAGGAACCTGTTTCTCCACATTGTCACCAACAAAAGGTGGAGAGTAATGGATGGAACTTGTCTAGTTTGTATAGGGTTAGATACCAACAATGTATTAATTTCTGGTGCATTTCCCAGTGATTTGCACATTGGCAAAATGTATAAGTTGTAGTAAGCGCCTGCCACCAGGGGGAGCTAGGGAAAGAGGTACCCAGTTCTAATTCCCCTTTATACTGTACATGGTACTAGTTTTAGAGGAGTTAGTCTTGCCATTCAGTAAATCGTAAAACATGGATATTCCTTTCACATAGTTAGAATTGGCATATAAGAAAATGTAAATATGGGTGGCAATGTGAGTGGATAGAGGTGATGTGCTTTTGCAAAGAAAGTATTGGATCCTGATGTATAAGTAGTATTCAACCGACACAAACTTAAATTCAGCACTGAGAGATTCAAACAATCGCATGGTACGATTTACATATAAGTGAGATAGAACAAGTTTGTTTATGCCTAGTCATTATAGAAAGTGAGCATCTAAAGGGGTTTATGTCCCCAAACATAGAGTCCTTGAATCAAAGAGAGATAGGAAGTTGGGAGAGGGATGATGACAGTTCTAAATAAGCACAGCAGTTTGGGGAGTATTTTAGTGGCAAGAGGGTTGGCTGTTATCATGTCTGTTAAGGGTTTCATAATTAGTGCAAGTATATAGGTGAGAGGAGGCATCCCTGCCTAGTACCACTGGAGATTAAAAAATGGTTCAGATAACATACTGGAGGTAAATACTCTCTCTGATGGGAAAGAGTAAAGAGAGGAAATGTTTTTGGAGTACTGCTGCTGAATCCAGAGAAAGGAACAGTTTTCCGGAATTCCACTCTTTTAATAAAATCAACCAAACGCTTAGTCTTGTCAGGGGCTTGCCTGCCAGATACAAATCCCACTTGATCAGGGTGTATCAAGGTAGGTAATATATGTACCAATCTAAGGGCAAGTAATTTGGCAAAAATGTTATAGGTCTATAATTATTAATAGCAGATGGATCTTTGTTGGGGATTGTAACAATTACAGCTTGTAACATTTCAGAGGGAAACGGAACCAGAGGACTCGGCTAGATCAAAGACAGACAGAAGATGAGGTGATTTAAGTTCAACAAGTTGCTTATAATATTTGTTAGAAAATCCATTGTTGTCTGGGGATTTATGATTAGACAAAGATTTGACAAACGGAAATATTTCCTTGATCGTAAAAAAAGGCTGTGATATGCTAATAGGTTGGCCTGCAGAGAGTGGCGGGAGATTACAATGAGCGATGTAGTAGGTTGTGGGGTGGAACTATAATTTAGTAAGTTGTATTAAAGCATTCGTTATATCCTGGGGGTTGATTAGTTTGCGGTTAGTAGTGGGATGGATAATAGAGCATTTTTTCTGCTTGTTCTGCTGTGACTCCACTTTTCTAGCCAGCCACACACCAGATTTATTAAAAAGACCATAGTAATTAGCCTTGAAATATTTCAGGTTGTTTTCGTATTTATATAAAAGTAAGTGTCTCAGTTGTTGTCTATCTCACATTATAGATGAGGACATTTGGGGATAAGGTTACAGTTTATTCAGTTCTACAATTGAATGAGTCCTTATTCTGCCAAGCCCTCTGTTTCTTTACAAGATAAGCTAATGTAATCAGTATACCACACAAGTATGCTTTATATTTGTATCATAAAGTAAACCATTTGACCTCAGGATAAACATTGCCTTCAAAAAAGGTAAAGTTTGTGAGCCTGGGTAATTTTTGGTTACAAAGAGGGTTGTATATTTCAATGGTGATATGCGCATGATCTGACCAGAAGATTAAGCCAATTAGGAAATAGTCTATCCTTGTGTAGGAAAGTAAACAAATGTACCACGCTGTCTAGGCCCCATATTCCCACGAGCACAAAGGCCTCACATTGTCTCGCCAAGTCGATATCCTCCAATTACAGTTTCCGGTGACGTGTGTGAACTTGTGCTCCCACTGGATCCTGGAGGCTGCTTTCCTTGACAATGCTATCCATCTAAACCCTGGGCATCCCATTGAGTTGAAGGTTGGGCTCATTTGCCCGTGTATCATTAATCTGCTGCAGTCAATGTTTTGAGAACGATGGTTTGGAGGTCTTGTCCATTCAGCGAGCCTGAGTCCTTTTGATCAGACTTAAAGCCTGTTTGACTCACCAGGTGTACACCTGTGTGAGTCCACACTTTCCGGTAAGCAACTGGTGCTGCTGGTGGTGGATTTTCTTTGTCACTCACATTTGGATATTTACTCAAGCATTTTGTGACTGTTATCCTTGTGTAGGAAGCAGGGGGTGAAGAAAAAAAAGTAAAGTCATTCTCAGAGCCATGTTGGCAAACCAACATATCATATAAGACATAATTATGATTTTTTTTAAGTTTGGCAAGGGATACAGGCCGTTTAACAGTGCAAAATACCAGAGTAGGATCACTAGTTAAGTTGAAGTCACCTACAATAATTAGGGTACCTTGTCGGAGGTCAGATACTAATTTGAGCAGCAGCATAATAACTTGCTTTTGATTGTAATTTGGGGTATATACATTCTCCAGAGTGTAGGCTGAGTTATTCATTTCACATAGTAGAATACGATATCTGGTGTAAACTGTTATATAAATCTCGTATTATAATAAAAATAATATCTTCTATGGAGGTCAGGAATCTCCTTGATACATTTGAAGGAGGTGGATTGGTCGATAGTTATAAAGACTCCACATTCCTTTTTAGGCCATTTGTCATACACAGTTGTGCGAAAAAAATTTTCCTCCCTTTCTGATTTTTTATTTTTTTGCATACCGTATTTGCCGGAGTATAAGACGACCTTTTACACTGGAATTACACAGCCAAAAACCAGAGGTCGTCTTATACGCCAGGTGAAGAGGCCGCAAGATGGATGTGAAGCCTGACGGGTGCTCGGTACCTGGTGAAGAGGCCGCCAGATGGATGTGAATCCCGACGGGTGCTCGGTAATGCTGTGTGCATACAGTGTGCGTCGCTCAGCCAATCCTGTTGCTGAATGCAGAGCCTGTTAAGCCTGCTCGGATTGGAGTAACAACCTCTGCCAATCCGAGCAGGAAATACATGAGTAGGATCGGCGCGGGCTGATGATGTCACAGCTTCTGCCAATCCAAGCAGGCTTTGCATCCATCAACAGATTAGTAAAATGCATTGCCTGCCGTGATTGGCTCAGCGGTGCACACTGTATGCACACTGTATTCTGCAGCATACCAAAACCATACAAACAAAAATCATATTACCGTATACTGTACTATACTGTACTAACAAAGGTCATTGATTTAAAAGCCCTACATCAAAAGTTTACCAGGGAGGAAGTAATAGATATTGTTCCTCAGTAACAAGTTGACAAGCTTGCAGCAACAAAGCATCATATATACTGTACCTACTAACAAAGCATCATATTACCGTATACTGTGTGTTCCTGTCACTACTGTACGGTATATTACAAAGCATCATATACTGTGAGTACCTGATGTTTTTTTTAAATGGTGTTGCCTCGGAAGCGGGTAGTCTTATACGGCGAGTATAGCCCAAAACCTAAGTTTTCACTGGAAAAATAGGGGGTCGACTTATACGCGGACAAATACGGTATTTCTCACAATTAAATGATTCAGATCATCAAACAAATTTTAATATTATACAAAGATAACCCGAGTAAATCCAAGATGCAGTTTTAGGCCCCTTTCACACGGAAGGCCCGTTCAGATCCGCCTGTCAGTTTTGACGGCGGATCTGAACGGGCGCTCCATGTTACTCTATGGAGCGTCGGATGTCAGCGGAGACATGTCCGCTGACATCCGATCCGGTCCGATCCGCCAAATCCAGACGTATGGACCACACGTCCAGATCCGTCGGATCGGGTGAGATCGGGTGAGATCGGGTGAAAACGGACACACTGTCCGTTTTCATCCGATCTCTCCATAGAGATCAGCGGCGCTCGTAAGCCCCTCCCCGCTCAGTGAGCGGAGAGAGGCTTGTCATCCGCCGGCTCAGCGGAGATTAACGGAGAGATCTCCCGCTGAGCCGGCGGACAGAGGCGGGCTCCGTGCAAGCGGAGCCCGTCTCGTGTGAAAGGGGCCTTAAATGATTATTTCATTTATTAAGGGAAAAAGCGGTTCAAACCTGCCTGGCCCTATGTGGAAAAGTAATTGCCCCCTCCCATGCCGAATCATGAATGAACTATAGACTATAGATGGGGACACTTTTACCATTCCAGGTGACAAGTAATTTTGTAGGGAAGCCCCATTTATACTTTTGTACTTTTGTTATTTCTCAAAATTTTTGTCAGTGGTTCAAATTTCTTCCTTTTAAGGACATTTTGTTGGGACAAATCTGCATGCACTGATATGCCTGCAAACTTGTCCAGCAGGACTGGATTTTGTTTAGCAGCCATAAAAACGTAATCTTTCACTTGAAAAAAGTGTATGCGGGCAAGTACATCCTTGAGCACAATATCTGGAGGAACTTTGGCTTGGAGATTCTATGAGCTCTATCAATACACAGCTCCAGATCACTAAAAGAAGGAAGGAGAGCCTTCATAAGTTGTTGAATGAAGGACGGTATATTGGGCACAAGGATGGATTCGGGAATCCCTTTAAATTGGATGTTATTGTGCCTGTATTTCAGTATAAAGATCCATATAGGTATCAAAGTGATCATTATGCATCACATACAGTTCTCCATTTTTGATTCAATATGTTGGATTTTAGCACAGTGAGTTTGGACAGTGCTATTAAGGGTGGAAAGCATAGCTGCAAAGTCACTGTGTAATGTATGCCTTAGGGACATTAACATATTCTTAATTGTATGCTCTTAGATAGACTCCGGGCCAGGATAAGGGGTGGTCAGAATGGACAGTTGCCCTGTGCACAGTGAAGCAAAGGGGCAAAAAATGCTACACCCAATCTAGGACATGTATTATTAGTGGGGAAGAGGGGTGCAATTCTGCACCCTTGCCCTTGGTGCTGAATGCCCCTGTCCCAGTACTGGATAGACTTATCAGCAGCAGGAAAAGTATCAATGGTGGTGTAAGCCTGCAATGTGTGAGCTTGGCTGCTTGTGGCTATGGGACTGTGTAGTAGAGGCTGCGCATCTTCCTCTCTCCTCTGCCTGGATTTGGCTGGACTCCAGGTTGTAGGTGTAGATGGAAGGGGAGAGAGAACTCACCAACTGATGTGGACTCTTCAGCCAAAAATATCCTGAAGCAGATTGTGGAAGGCAGGATGGGTTGCGGAGGCACTGTCTGTATTGGGGCCAGTGCCATCTTGGCTTTTCTGGAACCCCGCCGCCAGGTAGAAGTAGGTGAGTTTCTGGGGTGCGTTGATTGTTCCCTGTACTTGGACATGGTTTTGGTGGCTGGAGATTGTAAGCAGGGGAGGGCTGGCAGCCTTAGGCCTGGGGGGCAAGTCCATTCTGACAGAATTCTAGATAATGACAGTTTATTAACAAACCCTTTTTGGCAATCATTTCAGAACTTCCAAGTCTGAGACCAGCCACCTGGACAGCTGCTGCAACAACTGGTTTGCACAACCAAAGAATTTCTGCACAAACAATCAGAAACCATCTCAGGGAAGCTCATCTGCATGCTCGTTGCCCTCATCTGGGTCTCGACCTGACTGCAGTTCGTCATCGTAACCGACTTGAGTGGGCAAATGCTCACATTCGATAGGGTCTGGCAGTTTGGAGAGGTGTTCTCTTCACAGATGAATCCTGGTTTTCACTGTACAGGGCAGATGGCAGACAGCATGTATAGCATTGTGTGAGTGAGCGGTTTGCTGATGTCAACATTGTGGATTGAGTGGCCCATGGTGGCAATGGGGTTATGGTATGAGCAGGCGTATGCTATGGACAACAAACACAGGTTTATTTTATTGATGGCATTTTGAATGCACAGAGATACCGTGACAAGATCATGAGGCCCATTGTTGTGCCATTCATTCACTACTAACTCTTACCTCATGTTGCAGCATGATAATGCATGTCCCCATGTTGCAAGGATCTGTACACAATTCCTGGAAGCTGAAAGCATCCCATTTCTTGCATGGCCAGCATACTCATAGGACACATCACCCATTGAGCATGTTTGGGATGCTCTGGATCAGCGTATACGACAGCGTGTTCCAGTTCCTGCCAATATCCAGCAACTTCACACAGTCATTGAAGAGGAATGGACCAACATTCCACAGGCCACAATCAACAACCTGATCAACGCTATGTGAATGAGATGTGGTGCACTGTGTGAGGTAAATGGTGGTCACACCAGATACTGACTGGTTTTAGGACCCCCCCTGACCCCCCAATACAGTAAAACTGCACATTTTAGAGTGGCCTTTTATTGTGGCCAGCCTAATGCCGCGTACACACGTACGGACTTTTGCCGGCGGACCTAAGTCCAGCGGACAATCCGCTGGACTTTCCCGCTAGGTACGCTGGACTAAAAAGCGAACGGACTTGACCACACACGATCACGCAAAAAGTCCGGCGGTTCACGCGATGACGTACGCACGTACGACGGGACTAGAAAAAGGAAGCTCGAGATCCCAAACGACACCCTTTGGGCCCCGTCAGCTAATCTCGTGTGTATCGCGTGTTAGTTGACGTTTGGTTAGAGACGATTCGCGCTTCTCAGACTTCTGCTTAATTCGTTCGCTTCTGCCGTTCAGTTTGTGCTTGTGAGGTTTGTATCTGGCTTTCAGTGCGTGTGGATCAGTTCCTACCTGTTCTCAGGCCGTTCTGGTCCGCTCGTTCCTGTTTTTCAGGTCGTTCTTCATAGGCCTTGCTGTTCTTCAGTGCGTTCTGTTAAGTTGTTTGTTTGATCAGCCGACCGTTTTGAAGCCATGGAGTGTGGACGTACTCGGGAACGAGTTCGTGCTGTGCAGGGGCTCGGTGTTGCGGTTAACACCTTGGCACGAGCCCGGTCCATGAACAGGGTGAGGAGGAGTTCATGGACCAAGAATTGGTTGCGCCAGCGTGACCAATTCTCGCATATGCCTTTGCTCCGTGAGATCCGTGAGAATAATCCTGATGATTTCAGGAATTATCTCCGGATGACGGACCCCATTTTTCACCGTCTGTTGGCTTCGCTGTCCCCTTATATTACCAGGCAGAATACCTGCATGCGGCAAGCCATCAGTGCGGAGCAGAGGCTAGTCGCCACGTTGCGTTACTTGGCGACGGGGAGAAGCTTGCAGGACCTCAAGTTCACGACAGGCATCTCCCCCCAGGCTCTGGGGCTCATTATTCCAGAGACCTGTTCTGCCATTATCCACGTCCTGCAGGAGGAATACATTAAGGTAAGTCTTCTCTTTTAAAATTACCTATGTCTTGTATGTTTGTTAATGTAGTGCATCAATGTCATCATTAGCTAATTACCATGATAGGACTATTCTATGAATGTCCCCTATTCCTTTTATTTTTGGATTTTGTTTTTTTGTCTAGTATTTTATGGTTTACTTATCGAAATAGTTTTAAGAATGTATTATTTAGTGGGTCACATGCATATTTGCTTGCACCAACCTCCCCAGCATGGAAGCTTGGCCCCCTAAACACCCCTAGCCTAGTCACTTTCTTTGGTTAAAAATGTATATTACCAGCTCCATTGTACAGCTTTACTCACCCCCCCTTTCACCCCCCTTGACCCTCAATTTTAAATTGATTGCATGTGGTTTTGGTCAGCTTGTAATTATCCCCCCCCACACCCCCTGATAATTAATAGCATGTGGTTTTGGTCAGCTTGTAATTATCCCCACCCCCACACCCCCTGATAATTAATAGCATGTGGTTTTGGTCAGCTTGTAATTATCCCCACCCCCACACCCCCTGATAATTAATAGCATGTGGTTTTGGTCAGCTTGTAATTATCCCCACCCCCACACCCCCTGATAATTAATAGCATGTGGTTTTGGTCAGCTTGTAATTATCCCCACCCCCACACCCCCTGATAATTAATAGCATGTGGTTTTGGTCAGCTTGTAATTATCCCCCCCCACACCCCCTGATAATTAATAGCATGTGGTTTTGGTCAGCTTGTAATTATCCCCCCCCACACCCCCTGATAATTAATAGCATGTGGTTTTGGTCAGCTTGTAATTATCCCCACCCCCACACCCCCTGATAATTAATAGCATGTGGTTTTGGTCAGCTTGTAATTATCCCCACCCCCACACCCCCTGATAATTAATAGCATGTGGTTTTGGTCAGCTTGTAATTATCCCCACCCCCACACCCCCTGATAATTAATAGCATGTGGTTTTGGTCAGCTTGTAATTATCCCCACCCCCACACCCCTGATAATTAATAGCATGTGGTTTTGGTCAGCTTGTAATTATCCCCCCCCCACACCCCCTGATAATTAATAGCATGTGGTTTGGGTCAGCTTGTAATTATCCCCACCCCCACACCCCCTGATAATTAATAGCATGTGGTTTTGGTCAGCTTGTAATTATCCCCCCCCACACCCCCTGATAATTAATAGCATGTGGTTTGGGTCAGCTTGTAATTATCCCCACACCCCCTGATAATTAATAGCATGTGGTTTTGGTCAGCTTGTAATTATCCCCACCCCCACACCCCCTGATAATTAATAGCATGTGGTTTTGGTCAGCTTGTAATTATCCCCACCCCCACACCCCCTGATAATTAATAGCATGTGGTTTTGGTCAGCTTGTAATTATCCCCCCCCACACCCCCTGATAATTAATTGCATGTGGTTTTGGTCAGCTTGTAATTATCCCCCCCCACACCCCCCTGATAATTAATAGCATGTGGTTTTGGTCAGCTTGTAATTATCCCCCCCCCCCACACACACCTTTAATTAATTGCATGTGTATTGTGTGACCTTACAATTATTTACTCCCCACCCACATCCCCATTATTATCTTCTCTGGTCCATCAGAGGGGTCATCAATCAGAGATTTGTCCCTTTTATCCTTAATCTTTTGGCTTTATTTCAAGGATGTACTAAATAAATACATATGTTCTTCCAAATTGTTTGTTAATTTGTTGCATTTAGTTTGGTGTTTTGCCTGGTTTATAATTTAAATTGTATCTTTCTGTTTGACTTCACAGTGTCCCTCCACGCCACAGGAATGGCAGACTGTGGCTTCCCAGTTTGCTGCCCGTTGGGACTTTCCCAACTGCGGAGGGGCGATTGACGGCAAACACGTGCGAATTGTGCCCCCACCCCATTCGGGGTCATACTATTGGAATTATAAGGGGTTCCATAGTATCGTGTTGATGGCGGTGGTGTCGGCACAATATGACTTTCTGTATGTGGATGTGGGGAAAAACGGCCGGATGTCGGACGGAGGAGTCTTCAACCACACGGAGTTCGGTCATCGTCTCCAAACTGGTGGGCTGGAGCTGCCACCAGATGAAGATAATGTGGAGGGACTCCCCTTCGTCTTCATTGCCGACGAGGCGTTCGGTCTGGGTGACCATCTGATGAGGCCATTTCCCCAACGATCCCTCACCCCCAAAATGCATTTGGTATTATGGCCAACCGTTTCAGATTGCTCCTTACATCCCTACATCTGGCAGAGTACAAACTCAATACTATCATTCTTGCATGCTGTGTCATGCACAATTATTTACGGAAACATTCAGGAACATACTCCTTACCAATTGGCCCTGAGGCCGGAGTGGAAGGCAACATGACAGGGCTGGATAATCGCCCTCTTGGTTCCGCACCACAATCAGCCCAGCAAGTGCGGGACCTTTATTTACAGTATTTTAATGGTAGGGGGGCCATTGAAATGGCAGCAGACCCTTAAACCATCTTTTTGATTTACAAAGAATAAATACAGTTATTTATGTTTGAAATATTGGTAGTTTCGTATTGTTTTGCTTTTAATTTGGCCTGTTTTATATGTTGTCCTAGTGCACATCTTAATAGTGGCAAACTTGTTTAGCGTTTAGTAAATAAGCCCCTTTGTCAATGAACCACAACATGTTTTAGTCAAACTGGTAGTATTTAAAAAGAAGAAGCCACACATTTTTGAATTTGTGCAAACATTATTTTTTTATTATAGTGCACATCCAAAACTTTTGTTTTATAATTTTTTTTTTTTTTTTTTTTTTTTTGTTGTTTTGGTTTTTTTTTTTTTTTTTTTTTTTTTTTTTTTTTTAACCAGATTTTTTTTTTTTTTTTTTATGTTATCTTTTTGACATTTTTTTGGTGTTTTTCTCACAACATATTCTTTTTTGGGATTGATTTTTTTAAAACAAACATAAAAACATGTTTAAAATTGTTAAAAAATTTAGGCTTAGCATTTGAAATTATTTACACAATGTAAAAGTCCAGAACTTACAAAGTTCAACAGGTAACCCATGAACAGAAGAAGCCAAATTTTGAATATGCACACTAATTTAACTGGAAAATGGGTAATGTCAACATGTGCTATGTTCCATCATGGGGAATCAATGGACGTGTTTTGTGTGTGAAACCCCTTCCCTCTCACCTACTAGCATTAGGGGTTGCAAACACCAAATGCGTCCATTGAGATCGCCTGATGGCACATAGCACATGTTGACATACCGTGTGCATATTAAAAATTTGGCCTCTAAAATTAGTTAAACAGCGCATCAAAAGGGGAATGAAGGACATGATTGATGTTAAGAAATGTAAAAGGGGTCTTTAGATTCTCCCCAAAACATCAATCATGTCCTTCATTCCCTGCTGCATGGTGGCCATCTCCTTCTGCATATTTTCCAGCTGCAGATTCCAGGCCATGATCTGGCCAATAAGCCTGTGGGCACTGTCAGTGGAAAATGGCTCCGCAGCTTGTCCTTCCACAAACAGATCAGCATCACCTAAAAGTTGGGTAGATAAAACACAAGAAAAAAAGTGTCAAAAACATGCAGACCTTAATTTATTACCTCAATCTGTGTTCTGAGACACTCACTTGGTGGGGTGCAGATTTGATCGACTTCAACGACCTGTTCCGCCACATCCAAGCGCGGGCTTGGGCTAACTGCCCAATTAGTCTGGTGATGCCGGGAGGTCCTCGTAGGTTCGGACTGACGTCTGAGTCTTTTGCCCCCTATGGTAATGGAACACAAAAAGGTACACTTTGAATCACACTGATATTTGAGTGCCAAAATAGGATTAGTAAACATTGTTTAAAAGTCTTGCCAATTATTAGCAGTTTGTTAGAAGATCCTACTTGAAGACAGAATTGAAATGTCTATCTAATGAAACTCCAATACTTAAACCGCCCTTCAACCCTAAATTTGAACTTCCGCTCATTGGATCCCTGCACCCCTGTGGTGTCTTATTTTGAACCTTTTAGGGGGGATGGGTTGCAGATACCTGTGTAAGGCAGGTATTTGCACACACATCCGGCCCTAGACTCCCACAGAAGTATACGCCACATCCCGTCCCACCGTGCTGTCTGCTGGGACACACAGGGGTCCCCGAGCTCGCGCGGACCAGTCCTATTGCATTGCGCAACTGGCGCATGCCCAATAGTGACCCGGGAAGTGAAGCCGCAAACATTAATTTCATGATTGCAAGATCAGAGATTGTAGCTGCACCATCCAAGGGACAGGTGAGTGTACTTCTTTGAAAAGTCACCACCTACAGTATTTAGAGATGATGAGCATTTTTTGGGAATTGTGAGCATGACACCCTGCTTAACATATTTATCCCCCCCCCCCCAAAACAGCCTCTGGAGTCCCTGTGTAAGTTACCCCTAAAACCCTTACTACAGCAGTAATTGTATAGATAGTGACAATAATAAACAACCTTACAACTCCAACAACCCAAAGCCAGGTAAACTCAATAAACGTTATGAAGACAAACGGAACTTTCAACAAATATGCGCAAGTTTCAGGTACGAATGGTAATTAAATCTGCGCAAGTTTCACGTACGAATGGTAATAACATCTGCGCAAGTTTCACGTACGAATGGTAATTAAATCTGCGCAAGTTTCACGGACGAATGGTAATTAAATCTGTGCAAGTTTCACGGACGAATGGTAATTACATCTGCGCAAGTTTCACGGACGAATGGTAATTAAATCTGCGCAAGTTTCACGGACGAATGGTAATTACATCTGCGCAAGTTTCACGGACGAATGGTAATTAAATCTGCGCAAGTTTCACGGACGAATGGTAATTAAATCTGCGCAAGTTTCACGGACGAATGGTAATTACATCTGCGCAAGTTTCAGGTACGAATGGTAATAACATCTGCGCAAGTTTCACGGACGAATGGTAATTAAATCTGCGCAAGTTTCACGTACGAATGGTAATTACATCTGCGCAAGTTTCAGGTACGAATGGTAATAACATCTGCGCAAGTTTCACGGACGAATGGTAATTAAATCTGCGCAAGTTTCACGTACGAATGGTAATTACATCTGCGCAAGTTTCAGGTACGAATGGTAATAACATCTGCGCAAGTTTCACGGACGAATGGTAATTACATCTGCGCAAGTTTCAGGTACGAATGGTAATTACATCTGCGCAAGATTAGACATATCAAGTATAACCATAGTAGCGCACGTGCTTGACTTACTTTTTTTGATGGCTTTTCGAATTCTCCTATACTGATCGTGCTCCCTGGATTTGATGTCGGACCATCGCTTGCGCAGTTGATCCTTGCCCCTTCGTACGCCGAATTTCTGCTCCAGGGTGCTGACGATTGTAGTGAGAATCTTGTCCTTGCGCAAGTTGGGACGAGGGTACGGGCCATTTTCCCCGTCGTAATCTTCCCTTTGGAGGATGTCCACCATCTCCACCATCTCTTCAAAGGCCATATTGGTGGCCTTATATCTGCTGCTGGATGCAGATGTGTTGGCTTCTTGGCTTTCCTCCGCGCTACTGGCTGAGAATGTGTCCGCCATATTCATGAATTAATTCACCAACAATGCAACGAGGGGAAGCGGGGCGGGGAATACTCGTCATGAGGAACGTCATGGGCGGGCGACGCGGAGGACGCAGGCGGACTTCGACGAGTGCGCAGTGTATATAAGGCTGTTTGAGGGGCCCACGTGTTCCCGAACGGAAGTAGCGAGCGCTCTGTACGAAGGTAAGTGTTTTCTAGGATGCATTAATGTGTTTTTTTTTGGTTTTTGGGCCAGCATTTTTTAAGGATATGTGTGTGTTGCTGCCTGTGTGTAGGGGTTGCTGCCTGTGTGGATGTGTTGCTGCCTGTGTGTAGGGGTTGCTGCCTGTGTGTAGGGGTTGCTGCCTGTGTGGATGTGTTGCTGCCTGTGTGTAGGGGTTGCTGCCTGTGTGGATGTGTTGCTGCCTGTGTGTAGGGGTTGCTGCCTGTGTGGATGTGTTGCTGCCTGTGTGTAGGGGTTGCTGCCTGTGTGTAGGGGTTGCTGCCTGTGTGTAGGGGTTGCTGCCTGTGTGTAGGGGTTGCTGCCTGTGTGTAGGGGTTGCTGCCTGTGTGGATGTGTTGCTGCCTGTGTGTAGGGGTTGCTGCCTGTGTGGATGTGTTGCTGCCTGTGTGTAGGGGTTGCTGCCTGTGTGGATGTGTTGCTGCCTGTGTGTAGGGGTTGCTGCCTGTGTGTAGGGGTTGCTGCCTGTGTGTAGGGGTTGCTGCCTGTGTGTAGGGGTTGCTGCCTGTGTGTAGGGGTTGCTGCCTGTGTGGATGTGTTGCTGCCTGTGTGTAGGGGTTGCTGCCTGTGTGTGGGTGTGTTGTGTAATGTTTGTTAAGAAAAACTGGTTGTGCGTTTTAAGTAACATTTGTGTTTTTGGTCTTTTGTATTGCCATTACTAACAAAACAGAAACAAACATGTCATCACCCCAGTTGAATCCATTCAAGGACCAGCAGTTCATGTCCGAATTCATTGCCCTGTACAGAAAAAATACCAACCTGTGGCAGCTCAAGAACCCTTTATATGGCAATAGGGATGTCCGGAAGGCAACACTGGGGCCACTTGTGGCTTTTGTGAAGACTAAAGTCCCCAACGCAAACACCAAGTTTGTGGAAGCCAGAATTGCAAGTTTAAGGCACATGTACAAGCGGGAGCGCAAGAAGATTGAGGAATCAGTCAGATCAGGAGCAGCAGCAGAGAATGTTTATGTACCCAAGCTGTGGTACTACAACCAACTGACTTTTATAGGTGACCAGATGGAACCCAGGCAATCACTGTCGACTCTTCCCTCCACCCTTCCCTCCACTCTTCCCTCCACTCTTCCCTCCACCCCAGCTGAGGCTTCCACGGAAGGAGAAGACCCCTCCACCTTGGAGCAGGCTGATGCGCCCAGCTGGAGCCAGGTATATATTTAGTAGCCTAAATTGTGATTGTGTGAATATTAATGCTGTAAACGTTAAAATGTGAAACAATTAACACCCTGAACTCAGAATTGTGAAAAAAACTGACAAAAATTATGCACACTTCTAAAAAGTGTTGGTGCAACATATCGATACATATATAGTGTATACATACATCCAGTAGTGGCAAAAAAAGCGTTAGACAACATTGGTGATCTGCTTGGAAAATGCAGGGGTCCAAATGATAGCCTTTTGGATCTTTTGGAAAATTTAGATGGTCGTTCCTAAGTTTACAATTGGATGATTGAGGAGGCCAGAAACCACAAAACAGGTGTTTGATTTTTGTTTTTATTTGCACACAGGATGAGCTGACCCAGGATGATGCCGGGACAAGTGGTATGGAGGAGGAGGAGGACATGACCAGCGAGAGCCAGGAGGTGGCTGGGCCCAGCACGAGCCAGAGTGACAGCCAGACCCAATTAAGAAGTCTACCTCCACCCCTGCCCTTACCCCCAAGAAGGCCCAGGAGGATGACCATTGTTGAGGAGGAATCACTGCAACTGATTCGGAAGGCGAGTGCGATTCTCGACAAACCCCCCCTTCCAGAAGAGGCCTATGCCAGCTACGTGTCCAGCAGGTTGCTGGAAATGGAGAGGGGCCAACGGCACCTGTGTGAGGGCCTCATTTCTGAGGCAATTAGGGGGGGTTTGAGGGGTGAATTACGAGAATCCACCCGCCTGACCCATGAAGGCCCAACACCAACTTCTCCTCCTCCTCCTCCTCGTCTTCCTTCTTCTCCTCCTCCTCCTCCTCCTCCTCCTACTCCTCCTCCTACCACAAGTCAGCCTCCAAGGAAGCGTGCAGGGAAGACTGCAGGGAAGAGTGCAGGGCAGCGTGGTGGGAAGAGTCGGAAGTGATTGCCTGGCTTCAGTCTGGTCTCACAGAAGACACAGGCTGTTGTAGTGCCACAGCTTGGGGACATAGATGTCATCTGCTGCTGTTCCTGGTCTGTCTGATTCCTGGTCAATCTTCTTGTGCTCCCTATATTGTATGAAATGTGCCCAAGCTTAATTTTTGGCTTCACAAACTTGGTGTCTGCCGTTGGGGCAAAAAGTCTTCACAAAATCTACAAGTGGCTCCAGTGTTGCCTTCCTATTTTGTTTTGCCTTGTTTGTTTTAACCAGAATAAATGGTCATTTAATTTTCATCAAATAATGATATACGTGCTTGTTATTCAAAAACATAGTTTCTTTAGGAGTAGGCAGGTACATGTCTAAACATTCATTTGACAATACAAGTGTAAAGTGCAACTTCAATGGAACTGCAAGTGCAGTCGCTGGAAAGGTGAGGGTTAAGATCTGAATTAAGGGCAAGCTCTGCTGACTCCACAATTGTATCATGTGTAATAACTAATCCTTTTGATAACCAACAAATAATAAAAAATATCTATATAGAGATATATGTACATATATAATATATATATATATATATATATATATATATATATATATATATATATATATAAAAATATATATATATTTTTATACACGTATAGATCTATATATCTATATATATTAATATATATATATATATATGTAGATATCGCTATATATTTTTTTGGGCTTATTGAGAAATATAGATATATTTTTCATTTGGTGATTTGGATATCTATATCTATATATATATATATATATATATATATATATATATATATATATATATATATATATATATATATATATATATATATATATATATACACAAATATATAACTTCACTAAAGAATGCTGAAGTAAAAACGTTCGGGAGTACTCTGCGTGAATATACAAGCAGCAAGGCAAAATCATTCTTCAAGTACGATAACATACAAATCGCGCTGTCAGAAAAAAAAAAAACAAAAAATTTCAGCAGCGTGACGATTGTGCGAGCTTCAAAACGAAGGCTAGTTTTACCAGACCGAGCGAGTCCGTGACATAATAGCTACTGAGCATGCGTCCTTTTTGGTACGCCGGACCATACTACACACGACCGGATTATCCGCTGGACTGCCAAGTCCAGCGGATAATTTGAGAACAAAACCTGAAACTTTAGTCCGCCGTACTTTGGCCAAAAAAAAGTCCGCCGGCGCCCACACACGAGGGGATTATCCGCTGGACTTCGGTCCAGCGGATAATCCCGCGGGATAGTCCCTTCGTGTGTACGCGGCATAAGGCACACCTTTGCAATAATCATGCTGTCTAATCAGTATCTTGATATGCCACACCTGTGAGTTAGAGGGATTATCTCGGCAAAGGAAAAGTGCTCACTAACACAGATTTAGACAGATTTCTGAACAATATTTGAGAGAAATAGGTCTTTTGTGTACATAGAAAAAGTCGTATATCTTTGAGTTCAGCTCATGATAAATAGGGGAAAACACAAAAGTGTTGCGTTTATAATTTTGCTCGGTATATTTTTGCTTGAGTTTCTGGATATGAATGGCCATTTTCATGGGACATTTCTCCACCTGTTTGTGGGATCCGCCCAAACTCCCAAGTGGACACAATCAAGAGTCAAGTGTTGTAGCTGAGAGTTCTTAGCTTTTGGATTATCCAAGATCTCCACATAATTAAAATATCACTTTTAGGTGAACTAGTCCTTTAAAATCAACCAACGCAAATAAAAGGTGAATAATAATAAAGCACAACAGATAAGGAAAGAAAAGGTAAAAGACAAACTTTTTTTTTTCAGTGTCAATTGATTTGACAAATTTATTTGTTTGTTTACACACAGCATAATGCTTATGAGCTATCCAAAAGGTTAATTGTTCTCCGCAGTATGTTTTTAACTTAATGCCATTATAACATAAAAAAAAAAATCTATCTAACCTAATGTGTATGATAAAGCTAATCTGTCATCAACCTACCAGATATTTCCATGACATGGAAGTAGCCTGACATAGAAGATTATGACATAAAAGCCCTTTGTATCTTTTGTCAGTGTATCAGCCTGCTTTGTGCTGAGTGGTCTCTGATGAGAATGGGATGTTGACTACATTTCACAAGGCAGTAGCGTGACAAGTGTCTTTATCTTGCCTCAGTGCTTCATGCCTACACGTGTGGTTGTTTATTCTTCCTTTATTAATTTCTTGATGAATATGTGTGAATTGATTTCTGGTAATTTTGAAGGCTCAACATGACTGTTTCCTCCTCCAGTTGAATTAGTGTTTAACCTTGTCTAAACTTACAGTGCTTTCTTTTCACCTACTTATGAAATTTTAAACATTATCAGCAAAATGTGTTTTTAAAGATAAATTTGCTGCTGAGCCAGCCTTCAAATACATACAGTACAAATGGCTGACTTAGCTGCAGTGGACAGTAGCAAATGAATGAAGCTAAGAGTGTCAATGGCTTGGTAGCGTGAGATTAGAGATGCTGATTCTGACTCACTATGGGATTCTTGGCTATGTACATATTTTTAACTTTGCATCTTCAAAAGAGAATTTACATTATTTAGTGACATTATGCTCCATCACCATTACACACATTGTTAATACATCACTTCTCCCAACAACAAAAATGTATATGTATATTGATTCAAATCCCAACTTCTTTTTATATTAAAAATTAAAAAAAAAATTGTCTAGCATTTATTAAAATAAAAAGCAGGCCTTGCTAAGTTACTCACCTTCACCATGGCACCACCCTGCACAGACTACCGGCTCCATTCCACAGATCCTCTTACAGGTTAAATGCACTTTTAGGTACTGTGAGCAAGAAGGACCCACCACCCGGGAATATGTTACCCAATTACCTTGGAATAACAGGAAAATGCTATAGAGAATGGCAACATACAACATTTTGTCATTTAACACATGCACTCAGGACCCACCGAATACTGCAAGAACAAGAGGCAAAAGAGAAATGAATTCTTTGAAATCGTGTGCTCATCACTGAGCTCAGCCGCTGCTGCGAGAGAGGGAGCAATAGCATGCTGCACTGGTGTTTAAATTAGGAGAACACTTGCTCCTGTGATGTTGAGGTGGGGGGGTCCAAGTGTTCTAGCCACATGACAGGATGCAGCATAGCTATCTCAAGGAGCTTTTTGGCCAATCTTCAGGGGGGACTCAAATGGTCTACAGATATGGCTATTTAACTAAGCTTAATAATATTAAAGCTGTATACGGTTTTTGAACACACAAGGTCCCCTTGCCTGCATGGTGTATTTTATTGAAAAAGGTAATAACCATTTAAGCATTTAACCATCTCTGTGGAGGGTAAAATGTTGTGATATCCCCAACTAAAGAATTTTACAAAGTATCTCACAAGATTGTGAATATAAATTTACCAAGACAGGTGCATTGGAAACTAACCCATTAGCTACTTTACGATCTTTAAGTACATTTTTGGGTTCTGTGAGGCAAAGTTTAATTCCCCACCAAATGTTTACTTTTGTCTAGGTCTAAGGCAGGGGTCTCCAAACTTTCTAAACAAAGGGCCAGTTTACTGTCCTGCAAACTTTAGTGGGGACAGACTATAGCCAGTAGGAGTAGAAAATGCCCCAATATCAGTAAACAATGTCTCAGACTTGGTGGTCAGTGGAAATAAAAAAAAATACACAGAGCCTGCCGTCAGTAGAAGAAAGAATAGTGCCCCATAATTGGTATTAGTGAAAGGAATAGTGCCCCATCATTTGTGTCAGTGGAAGGAATAATGCTCCATCACTGGTATCAGTGGGAGGAATAGTGCCCTATCCATGGTGTCAGTGGAAGGAATAGTATTCCATTGTTAGTCATGAACACCTCTGCGGTACAAATAAGACATGAAATGGTCAAACATAAAACTGTGAAAGAAAACCGTGCTTGTGTAACCTATATAAATACTCTTTGAAATGTAAAGCAGACACACCGTGAGAAATTTGACGTGGTTATTTAAACATCCATACATCGGTATGTAAATAAAAGAAAACCTTAAGAGCCGGTTCACACCAGGGCGACTCAGGATCCGACTTCAGGTCGCCCCGAGACGCCCCAAGTCATCCCAAGTCGCGCTGTAATGTTAATCTATGGAGCCCTCTCAATGCACACTACTGAAGTCGCTCCGACTTCAAAAAAGGTTCCTGTACTACTTCAATCCGACTTCTAGGTGACTTGTACCCATTGATTTCAATGGAAGTCGCCTCCAAGTCGGATCTCCATCTATTTTGAAGCGACTTTACAGGAAAATAAATTTGTTTACTCAGGCAAACCCCACCCTCCCAGAGAGCTGATTATTCTGTGATTGGCCACAGCCAAAGTCGCCTGGCCTGGGGGCGACTTGAAGTTGTGTAAATAACTCAAAGTCACGTTGAAGTTGCTTCCAAGTTGCTTCCAAGTTGCTTCCAAGTTGCTTGTATATATATATATATATACATATACAGTAAAGTGAGTACACCCCTCACATTTTTGTAAATATTTTATTATATCTTTTCATGTGACAACACTGAATAAATGACACTTTGCTACAATGTAAAGTAGTGAGTGTACAGCTTGTAGAACAGTGTAAATTTGCTGTCCCCTCAAAATAACTCAAAACACAACCATTAATGTCTAAATCGCTTGGCAACAAAAGTGAGTACACTGAAAGTGAGTACAGTGAAAATGTCCAAATTGGGCCCAATTATCAATTTTCTCTCCCCGGTGTCATGTGACTTGTTGGTGTTACAAGGTCTCAGGTGTGAATGCTCACCTCTGTCCTGTCATAATGCTGCAACCTCAATGGTTTTTCATGTTGGATGTTTTTATTATTATTATTATTATTATATTATTATTATTATACAGGATTTATATAGCGCCAACAGTTTGCGCAATGCTTAACAAAATAAAGGCAGACATTACAATTACATTACAATTTGGTACAAGAGGAATGAGAGGGCCCTGCTCATTAGAGCTTACAATCTAAAAAGGAAGGAGTCAATTGATACAACAGGTAATAGCTGTGGGGGATGAGCTGATGGAGGAAGTAAAACAGTGTTAGTTAGAAGTAGGATAGGCTTCTTTAAAGAGAAGGGTTTTCAGGGATCGTCTAAAGATATACCGATAAAGCAATTTTCCTTATCCTTGGAGTGCGGTCAATCGCTTTGTCTCCTGCATCAGTTACCCAGATCATGGACTGGACTTGCACCTGATCGTTAAGGAAGGTATTACCATCACCTGGAGCGGTGTTATCCCCTGTTTATTGATTATTGGAAACCTCACCATTCTATCATTGTCAGTGAAGAGGTTCCATATCTTCTCTTACAGCATAGCAGTCATGCTAATGTTATCACAGGCAGGGTCGTAGATCTGTGTAATACATTGTACAGAGGGTCATTAAGTTTAACACCAGACCGAAAATATTTATTTACATTTTACGTAGTACTCAAAGAATATGAGACCACTTTTTGTGCACCAAATACCTTTACAAACATAAATATTAGTTTGACATTATCACTGTGAGAGCAGAGCTGCGGGAGAGACCTTTCAGACCCCACCCAATACAAGCTGCCTGCAGAAAACTACATGAGGGGGTAGAAACAAGACCAGTCACTTTGCACATCAGTAACTGGTCTTTATTAAGGAAGCTTCTGCACAGAGACAAATTTTCACACTGGATTACTGCACAGATCTGGAAGAAATACACAAGGTACATCAAGATTCAACAAAGAAAACACATGCCTCTTGTATATAGTCAATATTTCCTTATCTCAGAGTTTAGCTTTAGGAATGAAACTTAGAATCTGATAGTTTGCTGTAGGCAACACATCTTTATAAAATGCTGCCACCAAAATGTTTATTTAGGACACAACATAGATTCCCTACTCTATAACAAAATGGTGTATCTGTGCTGTAAATTAGCAATTCTGGAAGTATAGTTGGCCCAGGGACAAAGAGGAATGATTTGCATGGCTCCACACACTATCATAAAATGGGGAATATAATGGTTATAGTAGGTACAGTATTATCTGTTTTAAGAATGCTCTACTGAGCTTCATGCTAATCTACTAATACAATTCACTAAACTTTCTGTAATTTTTTCTTGAAACATTGTATTTGTGGTGTTCTCTTTTTTCTCCTAAAGCTTACCGGGATCTTAGGGCTCTTAAAAGTGGTGTTGATTTTTTTAACTGTCCTCTAGATAATGTCATTTCTTTGCTGAATATTCCAAGCATAAATATTTTATTTCCAAAGTGGAAATTAAGGGCTAGGGTTCATGAAAAATTTAACAATCATCTACGTAATTACAGTAGCATCTTAGGCATAGTGGGAAGTGTTTTTTTTTTTCTTTTGTATACCTACTAATCATTTTAAATTACTATAAAAAATTGTAAAGTACATGTAACTACAGTAGTGTTTTAAAAATTAGCATTAAGTCGGTACAGTGATTCATGTGTTTAAAAAGAAACCCCAGGCAAAAAAAAAGACTTGATGATTTACATATAAGTGAACTGTTCTATCTTTTAAAATACTGTATTTGTAATTCTATTAATCATCTCTTGTAAATTCCACCCCTCTGCCACACTGCAGCCAATGATTATTACAACTTTGCTGTATCACCTATCAGCTTGATGGACTATTAATTGGGCATCATCACTTGAAATTGTTGAGATCCTCTATTTGTTATTTCTTTTTTTTTTATTCTTCTCTAAACATCACTCCCTTCAGACTAAAACACCTGAACATGTTAGGATGGACCACAGACTCCCTCCCATTGTCTATTCTCCCACACATGAATTTGACTGGATTACGATAAAATAACATAAGGAATGATTTTAGGAAACTATACAAGCACTATGTATTATTGATATTGTAGAACCTCTTTACTATCTCAGTCTCCTTACCTTACTCATATATCAGTTACTGTTAATAAAAGCCCCTAATTGCAGTCCTCAGGCTCATTGCTTAGGGCAACTTCTCTCAACCAAGGTTCTGTAGCTCCTTAAACAGTGGGAAATTTCTCTCAATTAAGTTTCAACTGACACCAAGGATCTTTTTATATACATTTATTCTTTCAATTTATTCTTCTCAGTTTTAACGAGGGAATCGGTCGGCTTCAGTAACCAAAACTGCAGTGTTTATCCTCATGACACATCTCAGGAAGCACCCTCATGGCTAACAGAGGACAGAATTAGAAATAGACTTGGAAAACTTAACATTAATAAGTCAACGGGACCAGATGGCTTGCACCCGAGGGTACTTAGGGAACTCAGTCAAGTAATTGCCAGACCATTGTTCCTAATTTTTACTGACAGTCTACTGACTGGAATGGTACCGGCTCATTGAAGAAAAGCCAATGTAGCACCAATATTAAAAAAAAGCTAAAATACATCCCTGGAAATTACAGACCAGTTAGCCTAACATCAATAGTATGCAAGCTCTTGCAGGGGATGATAAGGGACTATGTACAAGATTTTAGTAATGAAAACGGTATCATTAGCAGTAAGCAGCATGGATTCATGAAGAATCGTTCTTGCCTAACCAAGCTACTAACCTTCTATGAGCAGGTGAGCTGCCATCTAGATAAAGGAAGGCCCGTAGATGTGGTGTATCTGGATTTTGCAAAAGCATTTGACACAGCTTCTCATAAATGTTTACTGTACAAAGTAAGGTCCATTGGTATGGACCATAGGGTAAATAAATGGATTGAAAACTGGCTACAAGGGCGAGTTCAGAGGGTGGTGATAAATGGGGAGTACTCGGAATTGTCAGGGATGGAAAGTTGGGTCCCCCAGGGTTCTGTGCTGGGACCAATCCTATTTAATTTGGAGGGGGAGAGAGGGGGTGGGGCTGGGTTGGGGCTCCATGTCTGAATGGACACACGGAACTGTGACTCGGCTTGGGTGCCCCCATAGCAAGCTGCTGACTGTGGGGGCACTCAATAGGAGGGAGGGGCCAGGAGCAGCAAAGAGGGACCAGAGAAGAGGAGAATCCGAGCTGCTCTGTGCAAAGCCAACTGCACATAGAAGGTAAGTATTACACGTTTGCTATTTAAAAGAAAAAAATTGAGTTTACAATCACTTTAAATCTCACATTTATACACAAACTACCCCCCTGTCTTTCCTAACATAAACTTTTTTTCTTATCCACCTCTTGCTCATAGATGAAAAAAAAATGATGACTCATCATAAAATGGGTTGTCTAGTGTATCCTACACTAATCCACCCTCTGCAGCTCAACTCATCTACCAATCTTCTGGTTCCTCAAATGTTTCTCTCATCAGTTCCTTCACTGGCTGACACTTACACAGAGAGAAGGGTATAGGGCCACTCTAGATAGAGCAAAAATAATATCATAGACACCGTACCATCATCCAAAATTATATGGAAAAATATTTGGAGGTCTGGTCCCCAACCAAGACCACCAAGAGAACAAGAGCTGGCGGACTATTGCGGTACGTGTTACATGAGATTCAGTAAATGTTTACACAGCTATAAAACATCTTTTAATAGCTTCTTCAGGAAATATGCAGTATATATCTGAAAAACAAATTCACAGACATATAGTATCATGACAATATTTAACGTATTTCAGGTATACAGTAAAGCAATCAATATAGAAGGGGAAAGTGTTGGTTAAACAAGCGTAGTCTCTTACCCCACTTTAGTACCATCGGAACATAGCAGGCAAACAACCGGCAGGGCCTCCCGCGGCGACTGGGGGAGATCTTAACTAGGCATATGGGCAAAATCTGAGTTAAAAGATGATAAGAATAAATAGCCGTATAATGAATAAGGATATATATATTGAAAAGGATATAGCAAAGGTCCACTGTGCAGGGTTGTGAGCATAAGAACCCCCATACCTGAAAGTGTGTAATTGTCTCATCTAATAGTTAATATAGAGAGACATAAAGAGACATAACACCAACCCCTAAATTGTAGGGGAAGAGAGGAACCAGTGAATCCACATCAAATATGGTGGATGAAGTACACCCGAGATAAAAAGAGAAAAAAAGAGTGTAGTAGCCAGGTAAAATATACATGGCTGAGGGTGAAATCAGTAATCAAGTGGTTAAAACCTGTGCATAACCAATGTGGAGGTGAAAACAAGTATATGATACCTGTTAAATAAAAACTAATAAAGACATCAGTGGTCAGACCCCATTTGACTCAGCAAATTGGGGAAAAAAGAGAGGTGAAAAGAAAAAGAAAAGGAGGCCCTGCCGGTTGTTTGCCTGCTATGTTCCGATGGTACCAAAGTGGGTTAAGAGACTGAATGTATGCTTGTTTACAGAACACTTTCCCCTTCTATATTGATTGCTTTACTGTATACCTGAAATACGTTAAATATTGTCATGATACTATATGTCTGTGAATTTGTTTTTCAGATATATACTGCATATTTCCTGAAGAAGCTATTAAATAGCAAAACTAGTTGAAATATTGAAATTCTCCACTATATGTAAATGTTTTTTAGTATATATTTTGTGTTGATAATTGTTTTTTGTTAATAAAACTATGTGAGATTTTTTATATCTGTGTAAACATTTACTGAATCTCGTGTAACACGTACCGCAATAGTCCGCCAGCTTTTGTTCTCTTGGTGGTCTTGGTTGGGGACCAGACCTCCAAATATTTTTCCACTTACACAAGAGAGTATATTTCAAGCTTCTTCCAGCATTCATTCAATTTATATACAGCACAGTGTAATGGTATATAAACAGTAAATGCTAGAATATCTAGTTTCAAGATTTGCATAATAGGAACTATAACCAATAAGAGGAAATTACCATATTTAATTATGGGCAAATACATGATCATATATTATATGTCGCATTTATACATCACATAATTGTGTCTCCTTGATTAGGTTGCTTTTGCCATTTATTATACTGAATGAATTGCCTTGTAAGGTCAAAAGTTGAATTATCAGCTGTACTTGGTTAAGAGTATGTAACATCTGCTTCCTGTAGTGTAGGACAGCAGCCGGTATTTGGTGGCCTCATATCTGGGTTGATATAGGATAGAGCGTGTGACGGAGGTACAGATTGTTCCATTTATTGTTATCTCTCGCTGATTTGCAGTATTAATTTCTGCATTTTGTAAATGGGCATTCTTTATAACAGGTCCCAGAGGACCTTCTTCTTATTTGGTTGTGTCGTGATACTTATTTTTTTAGGTACAGTGGTATACAGCCAGGCATATATTTGCCATTGCATGATATTAAGAGGGGTGTTCGAGGATTCTGTTCCCTTCTGTACTCTTCCGCTCCACTCCTCATTATGGTGCTGTGAGGTGTTGCATGGTGGAGAAGTGGGAGCTTGAGCTTTTCAGCACAGGCACTTAGTAATTGCCTTGGGCGGTATTAGGAGGATGGGCGTAGCCGTGAGCGAGTGTGTGAGTGAGTGAGCCGCAGCTCAGGTGTTCCGTCCCACCTCCGCTCCTCCAACCGCTCCCCTAGTCTGCTAGATGCCGCCCGAAAATCTCCTAACACTCTGACCGCCCCGCCGGACGAATCACCGCTGCTGACACGCTGTGCCTGTATCTGTAGCGAGGCAAGCGCTCGCTTTGCTTGCAGCGCCGCCCGCTCCCCCCTCTGCCTTTCCTCCCGACGATGTGGCGGGACATGAAGCGGACAGTCTCCTCAACCCTCTCCAGCCTCTCCAACTCCCTCTGCTGACTACCGAAGCCCCGTGTACCTGTGTGGATCAGAGGGTAGCCCGTGCGGGACCTGCATCTGATTGAGCTGACGTGCTCTGCCTCTTTCATCCCTGCTGAGTGCTGGATCCCTGCCCGCGTGGAGCCGTGAGTAAAGACCCGACTTAATAGAGCCTTTGCAGTATCTCCCTAGGACAGTGTGATCCCCATATCACTTGAGCAATGGGCTATGGACGGTCCACATGACCGAGGCAACTGGGTGAGCCCGGGAAAGGGGGCATTATGCTAAGCGCCTAAGATCGAGTGAACTGACTGTGTGCCGTCTGGCAGTGGCAATGTGATAATGTGATAATTTGGGGTACATTTGAGAGCTTGGGGACCCCCAAGTGTGACCGCTGTTGTTTATACTAGTGTATTGCTGTTCTTTGACTTCCCATTGACATTACCTAAAACGAACATCAGGTCTGAAGGCTATAAGGCTGCCACAAATCATTGATTAAATTGGTTTACAACTGGATCACCACCAGGAGGGAAGGAGTTTTCTCTTTTTTCTTTTGGTTACCCGCCATCTTGTGGAAATTTTACTATGCTTAGCAAACGGGCCGCCGACGAGACGGCGCACCCGGAAGGGGGCCAAAAAACCCGCTCAGCCAAGGAGAAAGCAAATCAGGTGTCCGCTGCCGCTGCCGCAGCAAAACTCGAGCGCTTTGCTCATGCTCCCACACAATCACCAAGTAAGGGGGGGCACCAATTACCAGTGACACATGCAAAGACCCAGGGGGTGGCATCTGATAGAAGAAACTCCAGCCAATTATCACTGAACGCCACCACTGTAACTGCTAGAGGAACTACGAACAATAAAGACTCTGGGGAGGGTAAGGCGGCAGCAAGTTCAGTGGCATGCCCTATAATAGGGGGCCAGGATGAACCCACACTTAGGGCCATACTTGACGCTGTTAATGCCTGCAAGGACTCTACATCTGGCCTGGATAGCCAATTGAGCTGCATAAAAACCGAGTTAATTTCAATGAGTCAGTTACTGACTAGCACAGTGGAAAGGACTACGGCGCTTGAGGCGAGGCTAAGCACGATCGATGACGAACTCCCCCCACTACAGGAAAAAATCATAGACCTACAGAAGCAAATGACCAAACAGGCCGCTAAGCTCGATGAATTAGAAAATAGAAGTCGCAGAAGCAACGTGCGCCTAATAGGCCTACCTGAGGGGTGCGAGGGTCCCAATCCCGTAGTCTTTTTGGAAACCTGGCTTAAGGAAATATTTGGGGATTCCTCTTTTACGTCATTATTTGCGATCGAGAGAGCCCACCGAGTCCCTACCAGACCCCGACAAAACAACGAGCGGGCTCGCCCACTACTACTGAAATTTGTAAATTACAACGACCGTGCGATTTTACTCCGCAAGGCTAGAGAATTGGGGGACATTTTCTTCAATGAGGCTAGGGTTTCCTTCTACCCGGATTTTTCCCCGGACCTCCAGAAACTCAGGGCAGAATTTATCCCAGTTAAACGTACTCTCCAGCGACATAAAATCGCATATGCCCTGTTGTACCCTGCCCGCTTGCGGGTGACCGCCATGGGTTCGACCCTGTATTTCAACACGCCTGCCGAAGTTGAGAGATGGATGGAGGAACATAGAGAAGATCTCTGAGAGAGCCGGGGACATCTGTTACGGGGGGGGGGGGTCGATGGAGGGCCTAGGTCGCTTATTTTTTTTTTTTTTTTTGTTATATGTTGTTTTCATGGGCCTTTGTGCCCCCCCTCTTCCCCCTCCCCCCCCCCCCCCCCCCCTGGTCCCCCCCCCCCCCTTTTTTTTTTTTTTTTTTTGTTTGTTATTATCCTCTTTTTTACCTTTAACTATGACACTGCCTACTACATTAAGGGCACTGGGCTGGGGGGTGGGGGGGAGGGGGGCTGATGGGGGTTCAGGGGAATACCACTAATTATATTACCATTAACACATTAATAATGTTTTTTGTACCATTGTACCACTTTTTGTACCATTGCACTAATATTTGACCGGGACCGGGGGTTGGAGGTGGGGGGGTTCTATAGACGCCCCCGCTCCTCCCCTTGTCCACTGGACGGTTAATACACAGTCACTATAACCTTTGTTTGGGAGGGTAGGATACCTCCCTTTCTTTTCCCTGTACTATTGCCTACTGCACCAATGACACTGGGTTGGGGGGGAGGGGGGGGGTGGATTGGGACGTCACAAATTGCAATTGTTTTTTTTTTTTTTTTTTTTTTTTCTCTTTCTTTCCCCTTCCCTCTCTTTCTTTTTTCTTTTCCTTTTTGACACTGGCTATTGGCCAATCATATCACAAATGTTCTAAAATAACGGGGGGGGGGGGGTTTCCCTTTTTTCTTTCTCTCCCCAACGGTATTGGACTGGGATCAAGGGGCAGGGGCGGGGTACCCGCGGAGGCCCCTGCTTCTCCTTCTCTTTTATCTCAATGGACCACACGCTGCTAATGACACAATGGGAAGGGATCACGGTGGGCGCTGGGGGGGGGGGGGGGGATTTTCACACCTCCCCCTCCTTTCCTCTCCTCACCCGGTTTAGGAGGGTAGGTTAACTGTTTGTATATCATTATCTAAGGTCGATACTACGGGGAAGTATCGGACTAGGATTGTTTAATTAATATAATATTATGGTTGGGACGGGACACCTGCGCGGCTGGGTGGGAGGTGTATGGTTGGGTTGCACACAAGCCTCATGGGAGTGGCCCAGTTGGGCATGGGGGGAGGGGGGTGGGGGGTGGGGAGGGGGGGGCGGGTAGGTCTGGGGGGGATTGGGGTAACACACACTGCTGGTTCTTATAGGGTCGGTGGGGGCTGGTGCGTGGGCGGGGGTGGTGGGGGAGCTGGGGGGGGTGGGGGAGGGGGTGGGCGGGCTCACCGGTTCGCTGTTGGGCCCCCCTCCCCTCCCCGCCCCCCCCCCCCCCCCTGTGTCCTGCAGCTGGACCTATTATGGCGGGTGACGGAGTAAAGCTGGTCTCATGGAATACCCGGGGCCTGGGCAGCTTAAATAAACGTGCGTTAGTCCTGTCGGCATTGGATGGGAAGGGTCCTGGAATACTGCTGCTCCAGGAAACGCATCTTACTCCCGATACAGCCTCTCAGCTATCTAGTCGCAAGTTCTTGGCCCAATACCACTCATTCCATTCCTCCTACTCTAGGGGAGTGAGCATCCTGGTAGGGAGAGGAGTACCTTTTTCCTGTAGCGGAATCTCCATTGACGAACAGGGTC
The DNA here is from genome assembly GCA_028564925.1 of Lithobates sylvaticus. Taxonomy (NCBI): domain Eukaryota; kingdom Metazoa; phylum Chordata; class Amphibia; order Anura; family Ranidae; genus Lithobates; species Lithobates sylvaticus. The sequence continues at coordinate 433,015,829 of CM053030.1, forward strand.
GCTATATATTCTTGTCTTGCTTGATTGGTAGTCAGCCTTACATTATAGCAAATATCTATATACGGGGGGTATCCCGAGTATATAAGCTCGAGGTTCTGTATAAACTACTTGAGTTCGCTCTGGATAAACCAGGTATTCCAATGATAGCCCTAGGGGACTACAACGAGGTGCTAGACACGGGACTAGACAGATTCCCCGTACCCGGTAGACCTAGGGCGGGAGAGGGGAACCGCCTGTCACGGTTTCTGAGGGAGATAGGGTTAAGTGACATATGGCGTACGCGGCACCCATATGATAGGCAGTACTCTTGCTTTTCAGATTCCTACCGTACCATCTCTAGAATTGATATGGCCCTGGGGAATGAGGAGGTGAACTTGTTGGTGAGAGATATAGAGTATGGCTTGAGGGGGATCTCAGATCACTCCCCGCTGACGCTCAACATAAGCACTGGGGGTAGAGCCAACCATAGGGAATGGAAGATCAATCCCTGCTGGCTTGAACTGATTGACAATCCCCGCGATTTGACTACTAGCATAAGGGAGTTTATACAAATAAACGCTGGTTCAGCGCCGCCTGGGGTGATTTGGGATTCCTTAAAGGCCTATACAAGAGGATTGCTAATCCAGAAGATGGCTGCAATTAAGCGGCGGTCGAGAGAGCAAGAAAGGGAAGCTAGTAGTGAGGTAACTCTTGCAGAACGCCGCTATGTAGAAAACCCGACCCCTACTAGTATGGGGGAATGGCTCAATAAACAACAAACCTATAAAACGCTACTTACCAAGAAAATGGAGAATAGGCGAATCTTCCAGCGGCAATATTATTTTGGTGAGGGTGAAAGGGTAGGCCATACCCTCTCTCTTTTGGTCAAAACCAACAGTTCCCCTTCAGCAATCCCAGCAATCAGGAGGGCAAACGGGGATCTGGTCACCGACCCATCGGAGATAACGAACTTTATTGGCAACTATTACAAAACCCTCTATAAATCCTCTAGGAAAGGGAGCGAGACAGCAGTATCTGAATTTCTACAGCAGATAACATTCCCAAACCTATCCGACAATGATAAAACGGAATTGGAGGCGCCAGTAACTATAGAGGAATTGAGACTTGCAGTGGCAGCAATGCCCAATCAAAAATCCCCGGGCCCCGACGGGCTGCCAATAGAGCTATACAAACGTTATGGCGAGGTATTGCTGCCCGAATTGTTGGCAACTTTGAGATGGGCATTGGATGGGGGCAGACTGCCCACCTCGATGCTTGAGGCCAATATCATTTTGATACTTAAAGAGGGGAAGGACCAGCAGGAAGTTACCTCGTACCGCCCAATCTCGCTGCTATGCTCCGACATTAAGATCTTGGCAAAGGTTTTGGCGACTCGATTAAATAAATGCATCCACAAGCTGATCCACCCGGACCAGTCAGGTTTCATTCCAGGCAGGTCAACCAGCACCAATATCAGAAGAGTCTTTCTTAATATGCAAATTCCAACGGATAATACAAGCCCCAAGGCCATTTTGGCCCTGGATGCTGTTAAAGCGTTTGACAGCCTGGAATGGGACTACCTATGGCGGGTCCTGGAGCGATTTGGTTTTGGGCCTAATTTCATTAAATGGATTAAACTTTTATACAATGAGCCTAGAGCTAAAGTCAGAGTGGGTGGGGATTACTCCGAGCTGTTTCAGTTGGAAAGGGGGACGAGGCAGGGATGCCCCCTGTCCCCCCTCCTTTTTGTACTGGCAATGGAACCCCTGGCGATCCTGACGCGAACGCGCCCGGATCTCCAGGGATTCCGGCGCCGGTCGGGGGAGGAAAGAATCGCACTTTTTGCCGACAACGTTTTATTTTTTATCGGCGATATCAACTTTTCACTCGAGGTAGTGATGCGCATGATGGAGGAATTTCGGCAACATTCCGGATTAGCCATCAACTGGAGCAAGTCAGCCCTGTTACCGTTGGTTCGGTGTGCTGACCAGACACCCATTACAACCTCGGCCCTCGAAGTGGTGACCAAGCTTAAATATTTGGGGGTGTGGATCTCTAGCGACACAAACCATTATATCCGTGATAACCTAGCCCCGCTACTGACTAAACTAAAACAAAAAGTGGAGATGTGGAGTCGCCTCCCCCTATCCATAGCAGGGCGTTGCAATTTAATTAAGATGATCTGGCTCCCGCAAGTTCTCTATATTCTCCATAATTCTCCAGTCTGGATTAGCCAGAAATGGTTTAAGAAGATTGAATCCCTGTTTAGGGACTTAATCTGGAAAAAGGGTCAAGCCCGGATCGGCTTGCAAACATTGCAGCTCCCTGTTGGGAGAGGGGGGACGGCGACTCCGCACCCACGGCTATATTTTCTGTCGGCTCAACTCCAGCAAATGGCAAATGGCGGGCTCTTGGCAAGCGGGTGTGGTGGCAGTAGGTTGGCGATACTGGGCGCTCCCCATAACTTATTAATAGAGGTGCTGGAGGCAGACTCGTTCACCCATAGGTGCCCGACGAGTGACATGATGACCAGAGTATGGAAGGTAGTAAAGTCAATAATGGGATACAATGGGTTGAATGAGTATACCCCCCTATGGTATAACAAGAATCTAGGGGAAATAAAGGGCATAGAGAGATCTCCAGAGTGGGAAAGGCAGGGTATCAGCCGGTTAATCCAGCTATATGAGGGAAACCACTTGAAGTCATTCGAGGACCTGAGACGGCAATTTAATATTCCAAATAGGTCTTTCTACAAATACCTGCAGGTCAGACACGGCATTCAGGCCCAATTTAGATCCTCGACGATTAATTGGGTTAAGACCCCTCTATTCCAGGATATAACGAAGCCGAGATCAATGAGGGGCCTGATTTCCAGGATATATGATACCCTGGGAAACAGAGCCATGAGTACCAAGGGACCTGATAGTAGCAGGAAGGGATGGGAAAAAGATTTAGGGCCAATCACCTCGGAACAATGGGACCGGGTCCTCGAACAGGGCGGGCTGGTGTCAACATCCCCCTCGCAAAGGGTTTCCCACCTGTTCCTGATTTACAGAGCCTATTATACCCCCCAAAAACTGTTTAAATTCGGTAGAAAGCCCAGAGACGAGTGCCCAAGATGCAAGGCGCCAGGCGATCTTCTTCATATGGTATGGAAGTGCCCAAAGCTATTCCGGTATTGGGTAGAAATAGTGGACAGCCTGAATAGAATCTTTGGGACCACCTTGGAACCTGAGGCTAGGACCTGCCTTCTGGGAATCTTTGAGGAGGGTAACATATCATCCCCTACCAAAGTTGCCTTGTTGAGATGCCTGTACCAGGCAAGGCGCCTAATAGCGTTAAACTGGCAGGCTAGGACCCCTCCTTCCTCGGCGAGTTGGTCTGAGGCGATTAACTCTATGATATGGTGCGAGAGGGCAATGTTTATTCGGCAGAATAACCTTAAGAAATTCGCCCGCATATGGAGTCCCTGGGTGGGTGAGCTGGGTCGCAGGCCAGGGGCGGGAGACGATGGGGTGGACAGTTTCTCTCTCCCCCCGTCGCCCCCGCACCCATAAATCCCTCAAAGCCGCCGTGCCTGCCCGGGCAGCGGAGTGGGCCCGGGGGCCCCCTTTCCTCCCTCGGCCCGCGCGCCCGTCCTGCCGACCTTTCGAATTCGGGAACCAGTAGTGTGTGTATAGGGGGGGGGATCATGGGAGGGACAAGGGAGGGGAGCACTTGACCAGGTAACACGAAGTGATCTTTTGTATTGAATTCTAAATACTACCATTAATCATCTACTACTATATCTCTAAGGATCACGTGTGTTTTAATGCTTGTTTGTACATGTCTTACATTTAAAATAAAAATAAAAATTAAAGAGTTAAAAAAAAGTAATTGCCTTGGGGTGGTATTTGATTGTATATTGGGGGGGGGGGGATCTAGGCTTTCCAGTACTCGCTTTTAGGTTTTTGCATATTTTTAATGCTGTGCGAGTTTTTTAGTATGTTTATGTTGAATAGTAAACATTGTATATTGTTATAATGATGGTTTTATGAATGGGATGTGTGAGCCTGATTGACTCACTTGATGCAGCTGCTTGTTAACTGTGGGAATCATGGGCTTATATTACGGGCTGTAGGGAGTCAGTAGGTCACCACTAAAGCCCCATACACACGCGCGGATTATCCGAGGACCAGGTCCGTCGGATCATGTCCGTCGTACTTTGTCCGATGCTGGTGTTGCGTACACACGGTCGGACTTTGTTGTCGAAAAATCCGATCATTCTGAACGTGGTGACGTTTGTTGCCTACGACGGGACTACGTAGAGGCTAGTAGCCAATAGCTTTGGTCTTGTAATGTGATCTGAGCATGCGTAGCACTTTGTCCGTCGGAACTCGATACACACGATCGGATTTGGTGTGATCAGACTTTGTTGTCGAAAAATCTATCCAGCAGGAGATAGGACTTTGTCCGTCGGACAATCCGACGTACACTGTCCGATGGTGCCTACACACGGTCGGATTTTACGACAACATTGTCCGATAGGACAGAATCCATGGGAAAATCCGACCGTGTGTATGGGGCTTTAGTGCCCTTGTAAGCGTGAAATGCGTCAACATCTTGCTGTCCCTTATTACTGTTTGTGATGCTTTTATCTGTCATTTATGAATAAAGTAAATGAGGAGTGCAGCCATCAATATTTTTTCTTCTGCTGCTGTGTCTGAGGTCATTTACCGAAAGTACTGACTGAGGCTCCTTGGCTGATCAAAACTCACAGATAAGTGTTTATTATCTCATGTAACTCATGAAATAAATTCATATTTCAAAACTGTTGTTTCATCAGCTATGGCAGTAGAAGAGGGGAGGGTGGCAGGTCAGACTAAAAAATGTAATGATAGATTTTCTTTAATCCTTCTCTCTAAAAAAAGCATTGTTTTGTTATTTACCATAATGTCCTTTCCTGATGACCTCCATGGCAGCATACATAAGGGTAACCTCTTCCCTCTCTACCCCATAAGATCATCTATCCATAAATGTGTACCCCTCTCCAGCCACAGCGTTATATAACTAGCCTACTCTAATGGGGTGGGATACTATTTTGCCATGGAGTTCATCAGGAAAGGAAAATTTTGGTAAAAACTATTTTCCTGTTTTCCTGATGGCTCCATGTCAGCATACACATGGAAAATAATTAGACAACACAGGGTGGGAATGTTGATTTTTTTTATTGACAAAGGTGGCAGGCAAAAGTACTCTCAAATCAAAGGCAACAGTCGTAAGAGAAGCTGGCTTAACACAATAATGGTTTATAAAGGTTTGGAGTAAAGACCAAGAAGTCACCTTACAAATCATCTCTGGATACATGCAACCTGCTGCTACCCAGGAAACTGCCATTCCATGAGTGCAGTGGTAAGGTCACTTTGGAAAGGCCCAGCAATCATCAGGCACAGGCTGCTGGTAGTGATATCTGTCAGGTAATCTATGAGGCAAGCCGTAGAGTGCTGATGGGGACTTAGAACAACGCTGCAGTCTGACTTGTACTGGTTGAAAAGGAATAGATACCATCAAAAATCCATGCATGTCCAAAGGGCAATCCATAAAGGGAGCTATCGCACACCTTCTCTGCTTTTGCTGGTCTTTCTGATGGCTTGGTTTTGCACTTGTGTCAACTAGTGCGTATATTTGGAATGGGGCGCTTGTGGCCCAAACCAAAATATTGTGGCACCATCTGGTGCAAAAGTCTAAGCAGCCCGCTTTAAAACTGCACACAAAATGGAACAAAATGGAATGCAGATAAGCCATTGTAGATAGCCACAGTAGCCATTGCCAGACAACCCCTCCAACATTAGATTTACTGACAGCATCAAAACATATGTGCACTGAGAGACCAGCAGCTGGTCTCCCTTTTCCAAGCCCCATTTAGGTGCTCATCTGGAAGGTGTACACCACACTCCAGGTGGGCCACAAGGAATTTACTGCAGTGACAGCCCAGTAGGTCCAAGGAGTTGAGAGGAGGATGAAAGTGGAACACTGTGACTGGGAGGGGTACACATTTGTTAAATATATGGGGTTAAGGAGAAGGAGACTACCCATGTATATGTTGACATTTCAGACAGTTTTTACACAACTCCTCACTCGTTGGTCTGCTTCCAGAAGCCTCCTTTTATTTATGTATGTTGTGTCATATAAAGTAACAGTAAATTAAAGGTTGTATGAGATTAATAAAAACTTGCAGGTCTTAAACTCACTTTTAGCGTTATCAGGATTTCTGTATGTGTGATAACAGCAAGGACACCACAGTGGCTATATTTGGGAATCTCACTCCTTTATTACAAATAGGTAAGCAAAAAGAGCCCACAGATTGCTAACACAAAAGAAGATGGGGGACAAATGTACTACAACTATACTTGGAACAGAACAGAAACCATGTTTCTCTAAATGGGATTCAAGATTTCATATTCAGTTTTGACTAGAGAGTACCTGTATTTATAATACACAAATGTATTTACCTTTTGTTTCTACTTTTTATTATTTCAGAACATAAGTTTACTTAAGGTGTCCTTCTGCTAATATATCCTGTTATGTCTGTAAAATATATTTTGTAAAAAAAATGTAAAGCATTAGTATTATTTGTAGAGTGCCAAGGGAGATAATGATGCTATATAAATGTATTATTATTATAATTATTATGATGATTACTGTTACTTACAAATACAAATATTGGATGCACATTAATTTTTATTCTCTACAAAACATTTTCATGCTCTTTTTAAAACGATATTTTGCTGCGTGCCCTGAGCTGCTTGGGGTTACAATAATACACCTCTGCAATCATGGTATTTATTACTACTGAATGCAAGTGAAGGACAAAACATGATCAGGTTTTAAGAGGAGTACTAAAATAAAACTGCTGATGGTGTAACAGTAGTCTTTCTTTCAGACAGCAGGCATGTGTTTTAAAAGCATTGCGCATTAAATTGCTAAAACTATACATGGGGCATATGAATTATTTTAAACAAAATAATTGCTGAGAAAATACTTTCCTAATTCTGTAGGAAATTTATAAAAACCCTACAGGCATTTTTCATTGTTATTGAATGCATAACTGCTGATTATTCAGTGAGAAATGGAGTCTGGGACACAATCAGGATTATTTGGAAGCTACAATAAGTATTATTCTGCTTTTGCGATACATAGTATTCTTGGAGGTAAACAGTTTATATTTAAAAACGAATGTCAGGACAAATGTCAGGACAATGCTCACCAGCTATCGCTGGATTGGAAATAAAGCATAGCTTTGTGTTACAATCTATGACAGTCTTTCTTAAATGTGAGCAGTCTCTGACAGTCTCTGACAGTCTTTTGTTACATGTGAACAGTAAGGAGTGTAGGTATGTATGGATGAGAGACCTCTCAATGTCATACCCTGAGAGATATGTATAAAAAAATGGGGGATCATCAGACATTTACCATATTCACCACAATTTGTGAAATTTGCACTCCAATACAAATCCCTTTCACAACTTAGTAAAACACACTGGTACCTTGGGATACACAGTTAGCCAGTGACTTGACTTTTTCTGCAGTGCCTAATGGGTTCTTTAAACAGGATGTCAAAGAATGGGCCGAGTCCCTGTAGATATAGAGTACATCATCATTACAACTCTGTAGGGTCCTCACATCATCTTCTCTTTGAGGTGTCAGTCACAATTCTCTTTTCAACCACCAGAGGTGAGAGGGTTTCTTATTGTAGCCATTCTCCCACTGCATTACCTCTTCTATTGTAGCCACCTCACCCTTTATGGTGTATATATGACATTGTCATCTGGACATCTTCCATTCCTCTACATACACACTTCACCTCCCACCTACACAAATACTTTTATATTTCCACTGGATTACCATGATAGATATATGTATCTATTCTGCTGCTGATCTTTGCAAAACTTGATTTAAAAACAGGCAGCTGTTGCCGGAATAGCAGAAACAGTACTGTCTTCTGATTGGTGAAACCCCTGTATGCTAGCCATTGGTGTTATTGAAGTCTCTCTTTGCAAAGAAATCCTTGGAAAAACACAGTCCTTGCCCTGTGTTCCCTCCTGGTGAGGGAAACTCCAGCTATCACTCACACGCTGCGTCTAAGTAGTTATTACAAAACAAGGTTCTACTCTGTTAGATGTCTCAGTGCAAAGCAATCCTTTTGGAAAAAAAATGAAAAATTCTAGTCTGCAATGTGGTTTAGCCTGGCTGCTAGCAACAAAATAATTGCCATAAAAATCCCTCAGTAATAATCCCCCGCACACACAAAATAGAATTTTTCGCCCACAGAAAATGTTTTCATCTTTTTAATAGATGCGTTATTTGTGCAGTAAATGGTGTAGAAGGTGTAGTATACAAAAAAACATTTGCTCACATACTATGGGCAAAAACTACAATCTGAATTTGTTTATTTCTTTCAGTACTAAGTTTGTTGTTTATTTACTACAGTGCCCATGTGGCAAACTATATGTAGGTAGAACTATGAAAAGATTAAGACCGCTTTCACACTGAGGCAGTTTTCAGGCATTTTAGTGTGAAAAGGGTTTAAGGGATCGCCTTAGAGAACATATTTATAATATTAAGAGAGACTTTAAAGGGCATAGTTTATCAGGCACACTTAAGAAAATATTATATATACAATTTTTTTTTTTCTATTTATGAGTTAGGTCTTTTTTATGTTATGTATTTTTGGTATAAGTATGATTGAGTCATTTAATTTATTTATTTAATTTGATTTTTATTGCTGTTTACCTCGAGATTGATATAAGCACAGTATGGCCTCCGGTAAAATGGAAGCTATGACTTATAATATTGCACTTAAAAATATATAAAAATAGTGTTTCATCATTCTAAGATCCCAGTGAATTTGTCACGTACCTGGTTAGTGAGCCTGACATGCAGAGGAAGGCCTCTTGTACAGCTTGAGGGCCACTGACAGTCATACAGCAGCTACAGGAGCACGGTGGGCTATGAGTGCCTGTAACAGTCCAGTAGTCTGCGTGGCAGCAGTCAGCAGGTAGGTAAGGCTGGTAGCAGACTGGGATGTGGGCACAATGCTTGGCCGGAGACAGACTGGGATGAACAGCTAGAGGCAGATACCGGATGGAAGCTTGATGGACTGGAAGCTGTAGAAGGCTGGATGAGCGAGGTGCAGGGTCAGACAATCCGGATTGGCAGCAATCAGGTATAGACGTCAGACAGAAGGGATATCAGTTTACAAGCCGAGTCAATATCGGGAGATCCATTGAGCAGAATCAAAAGGCAGAAGCAGAATACAAAAGATAACCCAGGGTCAGGGCAGGTAGCAGGTAAACACAGGTTAGAGGCAAGCCGGATCAAGATTAGAGGTCACACGGAATAAGGATACAACACACAGAAGCTGCAGACCAAACAGAAATGAATCAAAGCTGCAGCCAGTTTAAATAGCCTGCTTGGTGCCAGTATTAGTGACAGATGAGCAAGTACGCATGCGCGCGCGCATCAGTGCGTGCACGCACGCACGCAACGATGCCCCTGATTATGCACATCTGCCTGGGCATCTCTCGGTCTGCGCCTGCATGCACTGACAGACTCTAGCAGTACCACGGATATGCCTTCCCTGACAGAATTTGTAGTCTATACTGGTGTATTTATCATTATAGCAAATCGGTGCTGCTACAGTCTGTGGATGTTTAGTAAACAGCTGTGGCAGACATTTCTTCATTCACAGGAGCTAGGCTGGAAAGTTCCTATCTCGACCCATGGGTAGAGGGAAGTTGGCTACAAAAACATGATGATAAGTCAGCACTAGAGGTCCCCTGAAGATGTCCTATTGGACAAAACCTGCCGAGGCAAAGTCTGACGTCATGCTGCTGCACACTTCTGTCAGTAGTGGCCTCCGATGTAAGTTCTGACTGGCTTTGTTTCACTCTGTGTATTCACTCCATTGAAGATTGATTGTGCTTTATGCATTCTTTTAACAATAAAATAGTACACTATTGCCACACTTTATGTGCTCCGGTCTGAGCTTTGTTAGCATAGTTTTCCTTTAGCATCCGATATCGGGGACAGGAGGTGGCTGTGAAGCTGAAGCGGACTGCTTTGTGATATGCTTTATTGAGAGATACATGCTGTGTTTGCTACACTGTCTAATATATCTTATTTTAAGTACATCTGCACTAGGCTCTTTATATAACATCAGCTGCTGTATTCTAACACCACAAAATATCTAATCTTTACACATAAACTGTATATACAGCACTATATTTTTAAACCAATAAGTGTACCATAATAAAAGACTTCTCAATCTGAATCACAAAAGTGTCCATGCTTATATAAAAAAGCATACAGAAATAAAAACAAAGTGATTGTGCCTCTTTTATGCCACTACCTGATTCAACTCCCTCTTCACTCAATATTTGAACTCTGTGCTCCACACCATGAGTGCTCCTCCTCACCAAAGAACTCACCAGATCTCCATGACCACCTCATTTACAGTGGGTCATTAAGCGCTTGCACCTCGTGATGTCCTCAAGAGGTCAAAGAATGAAAAATTAATGAAATGCATTGGGGCCAAGCTACAGGAAGTGATGTCATCCTACACAGTACTCACAGAAGAGACATTTCTACACCTGGAAGTAAGGTTTGCTACTGCAAGTGATTGAGCTCAATACACTTCTGTGCAGGGCATTTGCACTATATTATGTGAGTGCACATTTTATATGATTTTATTGACATTTTTTATTAAATAAAACATTTTACACTCTGGAGGCTTTTTTTCCCCTCTCTATATTTGTGGCATATGATAACTGTCTGAGGAGTTATTGAAGAAAGTGGGTCATCATGACAATCAGGCAACCAACATTTTCAGAAAGAGGGGTAGAATAATTCTGTTCACTGAATTCCTCTCTTATGGCAAACACTGAGACCCTCCTCTTGCTGCTGCTTGAAGTTCCTAAAGTACTGAGCATAGCTGGAAACATTTGCCACAGGTAATTGCCATTAAATGGGCAACAAACAAAATTTGACAAAACAGGGGCATCAAACTGGCATTTTTTATAATATGTAAGCAATGATTGGGCATTGATACAATATATAGGCAATAAATTGACTATTGTGACTATACATGAACACACTCATAATCATTATAATGCCTGGGCAATATGTTAGAAATCATGACTAACAAAGGGCAACACTGGCAATCGTGACAATACATGAGGCACAAAAGTGCAAATTTAACAATATCTGGCCAACACACTGGCAATCATGACAATACATGAAAAACAAATTGGCAAACACAACAATATGTGGCAGCAATCAAAATATGTTGGCAACAAATAGCAAACAGTGACAAATACATGGGCAACAAACAAATGAGCATTTGTGACATTATTTGGGCAACAATCAGGCAATCAGCACAATATATGGGCAACAAATAAGCAGTGGTAGCAATACAAAGGCAATAAGGTACAGGAACAATCAGTGTAGATCAGTCTGCCCACCCCCTTACAACTTTACTACACCAGGGGCATGCAGTAGTCTCTCTCTATCACTCTCTGGTCACACAAGTCAGAGGAAAAAGCTAAAAGGAGATTGGCGCATGGCTCATCTCTTCTCTCCTCCCTTGCTTTTTGCTTTGGTCTACTGTTTGACTGCAAGTTGTGTCTGTGCCATAATTAATCCAGCCACAAGAGAATGGGCAAAAAGGAATGCCCACAGCCTGGAGAGAGTTCCCAACTCTGGAACTAAGAAACATTTTCAGTAGGGCATTTAGGACCAAGTTCGCCTGATGGGGGCACTGTGGTGCTCTGGGCACAAATCTGCAGTTTTAGTATCCACCAGCAGGTGTCTCCCAGCAGCCAGAAGGTTCCAGCGATCAGCTCCACCTAGCCGCACCTGCTGGGAGGGTACGTAAGTTCCACCTTTGCTGCTTTTTTTTGCCTTAGTGTTTTGGTGGCTCCTGCTTGTACCCTGTTTGTCATGCTGCTGCCTGACTCTGTAACCATTTTATCTTGATCTTTGTTTCCATCCCAGTTTTGTTTCCCCCATTCCCATCTGCTTCCTGCTCTCCCCTGCCTTTTGTGTTTCTCATTTGTACAATTGTATGTCTATACTGTAGTTAGCTTGTTAGGTTGCTGGTTAGGAATTTTGTTATTTAGTTTTGATTTTCATGCTTTCTCATGTTTATTGCTGTTGGTGTGTGGTTATTGTTCATTGTAAATAAATCCCACTTTAAAGATATACATACATGAACTGGTTCCAGTTTCTTGGTGCAGCTACATACAGTATATCTGGTCCCCCAGCTGCAGATGTCTGACAAAGGTACAATTGTATATACAAGCTGTACTACAGTACACAATTTCACCAGTTAATAGCACGGCAAGTAAAGAATCCAGTTGTAGATTTGTGTCCAAATAAACCCTAGGACCTGCAAGAGGACTATGGTATAACAAGGGATAATTAATTGCAAAGAAGGAATTATGCATTCTCCTGGAGAGATGTAAAACCACTCCTTGCTAATCTAGTTTCTGGTAAAGGTAAATATCGATAAATATTGTAAATATCGATACGGTTGACCACCCACTCCTCCTCAAAAAACTCCATGCCTTTGGTCTCCGTGTGTGTACTCTTCGCTGGTTCTCTACCTACTTATCCAACCACACCTTTAGTGTTACTTACAATTCTACTTCCTCCTCTCCTCTTCCTTACTCTGTTGGGGTCCCCACAAGTTCTGTTCGTGGACCTTTCTTATTTTCAATCTACACCTCCTCCTTGAGTGAGCTGATAGCCTCCCATGGCTTCCAATACCATATCTACGCTGACGACACTCAAATATATTTCTCTACCCCTCAACTCACTCCTTCAGTCTCCTCGCCTATCACTAATTTACTATCAGATATATCAGCCTGGATGTCGCACCACTTCCTCAAACTTAATCTATCCAAAACCGAACTTATAATTTTTCCTCCCCCACATGCCTCTTCCCCTGATCTCTCTGTCAAAATCGATGGCACAACATCAGCCCATCCCCACATGCCAAGGTCCTAGGAGTAGTCCTGGACTCTGAACTCTCCTTTAAGCCCCACATCCAATCACTGTCCAAATATTACTGCCTCAACCTCCACTTCTAACCAATGACCCAACAAAGCTCTGAATTCACTCCCTGGTCATCTCTTGCCTCGATAACTGCAACTCCCTCCTCATTGGCTTACCTCTGCATACTCTACCCCCCCCCCCTTCAGCCCATCACAAATTCTGCTGCCAGACTCATCCACCTTACCAACCGCTCTGTCTCTGCTACTCCTCTCTGTCAATCCCTCCACTGGCTTCCGCTCACCCAACAAATTAAATTCAAAATACTAACAACTTCCTACAAAGCCATCCACAACTCTGCCCCCAGCTACATCACTGACCTAGTCTCAAAATACCAACCTAATTGTTCCCTTCATTCTTCTCAAGACCTCCTGCTCTTTAACTCTCTCATCACCTCCTCCCATGCTCATCTCCAGGACTTTTCCAGAGCCTCTCCAAGCCTACAGAACTCCTTACCCCAATCTGTCTGTCTATTTCCTGCTCTATTAGCTTTTAGACAATCCCTGAAAACCCTCCTCTTCAGAGAAGTCTATCCTACCCACAACTAACAAATGTATTTTCATTTTGTCCATCTGATCATCCCCCACAGCTATTACCTTTTGTTCCACTTGACCCTCCCTTCTAGATTGTAAGCTCTAACAAGCAGGGCCCTTTGATCCCTTCTAATTGTACTGTCTTCCAAGATGTTGTAAAGCACTGTGCAAACTGTTGGCGCTATATAAATCCTGTATAATAATAATAATAATAATCACAAACAACATTTTTTTTATATATATAAGTATTGTAAGGCATACTGTATATTTGCTCATACTCTTTTTTTTTTTTTTTTTCTACATGCCAATAAATCTAAGCAACCACCTCAGACCAGTTAGAGATAATTGTGCTTATATAAAACATTCAGCAGATTTTTTAATGTCATACTTATTTATGTCAAAACTGACCATCCTAGGTCATTTCAAGCTGCCAAAATTGATAATTATTTAAATTGCAGGAAAGTCCTAACACAATACTCATGACATGTAACCTTTAGTAGCAAGAACCCGTATTACAACACTGTATTCATCAGGATTACAAAGTCAATTGTCTAGCTCTCACCAGCCCAATCACTGGAACATACACTGTACTTTTGAACCTTTCCTGCAAAATCAATGGCAATTCAATTAGAAAGAACATATAATTGCTTAGAGTGCAAATTTCACCATCTGCTTCGAAACAGTGAGAATGTCAAATCCTTACGTAGCTGATTTTTACAATTCTCTAAAGGAGAGTAAGATGCCTAGGGCTGCTGAATGTCAAAAATGCTTACTTCCAAACTTACTGAAGCACAGTCATCTGCTTTACAATGCAAAATAGAGCTGATCTTTATATATATTTTTAGCGAGCAGAAGACAACCAAGCAATGGTTGGCATTCTTGACTGTTGTGAAAGTATTAAACCAGACCACCCAGTTGAACTTTCAGTTTGAGGTGAACATTCTTGATATGTTGAAAGAATCACAGGCTCCTCTCTTGCGGTCTTGCTGAGATCTCCCTGCTGAAGTTTTCAGCAATACTCAGTCTCTGCATCACTTGTTATGAAGCCAAGTATTGGGTTCTGAGTCCTAGGGCTACTTTAAAGCACTTTGGGGCAAAGATTACTGTAGTGGGCCCTTACCACCATCATAAATTAACAAAGTTGACCCAGTTGAACTTTCAGCTTGAGGTGAACATTCTTGATATGTTCAAAGAATCACGGACTCATCTCTTGCTATCTTGCTGAGATCTCCCTGCTGAAGTTTTCAGTAAAACGTAGTCCATACATCCCTTGTTTTGAAGCCAAGTATTGGGTTCTGAGTCCTGGGGCTTTAAGATTACTGTAGTGGTCCCTTACGTGCTGATGTAACCGCCTTCATAGCTGCCCGTTCCGTGTGTGCTCAGAGTAAGACTCCACGACACCTTCCAGGGGGCCTCCTACAACCCATACCCAATGGAGAGAGGCCCTGGACCCACCTATCTATAGATTTCATTGTGGAGTTACTCAACTCCCAGGGCAACACAGTTATCCTTATAGTGGTTGACCGGTTTTCGAAATCGTCCCATTGTATTCCACTTAAGAAGTTGCCCACTTCTAAGAAACTGGCTTACATTTTTGCTCAGGAGACACTTGCTTGGCTGACATTCCTTCTGGTTCCAGATCCTGCTTGCTGTTCCACTACGCTGACCGCTGACTTTCTGACTTGTCTGACTATCTGTTCCGGTTACTGAACTTTGGCTATGTTTTGACTACATTTATTCTATTTACATTTATTATTAAACAAGTGTGATTTAACTGCACTTCTGTCTTGGTCTGATTCATGGTTTCTGACAGCAATATCCCCAAAATTCAGTACTGCCAACTCAAACACAATTGCACGAGAAATTAAAGAGAAAGTAAGATTTTGACAGGCATAGCTAGTTGCTAAGGTAGAAATTTCTCAGAAAAGGCTATCCTTTCCCCCATGTTAATGATGCCTTCAATTTTTATAAACATAACAATACAACAGTCGACAGAAATGCTAAAACTTTCCAAGCAATACACCCATTGAGATTCACAACAAATTTTCATACTCAATTTAGGAATATGGTGCGCATATTCCAAAAACACTGGTCTATTTTGCAAGAGGATCCACACCACAAATACACCAATACAGATCAACCCCTTATCTCCTATAGACGGGCTAGAAACCTAAAAACCCAGATTGCACCCAGCAAAGTCGAATCAGAATCCACCACTGTTAGTGCACCATTAAAGTTCTTTAATATCAGAGGCATATACCTATACTGGGTGTCTCTATGACTTACCTGTCCACATGTGATTCATGGACAAAAAAGATTTCCATTCCAAGGGCAAAAGTTATACTGTATTGGACTTCTACACATGCTCGTCTGAGTTTGTCATCTATTGTATGTCCTGTCCGTGTGGCTTACAGTATGTATGCTGCACCATCCGTACACTTTGAAAAAGGTTTGGTGAGCACAGGCGGTTAGTAGACGCTGGTTCGGACCAGCAGAGCATCCCCATCACTTCCTCGCACATCACAAACAGTGTTCCCAGGAACTTAAAGTTTGGGTGATTGAGGCTATGCCAAAAAATCCTGCAGAAAGTTTTAAGTGTCTATGCGCCCGATAATCCTACTGGATTTACCGTTTGGACACTCTGGCACCTGGAGGTCTAAATGAGGAGCTAGAGGTTAGTCCCCTGCTTTAAACACCAAATTTGGCCAATCTCTGATGATGCCAGACTATACCAAATGTATCCATCTAATTACTATCCCTAAGTTTTTTACGTGTCACCATGTATTTTTAGACAAGAATCTTATTTCTCTTGCTAGCCACTCATACCCTTTGCTAACGCATGTCATTAATTATTTTAGATTATGGACCCTTATGGTTTTTATTTATTTCCTCACACCTTGCAATAGTAAGTACCTTATGTATCCCCTATGTTTTTTGTAGACATCGGGAAAAGTGGGTGAGGATGGGAAAGTAGGGCAGTTGCTGAAGCTGACCATAAATCTATTCCCAACCTCAATAATTGTGATGGACTATCTCAGTACTAATGACTAACAATGTAGTTAATATAAAAAAATATTTATTACATATAAAAATAACATACAGGGTACATTAAAACAACAATTTTGAAATTATTTTCAAAAAAACAATACTCATGGTTTCCCCAAGAGATATCTGTTGATGAAATATATCTCAAGGTTAGCTTTTCCTCTACTAGTTTTGCGGTGCATTCACCGCTTCTTTAGGAGGAATAATCTATAAAACAAATACTTGAGTAAAGCAGTCAAATGCATTACACTGAATAATAATATACAGACATAATTCAGCAGACTATATACAAATTGCTCACCCAGCAGATCAATGGCCATAAGTGAAATCACGAGGCACGAAAAAGGGCAGCCCTCGCGGCGGACAAGGGGATGTGTGTGGAGAATAAGAATATATAATGGTAATAAGGAAAAGGCATGATATGGCTGGTAGCTGCCTGGTCAGTGTAAACTAAAAGGGGAAAGAACAGGGGGAGGAAAGAAGGGAAGGAGAGAAATTATAGGGGGGAAAGGGGGAGGGAAGAGGCACGAGAGCGAGGGGGGGAGAAGGGAGGAACAAGGAAGGGAAAAGAAAAAAAGGGGGGAAGAGAGGGGAAAAAGGGGGCAGGGAAGGGGGAGGGGGGCAGGGAGGGGAAGGGGGAGAGGAGGAAGGGAGACGGGGGGAAGACATTAGACATGAGAACTGTCAAAAAATTCGTTTAGTTTCGTTTCGTCCCGTTTCGTATATAAAAAAATTCGTAATTCGTAATTCGTGTACGAAATTCCGTTCGAATTCGTACGAAATACGAAATTCGGACGAATCGTAATTTTTTTTACGAATCGTTAGTAAAGTTACGAATCGTTACGAATCGTTACGAATCGTTAACGCGGCTAATGAATTGTTGGTTCTCATAACACAGAGAACAATTCGAATCCAACTACAAATATCGAATTTCAATTTCAAGTTACGAATCGTTATGAATAGTTACGAATCGTTAGTAAATCCAACTACCAATATCGAATTTCAACTAATTTGAACAAAATTATTATAGCAGATATAACGAATGAATTCGAATGAATTCGAATGACAAAGTGTCATTTTTGCAGAAAAAAAAAAAGCGTAGGGGTCCCCCCAAATTCAATAACCAGGCCCTTCAGGTCTGGTATGGATATTAAGGGGGACCCCAGCCAAAAACAAAATGGCGTGGGGTCCCCCCCAAATATCCATACCAGACCCTTCAGGTCTGGGATGGATTTTAAGGGGAACCCCGGCCAAAAAAAAAAAAAAATGGCGTGGGGTCCCCCTCAAAATCCATACCAGACCCTTTATCCGAGCACGCAACCTGGCAGGTCGCAGGAAAGGAGGGGGACAAGAGCGCCCCCCCCTCCCACCTGAACCGTACCAGGCCACATGCCCTCAACATTGGGAGGGTGCTTTGGGGTCCCCCCCAAAGCACCTTGTCCCCATGTTGATGAGGACAAGGGCCTCATCCCCACAACCCTGGCCGGTGGTTGTGGGGGTCTGCGGGCGGGGGGCTTATCGGAATCTGGAAGCCCCCTTTAACAAGGGGACCCCCAGATCCCGCCCCCCCCCCTGTGTGAAATGGTAAGGGGGTACAAAAGTACCCCTACCATTTCACCAAAAAAGTGGCAAAAATGGTAAAAATGACAGGAGACGGTCTTTGACAATTCCTTTATTAAAATCTTCTTTCTTCTTTCTTCTGGTCTTCCTTTCTTCATCTTCACCTTCCGTCATCTTCTTCCATCTTCTTCTTCCTTCGATTCGCTTCTTCTTCCTCCGGTCTTCTCGTCCTTCTCGTCCGGCGTCGTCCTTCTCGTCCGGCATCGTCGTCTCTTCTCGCAGGCCGCTCCTCGCAATGGGAGGCTCCCGCTCTGTGAGGCTTCCCTCCGCTGACAGGTCTTTTATAACGAAGGCACCTGGTGACCCCGCCCCCTCTGACGCACGGGGACGTCATGTGGAATTCCCTATGGCTTTCCCCATGACGTCAGAGGGGGGCGGGGTCACCAGGTGCCTTCGTTATAAAAGACCTGTCAGCGGAGCGAAGCCTCACAGAGCGGGAGCCTCCCATTGCGAGGAGCGGCCTGCGAGAAGAGACGACGATGCCGGACGAGAAGGACGACGCCGGACGAGAAGGACGAGAAGACCGGAGGAAGAAGAAGCGAATCGAAGGAAGAAGAAGATGGAAGAAGATGACGGAAGGAGAAGATGAAGAAAGGAAGACCAGAAGAAAGAAGAAAGAAGATTTTAATAAAGGAATTGTCAAAGACCGTCTCCTGTAATTTTTACCATTTTGTCACCTTTTTTGGTGAAATGGTAGGGGTACTTTTGTACCCCCTTACCATTTCACACAGGGGGGGGGCGGGATCTGGGGGTCCCCTTGTTAAAGGGGGCTTCCAGATTCCGATAAGCCCCTCGCCCGCAGACCCCCACAACCACCGGCCACGGTTGTGGAGACGAGGCCCTTGTCCTCATCAACATGGGGACAAGGTGCTTTAGGGGTCTCAGACCCCCAAAGCATCCTCCCAATGTTGAGGGCATGTGGCCTGGTACGGTTCAGGCGGGAGGGGGGGCCGCTCTCGTCCCCCCCTCTTTTCCTGCGGCCTGCCAGGTTGCGTGCTCGGATAAGGGTCTGGTATGGATTTTATGGGGGACCCCACGCCATTTTTTTTGGCTGGGGTTCCCCTTAAAATCCATCCCAGACCTCAAGGGTCTGGTTATTGAATTTGGGGGGACCCCTACGCATTTTTTTATCAATGACTTCAATGAATGACAGTTCTCTGTATTACGGATCCGACAATTCATTTGCCAGCAATAGCCGCGAGTGATTTTAAATAGTTTTTTTTTTTCCTGCAAAAATGGCACATTGTACAGAGACAGTTCTCTATATTAGATATACTGAATCTCGAATCATTCGAAGCATTCGAAGCATTCGTTATATCCGCTATTATAATTTCTTTCATATTAGTTGAAATTAGATATTTGTTAGTTACAATACAACATTCGAATTGTTCTCTGTATTACGGGAATCGGCCGCGAGTGATTTTAAATGTATTTTTTTCCTGCAAAAATGACACATTGTACAGAGAGAGTTCTAAGCACGGGAAACATGACCCCTTCTATATACTATATACTCTATAGTATGCCTATGAAGGGGGGGTCATGTTTCCCGTGTTTAGAACTCTCTCTGTACAATGTGTCATTTTTGCAGGAAAAAAAGACATTTAAAATCACTCGCGGCTAATTGCCGATTCCCGTAGAACAATTCGAATGTTGTATTGTAACTAACAAATATCTAATTTCAACTAATATGAAAGAAATTATAATAGCGGATATAACGAATGCTTCGAATGCTTCGAATGATTCGAGATTCAGTATATCTAATATAGAGAAATGTTCCCGCACAGTGTCATTTTTGCAGGAAAAAAAAACTATTTAAAATCACTCGCGGCTATTGCCGGCAAATTAATTGTCGGATCCGTAATACAGAGAACAGTCATTCATTGAAGTCATTGATAAAAAAATGCGTAGGGGTCCCCCCAAATTCAATAACCAGGCCCTTCAGGTCTGGGATGGATATTAAGGGGGACCCCAGCCAAAAAAAAAATGGCGTAGGGTCCCCCTCAAAATCCATACCAGACCCTTGAGGTCTGGGATGGATTTTAAGGGGAACCCCAGCCCAAAAAAATGGCGTGGGGTCCCCCTCAAAATCCATACCAGACCCTAATCAGAGCACGCAACCTGGCAGGCCGCAGGAAAGGAGGGGGGACGAGAGCGGCCCCCCTCCCGCCTGAACCGTACCAGGCCACATGCCCTCAACATTGGGAGGATGCTTTGGGGGTCTGGGGGGATGCTTTAACAAGGGGACCCCCAGATCCCGCCCCCCCCCCTGTGTGAAATGGTAAGGGGGTACCCTACCATTTCACCAAAAAAGGTGACAAAATGGTAAAAATGACAGGAGACGGTCTTTGACAATTCCTTTATTAAAATCTTCTTTCTTCTTTCTTCTGGTCTTCCTTTCTTCATCTTCTCCTTCCGTCATCTTCTTCCATCTTCTTCCATCTTCTTCTTCCTTCGATTTGCTTCTTCTTCCTCCGGTCTTCTCGTCCTTCTCGTCCTTCTCGTCCGACGTCGTCCTTCTCGTCCGACGTCGTCCTTCTCGTCCTTCTCGTCCGGTATCGTCGTCTCTTCTCGCAGGCCGCTCCTCGCAATGGGAGGCTCCCGCTCTGTGAGGCTTCGCTCCGCTGACAGGTCTTTTATAACGAAGGCACCTGGTGACCCTGCCCCCCCTCTGACGTCATGGGGAAAGCCATAGGGAATTCCACATGACGTCCCCGTGCGTCAGAGGGGGCGGGGTCACCAGGTGCCTTCGTTATAAAAGACCTGTCACCCGGAGCGGAACCTCACAGAGCGGGAGCCTCCCATTGCGAGGAGCGGCCTGCGAGAAGAGACGACGATGCCGGAAGAGAAGGACGACGCCGGACGAGAAGGACGAGAAGACCGGAGGAAGAAGAAGCGAATCGAAGGAAGAAGAAGATGGAAGAAGATGACGGAAGGAGAAGATGAAGAAAGGAGAAGATGAAGAAAGGAAGACCAGAAGAAAGAAGAAAGAAGATTTTAATAAAGGAATTGTCAAAGACCGTCTCCTGTCATTTTTACCATTTTTGTCACCTTTTTTGGTGAAATGGTAGGGGTACTTTTGTACCCCCTTACCATTTCACACAGGGGGGGGGCGGGATCTGGGGGTCCCCTTGTTAAAGGGGGCTTCCAGATTCCGATAAGCCCCCCGCCCGCAGACCCCCACAACCACCGGCCAGGGTTGTGGGGATGAGGCCCTTGTCCTCATCAACATGGGGACAAGGTGCTTTAGGGGTCTCAGACCCCCAAAGCATCCTCCCAATGTTGAGGGCATGTGGCCTGGTACGGTTCAGGCGGGAGGGGGGGCCGCTCTCGTCCCTCCCTCCTTTCCTGCGACCTGCCAGGTTGCGTGCTCAGATAAAGGGTCTGGTATGGATTTTGAGGGGGACCCCACGCCATTTTTTTTTTTTTGGCCGGGGTTCCCCTTAAAATCCATCCCAGACCTGAAGGGTCTGGTATGGATATTTGGGGGGTACCCCACGCCATTTTTTTATTTTTTTTTTGGCTGGGGTCCCCCTTAATATCCATACCAGACCTGAAGGGCCTGGTTATTGAATTTGGGGGGACCCCTACGCTTTTTTTTTTTTTTATATCAATGAATGACTGTTTTTTAAATAGCTTTTTTTTCTGCAAAAATGACACTTTGTCATTCGAATCATTCAAATTCATTCGAATGCATTCGAATTCATTCGTTATATCTGCTATAATAATTTCGTTTGAATTAGTTGAAATTTGATATTGGTAGTTGGATTCGAATAATTTGGAGCTGAAATTCGTAAACGGAATTTTTCCTGCAAAAATGACACTTTGTCATTCGAATTCATTCTAATCCATTCAAATTCATTCGAATTCATTCGAATCATTCGGCGACGAAATTCGTAAACGGAATTTCGTATTCCGTACGGAATTCGTAAAAAAAAAAAATTCGTACTACAGATTCGTAAATTCGTACGAATTTCGAAAAAATTCGTACGAATTACGAATTCGTACGAAACGAATCGCACATGTCTAGAAGACATGGATAAAGGGGGGAAGGGGAGGAAAGCAACAAAGGGAATGAGGGATGGGCAGGGGAAAGGGGAACAGAAAGGGGGGGGGAAGGGGGCATGGGAAGGGAAAGGGGGAACAAAGGGGGACAGAGGGGGAAAGAGGGGAAAGAAAGCGAGCGGTTTTGGTTAACCAAGGGACAGAGATGTTAAACCAAAAGGTGGAAAATCTAGGGGAGCAGGGGAGCTCACCTGAAAACCAGCAGTGTCATATGTAGAAAAATTTAAAAAATTCAAGTAGAAGAGAAGGAATGATCCTGATGGTTTATTCGGGCAGGTGGGAAAGACGAACCAGGAGAGCTTGACCCAGTCATATACTGAGGGCAGTGATTTTCTGCGGGCTTTCAAGCAGGGAAAAATATCCAGTGGTATCCTGGTACGGCCATCCTAGAGGTTAATCCAGCTCAAGGGCAATATTAGCAGAAGAGAGCTGCAAGGTAAAATAGTGATAATAGTGATAATTATATATATGAATATGATATATTATATATATGAATATATATATAAGGTGGAAGCCAGAGATCCTGGTATGAAGGGCAATGGGAGGGACAGCGGGGGGTTGTCACAATGTGCACTCTCCCGTAGCAGTTTCCAGTGTTGTCCTACCTGTCCATGCATGATAGATTGTTTGTCCCCTGGAGAAAAAATCTGCTGTGTTCATCCATGGGCCGAAGGCCAGTTAAATGAGCTCCCCAACCCGGAAGTATTACTACATGAGGCTATACTCCTAGTTAAAAGTTTCTGTAGACATCAATGAGTGGCTCCTTCTGAGTGTACCCATGTCTTAGGAAGCGTTGGGAGCGACCAGCGCAGCCGGAACCAGCTGTGACCTCATCTTGTACCGCAGCATGTCCTCCCTTGGAACGGATGAATCCAGTAATACTATCACATGCACTGACATCTTTGTTATCTTGTGAGTTTTATTATTTATCCTTGGAATAAATGTAGTACAATTGCTGCACTCAGATGGTGCTGCTTTTTTTCTCTTCTGCATTTCCATAGAGTTCCTTCTAGCTCTTACCAGAGCCTGCAGCCATCCAAAGCCAGCGTTACACCCCTAGAGACTTAATTTTAACTTTAATTTTAGAGACTCTGATTGCCCGTGCTCGTTCCATCCAGCTGACAGTGCGCTTATGAGTGCTTTTTTTTTCTGTTTGTGAATCCTGAAGTCCTTGATGAAGGTCATAAACTCCCATCCCTGTGGTCTTGTCAAGAAAGACGTCCTGGCAGAATCCCTATCCCAAGAGCAATCAACGCACACGGGTGTGCGCTAGCGCTAACAAGCGTGCACGGGTGCGCGATAGTGCTAATAGGCGCGTGCAGGTGCGTGATGGTACGTGCGGGTGCGCGCAGATGCGCCGCGTGACGTTACTTGGCGCCAAAGGGGTTATTTAAGGGAGCCTGTCACTGTGCCTCTTGCTGTCCAGTCTACAGCGCTTCCTGTGACCTTGCTACTCATTACCAGTTGACCTGATTCCTGTTTACCCCTGCCTGTTCCTGACGACGTCTGTTTGCTGCCTGCCTCCGACCCCGGCTTGTCCCGACTACTCTTCTGTCTCTTCCTCTGGTTTGATCGCTGCCCGCTAGTTACCGACCCGGCCTGTCTGACTCTGCCTGTGTTCCTGCCTGTCCTCAGAGCACCCTCCTGCAGCCTGCTGATCCAGCTTTCCTGCTGTACTACAGGACACCTCCTTGCTATCGGCTGTTCCAGGGTTCCTTTCCAGGTACAAGGCACCTCCGTACCACCACTGTTCCAGTGTTCCTGCCAGGTTCCAGTGCATCTCTTCGCAGCCTGCAGATCCAGTGCTCCTGCTGCACTACAGAACACCTCCGTGCTACTGGTTGCTCCAGCTCGTGATACAGCGAGGACCGGGATCTCTGTGTGTAAATACAATGATCCCGGTTCTCTGAGGGGAGAAGAGACTGATCGTGTGTTCATACAAAGTATAAACACTGATCTATCTCTTCCCCAAGCAAGTCACATCCCCTTTCAGTTAGATCACGTACCGGGGAACACAATTAACCCCTTGGTTGCCCCCTAGTGTCAACCCCTTCACTGCCAGTGAAATTTTTTACAGTAATCAATGCATTTTTATAGCACCGATCGCTGTATAAATGCCAATGGTTCCAAAAATATGTCAAAATTGTCCGATGTGTCCGCCATAATGTCGCAGTCATGATAAAAATCGCAGATCGCCGCCATTAATAGTAAAAAAAAAAAATAATAATAAAAATACTATAGATCTATCCCCTATTTTGTAGACGCTATAACTTTTGCGCAAATCAATCAATATACACTTATTGGGATTTTCATTACCAAAATATGTAGAAGAATACATATTGGCCTAAACTAAGAAATAATTAGCTTTTCAAAAAGTACCAAATATTGTGTTTTTTTGTTTACAGCACAAAAAACAAAAACCGCAGAGATGATCCAATACCACCAAAAGAAAGCTCTATTTGTGGAGAGAAAAAGAACATCAATTTTGTTTGGGTACAGCATTGCACGACCGTGCAATTGTCAGTTAAAGCGACGCAGTGCCGAATCGCAAAGAAATGGCCTGGTCATTCAGCAGCCAAATCTTCCGGGGCTGAAGAGGAAATACATCAGTGCCTGGTCACATGGATCTGAGGCTGAAGTGTTTTTTCTCCACTTATCATCTACCCTGTGAATTATTTGTATGGAGTAACTCTTCCTAGACATGAAGAGTTTCCAAATTGTTTACCTGTGGCCAATGGCTTTTAGACCTTGGGAAAACAAAAAGAGAATTATCATCTTACAAACCAAAGCAAGACGTAATTTCATCACTTCAAAGAGTAATTGGCAAAGTGATCTAACCTACAGGAACCAATGAGCAGTCTTCTTTCATCCTTCTAATTCTCAAAATTGATGTTTCTTTGGGTTACTTATTTTCACCACTGCCATCCTTATTTTATCCTTATTTTATATAAATGCAGTGTATACATGGTTTATTTCTACATTCCTGTATAGAAGCAATATTGAACTACCCTTTTGAGTCAGGCTGTAAAGTCTTTGCTGCTGTCCCATCTGGCTTGCTAAAAAAATATGTAACATAAATGATCAGTTCAAGACCTTGTAAAAATGTTAATTCAATTAAATAAAGTTGACCAAAAATCATTATTTTTTCTTTTAAAATAAATGAATAAAGAGAAATTAAAAGTAACATTTTCTCAAATTATTCAAATTACTCAATCCATAAATTATTTTTTTAAGAATTACTATTAAGACTGCTTCTGGTACAACAACTTTCCAGATTACCATTTATGCTACTAATATATTTATGTACACAATTATCAAGCAAACATATCAATTATTGACTGTATTTGCAAGATTTCTAACTTGAAGTTTCCAGTTAGTCGAAGAAACTTTTTTTAAAAAAATTGCAAAAATGTTGTAAATACTTTTATTTCCATCTTAAGTGCTTTTGTAGTTACAGTAAATCCATTATAACAATATACACTGAAAAAGCAAGGTCTATTTAAGTAAACCTAATTATGTGAGACATTAAATATGTATTGTGATTCTTAAAGCATTAACACCAAAGCATTAACCTCGAGTTAAGTTTTAATGATACTCCACAGTGCTCATAATTCAATGTATGTCTTGCTTTCATTCCAACACAAATCATATTAGGCTGTAAACATTAGATTATACTGAGAGTAATTTTGGGGTTCATTTTTTTTTTTTTTTAAAGTGGATCTTCACAAAAATCACATCAGCTCTGCATGCTAATGTGAAGTCATTATATAGTGATAGAAAAACGTAATTATTTTTCTATTACTTTCTCTTAGATGCTTATGATGTAGCCAGGACCTTACAGATGTCCTTAGGAAGGGTACATCACCAGTACCCTTCAGGTAGATCTTCTGTTCTAACTATGGGATCTTGTGAAAAAAAAAGCACTTTTTTTAAAGAATATGGTGAATGCGTGAGATGAGGCGACAATAAAATCATCTGATTGAAAAAAACAAGATCTTGCTGGAAAGTCTTTTTTCCCCAGCAAGGTAATATGGCATGGCACATTGGAGAAACGAGGCAAATAAAGTCATTGATGGCCAGCTTCTTCCTTCTCCTCTGCCGAGACTGGGGAAACCATTGAGAAGTAGGCAGGTAATTCATATTAATTTTAGTTAGTAGAATGTATTTAGGCAGTCAGGTTTATTAGGTAGTGGTGGTGGTGTGCTTTATTTTTATTTTTTAATAGATAACAATGAAAAAACATTTTTTCAATAAAATTTATAAAAATAATAAAAAAACTGTAAAAGCACATCCTGTTCTGCCCCACACATACACGCAAATACACATGTGCACATATGGCACACACATGTATATAAGCAGCAATTTAAACATCAAGCAAGAGTAATAATTCTAGGGTCAAAATATATGATTGACTCTAAACTGATCAACTGTTATAGGCTTTTTTAGGCGTCACCTATGACAATTTTTAGCTAAAGTTGGTGGTGAAGGTGTTACGCTGACCGGATGAGGAGGCGGTAGAGGATGAGGAGGCGGAGTAGGAGGAGGTAGCAACAGGAGGCAAACTTAAGCACCCTGCAATCCTCGGTGGTGGAAGGACATGCGCCAAACTGCTATCCGCCTCAGGCCCAGCCGCCACTACATTTACCCAGTGTGCTGTTAGGGAGATATAACGTCCCTGACCGCGCTTACTGGTCTGCGCATCGGTAGTTAGGTGGACCTTGCCACAGATGGCGTTGCGCAGTGCACACCTGATTTTGTCCCCCACTTGGTTGTGCAGGGAAGGGATAGCTCGCCTGGAAAAGTAGTGGCGGCTGGGCACGACGTACTGTGGGACAGCCAATGACATCAGCCTTTTAAAACTCTGCATCTCCACCAGACGGAATGACAGCATTTCAAAGGCGAGGAATTTTGAAATGCTGGTATTCAGGGCCAGGGATCACGGGTGGCTAGGGGGGTACTTCGTCTTCCGCTCCAGTGTTTGGGAGATAGAGAGCTGAACGCTTCCATGGGACATTGTGGAGATGGTTGGTGACCCAGGTGGTAGTGTTGCTGGCAGATCCTCTGTTTGCGGGTTGGCAGGTGCCACTGTCACTACAGAGGTGGATGAAGAGGCCGAGACTGCAGCAGAAGAGGAAGCAGGAGGAGCCAGAGACCTTTCTTGGTTTTTGAGGTGTCTACTCCACTGCATCTTGTGCTTTGCACTTAGATGCCTGGTCATGCAGGTTGTGCTCAGGTTGAGAACGTTTATGCCTCGCTTTAGGCTCAGATTGCACAGCGTGCAAACCACTCGTGTCTTGTCATCAGCACATTGTCTGAAGAACTGCCACGCTGGGGAACTCCTTGGACCTGGCTTTGGTGTGCTCGGTCCCTTGCTGCGTTGGGCAGTAGCAGATGTACTGTCTAGGGGATGGACGCTCCGCTTTTGCACCCTGCTCCCTCTTCTGCTGTGCTGGTGGCTCTGTGCGACCACCGCCTCTTCCTCCGAATTACACTGGTCACCTGCATGATGTTGATTCCATGTGGGGTAAATGGCCCTTTAAGAGCTATGGGTGGAAGAGACGTTTTGACGTTGCTTCCGCCCTGCATGTCAATGTCGTCTCCATGTCTAGCCAGGAGAAGGACCGGATCGCCTCCGCCGATGCCGACGGCTCCGGTAAGCGACAGAGGGCCCCTCTCCCGCCACCGATAGTGACGAAACGCGTAGGGAGGAGGAGCTACGTCCTGACGTCACCGCTACTGTCGTAGACCTGGAACCACGGGCTGTTTGCGAGACCGGCCGGCTCGCCTTTTTGTCCTGATTTCTATATCCACATGTAAGTGCGCACTTTGTTGCTTCTTCTTTTTAATTATTAAACGTATCAAAGATTTTACACTATGCGAGTACTTTCATCCTTTCCAGTACTGGTTTGCTCTATGCCACTCTGATTGACCCTGAGCTGATTCCACATTGGATACTCCCTAATTGACAACCATAGGAGAATATTACCAGCAAAAAGCTCCAGGATCCCG
Organism: Lithobates sylvaticus; assembly: GCA_028564925.1. Lineage (NCBI taxonomy): Eukaryota > Metazoa > Chordata > Amphibia > Anura > Ranidae > Lithobates > Lithobates sylvaticus. Next base: position 433,044,169 of record CM053030.1, read on the forward strand.
TCCTACATCCCTGGCTGGGGTTAAGAGCCATCTGCCTATACGGTCCCCTGTAACAAGGGACCACGTATTTCCGGTAAGGGGACAAGTGTGCTTTCTGGTGGAGGTTTATTTCACTATACAACGTGTTGTCACTTTGGTTTCCATTATCAGAGGATTCTTTGAACAGTTCCAGTCTTCGCTATCATTTGTGATCATTGGACAGTATATATTTTTTCACATAGACTTTATTTTATGCAATATTTGAATGTCAAAACTGTGATTTTTTTCGCGATCAGTTTTTTATTGGGGCTATGAACTCAGCCTGCTATTCACTATATATTGTGCACTTTTTATGTATAGTATCACAAGTATTGTGTTATTGGTTTGTGGCAATTAAGATTTAGATCCACCTTTTGAAGTTTTTGCCCCTTAAAGCTACAGGGTGGGTTACAGACTCAAGCAGGTGTTTACCAATTATTATACACTTTAGGTTTTTATTATTCATTCATTTGAGTTTATATTATGTTTAATTGATTCAGCCCACATATTGGTTGATAGGATAGCAAGCATTTTTTCATATGTGCCACGATATATGAGTATATGATTCACAATATTATTTTCTCTATTAGACACACTGTATCTATTTACACTGAGTGTTGTCTATTCACAGGTTTTAGCGCAGCTCCTTTTCCCCTCTTTTCACATTTGATGTAGTATAACATTTTGAGCAGCAGCTTTCTGGTCAAGGGATAGCGCAATTTTTTCACTTTTCACCATAAATATATGTTAGTTTATTAATATGATTTAATTGATAATCTAATTCCTAGATTCCATTTTACATAATATACTTTTGGAGGATACTTAAAGTTCCAGTAGTCAATACCATCGCTGACTTCCACCTTAATACCATCAAGGTATCTAGGGTCCTGTTTTACTCTATCTAATGTGAATGTTAGGAAAAGGGTTCTATTATCTTCAATATTGACCATACCATGTATCTCAGACTCTCTAGGAGCTATCTTGATAAACTAGCCACACTAGAAGATATTGTGAACTGGTGGTTGAATCGTTTTCCGGTGTATTCACTCTGGGGGGTTTTTTGCCCAGTAAGTATGACACCATTATGGCCATGGCTGGAAGTTAGCATTTTGTGTATTATTTTGGAGGCTTAATTTCCTCTTGTCCTTTTTAGAATGGGGCTATTTGGTCTACTCTATCTGTCTATTGGCTGATTGACCTAGGGAGGATACTGCTGATCTAACTGCTTCCGGATTACACCTGGCAGTCCACATATATGAGGGCTCTCTTTGATTTGTGAGTGGCACACTTAGTTCATTTTATCTCTGCTTCCAGATAACACCTGGCACGCCACATATATGAGGGCTCTCTTTGATTTGTGAGTGACACTTTTAGTATATTTTATTACCATTTTATATATATATATATATATATATATATATATATATATATATATATATATATATATATATATATATATATGGGTTTATATTATTTAAATGCTATGCTGCATATTTTATCTGATTAGAATATGATGTTTCCCTCCTTTCTTTTTATACAGGATCCCTATTTACAGGCAAGGTAATACGGTCCCGAGGAAGCATAAAGCGAAACGTTGACCTCTTTGACTTAGTAGTAACAGGGATCTAATATGATATATATTATGTGGTTGTATCAAAGAGCTTAAATTTTCTTATATTCTTTTTATCTTGTACAAATATCTTTTAGAATACATTTTTAGTAGTTTTTTTTTTGTAATAAAAGGATTTTGTATTATTATGTAGTGTTGTTCCTTTTTTGGTACCGGTAAAGTCTGCTCAATATGTCCTAAATTTCTTCAACAATCTATATATGGATGTGGTACCCCCTTAGCCATTTATCTTTTTACATATAAACTTTTATAAGATAACTTAAGTGCTGCTGCAGATAGGGACAAAAATGTGTAGCTGATAACCATCCAGGGAAAGCTACCTATTTGCTTCTGCCACCCATAGCCACAGATTTAGCACATCCAAAACTGAGAGTAGTAAACGTGAGTTATTTGCTGTCTTTGTCCCTTTGGCGAGTTTTGCCTTCAATTGCTGTTAGAGACAAAACAGGAAGTGAGAGGAAATCTTTTTTGACACAGTTACCACCAGAACAGGTGTCCCTGTAGGAAGATTTCCTCTCACCTTCTATTACTGTAACAACTGCAAATACTTTCTGTTCCAGAAACAATAATCAAATAAGGGACCCTTCGCTAGTAGTCCAAAAATGTTTATTTTAGCCCATTATCAGGATTCTAGTGGTTGACACACCTATGCTTTGTGGTATCATGCACATTTCCACAATACCTTGTAAATCACATTGCTTGTGTTAATGTGTTGTGGTGCCATTTATTTTCTAATTGCAACACAGTAAAGTAACACATTTGCAACTAAAAATAAAGCACTATTGTGCATTGTGTTTGAGAACAATGGCGAGGTCCAGTGTTAGGGTGTTGGAAGACCATTTGAATTATTTGGCTGCCTAAACGCAACACATGTTGACACACAAGAACGTGTGTTAGTTATTGCATTGCAACGATGTAAATGGACCCTAAATAGTTAAAAACGTATTGTAGCCAATGTTACATAGGGATTGGAATCTGAATGTAGTAGCTTGTCTTGACAGCCCTTTTGATTTCTTACCATTACTAAATTTCTTTCATCGATCCCATAAGGGGGCATTTGAAAGTCCCAAAACACATTGACTTGTATTATACGAGGCAATAAACATTTTTGGACTCTTGATAAATAGTGTGGTGCCTCATCCTTGAGCAATGAAGACTAGCTTGGATTGAAACTTTCCATACTTTATTCAAAACTAAAAAGGAAATATTTTAGCTAGAGATATATTTTAGGTCTTTATTAACCGCTTCAATACAGGGCACATTCACCCCCTTCCTGCCCAGGCCAATTTTCAGCTTTCAGCACTGTTGCATTTTGAATGACAATTGCGCGGTCATGCAATGCTGTACCCAAACAACATTTTTATAATTTTTTTAAGACTGATAGGGCTTTTTTTTGGTGGTATTTAATAACTCTGGGTTTTTGATTTTTTTTTTGCTAAACAAACTACCAGAAGACCGGAAATTTAGAAAAAAAATGTTCTGTTATAAAATGTTGTAAATGAGAATGGCACTAATGACGGGCACTAATAGGCTGCACTGATGGGGTCGCACTATTGAGGCGGCACTGATGAGGTGGCACTGATATGCAGCACTGATGGGCACTAATAGGTGGCACTGATATGCAGCACTGATAGGCACTGATAGGCAGCACTAATAGGCAGAATTTATGGGCACTGATAGGTGGCAGTGATGGGCACTCATGGGTGGCACTGAAGGGCACTGAAGGGCACTGATGGGCACTGATAGACCGCACTTATAGGTGATACTGATGAGGAGGCACTGATGGGCACTGATTGGCATCACTAATGGGCAACGATTGGCATCACTGGTGGACATCACTTGTGGGCACTGGTGGGCACTGGCAGGCATTGCTGATGGGGCTGCACTGAGGATCATTGCATGTATTTTCAGTGCAGATCCCCCTGTGAGGAAAGACATTTATTGGTTTTCCTCTCCTCATGCGCTGTCAGAGTGAGCAGAGGAAAGTCGATAATCGCCACTTCCTATTTACACTGTGATTGGACACAGCTGATCACAAGGTAAAGACATCATAGGCTCTTTATCAAGATCGGAAGATGCGGTGTGTTCATGGGACACACCGCACCACCGATTGCCATGCTGCGCATCCCCCAGGGAGAACGCACAAGCAGCTTGTTCTGAGGGACGTCATATGATGCCCAGTCAAATCAATTAAAGTGGTTGTAAACCCTTACAAATCACTTTGACCTACAGGTAAGCCTAGATTAAGGCTTACCTGTAGGTCCAAGAAATATCTCCTAAACCTACACAGTTTAGGAGATATTTGCCAAAAGACAGGCACCGCTGTCTACGGCGCAGGACGTAGACATCGGCGTGCAGGCGCACTGAGCGTGCCGCTGTTAGCGGCGATATGCCGCGAGTGGTGGCTCCCGTGCGCATGCGCGGGAGTGACGTCATCGCGGCTCTGTCGAATGACAGCGCCGGAGCAGCGAGACCCACCAAGAAGATGGAGGCTCCTTACACAAGGGGACAGTGGTGACTTCGCTGGCTCCTGTGTCAGGTAAGTGACACATAATGGACTACTATGCGATGCATAGTAGTCCATTATGATTTACCTTTGCAGGGAAACAAAGAGGAAGTAAACCCATTGGGGTTTACTTCCTCTTTAAACCCCCACCTGGCCATCATTCTGCTATAGGCCCTGCGGGAAGTGGTTAAATAAATAGTGAAAAAGAAGAAAAGTATTCTTTGTTTAAAATTATTTTCCTTATTTAGGCTCCATGCACACTATAAGCTAAAAAAAATGTCTGTTCCTAGAAGCTGAAGCTTCAAAAACGCTTCTAGACTAAAATAGTGTGCATGGACACATGGGATAACATTATTTGGTCTTAAAAGCAAAAAAAAAAAACCTCATAAGCTAATGCTATGAGAGGTTTTCTAGGATAGTGTGCATGGAGCCTAATAATGTATTATTTTTTTTACCTTTTGCTTGCATCACGGTGAACAGGTAAAGAGTTCAACAAGATTCTTTTACCAGTTTGTCTGGAAGGGTGGCTGATTGGCAGAGCTGCAGTTATTCAGAAATATCTAATAGCCATGAATTACTGTATCTCCATCTGGGATAAATCTTTAAGACCGAAGATCAACTTACTCATCTCTAGTCAACAGCCACAATTAAAGCTTCTGACAATGCTGTAAAGCTGATTGGTTTGTCTACAAAAAAAAAAAAGGAAGCTAACACAATTTTTTTAATGGGATCACACAATGTTTCTTTCTTTCCTTAAATAGGTTAGCTCAAACAGGTTGCAGCCATGCCAAATGCAGCTGAACGAGCCATCTTATTGCGTTTCACAGCTGGCGTCAAGTGTAGATAACAAGGTATCAAGCTCCACTTAAGTAATTATAATCTGAGTGTTTATCACCAGAGATAAATTATAGTGTTTCTTTTTAGCTGTATAAAGAAAACTTCCTAAAAACTTACTTTTATTGTTTGAAGTTTTGTTTGATACTGTAAGGGAAAATATTCAAAGATTTATGGCTGAATCTTAATGTGTCATCCTTATCTCATATATACCTACCTCCCAACTTCTGAACTTGACAAAAAGTGGGCATAACCATATGGGTGTGGTTTAAAGATATCACGGCAAACCCAAAAGCTCTTGAACAGATTGCAGTGATAAAGCAAACATTTGGCATAAAATATTTAAAAAACATTGGTTGATACTGACTTTTCTTTTAAGTAGTGCAACACCTGTGGCACCTACCCACTGTATTGCCAGCACATATATGCCATAATCCTTTTATCCACAAAATATGCTTTAATTATTATGCCTCAAGCGGGATATATGTTCTTAAAGACATATACAAGCTATTTATTTTTTTAGGTAAAGGATAGATTTCTGTCAGGTATTATTGCTGTCCGGGGATATTTCTATTGTCTTCTTTCAGAGACAGCGGTCACCAAGTCAGGAAATGGATGGACATCTCCCCAAACGATATACAGCAATAAAAACTGGACCCCTTTCCAACTTTTTTCTAAAAATAGAAGACATTTTTAGGTGGCAGCTCCAATATTACTCCAAGGCTATGTAAAGTAGAGTTCTTAATAACATCCAGGTATTAAAAGGGAAATGTTTTAGAAGATTTTAAGCATATGTTTAAAATTCAAGTCATATGATAGGGAGCAATATTTCCAAACCCACGGCTGGTTTCCTGCTCTGCAATCCCATTGTAGGGATCTGGTGGGATTCAGTGTTATGTATTTCTGAATCATATTGCTGTGCTATGGCCTCATTCATAATTTCCACTATGTTTTCTTTGGTACTCTCTAGTTAATGTGTATATCCTTTTTTTGTTTCACTCTCTCAGCTTTATCATGCTCCATCGAACTCTGAGAGCCTTTAGAGTTAAACTTTTTCTTTGTTAAAAATCTCACATTGAGCTTTAACATTTTTAAAATTGACCTTCCCATTTTTGATTTTCTAAAACTAAAAATTTTTAGAAATGCAAAGCACCAGATTTGTCGCAAACCACAATGCATGGGTGTGCTCTGTGCATTGTGGTGCCCTGAAATATAAAAAAATTGTAGATGCATTTTTTTCATGCACTGGGGTACATTGGGAGCCCTTTTAAAATTAATAGGGTGCCTAATGTGTGTGAACTTTGGGGACAATAGCTCCACGGGATTAAGTGCATAAACCGTCAGTTTTATAATAAAAGACATTTATTTGTAAGAAAAAATCAAAAATAAGGCTTTCTTCAGCGCACAGGCAAAATACAAAAACAAAGTCCGCTTATCTTCAGCATAACAGAAAATCAGCTTATCTTCAGCACAAAAACAAAGTTAAGGAAAACACATACAGTTTTGCAGCAGGTTCTTTTAGCAGCCTCCAGACATCCACACAGCTCAACCAACAGGTGTAATCACCTACTCCTCCTCACACACCACCAACTCTTCCCTACTTCCTGTCTTATGAGCTGTCTTCCTGGAGGCCCTTAACCCCCTGTGCGCTGAATCATTGTGGTCAGGGAGGGAGGCTCTTCCCACCCGAATATCTCTTCAGAGCCTCCCAAATTCCGGGTCCCAAATAACTTATTATTAACCTAGAGAGGACTGCGAGTCAGTCCTCTCCTGCTCGGCTACTCCCGGAACCCCTCACCCATTTTGGGTGACCCCCTGAGCAACGCTGCGACTCCTTTAAAGGGACCACAGCCCAAATACTGGTGCTATATAGCACCCGTCCAGGACCCAACCTTGGCGTCCTGTACATATCCCCCCCCTCTGCCTCAACGCGGAGGTGTTGGAGGCACCACTCGACATCATACAATGGACCCGGGAGAGGGCATCGGCGTTCTGATGCTGTCTCCCTGGTCTGTGCTCTACCACAAAATTGAACTCCTGGAGAGAAAGGAACCACCTTGTCACCCTGGCATTGGTGTTTTTGTTTTGTCTCATCCAGGTCAGTGGGGCATGGTCGGACACTAGGCGGAACCTTCTACCTAGGAGGAAATACCGTAAAGAGTCTAAAGCCCACTTGATGGCCAGACACTCCCGCTCCACCACCGCATAGTTTTTCTCCGCTGCCGTCAGCTTCCTACTTAGAAAAACTATGGGGTGCTCTGGTCCGTAAGTATCTCCCTGGGGAATCCAGTTCGTGAAAACATTTGGAATAACTCCTTGGCAATGGCCTTAGAGGAAGCTTTCCTCAAAGGAACTGCTTCTGGATACCTGGTTGCGTAGTCTAGGATGACTAATATATATTGGTGCCCCCTTGCCGACTTTACCAGGGGTCCCACGAGATCCATGGCGATCCGCTCAAATGGAACCTCAATAATCGGCAAGGGTACCAGAGGGCTTCTATAGTGTGGCCCTGGGGCAGTTAACTGGCAAATGGGACAAGATGCACAATATCTTTTAACCTCGGCCTTCACCCCTGGCCAGTAAAACCGGTCGGTTATCCTGGCCTCCGTTTTCTCTGCCCCCAAGTGTCCTCCCAGTGCGTCATTGTGGGCTAGGTCAAGTAGCATCCGCCTATATGGTTGGGGAACCAGTAACTGCTCTACAGTTTCCTCTCGGCTTTCAGCCACTCGATAAACCAAATCCCCCTTTAATGCAAAATGAGGAAACCTTTGATCTGCCCCTGGTATTTGTGGGACCCCATCAACAACAGAAACCTGCTCTCGAGCATTGACCAAGGTAGGATCCTGCAACTGGGCGGTGCCAAACGCACCCCTGGGTACGTCCAGGTCTGGATGCACTGACCTTGAGGATGTTTCCCCTTCACCCTCCTCAACTGGGAACTGCAACGGGGAGAGCTCCTCATCATCCTCCCCCAGCATAACCTGTAATGGGAAGGCTTCCCCCCCCTCAGAAGTCAACTCGGTATTGAGGCCTGAAACAGAAACATTGTCATTCAAATTAACATTCTCTGCAATATCCTAATTAGTGACAGGTATCTCTGTTTTAGAGGGGTGTGTTGTGGGGGTTTCAGGCCTAGACCCCTCAGACTCCATCTCTTCCAGGCCCAGTGTCCCCAGTTCTCCTGGCAGCCCCATCTGTGCCTGGTTCCACAGTTCGAGAAATAGCGGACAGTCCCGCCCCACTATAATATCATGTATTAAACTATTTACTACCCCAACCTCTTGTGTCACTGAGGTACGTCCATAAGAAATCGTCACAGGAACCAGGGGGTACTCCCTGGTATCCCCATGGATACACACTACACGCAGAGTTTTATTTACGGGGCCAAGTCTCCCAATCACCCTGGCATGTACCAGTGTTACCATGCTCCCGGAGTCTAGTAGGGCCCTGGCAGGAAAGTGGTTCACCCACACTTCACACTCGAACCGTCCTTCAGCCAGATCAAGATGAGTGGTACACGCTCTTTGCACATAGAAGGAGCTTCTCCGACCAGTCCCGCAATCCATCGGCTCCTCCTGAAGTGGGCATTGTGCCCGGGTATGCCCCCAGGACCGACATCGCCAACACTGTAGGCCTCCCATCCTAGGGACAGGAACCAACCTTCGAGGTTCTGCAGAAGATGGTGCAGGGTTGCGGGTTCCAATGTCTAGCAGGGCTTCTCTCCTAGGTGCCGTGGCCGGTCTTGTTGCCCTTGGTGTGGGTTCCCGACGTTTGGCAGGCCCAAGCAGGTCCTCCACCACGGTGTACCTTTCAACCAACTCAACCAGCTGGTCAGCGGTTGCAGGGTCTCCATGGCTTACCCAGCGCTGTAGGTCATCTGGCAGGGACCGCAGGTACCAGTCCATCACCACCCGTTCCACCATTTGTGGGCCTGACAGTTTTTCTGGCTGCAGCCATTTTTTAACCAGCTGTATCAGTTCATGCATTTGGGACCTGGGTGGTCGGTCAGGTTTGTACCGCCAGCGATGCACCCTCTGAGCCCGGACAGCCATGGTCACTCCTAGGCGGGCCAGGATCTCTGCCTTCAGATGCTCATAGTTGCTGATATGTTCAGTTGGGAGGTCAAAGTAGGCCTTTTGCGGGTCACCGGTGAGAAAAGGAGAGATAATGCTGGCCCATTGGTCACGGGGCCACCCCTCTCTCTCTGCTATCCTCTCAAAGGTGGTGAGAAAGGCCTCTACGTCATCGCTGGGTGTCAGTTTTTGTAAGAAATGGCTGGCTCTCACAGACACTTGGTTGCCAACGGCAACGACCGATTGTTCTCGTCCCTGAGCCAGCCGCTGCACTGCCTCCTGTAAGGCAGTCACCTGTGCTTGAGTGGACTCCTGCTGAGCAGTAAACTGGGCGGCTAGCAACCGTGTGTTTTCCTGCTGTGCAGCTATAGCCTGTGCCAGGGCCTGCTGCTGCTGAGCCATCGCTTCCTCATGGCGACGGTTTGCATCTGCTGAAGCTTGCTGCTGGGTCACGGTGGCTTGCGCCAAAGCCCTGATGACCTCCTCCATGCCTTTACCTGCTGCTTGCAGCGTCTGAGCTGACTTCACCCACGACATGCCATTTGTACACTGTCTCTTTAAATGTCAGTTTAGTTTTAAACGGTTTTTGCGGCTGCAAATGCACTTTTGCCAGCATCCAAGACACCAGTTGTGAACTTTGGGGACAATAGCTCCACGGGATTAAGTGCATAAACCGTCAGTTTTATAATAAAAGACATTTATTTGTAAGAAAAAAATCAAAAATAAGGCTTTCTTCAGCGCACAGGCAAAATACAAAAACAAAGTCCGCTTATCTTCAGCATAACAGAAAATCAGCTTATCTTCAGCACAAAAACAAAGTTAAGGAAAACACATACAGTTTTGCAGCAGGTTCTTTTAGCAGCCTCCAGACATCCACACAGCTCAACCAACAGGTGTAATCACCTACTCCTCCTCACACACCACCAACTCTTCCCTACTTCCTGTCTTATGAGCTGTCTTCCTGGAGGCCCTTAACCCCCTGTGCGCTGAATCATTGTGGTCAGGGAGGGAGGCTCTTCCCACCCGAATATCTCTTCAGAGCCTCCCAAATTCCGGGTCCCAAATAACTTATTATTAACCTAGAGAGGACTGCGAGTCAGTCCTCTCCTGCTCGGCTACTCCCGGAAATCCTCACCCATTTTGGGTGACCCCCTGAGCAACGCTGCGACTCCTTTAAAGGGACCACAGCCCAAATACTGGTGCTATATAGCACCCGTCCAGGACCCAACCTTGGCGTCCTGTACATGTGACATGCCTCAATTAATGCAAACAAAGGTGTGAAGGGGGCCCAAGGGTTCTTGTAGAACTGTAACAGAAACTGGTAGGAAAATCATCTGAATGATCAGACAAAGGGTAACTTTAAAGGGGTTTCTAAACCCTCACAGTTTTTTACTTTAATGCATTAAGGTGAAAAACCTTGTGCTGCAGCACCCCCCTTCCCCTTTTTCTTACCCGAACCCGATTGTTCCAGTGACAGGGACAAGCACAGCAGCTCCAGCTACTGTCTCGGGTCATCATTGGATTGATTGATAGCAGCAGGAGCCATTGGCCCCCGCTGCTGTCAATCAAATCCAGTGACACGGGAGCCAGGGGGTGGTGCCAGGGGGTGGTGCCGAGTCCTGCTGTCTGTGTCAATGGACGCAGCAGCAGAACTCAGGAGCGCGCCCACAGGAGTGCCCCCATGGAAAGTGACTCTCCGTGGGGGCCCTTGAGAAGAGGAGGAGCCAGAACCCCCAAAGTGGGACCACATAAAAGGAGGATTGGGGCCACTCTGCAAAACCCTTGTACAAAGAGGTAAGTATAACATGTTTGTTTAAAGAAAAAAAAGAAAAAATTAAGCTTTACAATCACTTTAACTTGAATTTAATTAAACAGGTGCAGAGTTGGAATAACAATGCAAACATGGTCAAAATGGCAAAAGTGTGTGCATACCATAGAAAACAACATTAAACTGATTATGAAGCTGTAAAAATAGGGGCTCATAAGAACACTGTCTTTGCGACTCCATAGGGACACTAGGTGGCATTATAGCACAGTCTCTGTAAGGCTTTAGATACTAAAGAATGGCTACTACTTCAGTAAACAATACAGTACATAAACAGTAACTTGTGTTTAGCCTCTGTGACAGCATTGCTTAGAGTGAACTCCAGGGCTGGTCTGGGTACACAGATGAACAGCTGGAGTAATTTATGGACGGGCACCTCAGATGAGCAGCTGTGGGAGTCTCCAGGCTGGTGCCACAGGCGGGCTGCTAGAAACGCAGGGCCACTCCTATTGCAATGCAGTACTCTGGTATAAATTGGATTTGTGCTCCCACACAGTGTCTAAGACTTCCATAGAAACTTCTGCCTAGCTCGGACTTACAGTGGTTTATCGTAAACCTGGCTGCACATGCCATGTCACCTCTACCTCATTACGTGCAGAGTTTCTGAGCTGCAGCATGTGGGAAACAGGAAAACTTATATTCCCTGGGCAGATCCAGGAGCACAGGGGCTTGTGGGAACCCAGGAGATTGGGGGAGCCCAAGGGATTTGGGTAAAGTGGCATCTAAGCATACTCAAGGGACACTCCGCTACAGACCTACTCTGCATTCCAGTCAGTTTTGTTCTACTTTTGTTGCAGTTTGGCCTAAAGAGCCATTATTCCTAAATAACATAATTTGCAGGGGTAGTTTATGTAAAATAGGGTTTAATATGGTCTCTTATAAAAATAAACATTTAACAAAATTGATCAACCAGGAGATAGATAAAAAGTAGAGTGGCATATTGGCAACAAGGGTCGTAGCTCAGGGACCTGAGGTCACAGAGACCCCCATGTCCTTCCCCACCACTGGTAAAAATGTGAGGCTCCTACGACCCATGGTTCCAGAGATACGGGGCTCCATGTGAAGCCTGTCAGAAGCTACATACAGAGTGGCCAGTTTAAGTACAATCTGGCATACTCTGTTTGCAGCAGACTGAGAGGACAAGCTCATAGTGCCTCTCCTCACTTCTTGTCAGCGGCACTGAGCTCAATGGACAGCTTGGAGCCTTGGGCCAATAGTAAAGTACCATTAGTGCCAGCTGTCCAATAAAAATGCTACAGTGGAGGCATGCCTCTCACTACAGTGCCATAGAAGGGTTTAAAAGACAAATGTTCCCTCCCAGCCCTCTTAACTAGAAGGAAATAACATGGGTTGATGGGTATTAGATTTACCCACAATCCCATGAAAATATGCTGCTTTTGAAAAAGTAATGTTATTATCAAGCTAAATCATATATTATTATGCTATATGTTATAAGATAATAATTTATTATTTATCTATTTACTGTACAATTACTGGTTTGAAGTTAAAACTTCAAACTTCAGAAATTTGTCAGTTAAGCCACCTGCTTGAGTACAGTTTTTAAAAATATAGTAAATGACCTTAAAAATAATATATATTAATTATTTGTATATTACCTATGGTAATTAACCCCTTGCCACCCAGGCCAATTCTGACACCTCTTTTCTACATGTAATAATCATAATTTTTTTTGCTATAAAATTACTTAGAACCCCCAAACATTATATATATTGTTTTAGCAGACCCCCTAGGGAATAAAATAGTGGTCTATGTTACACAGTATTTGAGCAGCAATTTTTTGAAAATCGTTTATTTTTTTTTTAAAACTGTTTCATGAATATAAAAAAAATAAAAACACTAAAGATAAACCACATTTTTTGTATAATGTGAAAAAAGATGTTACACCAAGTAAATAGATACCTAACATGTCACGCTTTAAAATTGCGCACACTCGTGGAATGGCGCCAAACTTAAGTACGTAAAAATCTCCATAGGTGACGCTTTAAAATATTTTACAGATTACATGTTTAGAGTTGCAGAGAAGGTCTAGTGCTAGAATTATTGCTCTTGCTCTAATGATTGTGGCGTATATAACCTGTGTGTATCTGGCTCTGATACTAGCCAGTGCCTCACCAGCCGCTGATCTCACCACACGTCCCTGCCCTTTACCCTGTATCTCCTTCTGCTCTGCTCCCCTGTGTCCTATGCCCTATTCCTCTATGTAAGCCTCTTTGTAGCCTTTATTGTTGCTGCCTCTAGTGTTGCTGTTGTTGCCATTGTTGCTACTTTTGTTCTTATTTTACCTTATCTTGTTTTTTTTTCACTATGGTTTACCTCACACATCATGTCTGATTTGTCTAGTGATCCCGTTCTCATTCTACTCTACACCTTGCCACCTTTCAGGTTTCTGATACCATGCTTGCTTGAGTCTAGATCCAGTGACTTTTTGGGGTATGTAAGTGAGAAAACATCATGCAAAATTGAAAATTAAGCTTTGAGATGCATATAGTAGACACAGCTTACTAAAGCTTCATTTTTTATATCCAAGCATTGTTGTGTGCAGATCCACCTCATTTGTTTACGTTACTAATCTAGTAATGTGGGAACCTTATGCTCATGTCTGTGTGTAATGCAGAAGAGGCAATGGCATTGCTAGGTTTGGGCACCTGCTTAGCATGCCTCTTGTTGGGGCCACAACCATCAACAATATTTTAGTTTTAGTTGTACTTGCATGTTTGATGTGTAGCCATCAATGTGTTTCTTCTCTTCGCTGGTACTTTTTGTTGTAAAGAGTTAAAGTGAACCTCAAATGATAAATTTTCTCTACTTTTGTCAATGGGTTGAAGGGTGAAACCCTATGTAAAATGTTTATTGCTGCCTGTGTCACTATTCAGAAGATATCATTTTACTTCATCTATTAAAGAAACAGCAGGAAAAGAGAGGCAAATTTACAGAACATCTCAAAGATAGCTCCTGTTCTAGTAACAAATGTAAAATGTAAAAATGTAAAATGTTAAATTTCCTCAGAATTGCTGTCCTGATGTCAACAAGCTCAAAGCAAGGATGAATATCCCCAATGGGGTCACAGATTGTATTAAAAATATTAAATGGGCATTTTAATTCATTCCCATCCTACCCAAAACCGGGGAAAACATTAAAGCTGGAATTTTACTTTAAGATTGTCACATGCCCATGGTGATGGAGGATGCAGTGATGTAGTTAACACAAGTTACAAGACAACGCCCTAGTGCCAGCTGCAATACTTCCAAGCCAACGCAATACAAATGTTTCCTCTGTGAAGACTGCTGTTCTTTCTCTCTTTGTATAAAATGTCTCCACCAATGCACCACATCACCATATCTACCACTACACCACACAGTCTTCTGTCAAAAAAAAAGTAAATTTGATATTGGAAGATGTTACCATGTATGAATGGGCCTAATTGGAGGAGAGGGGCGGGCAGACATGATCACAGGTCTGCTATTGTCATGAACCAGGACAGCTGATGTATGCAACTATGGACTAAAGGAGTTGCGTCTATAGCTGAATTGTCTATTCCGCACCCCATTATGCTGCTTTTCATCAAGCTATAGAATAGCACACACATAGCATAATGGGTTATAGGATAGAGAGATTTTCAGCTGGTAATGAAAATATTTTAACTGATTGCATATTGACTTTCCAGCTCATGCTATCTGGTATATTTCTACCTTGCATGTAACCCATTTACTCAATCATTATGATACAAACTATTGACTCAGAGCATATTTGCTTTTTTTTTGCTGAATGCAGTTATGTACAACTGTGTTTGCCTTTCAAAAAATGATCTCAATTCCAATCTCCATAGTATATTATCACAGAATATTTGGTTTCTTCTACATTCAATGCTGGTGCTGATAAGCTTTAGACTTTATTGTGCACAATAAACTGCTGAGCATTAGGAATCCTTAAACTAGTTGATATTCTTCCAGCAGTCTGGCAATCTTGTAACAATAAGGCTATTTTTGTTCTTAGGGAAATAGATTTCCTTGCTCTTGAGACTATTGTGTACTCAGCACGTACAGTACAGTGTCTAAGTAATGGAAAATGTAGGGGGGGGGGGGGGGGGGGGGGGGGTCTTATGATAGTGAAGTCCTTTTTTTTACCCAATATACTGTAATGTGGTAAAAGGGCTATTTTTATTTCCTTGAAAAAAGATTTTACATTTCTGAAAAAAAAAAGTAATTCTGATGATATATGTTAAGCATTTTAGATTTATGAATGCAAAGAGTCAGAAAACTACTTGCAATCATTCTGTTTTGTATGAAAGAAAACATTGTTGCCCATAGACTAAATATTGTTTAATATATTAAAACAAACCTGTCATAAGAACAGTGTGCATAGAATAGCATTCATATGTACCTGACAGTGCATAACGTTCATTTTTAACTCTGCACCTATACTGCAATCAAAAGTTCTGCACACTTTTTGAAAGTCAGAGCTCAGGAACAAGTCCAGGCCATCAACAATGCAACATCGAAACAAACAGGAGGACTGGGGCTTGGGACTTTAAATGAAGCAGGCAGGTGTAAAACGTTTACATTTATTGGAAATCAGTGATAAGTTGCATGAGGGTAAACACAAGTACACCAAGAAAACCAATATATTTCATTCAGTAGATAAACATACAGCAATGACAATTGACCACTAATTATGCAAATCACATGTTACAAGTGATCATTAAATGGTCAAATATAGTTGGCATAAAAACATGGCATATAATAGCTCTATGCATTTTGTGGATTCATCCACTCTTCAGGAACATGCATGTGGAAAACTGAATGTTGTAGTATAATAGTAACAAGAATATCTGTAAGGTCTGACCCTGTCACAAAAAGGAGATTAAAATAAAGTAATTATAGGTAATCTTGCTTAGGATAAACCCCACAAAACCACTCTCAAAAGTACTTACATTGTCTGTATCTATGCAGTAGCAATGTGCCAACATAAGTCAGAAAACCCATAGGGGTATCACTGGTGGGAACTGAGGTGGTTATGACAGACTGGCACTCAACAAAGATGGTTTCCAAGGAAGGAAACTCCAAAAGGTAATGGTCAAAAACTGGAAACAAGAATGAGATTATAAAATAGATTGGGAACTTATTATGTGGTACAAAGAATCATCTGTCCTAAACTTAGGAAAAAAGGATAGGGTAATGAGATGCTAATGAGTGTATAGGTAAGGTTAGGTTAGTGAGAGTAGAAGGTAAAAATGATGAAGAGGTGAAGGACATAGAGAATTAAAAATATTAAGAAAACAAATTAACCAAAGAGATTGTGTAAAATAAAATGAAAGTGCAGCATAAATATTGGTGAAAAAGTAAGGTCAATTTACCTAAAAAAAACTTCAATTCTGAGTGATCCACAAGGTGTGCAGGAAAAAGGCTGGAACCACCATGTGAGTCAAACTGCCCCAGAATGGCTTGTAAGGGCTAGTCTGCCACACCCACCAACGTCACGTGGGCGTGCACTATGGAGAGTAGGCAACTGCAGCACGGCCCCCAAACAAAACAGTGCCAACATGTTCCTCCACCTGGCTGCTAGGTGTAAGGGCAATGAAAAGCAGCGGCACCAAAGGCATGGCACAGCACTTCCATCGCATAAGGCGTGGCGTTGATGCGTAGTATAGGGCCGTCCACCCACCCTATAGGGAGGGGAGGAGGAAGACCCTCATTACGCCTCTCAGCTCCCAAAGTGACAATGCAACATCCACGCAATGGAGACCTGTTATAAGAGGAACCACCATTTCATTATCAGTGATGGGAACTCTTATGCTCAGACTCTCTTAAAGTGCGCATTTGCCCATATAATACAGGGGAATTCCAGGGAGCACTGGAAGTTTAGACTCAAAAAAAGATGGGGTATGTTCTGTTATCTTGCTCTTATGTTTTTCGCATGTTTTTGTTATTACAGTTTTGATTCAAAGAACTCATGTTCAATTAAAAAGAAATTATAAAATTTGTAACTCAGCCCTTTTCTCAGCTTTCTTTGTTTCAGGTACACACTACACATGTACACAGTTTTGCAACAATGGGCGCAACTGCAAGTAGTTAACCACTTCCTGCAGTCTTTTGCTCACCTTTCTCACAAGTTACAAGCCTAAGTGCAATTACACTCTAAAATAGACACTGCATTCCAAAACATGCACTGCTACCATTCATTTTTATGATGGTACCGATAGGACCCCCTTATCACCTCCTACACCAAATGAATTAACACTTTTGGGCTTTTATATATAAGAAGAGACAGTTGAAGCATGGAGATACATTACAGTTAGAGCCTAAAGATAAAAATTACCAAATATCATGCTAAGTAAGTAAGTAAAACTGTCAAAACCATATGATGAACACAATTCATAAGTAGACATTATCTTCAGTGCAAACCAAGTGTCAAAATGATCAGTAAACCTACAGACATAGTTCACTAAGATTATATGCAAATCTTGGCTTTGCCTGTTACCTTTAGCTTGTCCTCATTCTTACCAAGCTGTCCTATCTGAAGTGCGATTGGCAGCCCGATAAACCATAAGGGAAGCTAGAAGGGGTTGGGAAGGGGGAGTGTGTTAATTTACATATTCATTCAGGTGCCTGTATTCCTAAATATACTGATCATTTTACCATGTAGTAATGGTACCGTTTGAAGGAGCCACTTGGTAATTTGGGTACTTTGTTCTGCGCCTCAACTTCAAGAACACCCTCAGCTCCTCTGGCACATCTGATTGAATAAAAATTACTGTATGCACTTATGAGAACACAAGTTTAAATACCTTTAACTCAGTTGTGAATTAGCACCAGGAAATACACACAAGACCTTTTAGTGGTAAATGAACTCAATGTATTGGTACAAGTTAGAGGTTTGAGCATAAATGAACTCAAGAAGGTTGGTTCAGTTCACTACACAGTATAATCACTATGCCAAGGTATCCTAGAATAGAGTTCCGTACCACTAGACTGGTATTATCTCATGAATCAGCGCTTAGTTAGTGCTTACAAGCATTAACTGCATCGTGAATTATAATACTATAACTAGTCTAGAGGGCACTCTAGGAGGATGACTATAATATGGTGCAATGTCCCCTGAGAGGTACCTTCTAGCATAAGCAATAGGTGAAGGTCTCAGTGAGGGACAGTCTTTATTCCTAACTCATCAGCAGGCTAGCCTTGGGGCCCATATGTACTGTTGATGCACATGAGAATAGTCCCAGTCAAGCAGGCAGCAATAAGGCTAATAGCTAGCTATATGTGCAGTTCCTAAAGGGCTATGTTTACATCTAGCAGCAGAGAGTAAACCCCAAAGCAGCAGCTCACCAGTTCACCAGTGATATTGCAGCCCACCATCCGATCATGCACAGCGATTAGGTGACTCTGGCTGTCGGCACATCTGGACTCAACACTCCGAATCCTGCTCAGGCCGAACTTATTACGCAGTGGTGGTGCACACTTGACAGCAATGTGCACTCTATGGGCTCCATCATGGCAAGAGGACCTTTACAGCCTAAACTCTTTCCCATCCTCCTGGCAATTCCCCTCTGGAAAATACAGTTCAAAAGCTAGAATCTCTCTTTTCTGGACTACAGTTCCCACAACGCAGTGCTGCCTAACAAAATCTCAGCAGCTCCCTCCTCTTTCTGTTAACTACCTCATGACAGCAACTACACAGTGCAGCTACAGCCAGTGTTTCTGTCACTCTCCATTCGTAGCCCAGCACCTGGCTACATGTGGTTTGGACAAAAAGTAACCTTTATTGATGCATTTTTCAGGATGCAAGTCTGACAGTTTTGCTTCAAATGGAAAAAGAATACATCAACAATAATTCAACATAATTCTTTTAATTAGAAATACAAATTATGGTGATGCTATGCTTCTAAAGCATGATCAGTCACCAATATATAACAATTATTATCTGTAGTCCATATGTAGTAGCCACTACCCCCCCATAGTGGTTAGGGAGTGGTGGGCTGACAGTTTTCCCTGGGGTGGGGTCCTTGAATTGATGTGGGGTGAGGAGAATTGGGTGCCAATCCCTCTTGGAATAGTTAACAGAGTTTGTTTAAACTGAAAAACCCTGAGAGAGAGGGGAATTAGGGCGCAGGAAACCCAAATGAACTATATGAATCTTGATTAAAGTCAATACAGAAAAGGATCTTTAAGCCAGACTAACACCCTGCATTCTTCTGAAGCAGTTACAGCACTCAAACTCTCTGAATGAGCTACCAGACTTTGTGCCATGTCCATGCTTCTCTAGACATCCTTCCAGCCTACAGAGTTCCTTACTGGTGCTTCTATCCACTTTTGCACTTCACTCTTCCCAGGCAGTCCCTTCGGCAAGGCAAGCTTCTAGGCCCCAGACTCAGACCTTCCTTCATCAAGCACATGTGTCCTACCCAGTCATCAGCTTTAGAGATGGTTGCAGAACAGCTACATGCAAGTCATCCCTAGAGCTTATGACCTCCTGTATTCACATTGCAGGAAAGCAGCCACTCATTGCAGAACCCAGAAGTAAGTGAAGATCACTGAAGTAGCTGTGGCTACTTCTGTGATTTCCAGCTTCCGGGGGCATTGACAAGGTATGGTATATACAAAGTTACATTGGTCCAAGGTGGACCAATGTAGCCATCTATAACTTACCAATGGCTGGAATTATTCTGTAAAAGGTTTAGAGTAGAGTATGGAATGGTCAAACCTCCTATACATATTTTTTGTTTTTGTCTGTGTCCCATCAGGAAGTTATAGGTGATCTTTTCAAAGTGAGTGAAATTGTCTCTTGAACAGTGTCACTGCAACAAATGTCCCCATTTATAGGAAGGCTGAAGAAGCATTTAAACTAGGATTGTGAGAGAAGGGAGAATTTGAACATAATGGTCAGTCGGGGGTTAGACATTCATGGGGAGTGGAATGGGAGAAGATGGGGGAAAGGTTATGACAGGTGATAAGGAGTCTCCAGTCTTACAAACAACCTTTGGAAATGATAGTGCTGTTTTTACTACTAAAAAAGATATGCAAAACATAAGTGTAAAATGTGACAATCAGTTAAAGTGTTTTTTCACCAATGCTATAAGTCTGCCAAGCAAACTAGGAGAGTTGGAAGCCTTGATGCATGAAGAGAACAATGATTTAATTGGCATTTGGTATTGCTGAATCTTCACTTCATCCTTCAAATGACTGGGCTATTAATATTTTTGGCTATGCTCTCTTTCTGAGAAATGGGGTAAATTTAAAAGGTTGTGGTCTCTGTCCCTTAGTGAGAAGTGATCTCAAAGTGAGTGTGAAAGAGGACCTTGTTGATGGAGAATGCGATGACGCTAAAGCATTATGAACGTAGCTGCATATAGGTGTGCATTCTTCAAAGTAAATTATTGGAGTTTGTTGCAGGCCACCCAGTGTAAATGAGGACATGGAGTCTCAGCTCCTTGCACAAATGGAAAGGGCTGGGCCAGTTATAATAAATAGGGGGTTTTACTACCCTGAAATTGACTAGAGTAATGGCACTGCTGGAACAGTAAGAGGGAGATTTCTAAACCTATTACAAGAGCTTATTACTAATGTCCATGTAAAGGAACTTCTGGGTAGAAGTGACCATAACATGATTTCATTTAATGTAAGCTGTAAACAATAAGCACATACTGGAATAATAAAAACACTTAATTTTAAGTAAGAAGATTTCTAAGGCTGAGGGCTGCTCTCCAAGATTTAGACCAGGAGGGAATGTTGTCAATAAAGAACACAGAACAGAAATGGCAATGCTTCTAATTGTCTGTATGTAAACACACTGCAAAAAATATTCCCATGGGCAATGAATTTTAAAGTGTTATTGCATTCACAATATCTGGTCTCCCACAGTACATAGAACATGGAAATGCAATTATTTTAGTAAATATAAACCGCTAAATACCTTTTCTCTTCAGCAGTATATAGCAGTCATGTGACTGCTATCAGTGTCCGGTTAAAGCTTGTAGAAATAATTTTAATTCTCCTCTGACTGTCCTAGAGGCTGCAGGACCCCTGACCCTCTGTCTGGACATATCTGCATCGAGGAGCCAGTCTGCCACAGCCTCACGGTACTGTCTCATCGAGGAGCCAGTCTGCCACAGCCTCACGGTACTGTCTGATGGTCCTGCCGACACTACAGCATCCTGTGATGTCACCTCCTGAGTGAAGGCACCCCAAAAAATCACTATTGCCAGCTGCCCCGACCTCATACACAGCCCTGATGATATGGATGCTTCCGCATTGATGCCACCTATCGACGAGCCCCCTGTCATAATTAGTATCCTCACTCACCCCCTGTTCCTGCACTCTCCCATCCTACCAACTTACCTCCTGTCATCAGTGCCTGGCAAACCTAAAAACCTAAACCCAAACCACCCCCAATCTGTCTCTTCATCCCCTGTACCCCACTGCCAATACTTCATCCCCCTGTACCCCACTGCCAGCTTCCTATCACCACCCATCTCTCTGTCATCTTCATGACCCCACTGCCAGCTTCCTACCACCCCACCCCCTGTCATCTTCATCCCCCTGTACCCCACTGCCTGCTTCCTACCACCACCCCCTGTCATCTTCATCCCCTGTACTCCACTGCCAGCTTCCTACCACCCCAACCGTGTGTCATCTTCATCCCCCTGTACCCACACTGCCAGCTTCCTACCACCCACTCCCTGTCATCTTTCATCCCCCCTGTACCCCACTGCCAGCTTCTTACCACCCCACCCCCTTGTACCCCACCCACTGCCAGCTTCCTACCACCCCACCTTCTGTCATCTTCATCCCCCTGTACCCCCACTGCCAGCTTCCTACCACCCCACCCCCCCTGAATTATGATAAGAATAGATATGATTGACAGCAGGAAGGTAGATGCCAGGAACAGGGGAATGATGAGGAGGATAATATTAACAGGGGCTCGTCGATAGGTGGCATCATATGCGGAATGGCATCCATATCATCAGGGCTGTGTACCACATCACGCCAGCTTCCTATAACCCCCTGTCATCTTCATCCCCATGTACCCCACTGCCAGCTCCCTACCACCCACCCCCTGTCATCTTCATACCCCTGTACCCCACTGCCAGCTTCCTACCACTCCACCCCTGTCATCTTCACCCCCTGCCAGATTCCTACCACTGCCAGCTTCTTTCCTTCCTACTGCCAGCTCCTCCTGAGTGAAGGTGCCCCAAAAATCACTATTGCCAGCTGATGATATGGATGCCACCGCATAGCCACCTATTGACGAGCCCCCCTGTCATAATTATTATCCTCCTCCTCATTCCCCTGTTCCTGGCATCCTACCTCCTGTCATCATACTTCCTACCAACTTACCTCCTGTCATCATTTCTATTCTTATCATAAGCCCCCTGTGCCTGGCATCCTACTACCCCACCCCCCTGTCATCTTCATCCCCCTGTACCTCACTGCCAGCTTCCTACCACCCCAACCCCCTGTCATCTTCATCCCCTGTACCCCACTGCCAGCTATCTTAAATAACCACCCCAACCCCAACCACCGCCCCTCCCCCTGTTAAATACCTTTTCTCTTCAGCAGTATATAGCAGTCATGTGACTGCTATCAGTGTCCGGTTAAAGCTTGTAGAAATAATTTTAATTCTCCTCTGACTGTCCTATGAGGCTGCAGGACACCTGACCCTCTGTCTGGACAGTGCTAATTGGCCTTGGCTGATCACCTGCACTCTCCCTCTCTCAAGAAAAAACAAAACTCTATAGCAATACACACCAAACTGAACATGTGCAAAGGCAAAGGCAGCTCTCTAATTAGGCAAATTAGGCAGTCGTCTAAAACTATAGTCGTCTATTTGATGTTTTGGCACTTTTAGCCCTGACAAAGGTAACAAGGAAAAAAAAACGGTGAAGCACCATAGTAGAGAGACAGATACAAATAAAAATCTTACTCGTACCTACTCTATGTTCAATGAAAAAAAATGGCTTTATATACACTTTAAGCTTTTCTCACCATCGAATCATATTCAAATTGTTTAAATTCTTTGCTCGTCAGTTATATCTTCTAGACTGACACTTCCTTTAGAAAACTGAACTTTCTTAAAATTACAGACTGATCCATTGTGACATAAAAGTACTATTGATTGTAGAGTAGATGATCAAACTGAACATTACTAATATACTGGGTGGAAATAATCCTAAGTAATATGCAAAGTGTCCATCCTTCTTACAAAATCTGACAATACATGACTAAGAGTATCAATCACAAATCAGTTTTGGGGAACTTTATGTGCTGTAATGAATGAATCATGCAAAAGTGGTTCATTAACTTTCTAATGACCACACTTCTCACTTATGCATGATAAATAACTATGGGATTTTGATCTTATCCAGTTAAATGCAGCAACGCTAAAGTAAAATTCCAGCTCTGTTAAAAAAAAAAAAAAACCCTATAAAGGCTTTAAAGTGCAACTCCAGACAAAACATTTTTTGAAGATTCTTCTCAATTTCTGTCCCATGGAAAGCAGATAAGGAGAATTATCCAAACAGAAAGTTAGATATCAATTAGGCACACGTTTCCATATGTCACATTTAGGGCAGCTCTTTAAATTTAGGCACAAGAAACATGCAAAAAAGCTGCCTGCATCATTTTAAGAATTGTATGATTGCAAGATGTGTGGGATGGGAAAGTATGTGATTTTTGCGCAATAACGCAATGTTGTAAACAAAGCCCAAAAGGCTGACCTTGTTTTTAATCATTACCCATTATATTAAAAATATGTGGGTTTTATTGTTTTTTGTTAAGTGCATCCCCAAAAAAGAGATATCCAGCCACAGGTCATATAGCATCCAATCCATGCCTCACCATTTCCTTTGTGTTGGATGACAAATATGGGAGTGCTAATGTGTTAATTTGTTTATTGCTCTGCCTGTGTCAGATCTACCTAATTAGCTCTCATTGCCACAAGACTGAGAGACCCAGGGATTGAGAGATATATAGTTAATTTGTGGGAAGTTTCAGTTCTTAGACTACAAACAGTCAAGCATTAACCTGTGCAGTGCCAGATTCTGATCCTGAAATGTGAAAATGTACTCTATTATAGGCTGTGCATACAGGGCAATAAATAACACCATAAAACTAGATGATCAATGCACATCTTATGAAGGTGAAAAACACAAGATGTAAGTACAAAAGTTTATAATGCTTTTAAGAAATATATACTAGGCTTGACTGGGAATCTAATGCTATTTAGATCCAATTACCCATTAAGTCCAGTAAAAAAGAACATTCATGCAAAGATCAGTGCACAAAATATTTGCATTTTTTTGTAACATTTCCTGAAAGGTTACATTCTTGTGTTCTCTAATTACAATACATCATTTCAGTTATAAATCATACATTGTGGGTCATTAATGTGCTCAGAAACCTTTTAAAGTGACTAAACAAGGTGACCCATGAGGATACAAAAAATGAAAGAAAGTAGTTTGTATTTTTGCATACAATTCCTACTAATGAAAGGTTACTCACATACTTTCCACTTATTGAAAAGGGCATATATATTAGTAAAAAATCCAAATAATCCCAACTAAACCATTCTAATTGTAAAAGGTTGAAAATTGTAAAAGGTCAATAACAATGTGTAAGTTACATGGAGATTTTCATATGATAGATGTTTGTACTCTGATTAAAGTAGCTCTCAGATTCACTGGGTTGTTGCTGTGTGCAAATATATAATCTATACAGCATATATATACAGTGTACACCCTTTTCCAAATTATTATGCCAATGATATTTTTCTCATTTACCTAAATAATTGATGTAAACAACAGTCAGCATAATTCTCATGTTATCAACTATTAAGAGTACAAATTTCAAATTTTGTTAAACAAACCTCCAAATGATAACAGTTTTTTTTTTCAAAATAAAAAAAACTTACAATGCACTGTTCCAAATTATTACACACAGTTAGTTTTAAAACACTTTATAGGTTGCAAAGAACTGAAAATTGTCATTTGTTGTGTTTGCAGCATATTTACTGAAATCAAAAGCTATTTCAATCAAACTTTGAACAACATTTTAACTTTTTAAACATTTCAACAGGTCACGTTACATTTTAACATAGGACCCCTTATTTGATAGCAGCTTCACAAGTCTTGCATCCATTGAACCATGGGCGTCCGCTGGTAGGGGCAAGGGGGGTCAAGTGCCCCCCCTGGAATCAGGGATCAGATCTTAAATTTAGCACAAGGTGCTGTCAAGCCCCCCCCCCCATCAGTGTAGTGTGACTTCGGCTCTTTTCCCTGCTCAGTCCAGCAGATAAGTCGGTGGCGCTGTGACAGGAGAAAGGCGAGCTGCGGGCTGTCAGAGGTTTCCCCCGATCGCCCCCCCCTTTCTCCTGTCAGGGAGAAGAGACGGCGGCTCTCACCAGTTTCCCTGCCCAGCTTCCTGCCCGCTCCGTTCCTTCCCTAATGGTCATAACTGAGGGCCAATCAAATGAGACTAGGAGAGTAGAGCATCATGGGACTTGTAGTCTCAAAGATTGGCGGCCCATTTTCCACAGGAAGGAGGCTACAGCTCGATCAAGAGAGAGACGGCAGCCTGAAAAAAAGCTGAGGGAGAGAGTGCTACAGGACAAAGGAGGAGTGTGCTGGGCGGAAGCCAGAGAGAGAGCCATGCTACCCAGTGCCACCAGAGAGAGAAAGACTAAGCCACTACCAGGATACAGACATTCTACACTACTGACCAGAATCGCCCCCGGGGGAACCCAGAGTGAGCAATCATCCAGCCGGAGGCATCACTACTGTAGTTTTGCTGGGTCTGGTAAGAGGGCCTGTTGGCCATTATCCATTACTTATCCTAGGGACTGTACTACGTCTGACCATGATAATGTGATAATGACATTGTCAAAAAGGGGCGGTGCATGGGTGACCCTAAAATAATGCCCCCCCCCTGAAAAAAGTTCTGCGGACGCCCATGCATTGAACTTGTGAGTTTTTGGACAGTTTCTGCTTGAATTTGTTTGCAAGATGTCAAAATAGCCTCCCAGAGCTGCTGTTTGGATGTAAACTGCCTCCCACCCTCATAGATCTTTTGCTTGAGGATGCTCCAAAAGTTCTCAATAATATTGAGGTCAGGGCGGGATGGAGCATGATTTTCTCTCCTTTTATCCCCATAGCAGCCATTGATGCAGAGGTATTCTTTGTCATGCATGAAGATGATTTTATTACGGAAAGCATAGCTCTTCCTTCTGTACCAGGGAAGGAAGTGGTCAGTCAGTAACTCCACATACTTTGCAGAGGTCATCTTTACACCTTCTGGGACCCTAAAGGTGCCGACCAGCTCTCTTCCCATGATTCCGGCCCAAAACATGACTCCACCACCGCCTTGCTGACTTCGCAGCCTTGTTGGAACAGGGTGGCCATCCACAACCATCCACTACTCCATCCAACTGGACCATCCAGGGTTGCACGGCACTCATCTGGGAACAGGACTGTTTGAAAATTAGTCTTCATGTATTTTTCTGCCCAATGTAGCCATTTCTGCTTGTGAGCATTGGTTAGTGGTGGCCGAATGGAAGGTTTATGCACAGTTGCAAGAATCTGGAGGACTCTACACCTTGATGTCAGTGGGACTCCAGAGGGACCAGCAGCTTCAAATATCTGTTTGCTGCTATGTAATGGTGTTTTAGCAGCTGCTCTCTTGATCCGATGCATGGATCTGGCAGAAATCTTCCTCAATGTGCCTTTATCTGCACAAAACCCGTCTGTGCTCTGAATCAGCCACAAATCTCTTAATAGTGCCATGATCACGCTTACGTTTTCGTGAAATATCTAGTGTTTTCATACCTCGTCCAAGGCATTGAACTATTTCACTCTTTTAGGGCAGCAGAGAGATCCCTTTTTTTCCCCATATTGCTTGAAAATGGTGCTCTGCTTAAAGTGGTGTTTCCACCAAAATCACAACATTATTCAAATTGACATCAAATCTGACATAAAAAACTATTGGATAAAAAAAAAAAAATCACTTACCTATTTCTCCCTGTTGCTAGGTGGTCCCACGAAATCTGCCTCTTCCTCAGCCCGGGCTAGAATCGTCACTTCCCCTCGGCAGTCAGTCATCTGGGACACGTGACAGGTCCCAGATGACTGTGCGGCGTATCACGATCTGCGGCGCCGCTCGCGCATGCGCAGTGGGTTCCCACAGTAAGGATGCCGGCGCCGCGAGCGGAGCGGGGGACGAGGGGGGGCATCGTTCCCCCGCATCGCTTGACCCTGGGACAGGTAAGTGCCCGATTCTTAAAAGTCAGCAGCTGCAGTATTTGTAGCTGCTGACTTTTATTTTTATTTTTTTTGATGGGCACACCCCTTTAATAATGTGGAACACCGTCCTTTAGTAGTTTTTCCTTTAATTGGGCTCACCTGGAAATTTAATTATCACAGGTGTCCGAGATTGCTTTCAGTGATCAAAAGAGCCCTGAGACACAATGCCATCCATGAGTGAATCTGAAAAACAAAATATTTAATCTTTGTGACACAAAAGTAAGTACATCCCTCACATTTTTGTAAATATTTTATTATATCTTTTCATGTGGCAACACTGAAGAAATTACACTTTGCTACAATGTAAAGTAGTAAGTGTACAGCTTGCATAACAGTGTACATTTGCTGTCCCCTCAAAATAACTCAACATACAGCCATTAATGTCTAAACCACTGACAACACAAGTGAGTACACCCCTAAGTAAAAATGTACAAATTGTGCCCAAAATGTCAATATTTTGTGTGGCCAACATTATTTTCCAGCACTGCCTTAACCCTCTTGGGCATGGTGTTCACCAGGGCTTCACAGGTTGCCAATGGAGTCCTCTTCCACTCCTCCATGACCACATCACAGAGCTGGTGGATGTTGGAGACCTTGCGCTCCTCCACCTTCCGTTTGAGGATGCCCCACAGATGCTCAATAGGGTTTAGGTCTGGAGACATGCTTGGCCATTCCATCATCTTTACCCTCAGTTTCTTTAGCAAGACAGTGGTCGTCTTGGA
This sequence comes from Lithobates sylvaticus, assembly GCA_028564925.1. Taxonomy (NCBI): domain Eukaryota; kingdom Metazoa; phylum Chordata; class Amphibia; order Anura; family Ranidae; genus Lithobates; species Lithobates sylvaticus. Next base: position 433,072,086 of record CM053030.1, read on the forward strand.
GGTGTGCTTAGGGTTGTTATCATGTTGGAATACTGCCCTGAGGCCAAGTCTCTGAAGGGCAGAGATCATGCTCTACTTCAGTATATCACAGTACATGTTGGCATTCATCGTTCCCTCAATGAACTGTAGCTCCCCAGTGCCGGCAGCACACATGCAGTCCCAGACCATGACACTCCTACCACCATGCTTGACTGTAGGCAAGACACCTCACCTGGTTGCCGCCACACACGTTTGACACCATCTGAACCAAATATGTTTATCTTGGTCTCATCAGACCACAGGACATTGTTCCAGTAATCCATGTCCTTAGTCTGCTTCTCTTCAGCAAACTGTTTGCAGGCTTTCTTGTGCATCATCTTTCGGATGACAGCCATGCAGGTCAATTTGATGCAGTGTTCGGCGTATGGTCTGAGTGCTGACAGGCTGACCCCCCACCCAGCTGGGAGCACTCATTCGTCTATTTCCAAAAGACAACCTCTGGATATGACGCTGAGCACGTGCACTCAACTTCCATGGTCAATCGAGAACTGTTCTGAGTGGAACATGTCCAATTTTCTTATAGCCTAGGCCATCTTTATGTAGAGCAACAATTCTTTCTTTCAGATCCTCAGAGAGTTCTTTGCCACGAGGTGCCATATTGAACTTCAAGTGACCAGTATGAGATAATGAGAGCAATAACACCAAATTTAGCACACCTGCCCCCCATTCACACCTGAGACCGTGTAACACTAATGGGTCACATGACACTGGGGAGGAGGGAAAATGGCTAATTGGGCCCAATTTGGACATTTTTAAATAGGGGTGTACTCACTTTTTGTTGCCAGCAGTTTAGACATTAATGGCTGTGTGATGAGTTATTTTGAGGGGACAGCAAACTTACACTGTTAAACAAGCTGTACACTCAATACTTTACATTGTAGCAAAGTGTCATTGTGTTTTGCATTCTGGAATGTACCAAAATGCAAAATGCATAAGCCCATTGACACAAGGTCTTATGGGTACTTTTTACACTGGCTCGCTTCAAAACTGCCAGTAAAACACTTATGTGTTAATGATGCACTTTTGCAGTGCTTTAAGGCTCCATTCACACTAGCGCGTTTTCTGATGCATTTTGCATTTTGCAGAAATGCAGGGAAATTTTTTAACATGGGTTCCTATGGAACATGTTCACATCAATGCATTTTTGTGCCTCTGCATTTTATGAAAGGGTCAGGGACTTTTTTTCATGTAAAATGCAGCGTTTTGCATGTAATACAAGTCAATGGACCCGCATCCAAAACGCAAATGCTACGTTTTTACCACTTTTTTACCGTGATTTTGCCGCGATTTGCGTTTTGCATTTTTGTTTTTCATTTTTTTTTTACACTGTATATAGCTGGTTGCTAAGCAACCACAGTCTAAAAAAAAATGTAAAAAAAATAAAAAACGCAAAACGCGGCAAAATCACGGTAAAAACGCGTGTCCAAAAACGCGGCAAGCACCACAAAAAGCACTGCAAAAACACTCAAAAGCAAAATGCATAGATGTGAATCAAGCCTAATGGTGCTTTTGGTGTGATTTTTAACCGGTTCCCGACCGGCGCACGACGATATACATCGGCAGAATGGCACGGACAGGCAGGAGGGCGTATATATAAGTCCCTTTTTAATGCCGTCCGTGCCATCGGGAGCGGCGTGCTCCCGCGCCGGTCGGGACCCCCCGTGAGGCTGGTCGCGGGTCCCGCGGACTCGATCGATGCGGGGACACCCGCGATCGTCTCACGGGAAGGCTGAACGGGGAGATGCGGAAATAAACAGCATCTCCCCGTTCTGCCTAGCAACTTGTGACGCCGATCTCTTCTCCCTGTGATTGGAGCAGAAATCAGCATTCACTAGCTGACAGCCACGCCCCCCCACAGTAAGAAACACACCCCTAGGCATTCTTAACCCCTACACTGCCACCCCCTGGTTAACCCCTTCACTGCCAGTGTCATGTATACAGGAATCAATGCATTTAAATAGCATTGATTGCTGTATAAATGACAATGGTCCCAAAAATGTGTCAAAAATGTCTGATGTGTCCGCCATAATGTCGCAGTCACAATAAAAATTGCTGATCGCCGCCATTACTAATAAAAAAAAATTATTATTAAAAATGCTATAAAACTATCCCCTATCTTGTAAATGCTATAACTTCTGCGCAAACCGATCAATAATCGCTTATTGCTAATTTTTTTACCAAAAATATGTAGAAGAATAATAATAATATCGGCCTATACATTTTTGGGGGATATTTATTATAGCAAAAAATAAAAAAGAATGAGCTTTTTTTCAAAATTGTCGCTCTTTTTTGTTTATAGCGCAAAAAATAAAAACCGCAGGGGCGATCAAATACCACCAAAAGAAAGCTCTATTTGTGGGAAAAAAAGGACGTCAATTTTGTTTGGGAGCCAGGTCGCACGACCGCGCAATTGTCAGTTAAAGCGACGCAGTGCCGAATTGCAAAAAGGGGCCTGGTCCTTTGGCTGCAAATTGGTCCGGTCTGAAAGTGGTTAAAGGACACGTGACTCAAAAACTGCACCAAAAATGCTTAGTGAGGCATTTTTGAGGCACTTTTGAGGCAGTTCCCATTCATTTCAATGGAGAGGAGCGCTTTTGGTGAGTTTTTTTAGCTCCTCAAACATGCTTCAAAGATGCTGCAAGCATGTTTTTTTTTCACTGCCACAAAAGCGCCCTGCCTCAGTGTGAAAACATTAATTGATTTTAACCACTACAATACTGGGCACTTTCGCCCCCTTTCTTCCCAGACCAATTTTCAGCTTTCAGCGCTCTCGCTCTTTCAATGACAATTGCGCGGTCATGCAATGCTGTACCCAAATGAAATTTTTATCATTTTGTTCGCACAAATAGAGCTTTAGTTTGGTGGTATTTATTCGCGACTCCGTTTTTTATTTTTTACGATATAAGGGAAAAAATTGCGGAAATTTTGAAAAAAAAATATATTTTCTCCTTTCTTTTTTAAACGAGATCCAATAAAATCAAATTTTGTCATAAATTTAAGCCAAAATGTATTCTGCTACATGTTTTTAGTAAAAAAAAATCTGTTAAGTGTATAATAATTGGTTCGTGTGATCACGGACATATGTACGCAAATGATCATGTACAGATGTGTGCAGGTGATCACGGACATATGTGTGCAGATAATCATTGGCACATGTGATTTTACTGGGACATATGTGGGGGACGTGTGTTTTTATTATTTGGGGACATGTGTTTTTATTTGGGGACATGTGTTTTTATTTGGGGACATGTGTGTTTTGGGGACATGTATGTTTTACTGTGTTGGTGCACTGTTGTGGACACTAGACTGGTGATCAGTGAGTAAAAAAACAGCTAATACTCACTGATCACCAGCCGGCTGCAGCGATCAGCTCTCCTCTCCTCACCGATGACTTCCGTATGAGGAGAGGAGAGCCGGTTGCCTAGCAACCGGCTGTTTGCTTACATCACATGATGGCTGTGATTGGACACGGCCATCATGTGATCAGGAGGGCCAATCACAGAGCCCTCCTGCCGATCCAAAATGCGCCGTGTCCGGGTGACACGAGCGCATCGGGATCGCGCCGCTGCGCGGGCGCGCGCGTGCACGATCCCCCTACTTCTGATGGACGTTCGGGAACGTCCAATCAGAAGTAAGCGGCTCCCACCCGACCGTATATATACAGTGGGAAGTAGTTAAAGGGAAGCATTTTTCTTGAGCTTTTCAGGCCATAAGAAAAAAAGTTTGTAATTTTCCCGCAATTTGAGGCAAAATATAAAATATTCCATGGACTCAACATGACTCTCAGAAAATAGCTTGGGGTGTCTACTTTCCAAAATGGGGTCTTCTTAGGGAGGGGGGGGGGTTGAGCTATCTTCGCATTTTATGGCCTTCAAATCTGTGATAGGTAGTGAGGAGTGAAATCAAAAATTTACACCCTTAGAAGTCCTGAAGGTGGTGCTTGGTTTTTGGGGTCCTGTACACGACTGGGCTCCCAAAAAGTTTCATACATGTGGTATCCCTGTACTCAGGAGTAGCATCAGAATATATTTTGGGGTGTAATTCCACATATACCCATGGCATGTTAGAGCAATATATCATTTAGTGACAACTTTGTGCAAAACAAAAAAAAAAGTTTGTAATTTCCCGCAACTTGTGGCAAAATATTAAATATTCCATGGACTCAACATGCCTCTCAGCAAATAGCTTGGGGTGTCTACTTTCCAAAATGGGGCAATTTGGGGGGGGGGGGGTTGTGCTATCCTGGCATTGTATGGCCTTCGAAACTGTGATAGGTAGTGAGGAGTGAAATCAAAAATTTACGCCCTTAGAAATCCTGAAGGCGATATTTGGTTTTCGGGGTCCTGTACACAGCTAGGCTCCCAAAAAGTCTCACACATTTGGTATCTCCATACTCAGGAGAAGCAGCAGAATGTATTTTGGGGTGCAATTCCACATATAACCTTGGCATGTGGGAGCAATATATCATTTAGTGACAACTTTGTGTAAAAAAAATGAAAAGGTTTCAAAAGCGGCTTATGCCTCAGAAGTCCAACAGAAATGGATACCTTGTTTGGTCAGCTGTGTAATAGGGTGAATGATAGCCAAAAAGTGCTTGATAACCTTGTGATAAAAATTGGCAAATCCCACAAAGTGTTTTATTCCCTTCTTGTCTGTGGGGGCTGGTCAATCTAGTATTGCTGAGACTTTCTGTGGGTCCATCTTGATCCCTTTGGTCAAAATGATCAGACCTAAGAACTGGATGCTCAAAGTCGCATTTCTTGGCTTTGGCATTAAGTCCATATTTTCGGAGTCGGCACAATACGCTTTTAACATGCCCTCGGTGCACCTCCAATGATACAGAGAATATTAAGATGTCATTGAGGTAGACAACCATGAAAATATCCATAAAGTCTTTGGAAACGTCGTTAATGAAGTACTGGAAGGTGGCTGGGGCATTACAAAGGCCAAAGAGCATAGCTAGATATTCAAAGTGCCCAAATCGGGTACGGAAGGCAGTTTTCCATTCATCCCCTTTTCGTATACGAACCAGGTTATGGGCCCCTCTTAAATCCAGCCTGGTAAAGATGCTTGCTGATTTGAGTCTTTGGAACAGTTCAGGGACTAGAGGAAGGGCATAGCAATTCTTCACTGTTATTCGCGGACTACTGGCAGTGATATAGCAGCCACAGGAGCATGGTGGGATGAGTGCCTGTAAACAGTTCAATAGTCTGTGTAGTAGTGGTGGTCAGCAGGCAGATAGTAGACTAGCTGACATGGTGCTTGACTGGTGGCAGGCCAGGATGAACAACATGGAGCAGTATCAGATACAGGCTTGCAGGACTGGGAGCTATAGCAGGCTGGATGAGCGAGATGCAGGGTCAGACAAGCCAGGTCGGTAACAATCGGGCAGATCAGGCATAGACGGTAGGCAGAAGGGAGGTCAGGTCACAAGTCGAGTAGTACCGGAAGATCAGCAGACAGAATCAGCAGGCAGGAGCAGAGTCTAAAGGGAAGCCGGGATCAGGACAGGCAGCAGACAATCACAGGTAACGACAAGCTGGATCAGGATCAGAGGTCACACAGGAAAGAGGATACAACACAGAAGCTGCAGACCAAACAACAATTAACCTCTGTAGGAGCCTTGTTTAAATAGCCCGCCTGATGTCAACATTACATGACAGGTGTGCCTCTAAAAGTGCTAGTGCTGGGCACTTACATGGAGAGCCATGGAGAGCCTGTCTTCCATGACAGAGCTATTTCAGGTTTTCAGCTGTGTGGGCCTTCCTAAAGAAGTACTAACTGACCAGGGCACCCCGTTTATGTCTAGAGTAACCAAAGAGCTTTGCAAACTTCTGAAAGTGACCCAATTATGTACTTCAGTGTATCACCCTCAAACAGATGGGCTGGTTGAAAGATTTAACAAAATGTTAAAACAAATGCTGAGGAAGGTGGTTGATAAAGATGGAAAGAATTGGGATTGTCTACTCCCTTATTTAATGTTTGCTATCAGAGAGGTTCCCCAATCGTCCACAGGGCTCTATCCTTTTGAGCTACTGTATGGGAGGCTGGAAATTGCAAGGGAAACATGGGAGAGTGAGAGTTCCCCTCATAAAAGTGTGATTGAACATGTGGTACAAATGCAAGACAAAATTGCACAAGTGATGCCTATTGTGAAGGAACAATTGTCACAAGCCCAGTTGGCTCAGCAGAGGATTTACAATCGTGGGGCCCAGGTCCATTCTTTTGCACCCGGTGATAGGGTATTGGTCCCCATGGTTGAAAGTAAATTAATAGCCAAATGGCTTTGTCCCTATGAATTGTTGGAAAAAATTGGTGATGTCAATTATAAAATTAGCCAACCAGGAAGAAGAAAGCCTGAGCAGCTATATCATGTGAATTTGCTAAAACCATGGAAGAATATTCCCTATCCTTGGTCGCTGAGACTACCCCACTTTTTTCTCCACCTAACCTGGTTATCCCTGAAGTCGGGATAGGACTCTGTCCAAATCTCAGCAACAGGAATCTAGAGAGTTTGTGCTCCGAAATTGCCAGGTTGGGTGTCTGGGGTTGAACATGACATTGTCACCACACCAGGGCAAAGGGTCAAGTTGAAACCTTATTGAATTCCCAAAGCCCGTCGAGAAACAATTTGCCAAGAAGTAAAAAAAATGCGTGAGCTGGGGGTTATAGAAGAGTCAAATAGTTATTGGTCCAGTCCTATTGTGTTAGAGCCCAAATCAAATGGAAATTAGCAGTTTTGTAATGACTTTCGCCCGTTGAATAAAATCATTACGTTTGACACCTATCCCATGCCCCACATAGACAAACTGATTGATTGCCTAGGGACAGCACGGTATATGATGATGTTAGACCTGACCAAAGGGTATTGGCAAATTCCTCTCTCAGAATCAGTCAAGGAAAAAATTACATTTGTAACTCCAGAGGGATCTTTCCAGTATCGGAGGATGCCTTTTGGATTACAGAATGCCTCGGCCACATTTCAACGAGTAATGGATAAGACCCTTCGGTCTCATCCAGCCTATGCTGCTGCATACCTAGATGATATGGTCATCCATAGTGAGGATTGGGACTCACACTTACCAAAGGTTCAGTCTGTGTTAGATTCCATCTGGAAAGCCAGGTTTACAGCCATTCCAATTTTTTTTTTACCCTTGGGCTAGAGAAGGCAAAGTATCTGGTATGCCATTGGGGGAGGTCTAATAAAGCCCCAAGTAAACAAAGTTAAGGCTATTCAGAGTTGGCCACGCCCAACCAACAAGAAGCGGGTTTGAGCATTTTTAGGAATCGCTGGCTATTATCACCACTTTATTCCCCATTTTGCCTCACAGACTGCTCCCATGACCAATTTGACAAAAAGAGAAGGAGTCTTTCATGATCAAATGGACCCCCGAAGCAGCAACAAACAGGCCTTATGTAGTCAGCCAGTGTTATACTCGCCTGACTTTTCAAGGGACTTTGTGGTCCAGACTGATGCATCAAATGTTGGGTTAGGAGCTGTGTTGTCTCAGGTTTTCAAGAGGGAAGAACACCCTGTCATTTACCTCAGCTGGAAAGTGAAGGCCCATGAAGAAAATTACGCCACCATTGAGAAAGAATATTTAGCGTTAAAATGGGCTTTAGATTCTCTCCAGTAATATATCTTGGGTAGACAATTTGAACTGGTAACAGATCATGCTCTATTAAAGTGGAAGGCACAGAACAAAGAGACCAACAGGAGAGTGAATAGGTGGTTCCTGGCCCTTCAAGAATTCAGTTTTACAGTGAAACATTGCCCCAGTGTTAGAATGGGAAATGCAGAAGCTTTGTCCCTGTTGCACGTGTGCCTGGCAACCTGTGTCCCAACCCTAGGGTTGAAAAAAGAGGGGAGGGGGGTATTTGACAGAAATCCAGGAAAATCTATGGATTGTGTCCAAGATGGGAGATATACTTGTCCCAGGTTTATGCTGTATACTGATTGCTTTTGGGTTTCTGTTGGGTAGTGAGCCTGTTTGGGGCTCAGTGAGGGTTAACAAGCTCAGGTGTAACCGATGAAGCATTTAGGGCTCTATAAAACTGCCAGGTTGCTTCAACAAGGAGCTTTACCCTGGAACCAGATTCCTGCGTAGGACTGGGGAGCAGCTTCTTCTGAGTGGTGAGATCTGTATGACTAAAAGACACTGTTTTTCTGTGCGTCAGAAGGTTTTTGGGCAGCAGTAGGCTGTTCCATACCAGGTAGATAGGTTCTTGTGTTTTGCAGTTAGAAGCCCAAAGTAGCAAGGGTTTATTTTCTGTTTTGTTTTATTTTTTCTGTTTTTGATACCTGCACTTGTAACCACAGACTTGGAAATAAACCACTGTTTTGTTTTCACAAAGATCCTGCTGTCTGTTCGTGCCTACTTCACTATGCTGTGACCCTTTCAGAGGGTCCTGCACACCCTGCTACTGAGCTAATCCCTTACAGTAGTCAACAGATCATCAGGGTGATACAAACAGGATGGAAAAATAACACCATCTGACCAGAAACAGAAGAATGTGGGTAACCTATCAAGTATAGGAGGTATTGAGGGAAACATGAGGGGGGGGGGGTAAAGTGGGAATAGATATAAAAGGAGAGGGGTCATAGTGGAAAACCAGTAAGGGTTAAGTCAAAGAAGGGAGGGGAGGGAGATTAGCATCCCGACCATCTCCAAGGAAAAAGGTAAGGGAAAGATATAAAAAAAAGAGCCATATAATATCACAAACCACAGTCACAGTGTAAGGTCTTAAGATATTGATGCAGATCAGGTATAACTGCATTTCAAGTGGATATATGTCAGTCTTGAGCAGTGGTCTCCTAACTGTAGCCTGTGGGCCAGATGTGGCCCTTGCTTGCCTTTATCCAGCCCTTGGAGCACTATGCTATCCACTGACACTAATGATGGAGCACCATTGCTCCCACATACAGACACAGATGATGGGGTACCATTTCTCCCACATACACCAATAATGGGGCACCATTTCTCACATTGACACCAATAATGGGGCACCACTCCTACCTTGAATACCAACAATGAGGCACCATTTCTCCCACAGACACCAATGATGGGGCACCTTTCTTCCCATAAACACCAAAGATGAGGCACCATTCCTACCCTGAATACCAACAATGGGGCAGCATTCCTGCCACTGATACCAATAATAGGGCACTAATCCTTGTACTAAAACCAATGATGGGGCACTGTTTACTCTCACTGACACGGGGTGTTTTCTACTCTCACTGACACCAGGGTGTTTTCTACTCTCACTGGCCACAGTCTGGTCCCTCTAAAGCCTCAGGGACAGTAAACTGGCCCTTTGTTCGGGAATTTTGGAGACCCCTGGTCTTGAGGCTGCTTTTGAAATTATCATTGACCTAAGGTTCAAATCAACTTTTTGCCGCAGATAACCTAGCCACTTATGAGCAGGTTAAAAAAAATGTGCTTATTTTTTTAATAGCCATTGCTATTTTTCTTGTACAGTACATTTATGAACATATGTTGCTCAATAAATTGTAGAATGCGGACAGAGCACAGCATCATCGCTTCATAACAAACTTTGAATGTCAGTGGCGAGATGGTTTGCTCTGCTATTGTTTTATACCTTTGCTGATATAAAGTATAAAGTAAAGGTGCCACAAATGCTACTGAAACAAACTAGTCTATTTTTTACTTTTTAAACCCTAAACACCTAAAGAACCACACTGAGGCTGATCTACAGAAACACATCTGAGTGAAGCAAGCTAAAATTCGTTGAAGAGACACCAACAACCAAGATGAAAAAAGCTCAATGTGCATTGTTCAGTGTTAGTTTGAGCTCAACATCACCTCACGGGACAGTCTCTTGATGTACAGTACGTCCATTCATAAACAGTACAGTACAGACACATGAAAAGAGAACTCATAAATAATTCAGCCTTTTAGGTACATTGTCAGCAGCATTTCTAAACACAGCAGCTCTTGTCAAAGTTAATCAAACACCTACAAGATTTCTTTGTTTATTTGAGATGTCAGCGTCCTACAGACACATTGACGTCACCGGCAACTGTGACAGTCCCTGAACAAAACTTTCACATAGAAAAGCACAAAAAGGACCGAGGGCAGCAAATTCATTACATCGCAGGGATGCAGAGTATATATACGGCAGTGTAATCTAGAAAATATGTCCCAGTTTTGCTCTCATGTCAGTGTCACATCATTTGTACAGCTTGCGTTCATTCATAATTTTGCTACAAATCCATTTCTGACCTGTTACAGTATAGATGTTTACCATTCATATTTATCTATGATAAGTACAAATAGAAGAGGCCTTTTAAGTAAATGCTTTAAGCTGCCTTTTGCTAATTAACAGATCCCAAGCAAGTCAAGAACCCTAAGTATATTTACACATTTCAAACACAGCACTTAGGCATACACTTCATAGATTGTTTGTGTTTAAAGTTACATGATAATAATTCTAATCATTTTAGTAATTTTGCATTATGACTTCAATTGACATTGAATTGTTACTAATTATTAATATATACACTACAGTGCAAAATGTTTACACAGGTGTTAAAAAATACTGTAAATTAAGAATGTTAATAGTTTATTCTTATCAATTAACAAAATAGAAAGTAAATGAACAGAAGATAAATCCGAATCAAATCAATATATGCTGTAACCACCCTTTGCCTTCAAAACAGCATCAATTCTTCTAGGTACATCTGCACACAGTTTTTGAAGAAACACAGCAGGTAGGTTGTTTCAAACATCTTGGAGAACTAACTACAGAACTTCTGTGGATGTAAGCTGCCTTGAATCCTCCTATCTTTTCATGTATTCCCAGACAGACTTGATGTTGTGATCAGGGCTCTGGGGGGGGGGGCTCCTTGTTTACACTGATAGTACTTAAAGCGGAGTTCCACCCAAAAATGGAAGTTCCGCTTTAAGGGAAGCTGACCCCCTGACATGCCACAGTTCAGTGAGATTGTTCAGACCAGATTCATCAGGTGAAATCTCAGGGGGTCAGAGATGGTTTAAGTGTGAGCCCCCCAGCTCTGCCACAGCTGGGACCTTGATGACTGTCAGCTTAAAAAGGTAGAAGAACTTGCTGGGGGGGGAGCCCTCGCCCATCAACCCCCACCCAGGATGATGAAATCCCTGAATCAGGAAGACCCAGCTGTCCCAGAGTCCCACAATATTTTTCAACTTCCCCAGCCACATGCTGGGCATACCTCCCAGGGATTGGCTGTAGCACAATAAATATTCAAACTACCTATTTGACTCTCCTCAAACATCTAGAACATCCAGGGAGGAGAAAACAATCAAAACTTCAACCTATTAACTCTATAACAGCCCAAACCAATTGAAGGCCAATTCACTAATTACAATGAGACCAGAAAAAAAAAATGAAATTTACCTACCACCTAGCAGTCTATCTATCTATTCAAAATGTATATTTATCAGCAAAATGACCAGAAGGTATTAGTAAACACACATTTTCATTTCATAATAACAAAACAAACTATTTGAAATGCATGGAATTTTAGGAATTCCTGAAGCTAGAAGCTTAAGGGCAGGTTCAAATCATATGCAGCTGCCCTTGTTAATTGTTATTGGCATCCCAAACTCATCCAACATTGTACCACAGTCATGCCTTCCTTACTTTTTGTGCATTCCTGTGCATTTGGCAGCCCATTGAAATTAATTGGCTGTCAAAAATAAAACCTGCGGGAATGCACAAAAACACAGGCTCGAAACATTCACGTTCTGTTGTGATCTGGCTCTTAAGTCATAATAAACCCTCAAATGTGTTGGATGTTTTAGCATTCTTTTTATTTAGGATTTTTTTTATTCTTTATTTCATCTTTTGATCTGAGCAGAAACACACGCCCTGTAGGTGTCTGCATTCTGGATGAAGCATTAAAGCAGACACCTTTGGACAGCATCGTTGTCAGTCTGAGGAGAGGGTAGTGTTAAAGCGGAGTTCCACCCAAAAGTGTAACCTCAGCTTATCTGTCCCCCCCCCCCCTCCGGTGCCACATTTGGCAACTTTGGGGAGGGAGGGGGAGCAGCAAGGTAGGTCAGAAGTTTGGCCCCACTCCCCCTTCTCTACCGCCGGGTCATTTAGAAAGTTCAGCATGCTTTGCGCATACGCAGTAGGGGGTCGGCTTTGAAGCCACAAGGCTTCACTGCCGGTTTCCCTTACAGGCTATGAAGGCAGCAGCACCCGAGAGCCAATGAAAACATTGCCTGGGGTGCAGACATAGCTGGATTCCAGGACAGGTAAGTGTCCTAATATTAAAAGTCAACAGCTACAGTATGTGCAGCTGCTGACTTAATTTTTCCATGGGGGGCTGGAGCACTGCTTTAAGCTAGCCATAGATTCTTAGCAAAAGAATGTTCTAAGAAAATTCATCCATTGTTCTAATCATTAGTGGGTCAAATTGACGATCGGTTTAGACTGCAGTGACAAGAAAATTAGAAGGAGCAGGATGGAAATTTTTCATGGAATAAATTAATTTCTAATAGTGTATGTGGTTTTTGTTTGGTAAAGTCCATTCATTGCAAAATCAAATGTTAAAAGCAAACAAAATCTATGGAACGACATCTGAATGTTCTAGGAATATTCCTACGGATTTTACCAAGAATGTTCGTTTGAAATTCCATCCATCTGTGGCCAGCTTTAGACTATCAGATTTAGATGGACTTGACTAAAAAATCAAAGCTAAGCTCCTGTTAACACTTTTTAATCAGTTACAGCAAGTTTCCTTTTGGGATAAAGGTGTTACATTACTTCATAAAAGCTGATCATTGGATCATCAGGTTAACCGCTCCCCGACCAGCCGCTGCAGTTTTACTGCGGCAGAATGGCACGGGTGGGAAAAGTGATGTTACCTTACGGTGGCCGCAATGATCGGATTTGTTTTAGATTGATCAATCTCTAGGCCCAGACCAATGATTTCTGGCCTGGACCTGCTGATCGATTCTCACCAATGAAATCCTCCCCTGTCTGTATAAGTGTAAACACAGGCAGGGAGAATGAAGTCATCTCCCCTCGTGGAACTCTTTTCCATTCCAGAGAGAAGAGAGAGGACATCCAAATGTGAGTTACACCAACACTATTACACTGGCACAGTACACATAGGCACACATTTCACCCCCCGATCACTCAAGATCATTTTCATATTTTTCTTAGATCACTGTACTGGTGTCATTTGTGACACTAAACAGCATTAGGGTACTTAGTAGTAGCCCCAGATAGGTCTAGGGACCCCCCTAAACCCCCCTAATAAAGGTTTAACCCCTTGATCACCCCCTGTCACCAGTGATCACCGTATTACAGGTGACGCTGGTTAGCTAGTTATTTTTTTTATAGCGTCAGGGCACCCACCATATATTACCCAATAAAGGTTTAAACCCTGATCACCTGGCGGGTGACATCAGTTAGGTTTTAGCAGTCAGGGTCTGCGTCACCCCAGGCAGCGTCAGATTAGTGCCAGTAGCGCTAACACGCACGCACCATACACCTCCCTTAGTATTATAGTGTCTGAACGGATCGATATTTTGATCTGATCAGAACTATATTAGCGTGCTCAATAGTTTAGGGTTCCCAAAAATGCAGCCCAGATACCTGCTAACACCTGCGTTTAGCCCCTCCGCCCAGCCCAGCCCAGCCCACCCATCTGCAGTATCAATCGATCACTGTCACTTACAAAACACTAAACACATAACTGAAACATTCGCAGAGTCAGGCCTGATCCCTGCAAATACTAATGCCACGTACACACGACCGGACTTTTCGACCGAACTGGTCCGACGGAACGAATCCGTCTGACAATTCGACCATGTGTGGGCTTCATCGAACCTTCAGCGGACCTTTTCTGTCGAAAATCAGACAGAGTTTAGATTTAGAACATGTTTCAAATCTTTCCGACGGACTCGAGTCCGGTCGAAAAATTAGTTTGTCTTTATGCTAGTCCGATGGACGAAAACCGACGCTAGGGCAGCTATTGGCTACTGGCTATGAACTTCCTTATTCTAGTCTGGTCGTACGTCATCACGGTCGAATCCGTCGAACTCTGGTGTGATTGTGTGTAGACAAGTCCGATTCAACGGAAACTCCGTCGAAAAGTCTGACAGAATTCAGTCCGTCTAAAAGCCCGGTCGTGTGTACACAGCATTTTTTTTGGTAGCGTTTGAAGCAGTCACTGACAGTCGGGTACTTTTTTTTTTGAGTCACACTAGTATACCAGTAAATTTAGAGGCCAAAATGTCCAATCAAAGGTACACTAGTGAAGAGGCCCACGTGTTTCTGAGCATGACAGATGAGAGTGAGGACGAACTCACCCATCTGTCAGATTCAGGCTCAGAATACGAACCTGTAGACATCAGCGGCACCCTGACAGATAGCTCTGATGACGGAGTAGTGGTGTAATGGAAATTTGTAAGTTCTGTATATAATTGTATTCTATTTTGTATGTATTGCACACTGTTTTCAGTTTATGTTTACATTCTTTCGAGTCCTGATTAGAATTATCCTGCCTATGATACGCCCCTTGTTACCATAAATAAACAATTGTAATATTAATGTGATACCTACGTAATCATGTGTATAAAACCCTTCAATTGCGTCATAATAAAGGAGAACGGTTATTTGGAAAGATGCTGAGCGTATCTTTTGTGTCTGTTCCCTACTGCAGTAGTTATTATTAATTTATAACCACTAATCAATATGAGGATAGGATGCCTATCTATAAATTTCCAGGACAGGTGGCGAGCTTTGCCCAGGAGGGGTTAAAAGGTGACCCTGAGTATCCGAAACGAGGAGCTTGAGACGATCCGGGAATTTCTGATAATCAGCCGGTTGAGGTAAGCCTTTTGCTTACATTTGAGTTATCAGACTTCCTTGATCGGTAAGGCATTTTTGGGACAAAGGGTACCTATCTTACTCCCCTTAATCGAACTGTATTGATTGGTGGTTATATGTTATCACTGTCTACTGTCCATCGGAGTGTTATAGATAAGAAAGGGAAGAATAGTGCTGTTCACAGGTATATGTAGTACATCTGCTAGAAAAAGTAGTTTAGAGGCAAGAGGGTATAGGCACACGTAGAGAAGACTGGCCAGTCATTATGGGCATTAAATTAAGTAAGAGAATGAAGGGTAAGAGACCCTCAAAAATGCCCAGCGCAAGAGGAGTGCTATATATAAACCGAAGGTGCGGTTCCGCCTATACTGAGCCCCTAGATTAATGGTTAAAGTGGACATGGATCCACAATGGGTAACTGGGTTACCACCGAAGTCCACAGGGACTAAGAATCATGCAGAGTACACAGCTAGAGAAACAGCTATCTATGTGAGCAGGATGGATGAAGGGTGACAATTAACACTAGACAGAAAGGGACATTTTCATGTTAAGTTGTGGGATTAATTTGGGGTTAGGCACTACTACTAGTAAAGTCAAGAAATAGAGACATGAGAGTTAAAACAGAATATTTTATATGTTGTCAGATAGGGAAGATGGGATGAGCACTATGGCTGCCCGTCTGATCATAGAAGGTACAGTATGTGAAGTATGGTATTACAATACATTGGATGCAAAGGATATCAGAACAAAATAAGGAAAGCAGAAATTCATCAAGGAAGTATTTAAAAGAGTTAAAAGAATGTGAGAGAATGATATGCATGTGTTGTGTACAAATAGGAAAAATGTAAGCGATTTTAAAGAGATATTTGTGTATGTGTGTGAATGCTGGAACCTTTAGTTCTATCGCTTGTGTGTGTCATGTACGCAGATGTGACCCCCTCCTTTGTGCTCTCCTGAAAGAATGTAGCTGGGATGAGAGGTTGGTGATAAGCTGGAAGGACACCATGCCAATTTCAGTTTTTTAGACAAAACATTTATAACTTTATGTGCCGGGTTAACGAATCTAATGATAAACAATGTGATCACAATTATTTTTCAATCTGTTTTCCAAACATGGTAAAATGAAGGTTACATTTAACCGTGTATTACACAAATTGAATATCCTTTGATAGTGGAAACAGTGCATTTAATAGGGAATTAAGTAAAATTAAGTAATATGTCCCCCTTTAAGGAACGTTATCTGTGGATATACATTAGGGTGTGATATTGAAATTATCATTTGAGTATTAATTTCTAATTGGAGTTTAACAATTTTATTAATAATATAGATATATTGAAACTGGTTTAGACAACCTTTGATTGGAAATGAAATCCAGGTTAATGGGGAATTTATAAAAATGGTATTAGTTTAGTTTAAGATAACAATTTTGTAATTTTACATTTATTGAGTGGAAAGAAAAAAGATTAAGATGAGGTTGTTAATTGGAATACAGCTGCCATAATGTTTAACAAAGCCAAGATGGATGGGATACATAAGAAGTTTTTCTACAAAAATTAAATCTTAAAGTCTGATAATAAATTGATGTGCGGTCCATGATGTGAGAGTAATAATAAATAATATTTAAATATGACAGACCCATCACATCAAGTCCACACACCCTGTTAGGATAGATCCCACCTGCAGCCAGTTGTTTTATAGTTTTTGATGTGGCTGAGCGCTTTGTTTGTTTTTAGATATTTTTATTTTTGAATCCAAAGCAGAATGTGTGGATTGTGATATGATGTGCCCCTTTTCCTTGTAAGTACAGTGGATATAAGCAGAAGAATATTTTGGATTAATGGACATCTCTCCATGACCGCAGGGTATTGTTATCATTTATTATAATATTGCCAGGAAAAAGTTGTCTTTTTGAAACTGAAACTGGAGTTCTTACACAAACAGCATGATAGAAAACAAGCCATTGTAATATATTTATGCAAGCTGGACCCAGTAATGAAGGGTTCACCCCGATATATCAGAGCTGTACCTTTATGCAAAGGTACTATTAGACAAAGTTAGACATTATTTTGGTCAAATATTTAATTTTTATTGGTCCGACATTTTGCGCAGCAAATATACAGCTAACTAAATGTTTGTCTAATAAAAGGTATAAAATATGAGTTTGTTTATGTACAAATCTAACAATGAAAAATGTGTACATTTTAATCCAGCCACCTTATTGCCCCTATTGGAGGAGGCTGTAGACGGGGGAGACCACATGTGTTAAATTGATGACGTAGGAATCAGCTGCTGTGAGCCCAGTGCAGGACACACTCCCTGAAGACCCAGATATTTAATATTTTGTAGAGTTATTCCCGGTTTTATACTGAGTATGCAGTTTATCACCCAGAAGGATACTCTGTATATAGAGTCATTGGATCCTTTTTTCCCAGCTCAAGAAGCAGAGCTCCATGTTTTAGCAAAGCCTGTGAGCTATAAAAAGAGTATATATTTATATAGATAGTAGAGAATTAGAGAGCTTTTGGTTCCATTTGAAGGGCCAGAAGTTTGTTTTTACTTCGGCAGGTAAACCAATCAAGCATGCTAAGTTAATCTGATCGGCTGTTTTCAGACTTCCAGGTTCTTGCTGAGGTAGCCATACTAACATTAAAACTCACACATGGAAGCAGACTGACTAAGGATGCTGCATTTACAGCCCCGGACACTTGTTGGGTCTGTGCAACTCACAGATTCCACCCTAGTTCTGGCCCAGTATAGCTGGGATTAATAATTAATTTTTAAGGACCCCAGAACGAGAAGAACAAGTGGTCCACAGTGGGCAACTTCTTATGAAACAGGACATTGGAAAAGGTGATCATTTATGTCTGCCAGCCACTCTTTTCCCTCCAGCTTAACACATGGACCGTGTCATCAGTTACAAGTAGGGATGAGCCGAACACCCCCCCGTTCGGCTCGCACCAGAACCCGCGAACGGACCTAAAGTCCGTGCGAGCTTTAGAACCCTATTAGTTATAATGGATGCGAACGTTCGAAATTAAAAGTGCTAATTTTAAAGGCTAATATGCATGTTAATGTCATAAAAAAGTGTTTGGGGACCTGGGTCCTGCCCCAGGGGACATGTATCAATGCAAAAAAATGTTTTAAAAACGGCCGTTTTTTCAGGAGCAGTGATTTTAATAATGCTTAAATTGAAACAATAAAAGTGTAATATTCCTTTAAATTTCGTACCTGGGGGGTGTCTATAGTATGCCTGTAAAGGGGCGCATGTTTCCCGTGTTTAGAACTGTCTCTGCGCAAAGTGTCATTTTTGAAAGTAAAAAAGCTATTTAAAATCACTCGCGGCTAATGTTAATTCACGGCTCCCGTAACACAGAGAACAGTGATTCATTGAAACTCATTCATAAAAAAAAGTCATTGATAAAAAATAAAAAAAATAAAAAAATATGAAAAAAAAAAGCGTAGGGGTCCCCCCAAATTCAATAACCAGGCCCTTCAGGTCTGGGATGGATATTAAGGGGGATCCCAGCCAAAAAAAAAAAAAAAAATGGCGTAGGGTCCCCCTCAAAATCCATACCAGACCCTTGAGGTCTGGTATGGATTTTAAGGGGAACCCTAGCCAAAAAAAATGGCGTGGGGTCCCCCTCAAAATCCATACCAGACCCTTATCCGAGCACGCAACCTGGCAGGCCGCAGGAAAAGAGGGGGGGCGAGAGCGGCCCCCCCTCTCGCCTGAACCGTACCAGGCCACATGCCCTCAACATTGGGAGGATGCTTTGGGGGTCTAAGACCCCTAAAGCACCTTGTCCCCATGTTGATGAGGACAAGGGCCTCTTCCCCACAACCCTGGCCGGTGGTTGTGGGGGTCTGCGGGTGGGGGGCTTATCGGAATCTGGAAGCCCCCTTTAACAAGGGGACCCCCAGATCCCGCCCCCCCCCTGTGTGAAATGGTAAGGGGGTACAAAAGTACCCCTACCATTTCACCAAAAAAGTGGCAAAAATGGTAAAAATGACAGGAGACAGTCTTTGACAATTCCTTTATTAAAATCTTCTTTCTTCTTTCTTCATCCTTCGGATTCTTCATCTTCTCCTTCCTTCATCTTCTTCCATCTTCTTCTTCCATTTTCTTCTTCCTCCGATCCGCTTCTTCTTGCGCTGGTCTTCTCGTCCGGCATCTTCTTCCGTCGGCGTCGGTGTCGGTGTCTTCTTGGGCCGCTCCGCGCAATGGGAGGCTCCCGCTGTGTGAGGCTCCGCTCCATCTGACAGGTCTTTTAAAACGGAGGGCACCTGGTGACCCCGCCCCCCTCTGACGTCATGGGGAAAGCCATCATGGAATTCCCCATGACGTCCCTGTGCGTCAGAGGGGGCGGGGTCACCAGGTGCCCTCCATTATAAAAGACCTGTCAGACGGAGCAGAGCCTCACACAGCGGGAGCCTCCCATTGCGCGGAGCGGCCCAAGAAGAGACAGAGACACCGACACCGACGCCGACGGAAGAAGATGCCGGACGAGAAGGACGAGAAGACCAGCGCAAGAAGAAGCGGATCGGAGGAAGAAGAAAATGGAAGAAGATGGAAGAAGATGAAGGAAGGAGAAGATGAAGAATCCGAAGGATGAAGAAAGAAGAAAGAAGATTTTAATAAAGGAATTGTCAAAGACTGTCTCCTGTCATTTTTACCATTTTTGCCACTTTTTTGGTGAAATGGTAGGGGTACTTTTGTACCCCCTTACCATTTCACACAGGGGGGGGGCGGGATCTGGGGGTCCCCTTGTTAAAGGGGGCTTCCAGATTCCGATAAGCCCCCCACCCGCAGACCCCCACAACCACCGGCCAGGGTTGTGGGGAAGAGGCCCTTGTCCTCATCAACATGGGGACAAGGTGCTTTAGGGGTCTTAGACCCCCAAAGCATCCTCCCAATGTTGAGGGCATGTGGCCTGGTACAGTTCAGGCGAGAGGGGGGGCCGCTCTCGTCCCCCCCTCTTTTCCTGCGGCCTGCCAGGTTGCGTGCTCGGATAAGGGTCTGGTATGGATTTTGAGGGGCACCCCACGCCATTTTTTTTGGCTAGGGTTCCCCTTAAAATCCATACCAGACCTCAAGGGTCTGGTATGGATTTTGAGGGGGACCCTACGCCATTTTTTTTTTTTTTTTTTGGCTGGGGTTCCCCTTAATATCCATCCCAGACCTGAAGGGCCTGGTTATTGAATTTGGGGGGACCCCTACGCTTTTTTTTTTGTTTTTTATTAATGAATGACAGCTCTCTGTGTTACAGGAGCCATCAATTCATTAGCCGCGAGTGATTTAAATAGCTTTCTTCCTGCAAAAATGACACTTTTTTGCAGGGAAAGTTCTAAGCACAGGAAACCTGCCCTCCTTCACAGGCCACCTATAGACACCCCCCAGATGTGATACTGCAATGCTGTTCTAACAGCATGCACACACATATCCCCAGAAATAAAGCACATATTGTTGTCAGCAGTCAGCAGCACACTGACACGCTGACACTGTCTGAAACATAATATGCGAGGCCGCCGGCGCGGCGGCCTCTTATACCGTGGGGCGTGTACTAAAGCCCCTGAGCTATAATTGGCTACAGGCATCCTGCCTGTAGCCAATTATGGCTCTCCTCGCTGCCGGCGCTGTGATTGGCCAAGCATGCGGGTCACAGTGCATGCTTGGCCAATCATCAGCCAGCATTGCACTGCGCGGGCCGCAATGCATTGCGGGGCCGCTCGCATCACACGAATTTGATGCGAGCGGCCCCAATAGTTCTGGGCTCGCCGAGCGAGCGAACACCCGGTGCTCGATTCGAACATGGGTTCGAATCGAGCACCGGGCTCATCCTTAGTTACAAGCAGTTATGGCTGCCTTAGTAAATGGGATAGAGCCAGGGTTCACCACAGTTGTTTTTAAAACATACCACTTCTTGTTTTACCTGTTACCAAAGGTGTTACCAAAAGCTGAACATCCCTTCCAGAGATTACAAAAAGATATATCCAGTTTCCCAAGTTAGGAACTTATGAGTATGCATTTTGTCTGTATGGACATGTTTTTTGGATGTCCAGTGGCCAATGCTACTGCAAAGGCCACAGTAAAAAGTGTTATCAGAAGTAGTTTGTAAGTACAGAGAGTAACGGAGGAAATCATTTTTATAGGAGAGTCCTTACTAGAAGTTTTGAGGTTTTATTTTTACACTCCCTACTGTCTACAATGTAGCGGACAAAGTAGAGTAAGAAACTTTTGCCTGAGTGTTTTCTTATAATTTCTCAAGCCCCTAATGGGAGGTTGGACTCTCTCTCTATGGGATTTGGTTTGGGAGTGTGTTACTCACTTGCTTATATTTTGTCTCAGCAGCTGAAGTCGTCCATTCGGATCTCACAGAGAATGTTGCTGATCTTTTAGGGTTTTTGACAAACTAATTTATGTGTTTTCTCCCCAATTCCAGATCCTAAAAGTTTGGAAGGATCTAAAACTAAAGCCAGGTGACTTGTGGATTGTTAAGAGACATTTATATATAAGGAAATGTTTGGAGACTCAATACAGCATCTATTTCATGTACAGTTGTACAAAACTTGAAGGAAAAGTCACCTGTATCCACACCAGACACTGCAAAAATGACTAAATTAAAGAAATATTTGTGTTTGATTTGTTTCCCTTTTGCAATCACAGTCTAGGGTACTATTTGATTCAATTACTTTAATTGTAAGGGATATATATTTGAAAAGTAGTTTAGCCATGTTGAAGTCATATTTGTCTTTTGCACATCTTACATTTTATGTAGAATTGTCTGTTTACATATGCTGACAGGGCAGCATACCAACATTAAGCTAGAAGGCCATTCTGGCCACAGGAGTGTACAGCCAGTACTCTGTAAATATGTCTTATCAATCATTTGTTTTTCATAATGAAAAGTCATTTTGTAATGAAAAAAGCTGCTCAGCTATTATTTTCTCCACAATGGAGTTTTTTCCTCTTTGGCCAGGACTACCTCCACCTAAGCGTGTGGAGGTTCCAGGTTAAAGGTGATAGCAGGTATGGTTAGTGATCAAAATATTGATCAAAAGAGGGGAGACTGTAATGGAAATTTGTAAGTTCTGTATATAATTGTATTCTATTTTGTATGTATTGCACACTGCCCTCACTGTGCACAGGGCACTAATGATGTTTTCAGTTTATGTTTACATTCTTTCGAGTCCTGATTAGAATTAGCCTGCCTATGATATGCCCCTTGTTACCATAAATGAACAATTGTAATATTAATGTGATACCTACGTAATCATGTGTATAAAACCCTTCAATTGCGTCATAATAAAGGAGAACGGTTATTTGGAAAGATGCTGAGCGTATCTTTTGTGTCTGTTCCCTACTGCAGTAGTTATTATTAATTTGGAACCACTAATCAATATGAGGATAGGAGTTGCCTATCTATAAATTTCCAGGACAGTGGTATGTTGCTGGACTTTGAGTGGTTATACCAGAATGATGCCTGCAGGTTTAGGTATCATCTTGGTATCATTCTTTTTAGCCAGCGGTCGGCTTTCATGTAAAAGCAATCCTAGTGGCTAATTAGCCTCTAGACTGCTTTTACAAGCAGTGGAAGGGAACATTCCCCCCTCCCATTTTCTTCCATGGATTTCTCAGGCTCTCCTGTCCCAATAGAGAACCTGAGAATGCAGCCGGTGGTTCCGCCAGCTGACCATAGAGCTGATCGTAGACCAGAATGGCTCCAATCATCTCTTTGGCCTAAGAAACCGGAAGCTACGAGCATTTCATGACTTCGCCGGATATAAGCAGAACCATTGGGAGATTGGGAAAGCATTTTATCACACCAATCACATCGATCATTTCAAGAAAGAGTACCTATCACTACCTATTGCTATCATAGGGGATATTTACATTCCCTGAGATAACAATAAAAATGCTAAAAATAAATTAAAAATAAAATAAATGGAAGGAACTGTTTAAAAATAAAGTAAAAAAGCAAAATTAAAATAATTTCATCAAACATTTGGGCAATATAGTGTGTTTTAGTGCATTACAATTTAAAAAAGTGTTTTTTTTTTCAAAAAAAATTGCGTTTGAAAAATCGCTGTGCAAATACTGTGTGAAAAAAAATGTAACACCCACCATTTTAATCTGTAGGGCCTTTGCTTTAAAAAAATATATAATGTTTGGAGGTTCAAAGAAATTTTCTAGCAAAAAAAAATATATTTTTTTTTTTGTAAACCAAAAGTGTCAAAAAGGGCTTTGTCTTCAAGTGGTTAGAAGAATGGGTGATGTGTGACATAAGCTTCTAAATGTTGTGCAAAAAAATGCCAGGACAGTTCAAACCCCCCCCCCCCCCCAAATTACTCCGTTTTGGAAAGTAGACACCCTAAGCTATATGCTGATAGGCATGTTGAGTCCATGGAATATTTTATATTTTGCAACAAGTTTTGGGAAAATGACAAACATTGTTTTTTTTTTGCACAAAGTTGTCACTAAATGATATATTGCTCAAACATGCCAAAGTGGTGTAAATTTCTGGAATTTACACAGCTTTTTAGTTTATGACTGCCTATCTCATTTCTTGAGGTGCTAAAATGGCAGGGCAGTAGAACCCCCCCCCCCCAAAAAAAAAAATTACCCCATTTTGTAAAGTAGACACCCCAAGGAAATTGCTGAGAGGCATTATGAGCCCATTGAATATTTTCTTTTTTTGTCACAAGTGATTGAAAAATGAAATTTTTTTAAAATGACACAAAGTTGTCACTAAATGATATATTGCTCACACATGCCATGGGTATATGTGGAATTACACCCCAAAAAGACATTCTGCTGCCTCTTCTGAGTATGGGGACACCCCTTATGCAAGACTTTTTGGGAGCCTAGCCAAGTACAGGACCCCAAAAACCAAGCACGCCTTCAGGATTTCTAAGGGCGTAAATTTTTGATTTCACTCCTCATTACCTATCGAAGGTAATTCGCCTTTCGAAGGCCATAAAATGCCAAAATAGCACCCCCCCCCCCCCCAAATGACCCCATATTGGAAAGTAGACACCCCAAGCTATTTGCTGAGAGTCATGTTGAGTCCATGGAATACTTAATATTTTGCCACAAGTTGTGGGAAAATTACAAACTTTTTTTGTTTTGCACAAAGTTGTCACTAAATGATATATTGCTTAAACATCCCATGGGCATATGTGAAATTACACCACAAAATACATTCTGCTGCTTCTCCGGAGTACGGGGATACCACATGTGTGAGACATGTTGGGAGCTTAGCTGTGTACAGGACCCTGAAAACCAATCACCGCCTTCAGGCTTTCTAAGGGCGTAAAATGGTGATTTCACTTCCTCACTACCTATCACAGTTTCGGAGGCCATTAAATGTCAAGATAGCACAAAACCCCCACAAATGACCCAATTTTGTAAAGTAGACACTTCAAGCTATTTGCTGAGAGGCATGTTGTGTTCATGGAATATTTTATATTTTGCCACAAGTTTCGGGGAAATTAAAATCTTTTATTATTATTATTTTTTTTTTACACAAAGTTGTCACTAAATGATATATTGTTCAAACATGGCATGGTTATATGTGGAATATAACCATGGTATGTGTGAGCAATATATCATTTAGTGACAACTTTGTGTAATTAATTTTTTTGTAATTTTCTCAATCACTTATGACTAAAAAAAAAAAAAAAAAATATTCAATGGGCGCAACATGCCTCTCAGCTATTTACTTGGGGTGTCTACTTTCCAAAATGCCATGTTAGCACCTCAAGAAATGAGATAGGCAGTCATAAACTAAAAGATGCGTAAATTCCATAAAATGTACCCTAGATTGTAGATGCTATACCGTTTGCGCAAACCAATAAATATACATTTATTGACATTTTTTTTCTACCAAAGACATGTGGCTGAATACATTTTGGCCTAAATGTATGACTAAAATTGAGTTTATTGGATTTTTTTATAAAAAAAAGTAGAAATTATCATTCTTTTTCAAAATTTCTGGTCTTTTTCCATTTATATCGCAAAAAAAAAAAAATTGCAGAGGTAATCAAAAGAAAGCTCTATTTGTTGGGGAAAAAAGGACGCAAATTTTGTTTGGGTACAGAATTGCATGACCGCGCAATTACAAGTAAAAGCAGCGCAGTGGCAAGTTGGAAAAAGGGCTCTGGTCATTGAGCAGCCAAATCTTCCGGGGCTGAAGTGGCTAAAATAAAGTAAAAAAAGCCCAAACAATGACAAAAATGCAGCCAAAACATCTAGGTATTGGCAATATATTATATTTTTGGGTTTAAAGTGATTGTAAAGCCTTGTTTTTTTGTCATACTTACCTGCCCTGTGTAATGGTTTTGCACAGAGCAGTCCAGAGCCTTCTCTTCTTTTGTTCTCCTAGCCTCTCCCTCCTGTTGCTATGCAGTGCAGCTTGCTATGGGGGCACCCGAGTCGAGATGCAGCTCCCTGTGTCCATTCAGACACAGAGCCGCAAACCACCCCACCCCATTTCTCTCCTCATTGGCTGCCTGACTTTGATTGACAGCAGCTGGAGCCAAAGGCGCCGCACTGCTGTCTCAGCCAATGAGGAGGGGAGTCCCGGGCAGCCGAGACACTGCTGAAACATCGCTTGATCTATATGGACCTCAGGTGAATATTAGGGGGGATGAGTGGGGTTGCTGCACACAGAAGGTTTTTTATCTTAATGCATAGAATGCATTAAGATAAAAAAACCTTCTGCTTTTACAATCACTTTAAGCTTGACAGAACTAAAACATGTCCAGTTTGGTCAACAAGAAAATGACAGCAAAACTAACAGACCCAATGATCAAATTTCAGAAGGTATGGCAACCTTGGTAATGTACTACCTGACAAAAATTGTGATCTTCTTCTAGCCTTATAGTAAGTCATATAAGAATGTGACTTCAATACCCCCAGCTCCCTGTGTCCATTCAGACACAGAGGCGTAAAACTGGCCCTGCCCCTATTCTCTCCTCATTGGCTGACTGATTTTGATTGACAGCAGCTGGAGCCAAAGGCGCCACAAATCATATAAGAATGTAATGGAAATTTTGATGCTTAAAAAAAACACCCTTTGGGCTTCAATATTTCCCCTATTTGCTTTTATGTGCACCACCATATTTTCTTTACAATCGTATTCTTTAAGTATCTACATATTTCTTTCACCCCTTACACACAAAAAGCATATCTAACAACAATAGCAGTCAATATAGCTTGAATTTAAAGGATAAGTTCATCTTTTCGAGCATGTTACATGTTACACCCATATTTAAGGTGTAACGTTTAACATGCTCCAATACTTCCCCCCGCACCCCCTGATCTCCCCCTGTGACAGTTAGTGGGGATTCTTCTCCCCCATAGCCACTGTCACATTTTTAAATCAGTATGGATCTGCATGGCTCCTCCCACACAGCTGCGCCATTCATTGCAATCAGTGAATGAATAAATGACAAAGTTCCATCTTCCACCACAGCAGACTGCTTGTAGATCTCAATGACCTGTGAGGATGCCCCCATAGTTCATTTACAAGCCCCAGAGGCATACCTAGGCTCTCCAGAGCCCTTGGTGAGAATCTGTATGGGCACACGGCACCCCCCCCCCCCCCCTTCATTAAAGAGTTCAAATTTCAGTTGTTTTTTTTTTTTTACATCAATTTCCTTTAATTTTTAATTGTCTGCATATCCATTAAAGATAATATATTTTTTTTTTTATGATACTCGGCACAACACATACCCAAGCACACTACACACCCATCTCAAGTTACTACAAATCCAGTACAGTACAAATCCAGCACACTACACACCTGGCACAAAATATACAGAGCACAGCACAACACACTATAAACCCAGCACAGAACACTACATACCCAGCAAACCAAGTATAGTACACACTCAGCACATCACACTACATACCCTTGTCAAGCCATGTATCTTTCAGAAAGCTGGTATGAAGGTATGGGCAGAAAGCTGTAGGACTTGTCTGCAGGAACCATGTCTATTTCAATGATCTGTTATTATTACATTGGAACGTACAGTATGTACTGCCAGGGGTGTAATATCATAGGGCCCCATAGCAAAGGTTTAATGGGGACCCCACAGAAACCTTCTTACTGTCATTGATGCTAACATAAAGTATGTCTAAATAAATGATGGGTAGCAGCTATTGGCATATGTGGTTTATTGCTAAAAAATGGCGCCAAACGCCAACGGGCATGATATCTGATATCAGGAAGGGGTTTCCTAAGCATAGTCTCTCAAACCACTTTAGATTGCACCATAATAGAGATCCAAGCCTGGCTACTTTCTTTGGGATAGATAATATTGAGCCCCATTGGAGAGGAGGAAATATGAGGATTTCAAAGAATGAAACTGAGTGGATTTTTAAAATGAATACACTTACTTAACCCTGCAGGTATTAATGTTGATATCCTATCCTATTCAAACTTTCAGTTTTTTTAGGGAAGTTCTGGTCGCCACATGTTGGCTTTATTTAGGACATCCCATTTTCTTTGGTTGCCACAAGATGGCGATACTTTAATTTTAATCTTATCCATAATTGGATCAATTCTCCCTCTCTCCATGCAGTGGCGCTATTTCTCATACCATTATCCATGATAGTAGGTGGTATGACAGGCATCTATACTTGGTCTACCCCGCTTTTTGCCACATGGTGGTGCCTTTTCTCATGGTATTATCCATGATTTTTCCCTTCTTTACCATTACTAATCCAATTTCTTATTGTAGTAATAACACTTTGCCACAAGATGGCGTTGTGTTCTTGAACAACATATAGTATTATTCTTGATATGTTCCGAAGTCATTTAGTAATTAATTTTTAAATTTTAATTAATCTTGAATTTCTAGTTAATATAGTAAATTATTTAATTAATAATACACACATTTATCATCTGTCAGTTCAAATCCAATGAATTTGTTACCACTGGGAAGGATTGCATTGGATTGTATACTTTGTATTGGGTGGCAGTATATAAACATGGAAGTGAGGTATCCGGCCATGTGACCCCTGAAGATGTCATACGCTCTGACGAAACGTGTAGGGTGTGGTCCAGGT
Organism: Lithobates sylvaticus; assembly: GCA_028564925.1. NCBI lineage: Eukaryota > Metazoa > Chordata > Amphibia > Anura > Ranidae > Lithobates > Lithobates sylvaticus. Next base: position 433,100,045 of record CM053030.1, read on the forward strand.
ATGATACGTCGCTTTCACCCACAGTGGAACACAGGTGGAGTGCTCCATGTCGTCCACATGTCCACTTGTTTTTAAATTTGTTATTATGCCGGTTGGCGTTTGGTACCATTTTTTATCAATAAACCAAGTTTTTTTACATACTTCACCATGGGAGATTGTCTTTCATCCTATGTCTAACCTGGATATGCGTGGCCTTTCCTTTTATTGGAGACATTATTTGGATCAGCAGTGATGGATTCCTGGAAGCAGTTTGATAACCTAAAGGCGTTTATGATCTCTGTAATTGGGATCATCTCCATCTGGTGAGTAGGCTGTTTGCTCGGTGTTGGTGGAGGATTTTCCTATTCACTCAAGGATTAGAAAAGTAATTTTTAATACTTGAACATGTGGGACGTTTTCCTTTACCTTTTTTGGATTTGTGTTTTTGATTTTTGATGCAGGACTTTCGTTCAATTGCACCTATTCAATTCACTTATATATATATATTCTACTTTGCATAGCAGATGTTTGGTATTATTTTAATTGTTCTTTATGCCTCATTGGAGTGAATCCGGCGGTTCACCACCTATATATACTTTTTATCACATTGGTTTATTAACCTTTTGAATGGGCAGCTTCTTATTCACAATTTGTATATATTACCAATTTGCGCGGGTAGGGAGCCATTGTCCCCTTATTTTAAATTGGCATATGTAGCACCCTCCTTGATAGGGTGTTGCAATTAGTTTAATTTAGGGCTGGTTCATTGTGCTCAGTGGAGCTCTGTTTTGGTTAGGTAAATTTAGCCTGTCTCACTGTAACCAGCAGTGTTGGTCATCTTACTTTAAAAAAGTAATTAGGTAAGTTAAAAATTACTTCTCCCAAAAAGTAGTTGCGTTAGTAACTCAGTTACTACATTGGAAAAGTAATTAGTTACGCAGCAAAGTAACTGTGACTTTTTTTAAAAATATTCTATATGTGTAACTAAGGGGCGGGTCTAGTATTACTGTAAGCAAGGGGCGCATTTATTATTATTGTTATATATCATGTAACCAAGGGGCTGCTCTATTATTACTCTAACCAAGGGGCAGATCTGTTATAGCGTGTAAGCAAGGGGCGGGTCTATTATTATTATATCGTGTAAGGGGTGGATGGCTACAAAAGAGGGCGAATGTTAAATCAATGGGCAGAGCTCGATATATAACAATAATAATAAATGTGCCCCTTGGTTACAGAAATACTAGACCTGCCCCTTAGTTACACGATAGACGCCCCTTTGAGAGTAGCACGAGCATTGGGAGCGTGCGGCATCACCTCGTACAATTACATGTTAACTGCGCTTGCGCTGTGTAGAGTTCACTCAGAGCTGTATAGGTTCGGCAATTTTCGTAAGCTCCGTAGTCCATACTGTGCAAACGCTGCGCCTGCGCAGTACAGGGGGTCCTTATCCAGCGGGGGAACTTTTTCGGCAGGACACCGGAATTACACTACTGACATCTAGTGGCGGTAGATGTAATTGCGGTAACGCCGCCCAAGTAATGGGAACTGCGTTACCATAAAGGGAAAAGTAATCAGTTAGATCGTTACCCTCTAAAGTAACTGCGTTAAGTAACTCCGTTTATAATAACTCAGTTACTTACATCACTGGTAACCAGTGTGGCTGTAATTGTCTGTTAGGTAAATGTAGCCTTTGATTAGTTAGGTCTGTTTAGTGTTTCAGCTGCTGCCCCCTCTGCTTTCCAGAGAGCTATGGAATTTTCTGGAACATAGGTGTGGGGCAATGGCAGTATGAATATTTATACAGCCCTGGCCAATCCCAGGGAGTGGGGCCCTGAAGGTTGCTGGGAGTCTGCATACATTTTCTGAGACGCTAAGCTTCTGGGTCTTTTTTCTGCAGAGGATCACCTCCAGGGCAACGCTGTCATGTGCTTTCTGTTCCTGAGGCCCCAGGTGGGTGACCTGAGAGCCTGAATGCTGAAGCTACAAAGAGCTGACTGAAGGGCTTTCTGCTGAAGATCTAGTCTGGTATCACTGGAGAAAGGTGGAAGTTGGAAGGAGGCAACCAACTGTCCCTGGACATTTTGTGAATACAGACTGCTGTGAGAGATCTTAGAGAATTTTGGGTTGCTGCCACCCCTCTTATGCTAGAAGGTCAGCTTTGTGTGTTTTTCTAAAAGGAACATCTGCAGATGCCCCAAAGTGCTTAGTCTATCTGATTCTATATGAAGTGACTCTGCTCTTGTTGCTCTAAAGAAGGAAGTCTGCATGTTTCTACTACAAAGCCAAGACCACAGTTTGCTATAAGTTAGACTTTGGTACATCTGTACAATCTAGTACATAGTTCTCTTTTTGGAGTATCCCACGCAATTCCCTCAACCCTATCCCAGTTACTCCAAGAATGAAAAACAACAAAAAGAATACCCCTAGACTGTTTTTTAAAGGAAAAGAGAGAGACTGTGATTGTGTACCTGGTTGCAGGGCAATTCACTGGGAAAGAACCTGGGCTAATTTCCAGCGGCTCCTAAGGGAGTAAGTGCTACACATAGTTAGTACACTACCAGGAACCAGTGCCGTCAAAGTTGTCAAAACGCAGGCAACAAGTCAGGGAATCAGCATTTAATCCTTACATTCCAGAAAACTACCTTGCCTTTAGTAGCTTACTAGCCTGCAATGAGGATTAGTGACCAGTGACAAGGACTCAAGTCTTCTCCTGTACTTCTGATGTCAGCTCTTCTTGATTTGAAATATTACAGGGGGTACAAGGGTGTCAACAGTAACATCTGCGACCCTTAAGGATACAGAACCAGTTCTGTGTTATCAAATGTACCCAGAATGATATGTTTATTTTGCCTTATGGAGCCCCCTTCCATCTCCAGGCCCAAAAGCAGTCGTGTGTACAGCTATAGATATTGCTATGCCACTATGTACTGCCTTGAAAACCTTAAAGGCCAACTTCTTTCCAACCCCCAACCCCCTATTTTATTTCTTAGTAAACATATTCTCCTATTTGTACCCACTGGTGATCCTTACTCCTGAAGGGAACAACGCTCACTTATTGATGTGTGAGTTTGAGCCCAGGCTAGTGTAATGATAGAGGTGTGTCCAGGATATCCACAGGAAGTGGGTTGATTGATGCTGGATAATATCAGACCTGGAAAACAGAAGCAACAAGACAGAGAAAAGTGTCTTTAGGAGGCAGCATTAGGCTATTTACTTTTACTTTAAATAAACTGAGGCTTTAATGAAGCTAATGAAGAGTTAAATTAAAAGTGACAAACTCTCGTTTAAAAAAAAATTACATTCAAGTATATATTTCTACCTTATATCTACCTTCTATCACACTCAGCCTCCTCCAAATCTCCAAATTCTTATTTTTTTCTGCTGTTTCATAGTAGGTAAGGTTGAATAAAGACAATAGTCCATCCAGTTAAACCCGTGTAGGTGCACGTTTGTCATTGTCTATAATTATTTCCCATATCCCTGTATGTTGTGTTCTTTAAGATGCACATCCAAGAGATATCAATACTCCCCAGAGCCACCACCGATTGAGAAAGAGAGTTCCACATCCTTATTGCCCTGACAGTGAAAAACCCCCTGCACAGTTTGAGGTTAAACAGATTCTCCTCCAATTTCATGGTGTGGCCCCATGTCCTCTTACACTCCTTGAGACTGAATAGTTTTTTCCTAGGCTGTCATTGTCATTGAGGTATTTGTAAATCGCTATCATATCTCCTCTCAAGCGCTGTTTCTCCAGCAAGAATAAATTTAGTGTTTGCAGCCGTTTCTCGTAATTAAGTCCCCTTATTAGTTTTGTTTCCCTTCTTTGGACTCTCTCCAGTTTCAGCACATCCTTTCTGAGGACTGGTGACCTGGATAGAATACTCCAGATGTGGTCTAACCAGAGTTTTATAAAGTGGTAGGATCATCGTTCTATCTTTAGAGCATATCCCTTTTTTTATGCATGCTAATATTCTGCCGGCTTGGGTAGCCACAGCTTGACATTTCTTGCTATTGCTCAATCTGTCATTTACTAGGACACCCAGATTTTTCTCCATCCTTGATTCCCCCAGTAGTTCCCCCCCTAGCGAGTAGTTTGCATTTATGTTTTTTGCCCCCAAGTGCATTACCTTACATTTCTCCACATTAAACCTCATTTGCCTTGTATTTGCCCACTCCATTATTATGTCAAGGTCTTTCTGTAAATGTTCTATATCCTGATGTGAAGTTATTGCCCTGTTTAATTTTGTGTCATCCGCAAAAACTGAGATTGAGCTATTTATCCCCAGGCCCATCATTTATTTATGAATACATTGAATAGAATTGGTCCCAAGACAGAACCCTGGGGCACCTCACTTACCACTCCAGACCAGTCTGAATACACAATATTTATCACTACCCTTTGGACATGCCCCTGTAACCAGTTCAGTTTTTTACCAAAGAACAAACCTTACTGTCCTCACTTGCAGACCTCAGCTTGTAGATTAATCGCTTATCGGTGTCACAATTGGCACCTTTCGGGGGGAGGGGGGACAGGATACCTATCTTTGACAGGTATCCTTTCCCACTTCCGGAAGTCGGCCGCGGCGCAATAGCGCCGTGACATCACCGCGGGGCTCCCTCCTCCTCCTCCCTCGGTCGCCAGGCTAATAGGAGAGAGGAGCGGGGCCTCGCTGCAGCTGCAGTGCCGACATCGAGGGACAGCAGGACAGGTAAGTGTCCATTTATTAAAAGCCAGCAGCTGCTGTATGTGTAGCTGCTGGCTTTTAATTTTTATTTTTTTCCCGGAACACCCCTTTAAGTTTATTAAGTCTTTCCTTCACTCCGACCTCTGTTAGCCACAAGGGTATGCCTTGTGATGTGTCACTAACAGTACTGTCACGGTCGGTATACCCTCCTTTTCCTGCGTAAAAACTGAGGAGAAGAAGGCATTTATCTGGCTTCACGTTAGAGGGGGACTACATTCATTCTCCATAGTCCCACTGTATGTAGGAATGTAGCCACCCTCTCTTGCTTTCTCCCAGGATGGACTATTAACTATGGGATTTGTAGTGTGTATAGAGCAGTGCACATGACTAAAACTAATGTACACTGCTCTTTCCAAACAAAGGGAATTGGGGGGGGGGGGGGTTCAGGGCTTTACAGAGGACAATACAAGGGGAAAAAATTATTTAATGAAAAGGACATTAGCACCTATATTTTATCTATTTTATTGCACGATCCATCATAACACTTTATATATGCATACAGCCTATAGAGAGGCTGATTTGTTTTTTGTTTTATTATATATATCGATTAAATACGATGGATTGTTTTTATATGTACTATATTTTTAATTGTAGGTACCTCAAGGCTTTCTCTCACTCTAACATCCTAGATATTATATCTAGATATCATTCTACATATGTACTTAGGGTACACCTGGTAGAATATTACACATTCCTCATGGTGCATTTCATGTACCATAGATTTTATTAACAATATTTTAATTATTTAAATACTTTTACTGTATAATAACTTTGGTATCTATTACACTTATACAATGTCCGATGACATGGCAATATCAGTATCCATGTATTGGGAATAAACAGACCTTTATATACAGGATATTATCCAGCATTAAATTACCAATCTAATTTTAGCAACATCAGTATCTATATACTGGGACTAAACAGACCATTTATATATAGGACATTATTCATTTTATCTAGTTTTAACAATAATTTCCCTATGGTCTATTACCTATGGCAATTTAATAAGAATACCACCATAATCATTAGGAGTAACCTATATGCATTACTGATAGGTAGTATTATAAATACGGAACATATGTGGCTTCTATTAACATATATACTCTACTCAGGTGGGGACAGTATAATATGACCATGACACTATTAGGTCCCGGGATGCAATAATACTGTTTGCACTATAAGATTCCTGTTAGGTACCTTAACATTGTTGCCACACATTAATAATCTACTAATCTACAAGATAATGGCTACCATAATGGTGGAATGCAGAGGTGGAACGCATTGTTGAAAACATATCCGCCTTAACAATCCATTAATCTACAAGATAATGGCCGCCATAATTGGTGGAACGCAGAGGTGGAACGCACTGTTGAAAACACATCCGCCTTAACAAGTATACCACCGGTAAAATGGCCGCCGCCTAGTAGATACCTGACTACAACTAAGATGGCCGAATACTAACTTCCGGTTGTACACAATATAAACAAAGCCCAGTTAGCCAATCCGGTTCCCCAGATGAAGACACGTGACGTGTCGTAACGCGTAGGGAGTGGCCGTAGGCAGAGGAGACGTGAGACGTGAGAAGCCGCTGAGAACGCCTAGGAGCTACTTACTTCTATATATGTCTATGCCGTTTTTTTGCTTTTAAAACCTTGATTTTAATGTAAGAGTCCACCTACTGTACTTAAATAAACTTGCCCATGTTTAACCAAGATACTACACTAGTGGAGGCTTCCCTTTCTTGTTTCTTCGCCCTCTGTCATATTTTGACACTGAGCACTGCAGGAATCAAGATTTTAAACGTTCTTAAAGGAGAAGTTTTTTACTCTTACCAGTTTTATGCTGAACAACTTGTATCCACAATCCATGGGGCTATAGGATATGCCCGAAAAGCTACAATCTTTCATATTTGAGGTGAGAGTTTTGAGAGACTAGTGATTGGATTGAATTTTATGAAAATCAGGACCAAGTACCCGCTGCAGAAAATATACAGGATTCAATATCTATATCATGCAGTTAATGCTGATAACCTGAATGAATGGAATATATTATTACTGCATAATTAGAGCGAATACGGTACCTGACTATATATATCATCAGGACCGGATGGACTAACTTGGACACTGTTTTATTCATATATATTTTATCCAACCTGGGACTATATATATTTATTTATTTATTTAATATTTTTTCCACTAGCATCTGATAACCATTCATCTGTCATTGATTACTCATCCATTATTTGACGTTTCATTATTAGTCATCTAATTGCATAGCACTTTAATTGCATAGCACTTGAATGCACTATGATTGTTTGAATCTACTTGATTGTTTGAATTTATTTTTACCCTCATCCCACAGCACCTTATAGGGTACTTTTAATAAGGTTTTGCACATATGCCCCCGTCACTTTATTTACTACTTAATGTAGATATTGATGCTTATTAATACTGTATTATTTATTATTTCTCACCAGTAGTATTGATATCACTATTGTATTTATATTATTGGATTATCCCTTATTGCACTTTATTTTTAGCTATATATTGCGCGAAATTTTCTTTATATTCATCACTATTTTGTGTATTTGTGAACACACCACATTTTGCAGCAGAAGCACTATTTATTTATTTACTGTTGACTACTTCATATACTCCAAGTAGCGCGAGGGATACATATTCATATTATCTGTTTGAGTCACTTAACTAAACCCTTGCAGCCACAATGGATGTGTTTACGTTCATGGAGAGTAGAAAAGTCAATCTGGATGAGGTTTTTAACCCCCAAACCAAAACATGCAATATGGATTTGGAAAGTATAGTGAGAAAATTAGGACACCATATGGAGAAAAAGGTGAACCTATGGTGGGACACTAATACTTTCGAGAGATACAAAGAGAAAATATCGTCCCCAGGAGACTCCGCTGGGAACTACCACCTAATGATGGTTTGGTAGACAAGGAGTCGATGGATGAATGGTTCGAGTTCTACAACAACAAAGGTGTAGAAGGACTCAAATTTCTATTACAACGTAAATTAAAGAAAACTAGACTATTGGAAACACAAATTGAAGATATTAAACAAAAACTAGAACCATACAAAGAATCGGCAGATTTTAAAAAACTCGCAACACAATTAAACAAAGACCTAATCACCAAAGACTTGGAAGCACAGCAGAGAAAGATGAAAAAATACATAAGAGATACAACAGACTACAAAACTGATCAAGTGTTTAAATGGCAGACAAAAATAGAACAGACACTACCGGCCTCAACGTACTCGACACCGGAAAAGGAGGTCAGAATTCAGGATCCAACAACTTCACACACATATAACCCACCAAGATGGGATGAAAGAGATAGGTATCCTGAAACACCAAGATCACAAAACAACCAAAGACCCAATAACGGATACGGACAACAAACGCCAAAGAAAAAAGGAAAAAAAAAACCTTTTAAAAAACCTTTTAAAAAACCTTTTAATAATTGGAATCACAACGAGAGAAACCAATGGGAATATAGAGGGCCACCTCACCAATATGAGAACTATGGAGGATATGGAAGAGCACCGATACCCACATACAATAGATATGACACTTTAAGAGATTACCATGAACAACATGATAATCAGTATAATTATGGGAATCAATATGAATACAACACACAGCGACCTTTTTTAGATCGGGAGAGGAGAGAATACTCTCCTCGGAGACAAATCTACGAACCAAACCGTTCACCAAGGAGACGCCCACAAGAAGAATACAGAAACAGTCCAGAACGGAGACACCCACAAGAAGAACACAGAAACAGCCCAGAACGAAGAGAGGAAAACGAGCGGGAAAGAGAATCCAAACGAAAAAGAGAATAGTTGGAGAAAATGTAGTCAATCTTAGCAATATATCCATTACAACAGAGGAGTTAGCGGTATTAGATAAGGGCTTGAAGCATGCCCCGATTAAAAACCTAAATAAATTCAATACGTACATAGGAATACAAAAATACATTAGAAAAATTAACATCAAAAAATGTATCATGAATAAACCATGGAGACCCCAAAATGAGGAAAGAAACACATCTCCCACGGTGATACATAGTACGTTACGTAACAATTCGGTGTATAACCCTCAAGTATCGAATAACCAACACATAGAAGTGTTCAAAAATCTAGTTTTACAAGACCTGGAGTCTCTGAAACTTAAGAATATATCTGATCCTATACACATCAAAAAGGGAATCAAAAAGTTAGCGGAGAGAAAAGATTTAGTAATCAGACCGGCTGACAAGGGAGGAGCAATAGTACTACAGTCTAAAGAACAATATCAGAATGAATTGAACAGACAACTTAATGATGAAGTAACGTATATCAAATTATTGGGTAACCCGACTGCAAAATACAAAAAAGAATTGGAATTACTGGTGAAACTAGGAATAAAGAAAGAGATCCTTAACACTAAAGAATCCAAATATCTTATACCGGAAACTTGTAGGATACCCATAATATATACTGTGCCCAAAATACATAAGTGTAAAGAAAACCCCCCAGGAAGACCAATCGTTAACGGGATAGATTCCCTAACGTCGCGAATGGGGCAGTATATAGATCGCTATATCCAACCAGCGGTACAACAGACGAAAGCCTACCTCAAAGATACCAAACATATATTACAACTCCTAGAGACAACACCAGTATTGGAGGGGAGGACCATACTAGCGACAGCAGATGTCACATCGTTGTACACGATAGTACAACACCATAATGCATGTTCAGCCACCAAATGGCTATTGAGGAATTACAGTAATTACATATGTAAACAAAGAAAATACCTCATCAAATGTCTGGATTTCTGCCTCAAATATAACTACTTCTGGCACAACCAGACCTATTACAAACAGGCCATAGGCATTGCCATGGGTGCCAAATTTGCCCCGGGAGTGGCAAATGCATTCATGGCCCAATGGGAAGAAGAAACAATATATAAGGATACCCCAGCAGAACTCACTTTGTATAAAAGATACATCGATGATGTAATTATCGTGTGGAACGGAGACAGAAATGCGTTAGAATTATTTCTCACGCGACTAAACGAAAACGAAAATAATATTAAACTGGTATGGAAAATTGATGAAAAAGAGGTGGACTTTCTGGATCTGAAAATCAGTCTGGATGGAAACAAAATAGTAACTAAAACGTTCTTCAAAAATGTAGACACCAATAGCTACCTCTCCCTTAATAGTTGCCACCATAAACCATGGTTATATAATATACCAAAGGGGCAACTAATAAGACTAAAACGTAATTGCACGAAAGAAGAAGACTACCAAATCCAGGCAAAACAAATAGGAGAAAGATTTAAAACAAAAGGATACGATGAACAATGGATAGAGAAACAAATACAGGATGTAAGCAAAATGGACAGAACAATCATGCTTCAGAATAAATCAAAAAAAAGCTATCAAAATGAGGCACCCTGTCTGATCCTGGACTACAACATACAGCATAAAGATGTAGCCAAGCTAATAGAGAGGCACTGGCACATCTTGAAGAGGGACAAGGATCTAAAAACTATACTACCACAGAAACCAAATATAATTTACACTAGAGCCCCTACTATCAGGGACTAGGGATGGGCCCGGTGCTCGATGCGAACCCACGTTCGCATTGAGCACCGGGCGTTCGCTCGCTCGGCGAGCCCAGAACTATTTTGGCCCCTCGCACCACGTTCGTGTGTTGCGCGCGGCCCCGCAATGCATTGCGGCCGGCGCGGCCGGCGCAGTGCATTGCTGGCTGATGATTGGCCAAGCATGCACTGTGACCCCGCATGCTTGGCCAATCACAGCCCCGGAAACTCGAAGAGCCATAATTGGCTACAGGCAGGACGCCTGTAGCCAATTACAGCTCAGGGGCTGTAGTACACGCCCCCCCCCCTATAAAAGGCCGCCACGCCGTCTGTGCCGGTCACATGCTGTTCCGGCGCAGATAGAGCAGGCTAGATCTGTGACACTCTGCTGGATTTAGTTAGTTAGAGAGATTTACTTAGAGAGATTGAGTTAGATAGATTCATTCATTTAGATTGATTTAGAAAGAGGGGCTTGTAGTGTGTTCGTGGCAGGCAGGCAGAGCTCCTATATTTTGTTCCCAGAAGCACCTATAGGACTTGTAGTGTGTTCGTGGCAGGCAGGCAGAGCTCCTATATTTTGTTCCCAGAAGCACCTATAGGACTTGTAGTGTGTTCGTGGCAGGCAGGCAGAGCTCCTATATTTTGTTCCCAGAAGCACCTATAGGACTTGTAGTGTGTTCGTGGCAGGCAGGCAGAGCTCCTATATTTTGTTCCCAGAATCACCTATAGGACTTGTAGTGTGTTCGTGGCAGGCAGGCAGAGCTCTTATATTTTGTTCCCAGAAGCACCTATAGGACTTGTAGTGTGTTAGTCCCATCACACAGACCTACATTTTCTTCCCAGAAGCACCTATAGGACTTGAAGTGTGTTAGTCCCATCACACAGAGATCATATATTTTGTTCCCAGAAGCACCTATAGGACTTGAAGTGTGTTAGTCCCATCACACAGACCTATATTTCCTTCCCAGAAGCACCTATAGGACTTGAAGTGTGTTAGTCCCATCACACAGAGATCATATATTTTGTTCCCAGAAGCACCTATAGGACTTGAAGTGTGTTAGTCCCATCACACAGACCTACATTTTCTTCCCAGAAGCACCTATAGGACTTGAAGTGTGTTAGTCCCATCACACAGAGATCATATATTTTGTTCCCAGAAGCACCTATAGGACTTGAAGTGTGTTAGTCCCATCACACAGACCTATATTTCCTTCCCAGAAGCACCTATAGGACTTGAAGTGTGTTAGTCCCATCACACAGACCTATATTTCCTTCCCAGAAGCACCTATAGGACTTGAAGTGTGTTAGTCCCATCACACAGAGATCATATATTTTGTTCCCAGAAGCACCTATAGGACTTGAAGTGTGTTAGTCCCATCACACAGACCTATATTTCCTTCCCAGAAGCACCTATAGGACTTGAAGTGTGTTAGTCCCATCACACAGAGATCATATATTTTGTTCCCAGAAGCACCTATAGGACTTGAAGTGTGTTAGTCCCATCACACAGAGATCATATATTTCGTTCCCAGAAGCACCTATAGGACTTGAAGTGTGTTAGTCCCATCACACAGAGATCATATATTTTGTTCACAGAAGCACCTATAGGACTTGAAGTGTGTTAGTCCCATCACACAGACCTACATTTTCTTCCCAGAAGCACCCATAGGACTTGAAGTGTGTTAGTCCCATCACACAGAGATCATATATTTTGTTCCCAGAAGCACCTATAGGACTTGAAGTGTGTTAGTCCCATCACACAGACCTATATTTCCTTCCCAGAAGCACCTATAGGACTTGAAGTGTGTTAGTCCCATCACACAGAGATCATATATTTTGTTCCCAGAAGCACCTATAGGACTTGAAGTGTGTTAGTCCCATCACACAGACCTACATTTTCTTCCCAGAAGCACCTATAGGACTTGAAGTGTGTTAGTCCCATCACACAGAGATCCTATATTTTGTTCCCAGAAGCACCTATAGGACTTGAAGTGTGTTAGTCCCATCACACAGAGATCATATATTTTGTTCACAGAAGCACCTATAGGACTTGAAGTGTGTTAGTCCCATCACACAGACCTACATTTTCTTCCCAGAAGCACCCATAGGACTTGAAGTGTGTTAGTCCCATCACACAGAGATCCTATATTTTGTTCCCAGAAGCACCTATAGGACTTGAAGTGTGTTAGTCCCATCACACAGAGATCATATATTTTGTTCCCAGAAGCACCTATAGGACTTGAAGTGTGTTAGTCCCATCACACAGACCTTTATTTCCTTCCCAGAAGCACCTATAGGACTTGAAGTGTGTTAGTCCCATCACACAGAGATCATATATTTTGTTCCCAGAAGCACCTATAGGACTTGAAGTGTGTTAGTCCCATCACACAGACCTATATTTCCTTCCCAGAAGCACCTATAGGACTTGAAGTGTGTTAGTCCCATCACACAGAGATCATATATTTTGTTCCCAGAAGCACCTATAGGACTTGAAGTGTGTTAGTCCCATCACACAGACCTACATTTTCTTCCCAGAAGCACCTATAGGACTTGAAGTGTGTTAATCCCATCACACAGAGATCATATATTTTGTTCCCAGAAGCACCTATAGGACTTGAAGTGTGTTAGTCCCATCACACAGACCTTTATTTCCTTCCCAGAAGCACCTATAGGACTTGAAGTGTGTTAGTCCCATCACACAGAGATCATATATTTTGTTCCCAGAAGCACCTATAGGACTTGAAGTGTGTTTAGTCCCATCACACAGACCTATATTTCCTTCCCAGAAGCACCTATAGGACTTGAAGTGTGTTAGTCCCATCACACAGAGATCATATATTTTGTTCCCAGAAGCACCTATAGGACTTGAAGTGTGTTAGTCCCATCACACAGACCTACATTTTCTTCCCAGAAGCACCTATAGGACTTGAAGTGTGTTAGTCCCATCACACAGACCTACATTTTCTTCCCAGAAGCACCTATAGGACTTGAAGTGTGTTAGTCCCATCACACAGAGATCATATATTTTGTTCCCAGAAGCACCTATAGGACTTGAAGTGTGTTAGTCCCATCACACAGACCTATATTTTCTTCCCAGAAGCACCCATAGGACTTGAAGTGTGTTAGTCCCATCACACAGAGCTCCTCTATTTTCTTTGCAGAAGCACCCATAGGACTTCTAGTGTGTTAGTGGCATCACACAGAGCTCCTATATTTTCTTCTCAGCAGCACCCACAGGACTTCTAGTGTGTTAGTGGCATCACACAGAGCTCCTCTATTTTCTTTGCAGAAGCACCCATAGGACTTCTAGTGTGTTAGTGGCATCACACAGAGCTCCTATATTTTCTTCTCAGCAGCACCCACAGGACTTCTAGTGTGTTAGTGGCATCACACAGAGCTCCTCTATTTTCTTTGCAGAAGCACCCATAGGACTTCTAGTGTGTTAGTGGCATCACACAGAGCTCCTATATTTTTCTTCTCAGCAGCACCCACAGGACTTCTAGTGTGTTAGTGGCATCACACAGAGCTCCTCTATTTTCTTTGCAGAAGCACCCATAGGACTTCTAGTGTGTTAGTGGCATCACACAGAGCTCCTATATTTTCTTCTCAGCAGCACCCACAGGACTTCTAGTGTGTTAGTGGCATCACACAGAGCTCCTCTATTTTCTTTGCAGAAGCACCCATAGGACTTGTAGTGTGTTAGTGGCATCACACAGAGCTCCTATATTTTCTTCTCAGCAGCACCCACAGGACTTCTAGTGTGTTAGTGGCATCACACAGAGCTCCTATATTTTCTTCTCAGCAGCACCCACAGGACTTCTAGTGTGTTAGTGGCATCACACAGAGCTCCTCTATTTTCTTTGCAGAAGCACCCACAGGACTTCTAGTGTGTTAGTGGCATCACACAGAGCTCCTCTATTTTCTTTGCAGAAGCACCCATAGGACTTCTAGTGTGTTAGTGGCATCACACAGAGCTCCTATATTTTCTTCTCAGCAGCACCCACAGGACTTCTAGTGTGTTAGTGGCATCACACAGAGCTCCTCTATTTTCTTTGCAGAAGCACCCACAGGACTTCTAGTGTGTTAGTGGCATCACACAGAGCTCCTCTATTTTCTTTGCAGAAGCACCCATAGGACTTCTAGTGTGTTAGTGGCATCACACAGAGCTCCTATATTTTCTTCTCAGCAGCACCCACAGGACTTCTAGTGTGTTAGTGGCATCACACAGAGCTCCTCTATTTTCTTTGCAGAAGCACCCATAGGACTTCTAGTGTGTTAGTGGCATCACACAGAGCTCCTATATATTCTTCTCAGCAGCACCCACAGGACTACCGACTACAATGGCTGGAAGACCGCCAAGGGGAGGCAGAGCGTGCAGAGCCAAGAACACAGGGCAGGCAGGCTCTGTTTCTAGTGGACGTGGCCGTGGACGTGGTCGTGCATCGTCATCAGCACGTGGCCATGGGACACGCGCGTCTTTGTTTTCGGCAGCTGGACATGTGGAGCCGCATCATGCTGAAGGCTTGGTAGAATGGATGACCAAGCCCTCCTCATCCTCCTCATCCTCTCTCACCCAGGCTCAGGGTACTGACAGAGCATCATCAGCCACCCCTTCCCTAGACCCACCATGTCCTCCTGAGGAGTCCCCCGAACTCTTTGAGCACAGTGTTGGGTACATGCTCCAGGAGGATGCCCAACGATTCGAAGGCTCGGATGATGATACCCAGCTTGAGGAATCTGGCAGTACTGTTCCACCAGCTGCAGCTTACTGCCAGGTTTGCTCTAGTGGTGAAGAGGGAGGGGATGATGAGGTCACTGACTCCACGTGGGTGCCTGAAGGGAGAGAGGATGAGGAGGAGGACGAGGAGGAGGAGGATGCGGCGTCACATGTCCAACGAGGCAGGATGCCCCCTGGAGGCCAGGTAGAGGCCAGCACAGCAACTGTACAACACCGCAGAGCTCCGCCTGTGCAGGGCGCTGCCTCTGCACGTTATCAGAAAAGTTCTTTGGTGTGGGCCTTTTTTGAGACGAGTGCAGCAGATCGCACCACTGCTATTTGCAATATTTGTCTCAAGCGTATCTCGCGTGGCCAAAACATCAGCCGCTTGGGCACCACAAGCATGACCAGACATATGGCGACCTGCCATGCAGCTCGTTGGCAGGCACACATAAAAGACCCACACCAAAGAACTAAGCGGACCTCTCCTTCCTCCTCCTCAGCTGGGATCTCCATCCCCACTACACCTTCAGTCCTCTCTGAAAGCTGCTCTGAGAGGACTGAAGGTGTAGAATTAGGTGTGTCACAACCAAGTACTTGCAGTACACCGACGTCCGATTGCAGCAGGCAAATTTCCCTGCCCCAGCTGCTGGACCGTAGAAAGAAGTACACTCCCAGCCATCCACATGCCCAGCGGTTGAATGCTAGCCTGGCTAAATTGCTAGCACTTCAACTGCTGCCTTTTCAGTTGGTAGACTCGGCCCCCTTCCGTGAGTTTGTTCAATGTGCGGTTCCTCAGTGGCAGGTTCCCAAACGCCACTTTTTCTCACAGAAGGCGATTCCGTCTCTCTACCGGCATGTGGAGGGCAATGTCCATGCCTCGCTGGACAGGGCGGTCAGCGGTAAGGTGCATATTACCGCTGACTCATGGTCCAGCAGGCATGGACAGGGACGGTACCTTTCTTTCACGGCCCATTGGGTCACTCTATTGGCAGCTGGGAGGGATGCAGGACAAGGTGCAGTAGTGTTGGAGGTTGTTCCGCCACCACGCCTCCAAAACGCTACTACTGCTACTGGTTGTGACACACCTCTCTCCTCCACCCCCTCCTCTTCTTCTTCCTCCAGTGCTCTGTCCTTGGAACCAGCGGTGCTCCGTAGGCGTACAAGGGGCTACGCAAGTACGCAGGCAAAAAGATGCCATGCCGTGCTTGCGCTGGTGTGTTTGGGGGACAGGAGCCACACTGGGCCAGAGGTTCTGGCAGCTCTGCAGGGGCAGGCCGAGAGGTGGTTGACGCCACGTCAGCTTAAGCCAGGAATGGTCGTTTCTGACAATGGCACCAACCTCCTCTCCACCCTGCGACAGGGGCAGCTCACCCATGTGCCCTGCATGGCTCACGTCCTCAACCTGGTGGTGCAGCGGTTCTTGGGCAGGTTCCCAGGCTTACAGGATGTCCTGAGGCAGGCCAGGAAAGTCTGTGTGCATTTCCGCCGATCTTATAATGCCAGTGCTCGGCTGACTGAGCTGCAAAAGGAGCTGAACCTGCCCAAGAACCGCCTAATATGTGACATGCCCACCAGGTGGAACTCAACGTTGGCCATGCTGCAGCGACTGCACACGCAGCAGAGGGCCATCAATGAGTACCTTTGCGACTACGGCACCAGGACAGGGTCAGGGGAGCTTGGTTTTTTTTCCCCACGTCAGTGGAGCATGATCAGGGATGCATGCACTGTCCTCTCACCATTTGAGGAGGCCACGAGGATGGTGAGCAGTGACAGTGCATGCATCAGTGACACTGTCCCTCTTGTCCACCTGTTGGAGCATACGCTGCGTGGGATAATGGACAGGGCACTTGAGGCAGAACAGAGGCAGGAAGAGGAGGACTTCCTTGCCTCTCAAGGCCCCCTTTATCCGGACAGTGTTCCTTCTGTCCCACCCATCACACAGGAAGAGGATGAGGAGGAGGAGGAGGAGGAGGAGGAGGATTGTGTGAGCATGGAGGTGGAGCCTGGCACTCAGCATCAGCAGCAGCAGTCTTTTAGGGATGATGTACAGTCCCAACAAGCCAGTGGACTTGTACGTGGCTGGGAGGAGGTGGCTGGCGATCATGTCATCCTCAGTGACCCAGAAGACTCCGGACCGAATGCCTCAGCTAACCTACGCTGCATGGCCTCCCTGATCCTGCAAAGCCTGCGGAAGGATCCTCGTGTTCTTCGGATCAAGGAGAGGGACCATTACTGGCTGGCCACTCTCCTTGATCCGCGGTACAAGGGTAAGGTTGCGGACCTTATCTTGCCGTCGCAGAGGGAGCAGAGGATGAGACATCTCAGGGAGGCCTTGCAGAAAGGTCTGTGCAACGCGTTCCCAGAAACTGGGAGGCTACAAACTCCTGGTCCTGGGCGACGAGTTGCTGAGGCTTCGGTCAGTGGCAGAAGGAGCGGTGGGGAAGGTGGACGTCTGACCGATGCGTTCAGACAATTTTTTAGTCCGCAGCCCCAAGGTATGATCGGTTCCAGCAACCATCGCCAGCGTCTGATATACATGGTGCAGGAATACCTTGGGGCAAGGTCAGACTTGGACACCTTTCCCACCGAAAATCCTCTGGCTTACTGGGTCCTGAGGATGGATCACTGGCCAGAGCTTGCACAGTATGCAATTGAGCTACTGGCCTGTCCTGCCTCCAGCGTTCTTTCCGAACGCACATTCAGTGCTGCTGGAGGATTTGTGACTGATCATAGGGTGCGCCTGTCCACCGCCTCGGTTGATCGACTGACCTTCATCAAAATGAATCAGTCTTGGATCACCACCAGCTACCAGGCACCTGAGGCGGATATAACCGAATAATTTTTAATGTCACATCCCTTCAAGACTGCCTATGCTGATGCTGAGTGACTGTCCTCTTATGTTCACTGACTATCCTCTTCCTCCTCCTCAATGATCCATGCCACCACACCAGTGCCTAAGGCACAATTTTTCAGCCCCTGTTTAACAGGGGCGGGTACTTACAATTTTTTAAAAAAATGCTTCGCAACACATGTGACTGCTGTGCTCCAAGTACAGTATCTGTGAGGGGTTGCAGTGTTGTGGCACCAGCACCAGTGCCTAAGGCACAATTTTTCAGCCCCTGTTTAACAGGGGCGTGTACTTACAATTTTTTAAAAAAATGCTTCGCAACACGTGTGACTGCTGTGCTCCAAGTACAGTATCTGTGAGGGGTTGCAGTGTTGTGGCACCAGTGCCTAAGGCACAATTTTTCAGCCCCTGTTTAACAGGGGCGTGTACTTACAATTTTTTAAAAAAAATGCTTCGCAACACGTGTGACTGCTGTGCTCCAAGTACAGTATCTGTGAGGGGTTGCAGTGTTGTGGCACCAGCACCAGTGCCTAAGGCACAATTTTTCAGCCCCTGTTTAACAGGGGCGGGTACTTAAAATTTTTAAAAAAATGCTTCGCAACACGTGTGACTGCTGTGCTCCAAGTACAGTATCTGTGAGGGCCGGGTTGCAGTGTTGTGGCACCAGCACCAGTGCCTAAGGCACAATTTTTCAGCCCCTGTTTAACAGGGGCGTGTACTTACAATTTTTTAAAAAAATGCTTCGCAACACGTGTGACTGCTGTGCTCCAAGTACAGTCTCTGTGAGGGGTTGCAGTGTTGTGGCACCAGCACCAGTGCCTAAGGCACAATTTTTCAGCCCCTGTTTAACAGGGGCGGGTAATTACAAATCTTGATCTAATAGTTCACAGCAGGGCCCATTCCTGCGCCCACCAAGAGTAACTATGAGGGCCTGCAGTCTTGTGGCAACACCGTCCACCACCACCGCCAAAGGCCCAATTTTTCTGCCCTGTTCATCAGGTGCTTGCAATTACAAATCTTGATCTAATAACTCACAGCAGGGCCCATTCCTGCGCCCACCAAGAGTAACTATGAGGGCCTACAGTCTTGTGGCAACACCGTCCACCACCACCGCCAAAGGCCCAATTTTTCTGCCCTGTTCATCAGGTGCTTGCAATTACAAATCTTGATCTAATAACTCACAGCAGGGCCCATTCCTGCGCCCACCAAGAGTAACTGTGAGAGCTTACAGTCTTGTGGCAAAACCGTCCACCACCACCACCACCACCCCCAATTTTTCTGCCCTGTTCAACAGGTGCATGCAATTACAAATCTTGATCTATTAACTCACAGCAGGGCCCATTCCTGTGCCCACCAGTCTTGTGGCTACACCAACATCTAATAGGGCAAATTTCTGCAGAGTATATACGCCAGGCCCCTACTTTCAAACATCCAACTTACAAACGACTCCTACTTGCAAATGGAAAGATAAAACAGGTAGTGAGAGGAAATCTACCCCTAGGAAGGGAAATTCTATCCTGTTAGATTTAATTTGGGAAAAAGGTATCTCCTCTCTACTGATACTTTATCACCAATCCTTGTTTCAATTAAAACCCCACTTTTTCCAAAA
This sequence comes from Lithobates sylvaticus, assembly GCA_028564925.1. Taxonomy (NCBI): domain Eukaryota; kingdom Metazoa; phylum Chordata; class Amphibia; order Anura; family Ranidae; genus Lithobates; species Lithobates sylvaticus. The sequence continues at coordinate 433,119,565 of CM053030.1, forward strand.
ACATTTGTCATTGGGACGGAAAGTGAGGTGACATGTTCTGAACAGATGTGCAAAGACAGCAAATGTTACAGGGGTGATAACCCCTCCCTATGTTCTCCAAAAAGCTTAAAAATTGATTTTTTTGGGATGGAGCTACACTTCATAATGTACCTGTTCAGATTCTACTTAAGAACAAACCTAAAGCCGCAAGTGGTTTTAAATGGCTTCTTTTTTTCCTTTACAAATGTCATTTTGTGCAAGGACAGTTCTAAACACGGGAAACACATGCCACTTCACAGGCATACTTTAGACACCCCCCAGGTACCATATTTAAAGGAAAATTTCACTTTTTTTTTTTCACTTTATGCATCATTAAAATGACTGCTCCCGAAAAAACCTTAGTTTTTAAAAGTTCTTTTTGCATTGATATATGTCCCCTGGGGCAGGACCCGGGTCCCCAAACCTGTTTTATGACATTAACATGCATATTGGCCGTTGTAATTAGCACTTTTGATTTCGAACGTTCGCGTCCATTATAACGTATAGGGTTCGAAAATTCGCGCGAACTTTCGGTCGGTTCGAAGGTTCTGGTGCGAACCGAACCCGGGGGTGTTCGGCTCATCCCTATCAGGGACCTAGTAGTAAAATCGGTAGTAGAACCGCCACCAAAACCAACTTTTACATTTTTTTCTGGGAAGGGATTCTATCCTTGTCGCAACTGTTATGCTTGTAGACATACACAAAAACCCCAAAAGAAGAGAATGGACTTCACGGCCACCAACACGGGACAAACTCACAAAATAAGAGACTTTATAGGCTGTAATACAGAGGGAGTCGTGTATGTACTACAATGCAGTTGCAATCTCCAATATGTGGGAAGAACAAAAAGGGCACTAAAAGTAAGAATAGAGGAACATGTGCGAAATATCAGACGCGGGTTCCCTAAACATAATGTGTCAAAACACTTTGCTTTAAAACACAATAAAGACCCATCTTCCCTACAATTTTGGGGAATAGAGAAATATAATAAAGCATGGAGAGGCAGCCACAAAATACGAACAATAAGCCAAAAAGAATCGAGATGGATTCACACCATGCGTACTCTCACCCCTGGAGGACTCAATGTCGAGTTCGATCTGAACTGTTTTTTAAGTAACTTCTGAACAACTCTGGAACATATACCCTGAAAGAAGGAGCTAGTATTCATATACCCACACTAATACATACAAGAAGTCAGTGGATGAAACAATACCCTAAAAATATGTCTCAACACAAACCTACTATAGCACCTATATTTTATCTATTTTATTGCACGATCCATCATAACACTTTATATATGCATACAGCCTATAGAGAGGCTGATTTGTTTTTTGTTTTATTATATATATCGATTAAATACGATGGATTGTTTTTATATGTACTATATTTTTAATTGTAGGTACCTCAAGGCTTTCTCTCACTCTAACATCCTAGATATTATATCTAGATATCATTCTACATATGTACTTAGGGTACACCTGGTAGAATATTACACATTCCTCATGGTGCATTTCATGTACCATAGATTTTATTAACAATATTTTAATTATTTAAATACTTTTACTGTATAATAACTTTGGTATCTATTACACTTATACAATGTCCGATGACATGGCAATATCAGTATCCATGTATTGGGAATAAACAGACCTTTATATACAGGATATTATCCAGCATTAAATTACCAATCTAATTTTAGCAACATCAGTATCTATATACTGGGACTAAACAGACCATTTATATATAGGACATTATTCATTTTATCTAGTTTTAACAATAATTTCCCTATGGTCTATTACCTATGGCAATTTAATAAGAATACCACCATAATCATTAGGAGTAACCTATATGCATTACTGATAGGTAGTATTATAAATACGGAACATATGTGGCTTCTATTAACATATATACTCTACTCAGGTGGGGACAGTATAATATGACCATGACACTATTAGGTCCCGGGATGCAATAATACTATTTGCACTATAAGATTCCTGTTAGATACCTTAACATTGTTGCCACACATTAATAATCTACTAATCTACAAGATAATGGCTACCATAATGGTGGAATGCTGAGGTGGAACGCATTGTTGAAAACATATCCGCCTTAACAATCCATTAATCTACAAGATAATGGCCGCCATAATTGGTGGAACGCAGAGGTGGAACGCACTGTTGAAAACACATCCGCCTTAACAAGTATACCACCGGTAAAATGGCCGCCGCCTAGTAGATACCTGACTACAACTAAGATGGCCGAATACTAACTTCTGGTTGTACACAATATAAACAAAGCCCAGTTAGCCAATCCGGTTCCCCAGATGAAGACACGTGACATGTCGTAACGCGTAGGGAGTGGCCGTAGGCAGAGGAGACGTGAGACGTGAGAAGGCGCTGAGAACGCCTAGGAGCTACTTACTTCTATATATGTCTATGCCGTTTTTTTGCTTTTAAAACCTTGATTTTAATGTAAGAGTCCACCTACTGTACTTAAATAAACTTGCCCATATTTAACCAAGATACTACACTAGTGGAGGCTTCCCTTTCTTGTTTCTTCGCCCTCTGTCATATTTTGACACTGAGCACTGCAGGAATCAAGATTTTAAACGTTCTTAAAGGAGAAGTTTTTTACTCTTACCAGTTTTATGCTGAACAACTTGTATCCACAATCCATGGGGCTATAGGATATGCCCGAAAAGCTACAATCTTTCATATTTGAGGTGAGAGTTTTGAGAGACTAGTGATTGGATTGAATTTTATGAAAATCAGGACCAAGTACCCGCTGCAGAAAATATACAGGATTCAATATCTATATCATGCAGTTAATGCTGATAACCTGAATGAATGGAATATATTATTACTGCATAATTAGAGCGAATACGGTACCTGACTATATATATCATCAGGACCGGATGGACTAACTTGGACACTGTTTTATTCATATATATTTTATCCAACCTGGGACTATATATATTTATTTATTTATTTAATATTTTTTCCACTAGCATCTGATAACCATTCATCTGTCATTGATTACTCATCCATTATTTGACGTTTCATTATTAGTCATCTAATTGCATAGCACTTTAATTGCATAGCACTTGAATGCACTATGATTGTTTGAATCTACTTGATTGTTTGAATTTATTTTTACCCTCATCCCACAGCACCTTATAGGGTACTTTTAATAAGGTTTTGCACATATGCACCCGTCACTTTATTTACTACTTAATGTAGATATTGATGCTTATTAATACTGTATTATTTATTATTTCTCACCAGTAGTATTGATATCACTATTGTATTTATATTATTGGATTATCCCTTATTGCACTTTATTTTTAGCTATATATTGCGCGAAATTTTCTTTATATTCATCACTATTTTGTGTATTTGTGAACACACCACATTTTGCAGCAGAAGCACTATTTATTTATTTACTGTTGACTACTTCATATACTCCAAGTAGCGCGAGGGATACATATTCATAAAAGCCAGCAGCTGCTGTATGTGTAGCTGCTGGCTTTTAATTTTTATTTTTTTCCCGGAACACCCCTTTAAGTTTATTAAGTCTTTCCTTCACTCCGACCTCTGTTAGCCACAAGGGTATGCCTTGTGATGTGTCACTAACAGTACTGTCACGGTCGGTATACCCTCCTTTTCCTGCGTAAAAACTGAGGAGAAGAAGGCATTTATCTGGCTTCACGTTAGAGGGGGACTACATTCATTCTCCATAGTCCCACTGTATGTAGGAATGTAGCCACCCTCTCTTGCTTTCTCCCAGGATGGACTATTAACTATGGGATTTGTAGTGTGTATAGAGCAGTGCACATGACTAAAACTAATGTACACTGCTCTTTCCAAACAAAGGGAATTGGGGGGGGGGGGGGTTCAGGGCTTTACAGAGGACAATACAAGGGGAAAAAATTATTTAATGAAAAGGAGATTACAGGGTCATTGTATAGTGGATGTATATGAATTATTTCTGGAGAAAAGGGATATTGTTCATCGTTACATCAATGCAAATGTTTCTCTCTTTGATAAATCAAGCCATTGTACCAAATGTGATAATATTGTTTGATATGACATTTTTAGCATGTAACAACATATTGAAGTTTAATGATTACAGTGATTCTAAAGGCTAAAGGTTTTTCACTTTAATGCATTGTATGCAGTATGCAGCTTCAGTCCCCCTTAATACTTACCTGAGCCTGATCTTTAGCTCTCTCAGCTCTCTTCCTTTCTTATTGGCTCAGATACAGCAGCCATTAGCTGTCAATCACAGCCGGTGAAGATGAAGCGGGGAGAGGGGCCTGAGCCTCACTCTGTGTGACTTAGCGAGCATGCATGAGTGTCCCCATAGCATGCAACTTGCTATGATGGCACTCAGTAGGGGGGAGGAGCCAGGAGCACCAGCGGAGGACCTGAGAAGAGGAGGATTGAGGCTGCTCTGTGCGAAACCATTGCACACGATTGGTATGCATGACATATTTGTTATTTAAAAGAAGTTTATTATTATCACTTTAATGCACAATGGTATTTGTTTTACTTTCCTGAATTCAGCTGAAAGAGTAAAACAATTATAAACTGTCTGTACTTTTTCTACTTTGTTTTAAGCCACAGTCTTTACTTCCCTATATCTATGTTATGATTCCTTTGAAAAAAATCACTATTCTGTGACAACTAGTGACAACTGGTTCTGAATAACTTTTCATGAAAAGCGCCAAACATTGACTGTAATCACTTTACAGGATATTGTGTATCACTACAAGCATAAGTAAAATTCTGAAAATCTGAAAATAAATGAATTTGATCTAAATGGTTCGATTCCTTTCCACAGATAGAGTTACGTATCCGGTTTATCATATATCTGAAAACAATGTTCTTTACAAAATAGCAGCAAAATTCCTTTACAATAATAACATATCTATTACTTTGATATAATACTACACAGTATGTTGTTGGCAAACAATTATTATCTAGCTGAAGCTAATGTTTCATTTAGCATTTGTCGTTTGGTAAAATAGAATTGACATTGACATTTATAACAGATGGAAATCAATATATATCATTGCCATAGTAAACATTGTGGGGGATCAAGATATATATTACAAATGAGACCAGTTTCACCGTATGGACCAATAATATCATTGCCATAGTAAACATTGTAGGGAATCAAGATATATATTACAATTGTTGCACTTGCTGGACTCATTTATCATTATGTGTTGCCAATAACTATATAAAGCTTTAAAACCTACCTTTGTGTATAGAAAAAAATGAATGGGATGGTATAAACAAAAATGGCACTGACACATATAGGGGTATATTTATAAAACCTTAGTTTCACGAATGTCAGAAGCGTTTGCCCAAGTTGAATGAAAAGTCCTATATTAATGCCTGATTAACGCCTGTATGGTCAGCTCCATCTAGTGGCTAGTGGGTAAAGACATTAAGCCTAGTACATGTTATCAATTTTTTTATTTTTCGTCCAACCCAGTGGGCTGAACGAAAACAAATGAAAGAGCTTGGGAGGAGATCCTATACTAACAATCTGATGTTAGTACAGCGATATCCGTGCTGAGCTATGGTGTTCTGACAGGGGGACGCCCCCCGCCAGAACACACTGGTCAGCACTCTAAGCCATTGGCACCGATCGGATGCTGATTGGCAGACCTTTTTTTGGTCACACCAGTGCAACAGAAGCCGGCTAAATGGCTGGCTTCTGTCGAACCACCTGCCACACACAAAGGTCGAATGTCGCCCAATATTTATTCATGTTTTTGAGGCTTTAATCTCTCAGAAAAAATAAAGGACATTTCATTCAACTAGTACAAATTCTTCTGACATTCACGCAACCAAGGTTTTATATAGAGAGACGCTCACCCCCCAGCTCACTCCCCAGCTTTATCTTTAGCCATCCCATCTTCATTACACAGATAGCAGCTCTCTCAAAGTTGTTATTTGTATAGGCATATATATACTCCCTTTTGTTGTAATGCCTGTCCTGCACTTATATAGTTTAAGCACCAGCTATTGTATTGTGGAATAGAAGCTGGGATATACCTAATCTTCACAGCATGGGAGTAGAGATAATGCTAGATGCTAAAGGAGATAGCAGAGTAAGGGATTCTGGATTCTACAGCATGGCATGTGCTGATATCTACCTTCCACTGCTATAAACTCTGTAATTCTTTTTTATTAATGAAATTGCAGGGAAGGACAGCTGTGCCATCTCCCAGAGAGATGGTGCCCATCTCATGAGACTAGACATGCAACGTACTTGGTGAATAGCCTTTAACAAGTCTATGAGGGCTTACAACAAAGGCAGAGCCAGTAGAAAAGATGATTTTGGCTTGGAGGGAAAAAAAAGAATAGGCCTTGGCTATCCTACTGATATAATCTGTGTTATCTGAGAATTTATGGTGGGGCAAATTCATATATTATGTGAAATCAAGTGCCTGAAAAAACTTTTTGCTAATTGAGAGGCATGACCTTGTTAACTGGAGGTTCAATGTAGAGCATTTCAGAACTGGAAGATATGAAATGGATAATAACAATCTCACAGAATCCCATTTGTCAGTTAAGGAATCTCTATGAGATTCTGTGCAAGCCAGCAATGTGAAGCTTTGTATAATAAAATAAATATAAAAAATATACTATAAAAATATTTTGTTGCAATTACCATTCTCTATGCAGGCTTTCACAAGTTTCAGATTTTCACTTGACTTTAAACTACTCTAATGTTTAAATGAAGTTTCAGAATGTGCTTGGAGATTCCCCCAAGTCCAATTTTCCCATAGGTAATAAACATATATAATGTGTTTGCAATTATACTAATACAAGGGAAAGCCTAATGGACACAGCTTACCAGAAGACCAAGGCCTCATAATTGTGTCTCATGGCCATATTTCTTTGACCTTTTACCCCTTATCCAGAACAGTACACTAAATAATAAAAGGTGTAACCTTTTTTTTAATGAAATCATGTCTATTATATAAGTTACATTTTATTTATTTGTTGTCCTTTAAAGACTAAACCAGGAAGAAGACATCAGCACCGATGATGGTAAGAATGATTGCTGTGTCTGCTTATTTAGCTTTGTTAGTCTTCAGCATTATTTAACAATAGCAATATGCTCAGTCTTGAAAACTTGTGAGCATATGGATTATACCTGCATAGCTTACACAATTAAAATAAGCCTGATATTGTCTCTCTAGTTTGCAAATTAAGATGACACCATTATATGATAAAAGTGTTAAATCTACTTTCTATAGATATGAGGATCCAAGCCAAGACTTGTATGAATCAGTGCCAGTGATCTACCTGGGTTTGGGATAAGTTCACTGAATGTTATTGAAGTTCAGGTGCAGAATCCAAATCCCTTTGAAGACAATAAAAATCAAATGTTAAAAAATAAAGGTAATTTTTTAGGCAATGGATTGTCAAACAAATGACATGTGGGGGGTTGGCACTGCCCTGGGGAACATGTACCGAAGTACAAACAATAAAAAATATATTTAATTTGGCTGGTAGCAACAAATCTTAATAATGCTTAAAATAATGTCTGTTTATGATACTCAGTGATTAAACAAATTAAATTAAATTTTTTAGGTTTATATTTAAGTTATAATATACATGCAGTAAGTTAAGGGTTTATTAATGTGAGGGGAGGTTAAGAGTTAAGCTTGCAGTGAGGGGAGGTTAAGTGTTAAGATTGCAGTGAGGGGATGTTAAGGTAGGAGGTTAAGTTAAGCTACTGTAGAATGAAGTGATAGAAATAGTGTTGTTTTTCTTGGTTAGCAATAGCAGCTTCATTGCTTGTGTAGCCGGGTACCCTGGAGGAGACCAGGAGGAACACTAGAACTCCTGTGTGGCTGCGGACTCTTCTTGTCTGCTTTCCTCCCCAGCTTGGAGTGTCTGCAGTGGCACTAATACCCGCCAGGGACTTAATAATGCAGCCGCTTGGCATCATGGGAGAGGTAGTGCACAAGGGGCACTGTGCTATGAAGTGAATACAGCTGTGAACTACAAGAGCCAAGTAAACCCTTGCAAAGGGAAGAGGGAGAGTTTTCTCGGGCATTGAGAGAGAAAGCAGGGTCTTGCCGTGCAGGGACTGGAGCTGTAGAGGACTGCACACTGAGTGTGCAGAAGCCAGAGAAGCCAGAGACAGCCATAGAGGACCAGAGTGCTGGGATTGAGCCTTTGACGACCAGAGTGCTGGAACAAGCTTTTGAGGACCAGGGTGCTAGGACTGATAATTTGAGGACCGGATTTCTGAGGATTGGGTTCTTGAGGACAAGAGACAGACTAGGATCCAGAGGAAGGTTCACTGGGTGCCAGAACTGGTGAGCTGTTGCGGCTGTGCTTACTTCACCACTGTTTAGCAGTTCAGGGCAGGAGGAGATTGCCTATTTTGCCTAGTAGCTCTAAGAACATATCACTGCACCACTGTAAAGACTGGACCCCACCATCAGCCGGCTGAAGTTTGCAGGTCAGGTATTAGATACTGAACAACTGCCTCCCAGGGGTCCCCTTCTAATATGTAAACATATTCGTACCTACATTCAGGGGGGTATACACAGAGTGCACTTTAAGACACCTGTTGGTCATGTTTTACAGAGGAGCTACTGTGAGATGTGTTATTACTGCTTACACTGTTCATTGTGTATATGGTTTTCTGTTTATACTGCTCATTACTAGTGCTGCTATTACTAGTCTAATCTTACTTAGTGCCATGTTGATTTAAACTAACTGCAATGCTATAGCCTATTATTTACATCAGTTATCTTACTGCATAAACACAGATTATTTTACATGTTTATAATTATTTTGTGCATTGTCATTTACTTTGCCTTGTGTCAATATGCTAACATTTTAAGGAGCATGATGCCTATTTCCTATATGCGAATATAATTGTGGGTAGGATACTAATACCTACCCAGGTTTGTCAGAGGGGACGAAGCAGTTCAGAGTTGTGGCAAAGAACAGAGAACCTGTCAATCCAAGTGTCTCCTCTTGGGGTAAGTGCTATACATGTAATTGATTTATTGGAACATAAAACATTTTTTTATCATTAAAGTTTTTATTGAATTTTGTCAACATTACAAGAATAAAAAAAGGACAGGGAAATGAATATAATGAAACAAAAATAATAAGAAGCACACATGTTCGTATACATCGTATTTAACTGCTGGTATCATATTTCAGTCAGGTACAGAAAAAGAAAAAGATCAGATTATGGGTGTTGTGTTATCATGCAATTATGAACTCTTGTATTTGGCTGTCCATATGTCCATATGTCCCAGATTCTATCAAATTTCGCACATTTCAGAGAATGCATTGCCAGTATTCGTTCAAAGGTATGGTGTTGTTGAACTATTCTTGTCACATCAGTGATTTTTATAGTTGGGGCATTTTTCCATGAGCGGAGTACTAAGGATTGAGCATCTAGGAGTATGTGTGAAACCACTGGCCTCATAGTGTGTGGAAATTTTTCTATGTCTATATGGAGTATTGCTAATGCAGGGTTTGAAGGTGTAATTATACCAGTGATTGAAGAGATCAGCTTGAATACCTGGTTCCAGAAGCTGGTCAGGCATGGGCATTCCCAGAACATGTGTTAAGCCCCATACACACGGTCGGATTTTCCGATGGATTCTGTCCTATCGGACAATGTTGTCAGAAATTCCGACCGTGTGTAGGCACCATCGGACAGTTTCCATCGGATTGTCCGACGGACAAAGTTCTATCTCCTGCTGGATAGATTTTTCGACAACAAAGTCCGATCACACCAATTCCGATCGTGTGTAGCGAATTCCGACGGACAAAGTGCTACGCATGCTCAGATCACATTACAAGACCAAAGCTATTGGCTACTAGCCTCTACGTAGTCCCGTCGTACGCAACGAACGTCACCACGTTCAGAATGATCGGATTTTCCGACAACTTTGTCCGACCGTGTGTACGCAAAACCAACATCGGACAAAGTACGATGGACATGATCCAACGGACCTGGTCCTCGGATAATCCGAGCGTGTGTATGGGGCTTAAGAGGTGGCCTTTTTGGCCACAATTCCGCCAACACAAGGTGGGGTGTGAGGGAAGAATTTGGTCAGTCTGTAGGGGGTGTACTGCCATCTGTTAGTCACTCTGATTGTCATTTCCCAGTGGCTTACACAGTGGGATGTGTTCTGGATTGTGTGAAGTGCCTTCTGCCATTGGTCATATGTAAATGTAGTACCCATGTCTGTTTCCCATTTGTTCATCACCTTGGTTTTCTGGAAGGATCATGTGTTCTGTAGGAGGTTGTAAAGTATTGATATGCCCTTGCATTTAGTCAGTTATTGCCAGGCTGTGGGTGGTATCCTAATTGTTGGAACTGGGTTGACTTTTAGGAAGTGTAAAACCCGTATGCATGTGAAGTGCATGTGGTTAGGTAGATTGTATGGGGTCATTAAATATTTGCTCGATAGGGGTTTGCCATTGGTGAGTAGGTCCTGTACTGAGAGTATCCCATATGGCGGGAACTGCTTTAGTGATAACATTGGTATTTTTGCCTCTAATAGGCTTAAGAGAAATTGGTAGTCAATTGTGAGGCAGTTTTTATGATGTTGGTTTAGGAAAAATCTCCATGCATGTAGGGAGACTTGTATAGTGGGAGGCATATTGTGGTTGTCCCAGGGTATCCAGATGTCCCCCATTAGTAGATCTTTGAGGTCAGATGTTGGAGCCATGGTCCTTTCAATTTCAACCCATAGTGGGGTACTGTTATCTGC